>JARPMR010000019.1:7190920-8390920 GCA_029955525.1 Oeneis ivallda
ATATACTTTGAAAGAATTGAAGTTGTCAATAAACTGGATCCTAATAGTGGTTTGTTTCTTTATTTATACTTACCTATTTTATTTATCAGGGAATGGATGTTATTTGCTTTTCTGATCTATAAAATACTAGCTGATGCCCGCGACTTCGTTCATGTGGATTTAGCTTTCAACATCCCTCGGGAACTCTTTGATTTTCTGGAATAAAAAGTAGCCTATGTCACTCTCCAGATCCTCAACTATACCCATGCAAAAAATCACATTGATCTGTTGCGGCGTGATTGAAGGACAAACTAACAAACAAACACACATTTGCATTTATAATATTATTACGGATATTGGTACTATTTTTGTTTTATCATAATACTAGAATATTCTGTGCTTAAATTATAAGGTACCTATTATATTATATTTGTGCATAAAAATATGGACAGATTATATTGCAGTCAAACATTTATTATATGTAAAGAGTAATCCCCACTAATCTTGAATGCTTTGATTATAGCTGTGTTTTGATGCACAGAAATATCAGGTATCGGCAGGACTTAACACTGTCACACTTTGCCATACTCAAGTTCAATTCAAGCTTTGGCAGTAGGGTGAATCTCATTGTATAGCTTAGACTTTAGGCATAGAATATAATAGGCTTTAGGGCACTCATTAGCATTATAAAAGAGATGTACCCAACTAATCAAACTAGGAACTGTAGCAAATGTCATATCATATGGGAGCTTTTATGAAATTATGAACATCTTAAAAATTTTACACACTTTGATCACACACTTGATTAAACTACTTAATCAAGTGTGTGATAAACACATAAACATTGTTTGTACTTATTTTTAAAGAACCTCTATTCGAATTGTTCATTAAGAAATAATAGATTTTGTCTATTATTGTTTATTCTCAAATTGTTAATGAAAATGCACAATTTCTAGTCCTAGATGTGGTCCGAAACTTCACAGCAGACTATGACAAGACTTTGATATTCAACAAGGTGCATCATGAGTTGAATCAATTTTGTAGTGCCCACACCTTGCACGAAGTATACATTGCACTGTTCGACCAGATAGATGAGAACCTGAGCACTGTGAGTTGTAATCTTAAATTTTCCTAATATGATAATGTTTTGTTTATTCAAAACTTTATTTTATTATTTTATTTTTATTGGATGACAAGATAGTCCTTGACTGCGATCTCACCTGATGGTAAGTGACGATGCAGTCTAAGATGGTAGCAGACTAACTTGGAAGGGGTAGGGCAGTGAAAATTCAACCCATACCCCTAATCGGTTTCTACACGCCATCGTGCCGGAATGCTAAATCGCTTGGCGGCACGTCTTTGACGGTAGGGTGGTAACTAGCTACGGCCCACGAAAGCCTCCCACCAGACCAGACCAGAGACAGTTTGGAAATTATAAATTCCCAAATTGACCCCACCGGGAATCGAACCCGAGTCGTCAAAAATATATACTTTGACTCCTATCATGTCCTAAGATGACTATCTAGTTTGGAGCAATAAGATAATGAGATATCTTTGTGTTTTATGATTTTCGAAAAAACCCTTTCAATGCAATATCTATATTAATACCTATAATAGTCTTTTTGAATTAAGGCTCTACAAAATGATCTAAATGAGCTGGCACCAGGCCTGAAAGTGAAAGGAGTTCGGGTCACAAAACCAAAGATTCCAGAAATAATACGAAAGAATTACGAGCTTATGGAGGCTGAGAAATCAAAATTTCTTATAGCAGAGCAACATCAAAAGGTATGAAGTGACATAATTTTGCGAGGTTTCTTTAAGTTCGCTTCCGCTCGCGCTAATAATAATAGCATGCACCATCACAACTCAGCAAAACTGTGTCTATTTTTAAATCTACACCAATGGCTGAAGACAAAATCTTCAAACAGAGTGTGTGGCCAGTGATCACTTATGGATCCGAGACATAGTCGCTAACTATGGGCCTCATATGAAGGCTCAGAGTCACTCCGTGAGCGATGAAGAGAGCTACATGCTCGGAATATCCCTGCGAGATCAAATCAGAAATGAGGAGATCCATAGCAGAACCAAAGTCACCGACATAGCTCAGCGAGTCGTGAAACTGAAGTGGAAATGGACGGGGCACATAGTTCGAAGAGCTGATGTTCGTTGGGGTCCCACGGAGCTGGAGTGGAAACCTGGAAGCACAATGTTGGGAGACGCCCCCACTAGCTGGACCAAAGGCATCAAACGAGTTGCAGGGAGCCGCTGCATTCAGGCGGCGCTAGACCGAAGCCTGTGGAAGTCCATGCAGGAGACTTTTGTCCAGCTGTGGATGTCTATAAGTTGATAAAGAAGACATCAATAGCATATTTTAAACTGGTATTTATAAGTGTTTAGTCTACTCAATATGGCAGTGTGCTACCTCTGTGTTCTACCTCTTGTGTTGACTTGTGTGTGCAACAAATGGCATTGTGGTTCAACTGGCTCTAAAGCACGAACTTTTAATGACAAATTTTGTACTTTTTGCAAAATGATTAAGTACACCCACGAATAATTTTATGAAATGTATGTGTGTGTAAAGCAGTGATAGCCTAGTGGTTACGACTGTGGTCTCCTATTCGGGGGGTCGCAGGTTCGATCCCGGGTACGCACCTCTGACTTTTCGAAGTTAAGTGCGTTTACGAAATTAAATATCACATGCTTTAGCGATGAAGGAAAACATCGTGAGGAAACCTGCACACCTGAGAGTTCTCCATAGTCTTCTCGAAGGTGTGTGAAGTCCGCCAATTCGCATTCGGCCAGCGTGGTGGACTATGGCCTATAACCCTTCTCTGAGAGGAGACCTCGCTCAGTAGTGAGCCGATAATGGGTTGATGATGATGATGTTGTCGGCGAGGCCATTCTACTCCACTATCTGCTTTCTCTCTAGGTATATATTTAAGGGTAACTACGCGCTATACACGGTTGAACCGCTTGTATATGGATATTAAATAAGGATGTCTAGTGGAACAGAATGTCGCCGATTTGATTAACTATCCCAATGGAGTCATACCTGCCCATCAACTAGAAGGCTTCTGTCGCACCGCTCTACTCCGATTAATTCTCTCTCTCTCTCTGCTGCGGGAGTGCACCGGTAACCTGCATGATTAAATTAACTATGACATCACCATTTGTGACGCCCTAAGATCTGGTCTATTATTCTAGTTATCTACAGCCGTGGACGTGTAAGGAATCAAACTCATTTCCCATTCGGAATCTAGTCTCATCTGACCATCGGAATCTAATCTCATCTGAATCTAATCTCACCTCACCATCGGACCCGATCTTTCTGATCCATACTCTTAGACCCCCCATGTCTAAGAGTACTTCAAGTTCGCACGAATCTTCCTTGGGCCCCTTACCCAAGGGCATAATATCTCCTCTCTCTCTCTCGTTCCCACGAATCTTCCTTGGGCCCCCTATGCCCAAGGGCATAATGTCTCTTATTCATAAACATGAATCTTCTTCGGGCTCTATCTACCCGAAGGCCCCATTCGGACGAACCTCCTCGGAGCCCCCCTCCGAGGGCTAAACCACCTCGGAGCACCCCTCCACGAGGGCTCTACGTCATCTCATCTCATCTCATCGGGTCTGATGTGTTCTCAGCTCTTAATAGCCATAATGATTTACTCACAATTTAAACATCATTGAAACCGTCACTTACACATCCCTTGCCAATTCACACACAACCCTAGAGCGCGCTCCCAGAGGCTAGTAAATGTGTTAGTATCCAGAAATTCACCCATGAGGGTTCAAGAACCTCATAGATCAATCACGTAGATAATCAGGTACTTAGCTATCAGATACCTAGATACTCCTCAGATACTTAGCTTTCATCAGATCTTCTCCTCGTAGCACAACTCACAACTTCACCATTTTCTTCGGATGCGAGAAAAACAACTCGTTGCTATGCAACAAATGTCCATCAGAAAAAAGAACGTTTCAAGACCGAAAATATTTAAACTACAAACCAACGACAAATTTCCGATGTCATATACTACCATAGACTTATACAACCTTATCCTTACCAAAGGTCTAAGTATTTCGCGATAGCATATGCGCTTCGCGACACTCCCGACCGAAGCAAAAACTAGAGCAGACATAGCATGTTGCTCGTCCACTCTTTGATTTTCTGTAAAGCTTTAGTGGCTGCAACTCTCCTTACTTTAGTTCCTTGACTTACTTCAACCATCTCACTGTCTCGCTCTAATGGCTCTGACTTATCCGACTCGCTAACCTCTCTATCCAATTCTCTCATTTCTTGATCTACAATTCCGCACTCGGAATCATCCCGAGTTAGTTCGACGACTTGTTCTAATGGTAAGATCCTTTCACGTTCCGTGTCCTCTGAAATAATTGCTGGTCTTTCTATACTTTCGTCTAAAGGCTCTATTAAAATTGCTGGAGTACATTCACTCGAGGTATCCTCCTTTTCAAATCGTATGTCTATCACTCCTCCTGTTTCTTGGGCTTCTAGAGGATATAGATGTGCTATCGACCTCGTGAACTCTTTATCTCCCACTTTTATTATGGCTACTCTGCACAAACCATCACTTCCCGTTTTTAACGAAATAATTTTCCCTGTTTTCCAGGTTTCTCTATTCTTATTATCTCCTTTTATTTGAACCACTTGTCCTATTGCTGGAGATAGCTTTGAAGTGACCCGTGGTTCCTTAAGCGAGTGGATACCTTTCTCGAAGACTTAACAAGTATCTGTTCACAAACATCTCCTTAAATTCTCTTAAAATAATGAGACCTCTTCTCCAACTTTCTACAAGATCGATCTTAATCGTAGTACCTTTATCTATACAATCTTCGACTGATTCTTCTAAAGTAATGCAACTTCCAAGCGTAAGAAAATCTATTGGTCTCAAGATTATATCCAACTCTGAATCAACGCATGTGAGTGGTCGTGAATTTAATACAGCTTCTATTTCCTTGACAACAGTAGTTAGTTGACTATCTGAAAGCATATGTTTCGCTAATGTGCGTTTCATGCAATTCTTAACTAAACCAACGAGTCTCTCATAGAATCCACCATACCAAGGTGCTAGTTGTGGTATGAATCTCCATTTAATCTTGTTAACCACACAATACTGTTTCAAGAGAATTTCTGATATAAGTTTGAAATGAGCTGCGTTATCTGATGTAATTAATTTAGGGACCTTTCTGGTCGCTATCATTCTTCTCAATGCTAACAGACCTTCTTCAGCTGTAAGGTCTTGCACAAGTTCTAAATGAACAGCCTTTATCGCTAAACAAGTGAACAAACAAATCCATCTTTTCTGACCATTCTTAACAAGGACCGGACCCATATAGTCCACACCCACAAAAGTAAATGGTTCACTATAACTCACTCTTTCTGCCGGAAGTGCCGGAGTATTTGGTAACTTAAACGGACCAGCTCCATGCTTAACACAACTTGGACATCTCCTTATTACTTTCTGGACTTGAGATTTGCCTTGTGGTATCCAATAGGATTGTCTAATAAGGCTGAGTGTATGATTTGCTCCTACATGGTAATTATCATTGTGTACCTTCTTTATCAAATTAATTGTAAAATCACATTCCTTAGGAATCAATATTGGGTACCGTTTATCGAATGACAGATCTGCATTCTGAAGGCGTCCCTTGCAACGTAGTAATCCATCAACATCTTTAAATAACTTAAGGCAACGACTTAAATCAGTTTCTTTTCCAGCAAATTCCTGCGCAAAATGCTCTGCTTGAAGCTTCCTTATTTCTTCTGTAATACTAAGTGGTTCATTATGTCTAGTACCGACATCCTTCTCTGTGGAATTATTCTCTTTCTCTAAATCAACAATTTCTCCATTAGAAGTATTCGTTAGACCCTCCCGCGTCGAAAGAAAAAAAGTTTGTGACGTATTCTTAATAGGAAACGTCCTAATATTGGAGTCTGATAAAAACTGTGGACCTTTAATCCATCTCTCTTTATCTTCCCTGGAACTTATCGGTCTAGTCGCAACATCCGCCGGGTTTAACTCTGAAGGTACATATTTAATCATAAGTTCTCTATTACTTCTAATTTCTTCAACTCGTCTAGCCACAAACGGTGGTAGCAATTTATCAGATTGACACCATTCTATGACAATTTGACTGTCTGTCCATAACGTTTGACGTCCTACCTTCATGTTAAATGCTTTTGAAACCATCTTAATTAATCTACACCCTATCAACACTCCTAGTAATTCCAATCGAGGGATTTTTAAGTGTTGTTGATCTTTTATAGGGACTAATCGTGTTTTCCCAATTACAAAACTTCTCTTAATCCCGTGTGTCACGTACACAACAGCAGCATATGCTTTAAGTGATGCGTCGGTGAAACACTGCAAATGATATTCTTCATTTCTCACGTTCTTTATGTAACATCTGGGTACCGATATTTCTTTAATAGTTTCTAATTCCTTCTTTATTTCCGTCCATTCCACCTGATTTTCCTTTGAAAGTTTTATATCCCATTTAACCTTGGTCTGCCATAGCTTTTGGAGAAATAATTTAGCTGACAAAATTTGTGGTACTACTAACCCACATGGATCGAATACTGAAGCAATTACTTTTAGAACTTCACGCTTCGAATTTGCCTCTGTATCTATCTTGAATCTTAGGCGCAATGTATCATCCTTTACATTCCAATCTAAGCCTAAAATTTTCACAACTTCTTCCTTAACACTATCGGGTACCTTGTCTAGAAATTGTTTTGAATTTGAACTCCAATCTCTAAGGTTCATAGATATTTGACAAAAGGCGTTCTTCATGTCTTTATAGAACTGTATTGCCTCCCCTTGTGTTTGGACTCCACTTACTAAGTTATCAACGTATATGTCTTTGGCAGCCAATTGTAGTCGTTCATTTCCTTTAGAAAGATGATGTTTAATCGTCGCGTTCAGTAGAAATGGACTTGATATAACTCCGAAAGGGACTCTACGGAACCGTAAACAAACAATGTTATCATCACTCGGTGGTTTTTCTACATCTTTCAACCAAATAAATCTAGTTACATCGCGATCTTGTTCATGTAGTCCTATCTGAAGGAAGGCTTTCTCTACGTCTGCTGACAAAGTAACATTATGGCTTCGAAATCTGATAATTATACTTGTCAAATCTTCTAACATCAACGGACCGCAATAAAGGCATTCATTTAAACTTTTACTATTTTTAATTTTCGATGAAGCATCATAAACAATTCTAATTGGTTTACCCTTTTGAGCAACACAATGGTGCGGTAAATAATGTACTGGATGGTTCACATGTGTCTTACTTAACACTGTTTCGACTATTCCCTTCGATATTTGTTCCTGTATAGTATTATCATAACATCTCAAAGTTTCTTTATCTAATCGTTTAACCAAATTTACTAAACGACCATATGCCAATCCATAATTAGGTGTTAGTGCTGGAGGATATTCATTCCACGGCCAACTAACATAATATCTACCATCTATTAATTTTGTCGTTTCATTAAATTTATTTATAGCCTCTTCTTCTCTAGTAATCTTAGGTGAATCGGTTATACCGATTGACTCCAGTTCCCAAAGGAATGTTATACTTCCTAAATCTAGTGGCATGTCAGGTTTGCTTAATCTGAAATCAATCTCTGTTTGAAAGTAGGTAACAACTGACATATGTTCTCCTTCTTTATTCTCATGCGGAATTTGACCCGAAAGTATCCATCCAAACTCTGAATCAATTAAATATAAATCTTCCCTTATCCATATTCTTTCTAAGCAAAGAAACGAGTAGTAATAATCATTCCCTATAAGAATATCAACTTGATCTTTCAAAGACCCATCGTCTGCAAGTTTCAGTTTATTCTTCCAATTGTCAAGTTCAACTACATACGGTACACCTTTTGAAATCATAGGTACGACGTTTGCATAAACACTCTTCCAATTTTTAGATTTAGTTTGTAACTCCAATTGAACAACTGGACTATTAAATTCTTGAGGACTCTTTGAACCAAAAGTATAAACCGATAAACTTTCATCCTTTTCTGTAGACAATTTTAATTTCTTTGCAATCTTTCGGGTGATGTAAGATCTTTGGGAGCCTGAATCGAATAGTATACGGCATGATATTTGCATCCTTCTCCTTATGCTTCGATGGAGTTTCTGAACTGCTCTGAAATAATTTTAATTTCACTTCTAGCTCCGCTAGATTTTCCTCAGCTTTCAGCTGTATTTCACTCATTTCACTTATCTCGTCAGCTGCAGGATCATTTACCAATTTAAAATAATTTATTAAATCATTTTCGAATCTCGTCAAAAGATTTTTTAATTTTGTCTTGTTTACTTCTGCATCGTGGATTAGGTTAGCATTCAAAGAGCCGAGATTTACAGCCTGATTCGAGTGAGTTTCTATTTGGGTAATAAGTAGTCTTAGCCTTTTTAGCAATAAATCATCCATGATGAATTTTCTGTAATCAGACATTATATTTGAACAATACCTAACGCCTTATCACATGGATGTAAATATCTGTCTCTAAATCTATGGATCTCTGTGGAAATACTACTTCTAGATTAATTATCCTTATATCTTTGAACACTTCTTTATGATTCATATACTTGCTCTATTTAATTTAAAGTATAGAGACTAACTTCGAAATATATCATTATAGTGTATATGCCAAACTCGGATGTTAATAATCCCACACAAATAAAGAATGAGCATTCCCAGTCTAATTTTCCATTAAGATTTTTAGAGAGTTATTTCAATCTAACCAGTTGTATAATTCGCTTGCTAAACAAGTAACTTGCTCTTATACTATAATCATCAGTTTATCCAACCATTATTTACCACCAAATGCAGAGAGTACCTAAACCATGAGTACAGATTTAACATTAAGATACCTTTCCATTATACAAATAGCTCGCACTATAATAATATTGAAAGGTAAAAGAATTGAAATTCATAATAACATTCATGAGATTAAAACTTATTATTGGGTCAAGATAATACCATAGAATTTCCTTCAAAATTATTTTGAACATACTCTATGTATATTCTCACTAATTTAGCTATAATTAAAGTCCCAACCTCTTTAAAAGAATAACTATATTTGCTTGAAGTTACAAAATTACCCAGATCAAATAAAATTCTAACCTTCAATAGGGTCATCAACCCTTGAGTTTGGTACATAGAACTCTAGTATCTATTATCATGTGTCTATATACTTTAAGACTCCTTTCGAAGTAAAATCTAACTCAACAATTTAAAGATTGTTTTCTCCATATAAAAATATAACTATAATCCTCCACATACTTGTAGATAGGCCCTGAATCCTTAATTGGATAAGCCTTAAATTAAGTTAATCTATGAATTCAATAATTACTAAATCAAATTGAATTTAATAACACTTAAACAATTTCACTTTCATTATATACCCTTAACATCAAAATGTATCTTGTCTAGCAATCCCTTTCATTAGACATCAAATTTCATTTTTAATAAGTATTCAAGTTTACCTATGTTGACCATATTCCTAGTTCTAATTGGTAAAGGAAAGTATTCAGTTCTTAGATCAATTCTTACTCGATAGACACTCAGACCTTCGAAATAATAGCTTTATAGTGCATTGGTAGCTATTCTAAAAATATAAGATAACACACCAGATGTACCTTTTGTGTTAAAAGTTCAGTAAATTAGTCGAACTTCAGTCTCAGTTATTAAAACTGAGTGATATGATTTCCTTCTGAAAATATAATTAACACTATGTAGGAACTGATATTCTTTCTTAAAATTTCATTTTTACGCAATGTACAATACTTTCAGAATCTAAGACCTCCCTTATATTCGAATTTCACTATATGCCTAATATATTACGTACCTTTATATTAAATAGGATAATTTCCAACCTGTAATTGTTTTCAGATCTCTATTTCTTTTTCACAACAATGTTTCTTTCACAATACTCAATCAGCAATATAATTGACACTGACACTGATAATTGACACTGTTCCAAATTCCACCATCTGACTTTAGAACAATTTAAAAATAAATGACACATTGGAAATTGGTCAAATGTTCGCAAATTCAAACTTTCGAACGCTCTATGACATTAGTATCTCTGAAGTCAATTCTACCAACTTACTTGGGCCATTTCTTTCGATTTAAAGTTGAAAACTGCGTTGACGCTCCCTCCAGCGGCGAGTAGCGAAACTAATGCAGCACCTCTATTTATTCAAATCAACAAAAAGGCAACAAATAGACAATTTATTATAATTTAAGCTTAGTATGACTCCATGTGCTAAAGATTCTGGTTCATTTTACTAACTATCCCAGCATCTCCACCATGTCGGCGAGGCCATTCTACTCCACTATCTGCTTTCTCTCTAGGTATATATTTAAGGGTAACTACGCGCTATACACGGTTGAACCGCTTGTATATGGATATTAAATAAGGATGTCTAGTGGAACAGAATGTCGCCGATTTGATTAACTATCCCAATGGAGTCATACCTGCCCATCAACTATAAGGCTTCTGTCGCACCGCTCTACTCCGATTAATTCTCTCTCTCTCTCTGCTGCGGGAGTGCACCGGTAACCTGCATGATTAAATTAACTATGACATCACCATTTGTGACGCCCTAAGATCTGGTCTATTATTCTAGTTATCTACAGCCGTGGACGTGTAAGGAATCAAACTCATTTCCCATTCGGAATCTAGTCTCATCTGACCATCGGAATCTAATCTCATCTGAATCTAATCTCACCTCACCATCGGACCCGATCTTTCTGATCCATACTCTTAGACCCCCCATGTCTAAGAGTACTTCAAGTTCGCACGAATCTTCCTTGGGCCCCTTACCCAAGGGCATAATATCTCCTCTCTCTCTCTCTCGTTCCCACGAATCTTCCTTGGGCCCCCTATGCCCAAGGGCATAATGTCTCTTATTCATAAACATGAATCTTCTTCGGGCTCTATCTACCCGAAGGCCCCATTCGCACGAACCTCCTCGGAGCCCCCCTCCGAGGGCTAAACCACCTCGGAGCACCCCTCCACGAGGGCTCTACGTCATCTCATCTCATCTCATCGGGTCTGATGTGTTCTCAGCTCTTAATAGCCATAATGATTTACTCACAATTTAAACATCATTGAAACCGTCACTTACACATCCCTTGCCAATTCACACACAACCCTAGAGCGCGCTCCCAGAGGCTAGTAAATGTGTTAGTATCCAGAAATTCACCCATGAGGGTTCAAGAACCTCATAGATCAATCACGTAGATAATCAGGTACTTAGCTATCAGATACCTAGATACTCCTCAGATACTTAGCTTTCATCAGATCTTCTCCTCGTAGCACAACTCACAACTTCACCATTTTCTTCGGATGCGAGAAAAACAACTCGTTGCTATGCAACAAATGTCCATCAGAAAAAAGAACGTTTCAAAACCGAAAATATTTAAACTACAAACCAACGACAAATTTCCGATGTCATATACTACCATAGACTTATACAACCTTATCCTTACCAAAGGTCTAAGTATTTCGCGATAGCATATGCGCTTCGCGACAGATGTATGTGTATATGTTTTTTTTAACCGACTTCAAAAAAGGAGGAGTTTTTCAATTCCTTGGAATATTTGTTTAATGTACACTGATTACTCAGACGCCTGAACCGATTTGGAAAATTCTTTTTTTGTTTGAAAGGATATACTTCCCAGATGGTCCCATTTAAATTTTATCGAAATCGGTCGAGCAGTTTTAAATAATCAACAATAAATTATATACCTTGTTGTGGCGCTGGTATTTGAACTTTGAAAAAAGAATTTTTATCTTAAATGCATTTTTGTAGAAACCACAGCGCACGAGTTATAAGCCCACTGCATCACAGCCCAGATTAGTTCACCTGCTGTTTTATACCGAATGGCCGGTTTGAACATTATCCATAATATAAAATAAATTCCGAATTTGTTATGTAAAGTTTATTTTTGATAGGTTGTTGAAAAGGAAGCTGAGACAGCGCGTCGGAAAGCTGTGATCGAGGCAGAGAAAGAGGCTCACGTCGCCAAAATTCAGTTCGAGCAGAAGATCATGGAAAAAGAATCCATGCAGAAAATGGAACTAATACAAGACAGTATACACAAAGCCAAACAGCAAACAAAATCTGAAGCTGAATATTACCACTTAAAGAAACAGGCTGAGGCCAACAAAGTACTATTAACTAGAGAGTACTTAGAACTTAAAAAATATGAGGCCCTTGCATTAAACAACAAAATCTACTTTGGCAATGATATACCCAAGATGTTCTTACAAGCAAATGTAGGTGAAACTGTTACTAAAACTATGGGAGTACCAAACGTGCAAGTAGAATAAAAAAATTATCAACGACTAGCTGATGCCCGCGACTTTATCAGAGTGGATTTTGTTTTTAAAAATCTCTTGGGAACTCTTTAATTTTCGGGGATAAAAAGTAGCCTACATCCTTAACTATAGCCATGCAAAAAAATCACGTCAATCCTTAGCTCTGTGCGGCGTAATTGAAGGACAAACCAACAAATGCACACTTTTGCATTTATAATATTACTATGATTTAGGAATACTTTAACTAGTCATCGAAGGTTTAAGGATTTAATGCTCTGAAAGTACATCTTGTAGTTTCTGTGTATATTTAGTTATGTGAATGTATATAATATTATGGTGAGATAATTTATTGTTTTGGATTTCTTTACTATTTTTTAGTTATAAGAATAGAAATAGATTCATTATTATAAAATTGAGATTTTTTTGGCAAATACTTATTACATTCTAAATAGCTAAGAAATAAAAGAACATAAATATCAGTTGGTTTTGAGATTTTATAGTGAACATTACTCTAAAATACTGAGTAAATAATATTCAAAATATGAAAAGTGAGACAGGTTTAAGAAAAAGTGTATGTAGTTTTTGTACCTGTATTATTAAAAATAAAACTCATTTGTGTAAAGAAAAGTCATTTTATTTTAAAAGAAAATAAATATTTTTAGGATGGCATCTAGATTTTGTTGAAGGCAGCAATGTCCACAGACTGGACGAAGTCTTCAAACTCCTGAATCTTTTCTGTGAGGAGGTCCACAGACACTTTGTCATCTTCAATAACGCACATGATCTGTAGTTTATTGATGCCGTAACCTACTGGGACAAGTTTTGATGCTCCCCACAACAAACCATCCATTTCGATGGTCCGTACTTGTTTTTCCATTTCACCCATATCTGTTTCATCATCCCATGGTTTGACATCAAGGATTATAGATGACTTGGCAATAAGGGCTGGCTTCTTTGACTTTTTGTCTGCATATGCTTGTAGACGTTCTTCACGAATTCGGGCTGCCTCTGCATCCTATAAATGAATTAATAAATTAACTGAATGAATTTTACTATCTTCAGGTACACAATGATTACCAATTACCACTATTCTGCATTGAGTATAACAAATCCACAATTATTTTTATGGCTACATTATACCTGCCACTTTGTCCGCATGGATTAAGGTTTTTTCATACCTGTGGGAATTGTATTTTAATGTAATTTTATGGGATAAAAAGTAGCTTATGTGTTAATCCTGTGTATGAGCTATCTCCATTCCAAATCGGTTCATTCGTTGTGGCGTGAGAGTAACAAACATCCACCCATACATCCTCACAAACTTTCGCATTTATAATATTAGTAGGACTAAGTAAAAATCTATCTTCTCAATTCTCGAATAACAATTTTCAGGGTTTGAATAAATAGAATTTAAACTCATATACACTTGTAAAAATACGAACCTCTTCCTCGTCTCCTGAGCCAAATAGATCGATATCATCATCATCGTCGTCATCCTTCTTAGCAGGTGCAGCCGCTGTAGGCTTAGCACCGGCATTAAGTGGGCTGACTCCCTGCTCCCAAGTCTTGCGCTCGGCCGAGGTGTATGAAGCGATGTGGTTGTACCATCGAAGGGCGTGGGGTAAGCTTGCGGCCGGCGCCTTTCCTACTTCCTCGAATACTTGAACATCAGCTTGAGAAGGAGTGTATCTGAACAAGCAGAGATAACATTTCAATATCAAATCACACACCCAAGGACGGGTTCAGAAATATTTGTGATTTAAATCTGTTTTCCTAAAAATAGAGGTTAACATACGTTGACGTGGTACACTTTCAACTCAATATTGTAACATAAATACAACTCACCCAGATACATAACTTTTCTCAGCTAAATATTTATTCAATTCACTGAGGCCCTGTTGAGATCGTACGTCTCCGAAAGCCATTTTTGTAAATTTTATTTTATCCTTCGTATAAGCACCACACCACACGCCCGATTTTGAGTGAGCAAAGAGCAGCCATAGACCACGAACACTAGGATGAAGAGCAGCAAGCAGCAAAGAGCATAGACCACAGACAGTAGAGTAGAATTATGACATAGACCACAAGCACAGTAGAAGTAGAACTATGACGTGAAACTGTGGCGTAGAGAAGTTTCGTCTACGCGCGGAAAAATATTCAATATTTAAACGCATTTTTTTTGGTATAATATTAGGATCTTAGGATCTGCAAAAAAAAGAGTAAAATACCCTATTGAATAAAAAAGCAGACTTCACACAAAAAATATCTCTTCCGATATACTCGTCATAGAGGTTTGAACGAAAAATGCCTGAATAGGATTTTTTTAAACAATAGTTCTGGCTACTGAATGGATATTCGCAGAATAATAATTATTGCATCTATGGGCAAACTAGACGCACAGATGACAGACTCGTTGGAACTTGGGGGAATTGGGATATTCCGGGAATAGAACCAAGCAACGGACACATTGGACATTTGAGGAATTGGATCTTCCGGGCCATAAGAACATCACGATTCTTCAAGAACATAAAGTCTTATGGCTGTGGTCTTATGGTAAGATCTATAGATAGCACTCTCACTCAGCTCAGACTCATTTTAACTATATCTTGAGTCTTGAGCAGCCAGAGTACGATCTATAGATATCTGTCTTGTGAGAATAGATGGCACTCTCACTCAGCTCAGACACAAGACTGAGTTAAAACAAGATTTGTTGGGGCATATTTGTCTCACTGCCACCTTGTAGTCTACCTAGAGTTAGGAATAAGTGTATAATATATCTTAATATAATATTATATAAATTACGTGTCACGTTGTTTGTCCGCGATGGACTCCTAAACTACTGAACCGATTTAGATCAAACTTCGTTACTATCTGTAATTTGGTCCAACTTGAAAGATAGGATAGCTTTTTTTTATTATGATATTGTGTATGATGTTTTATTTATATAAAGTTCGCCGGGTCAGCTAGTATAATTATGTATATATCTATTTTCTAAAATAAAAAAATTATTTAGTTCAAACAGCTGTTTTATTGAATTGCAATTGAAATAACTATTAATGGAATGGCTACATAAATGTTTCAAAAATTTTGTTAAAACTGAAATCGAATTGGCAACTTATTGCAATTAATTGTTGACATAATAAAAATCATTACTTTTGTTCAATTGCCGCCACGGAGACGAAGAACCAAATGCAAAGTCGATTCTTTTTGTATGTTATAATCAGAGAGGGTACGCCCATCTTCTAACTGCTTTCCAGCAAAAATGAGACGTTGTTGATCTGGTGGAATCCCTTCCTTGTCTTGGATCTTTGCCTTCACATTCTCAATGGTGTCTGATGCTTCTACTTCCAAAGTGATTGTCTTTCCTGTCAGGGTCTTCACAAAGATCTGCATGCCACCACGCAGACGCAAAACCAAATGAAGGGTAGACTCCTTTTGGATGTTGTAGTCTGACAGAGTGCGGCCATCTTCCAGCTGCTTGCCAGCGAAGATCAAACGCTGCTGGTCTGGTGGGATTCCCTCCTTGTCTTGGATCTTTGCCTTCACATTCTCAATGGTGTCTGATGCTTCAACTTCCAAAGTGATTGTCTTTCCTGTCAGGGTCTTCACAAAGATCTGCATACCACCACGCAGACGCAGCACAAGATGAAGAGTGGACTCCTTTTGGATGTTGTAGTCAGACAGGGTGCGGCCATCTTCCAGCTGCTTGCCAGCGAAGATCAAACGCTGCTGGTCTGGTGGGATTCCCTCTTTGTCTTGGATCTTTGCCTTCACATTCTCAATGGTGTCTGATGCTTCAACTTCCAAAGTGATTGTCTTTCCTGTCAGGGTCTTCACAAAGATCTGCATACCACCACGCAGACGCAGCACAAGATGAAGAGTGGACTCCTTTTGGATGTTGTAGTCAGACAGGGTGCGGCCATCTTCCAGCTGCTTGCCAGCGAAGATCAAACGTTGCTGGTCTGGTGGGATTCCCTCCTTGTCTTGGATCTTTGCCTTCACATTCTCAATAGTGTCTGATGCTTCAACTTCCAAAGTGATTGTCTTTCCTGTCAGGGTCTTCACAAAGATCTGCATACCACCACGCAGACGCAGCACAAGATGAAGAGTGGACTCCTTTTGGATGTTGTAGTCAGACAGGGTGCGGCCATCTTCCAGCTGCTTGCCAGCGAAGATCAAACGTTGCTGGTCTGGTGGGATTCCCTCCTTGTCTTGGATCTTTGCCTTCACATTCTCAATAGTGTCTGATGCTTCAACTTCCAAAGTGATTGTCTTTCCTGTCAGGGTCTTCACAAAGATCTGCATACCACCACGCAGACGCAGCACAAGATGAAGAGTGGACTCCTTTTGGATGTTGTAGTCAGACAGGGTTCTGCCATCTTCCAGCTGCTTGCCAGCGAAGATCAAACGCTGCTGGTCTGGTGGGATTCCCTCTTTGTCTTGGATCTTTGCCTTCACATTTTCGATTGTGTCAGACGGCTCTACTTCCAATGTGATTGTCTTTCCTGTCAGGGTTTTCACAAAGATTTGCATTCCACCACGTAGACGCAAAACCAAGTGAAGGGTAGACTCTTTTTGGATGTTGTAGTCTGAGAGAGTGCGGCCATCTTCCAGCTGCTTGCCAGCGAAGATCAAACGCTGCTGGTCTGGTGGGATCCCCTCCTTGTCTTGGATCTTTGCCTTCACATTTTCAATGGTGTCTGATGCTTCAACTTCCAAAGTGATTGTCTTTCCTGTCAGGGTCTTCACAAAGATCTGCATGCCACCACGCAGACGCAAAACCAAGTGAAGGGTAGACTCCTTTTGGATGTTGTAGTCTGACAGGGTTCTGCCATCTTCCAGCTGCTTGCCAGCGAAGATCAAACGCTGCTGGTCTGGTGGGATTCCCTCTTTGTCTTGGATCTTTGCCTTCACATTTTCGATTGTGTCAGACGGCTCTACTTCCAGTGTTATTGTCTTTCCGGTCAGGGTCTTCACAAAGATCTGCATGCCACCACGCAGACGCAAAACCAAATGAAGGGTAGACTCCTTTTGGATGTTGTAGTCTGACAGAGTGCGGCCATCTTCCAGCTGCTTGCCAGCGAAGATCAAACGCTGCTGGTCTGGTGGGATTCCCTCCTTGTCTTGGATCTTTGCCTTCACGTTCTCAATGGTGTCTGATGGCTCTACTTCCAGTGTTATTGTCTTTCCGGTCAGGGTCTTCACAAAGATCTGCATGCCACCACGCAGACGCAAAACCAAATGAAGGGTAGACTCCTTTTGGATGTTGTAGTCTGACAGGGTTCTGCCATCTTCCAGCTGCTTGCCAGCGAAGATCAAACGCTGCTGGTCTGGTGGGATTCCCTCCTTATCTTGGATTTTTGCCTTCACATTCTCGATAGTATCAGATGGCTCTACTTCCAGTGTTATTGTCTTTCCGGTCAGGGTCTTGACAAAAATCTGCATACCACCACGCAGACGGAGCACAAGATGCAGAGTGGACTCCTTTTGGATGTTGTAGTCAGACAGGGTTCTGCCATCTTCCAGCTGCTTGCCAGCGAAGATCAAACGCTGCTGGTCTGGTGGGATTCCCTCTTTGTCTTGGATCTTTGCCTTCACATTTTCGATTGTGTCAGACGGTTCAACTTCTAAGGTGATTGTTTTACCCGTGAGTGTTTTCACAAAAATTTGCATTTTGACTATCTGTAACAACAAATAAGGGAAATTGAGGACGATGGCACAGCTATTTTAATGATTTTTTTGACAAGACAAAGAACAAAGAACGATCCAAATTCAAGAAA
Organism: Oeneis ivallda; assembly: GCA_029955525.1. Classification (NCBI taxonomy): domain Eukaryota; kingdom Metazoa; phylum Arthropoda; class Insecta; order Lepidoptera; family Nymphalidae; genus Oeneis; species Oeneis ivallda. The sequence continues at coordinate 7,209,044 of JARPMR010000019.1, forward strand.
GATCTCGATAACAAAATGGCGTCACGGCGCAAAAATGATGTTGAGTTGAGACGCAATTAATCGACGCAATGCGCAATTTAGCTATTTATTACAATATACTCACAAATCAGACTGCAAAGGATAGTCGTAAAATTCCTTTATCTTCTTAAATATCACTAAGAAATAATCCTATTTCCTTCTACAAAAGTTTAAAGTTCTACTGTCTAAATTAAAATTTAATTCACACCACAAAATACGTCGTGCAACGTCGTGCCCCAACATAGACCACGAACACTAGGATAGTCAGGGGGGGTCAACTTTGTATGGGGCAGATGTAAATACCTACTAGGGCAAAATCTCAGAGTACAAAATCACTTTTTTTAACCTAGTGTTCATCGTCTATGGCGCATCATCGTCATTCAACTCTGTGATTCAATCTTGTTGTTCCTGGTCTGTGGATTCAATTTTCAAACACTTTCAACAATGGCGTCTTTGTTATTGTTTCGTAACAAATAACAAATTGATTTCTTGCAATTCTATGAACTTTATCGAGTCGAGTGTGAGTTAACTTCACTGAGTAATAATCAAGTTTATGTATTTTAAAGTGCAGTGCTACTCTTGTTTCACGGAGACAGGACTTGTGTATTTTGTTTTAAAAATGGCTTAGAGTTCAAGAACAAGAGGAAATGTTTTACATGTTCGCCGGCTAAAAACAACATTGTTTCGATTTCCTAAACCTGCTTTTAGGAATCTTGAACTAAATGGTACGTATTAGCTATGTTCTAAAAGTAGTAACTTTACCTACATAAGTTAAAACTATAATAGCTAATGCCCGCGGGTAAAAATTTAGAATCGTGCGGCAGTAGGGGGGGGATGGGAGGGGGGTGGGGGGTTAGGGGGGGGTGTCCTCTACCCCCCAACATCACTCCCATAAAAAGGTAATGCACCGTTCTTGAGAAAAAAATTTTTTTAATATTGTAATTTTTTAGGTTAGTCTTGCCGAAATTTGAGCAAAACTTCGCTTAGTGAAAGAGTGAATGTAAAAGAAAGAGTGGAAGGGAGGGCAAAAAGAGTAGAGGAAGCTTAGAAACCCCTCCAATTTAATTTTTCATTTCAAACCAACAGAACCTAAGTGCCCAGCCTGCGGCCGGGCACCATCAATATTTATGTTCTAACCCAACCTAACTTAACTTCAGATTTTCCATAGTCTGGTGGTGGAGGAAGCATAGAAGCCCCTCCAATTTGATTTTTCATTTCAAACCAATAGAACTCAATGCTCAAGTTTTTCTAGGCGGTAGAAAATAATAAACAAGAAGGCTGTGGCGTGAGTTGCGTTTTGTTCAAGCTACAAATCAAATGGGCTACGCCAGAAGACTCGCTCCGTCGCCCCTTCATTCAGCTTCACCTACTCGACCTTCGTTTCGCTACGGAGGTCGCCGGCTCGCTTCGTTCGCCACCTCCCCCCTTCGCTCCACTCGGCCTCGTAGGCTCGCTTCATTCAGGACCTCCTTCGCAAGCTTCTGGCTTCGCGCTTCATAAAAACACTCTAGGGGTAGGACAGACAAGACTACGTGGAGTCGGGGTTGGCCAATTCGGTTCTGTCACACTGTTCGACCTATATCAATCCATGTTGTTTCAGAGTGGAAAAGCTTTTTTGCTATAAGTACATATTATTGTCAGAAATAAAACAACAGTATAATATAATTAAAATTTCTTTATATTTTATAAACATGAGCTCCCATCTACTCTACCCCTTTTCCCCTCCCTCCCACTCTTTTTTTACCTTCACTCCTTCACTAAGCGAAGTTTTGCTTGAATTTCGGCAAGCTAACCTAAAAAATTTACAATTTTAAAAAATATATATTTCTCATTACCTTTTCATGGGAGTGGTGTTGGGGGTAGGGGACACCTCCCCCCACTCCCCCACCCCCCTCCCATCCACCCCCTACTGCCGCACGTTTCTAAATCCAACCCGCCTATGTCACTCTCAGGTCCTCAACTATACCAATGCTAAAAATAACGTCGATCCGTAGCTCTGTTGGAGCTTGATAAAAGGACAAACTTTGTTAGACAACACACACATTTATAATATTATTATTGTGATTATGATTAATTATCCTTTTACAGGCACAAGCCTACCTTTTGATATTTAGAGTACTTGTGTCTATAGGATTATTCAAAATTCAAAATTCTTTTTTCAAAAATTATTGGTATATAAAGGGTTATACATATATAGTATTGTGTTTGTATTTATGTCAACCATGTCCCACACTTGCAGATCCCATTAAAAAAAACTATTTACTATTAGTACACCCTATAGTAAGTGTATACAAATTACCAAAAGGCTATTAGAAATACTAACTATCTTTTATTAGGGTGAGCGGAGCGAGACCTAATACTATCCCACAACCTGAGCATTTTGTGGTACACTTTACTGAAAAACTATCATGCCTATAGATTTGTGATTTAACACAGTAATTTAACTTTATATCCAGATGTGTTATCTGTCAAAAACAACATAATTTAAAAATCATTAACTTGAAAATCATTAACAGTTAGAAAAACTATGCGAGCCCTCACAAAGCTTAGCTTTTTGCTAGTATTTTATGCTATATAATAATTGTAATAGGTTACTAAAAAGAATAAAATTGTTTCTTTTCAGATGTGAACTATGCTCAGTACATTTTTTTCTTAAAACAGACTACTCTTCATCATCCCTGCAGGTGAAATTGTACAGTGAAGATAGAATTTTGTAAAAGCGTTCGACAAAGAAAACTAATAATATATTTACATAAAAATAAATGTTCATTTATATTCGCTAGAACAAAAAACCCGTTTTTTTTCTTATTGATATGGTATTTTGACTCTAAAGAGAACTTGGAATTTTTAAAATACAAGATGTATTTTAAAAATACCAAGTTCTCTTTAGAGTCAAAATACCTTATCTAGAAATTTAATTTGGGTAAATAGCTTATTTACACATTTGAATCTCCCGCCTTCAAAGAGTTGTCACTGGGTTGAATATAGATGGCGCTAGTAAGAACGGTCCCCCTTTTTTTAATATGAAGTTATCATTCTTCTCCGCTAGGAGTAATAGTGTTCTGTGAGGATAGTGCCCCAAGTCCACAGCAAAGAGAATGAAAGAGAAAGAGAATCATAGTCCATAGAATGTAAGTTGTAACAAGTAGCAACTCACTCACAAAATGAAATGATTAAACGATACATCGATGTTTCTGAAATATCGATGTTCACTATTGCAAAACATCGATGTATCGATGTTATCTTATGGTGGAACCACATTTGTGAGGATCGATTCGGATTTTGCCTATACAAAACTGTCATTTTCCATACATTCGTGTACGCATCGAAAAGCCGATTTGATCCGTACACGTTTCTATGGAATTTGACAGTTTTGTATGGGCGAAATCCGAAACGATCCTCACAAATGTGGTTCCACCCATATACGATGTTTTACATCGATGTTTTGCCTGCCATCTAGTTGAAATACATAGGTACTTTTAGCAGAGCCTGCCTGAGTCAGGCAGGCTTTGCTAAAAGTAACTAGTGGCGTGACATATTTTTAGAAAAAAATGGCTGTCTGTAAAGTCTGTTTACGGATGATAATTTTATGTGATTACGTCATAAGAAATCTCGGCTCGGCTTAGGCGGAATGCGACACTTTTTCATGCTTGCAGCCGGCGATCAAAAATAATAAAGCCGGCGATAAAAAAATTAATGCTGTTAAATATAATTTTATTTCCTCTACTTTCCTTATTCTAAAGACTTACCTATTCTATAGCAATAGATAATATTGTTATGTTTTAAATAAAAGATTTTATAAAGAACTATGGGCCTCATAAGAAGGCTCAGAGTCACTCAGCAAGCGATGGAGAGAGCTATGCTCGGTATATCCCTGCGAGATCAAATCAGAAATGAGGAGATCCGTACGAGAACCAAAGTCACCTACATAGCTCAGCGTGTCGCGAAACTGAAGTGGAAATGGGCGAGGCACACAATTCGAAGAGCTGATGGTCGTTGGGGTCCCAAGGTGTTGGAGTGACGACCCCGCAACGGGAAACAGTGTTGGCAGACCCCCCCACCAGGTGGACCAACGATATTAAACGAGTCGCAGGGAGCCGTTGGATTCAAGCGGCGCAAGACCGAAGCCTGTGGAAGACCATGCAGGAGACCTTTGTCCAGCAGTGAACGTCTTTAGGTTGATAAAGAAGATACAAAATTTTACAATTTGATAGATCATTAAAATATTAAAAAAAACATCGATGTTTCGATACATCGATGTTTTATGGGCGATGTTTTGTGTACATGTTTGTTCTGAAACATCGATGTATCGATACATCGATGTTTTTGCTTTCGATATTTGAATCACTATTGATATTTGATGAATCATTCATGATTGATGTCATTGCTATGGGCGGAACGGGCGGACCGCGGAACTGTGAAAGAAAGAGAAGCATAGACCACGAACACACCACGAACAAGCCACGAGGCACGAACCGAGGAGATAACTGATAAGTAATGCTAACTGTACATGTTGGCGCAAGCCCATCGCTGCCCCATACAATGGCGAGATTGTTGTTGCAAGTGGCAACGCAATTACACGTGGTGCTAACGTTTAGAGCGATCGCAGACTTGCAATATCAAGTTGGTCAACTATCGTACAACTAAACTTTTATATTATACAACCATATTGTTTGCGTAAAAATCAGTGTTGCCAGTGGCAGATAGCCAAATGTAACATAAGACAGCTCCAAAAGTAACATTTTCACGAGAAAAGTGACATTGCCTTATTTTATGCGGAAAACGACGATTCAATAAATATGACAAAAAGTGAAAGTATTACTTGGTCGGATTTTAATTTTTAGCTTCTTAAACATAATAAAGTGACTACTAAAAATTGTATCACACAAAAACTAAACAAGCTATAAGTATAAGAAAATAAAACCCGACTTCGTGAATAATACGCGACTATTGAGCGAATGCAAGTAAAGCAGCGAGCAACAGATAGTACTAAGGCTGGAACCACATCTGTGCGCACCGATTCGCATTTTATCTATACAAAACTGTCATTTTTAATACGAGCCGTGGACGCATCGAAAAGCCGATGATGCGTACATGACTATGAAAAATGATCGTTTTGTATGGATCAAATTCGAATTGATGCGCACAGATCTGGTTCCAGCTTAAGCCACTTACATTTGATACCCTACGGCCTAGCTTCCAAATTTTTTTTTCATTACTTTTTGCTTCTAGAGGGCGCTTTTTGCTTTGAATTGTGACAAGTAATTATACGGAAACAAATGAACATAAACGTAAATACCGGCTAAAATCAAAACACTCCTTTGGCTTTACCGTAGATAAAAAAGTAGTTCTTTAAAGTATATTACAAACTGTCGCCTCACTCGTAAATGCAAAATCAAATACTCCAACATGACGAACGAAAACAAGGATGCGTTCTGTTTCATAATTCTTTTTTGTTTGCAGGAAAAAAATTAAATAATATAAAAAATTTAAGTCCTAAAAGTAACGTAAAAGTAACATTTTGAGTCGTGTAACATATAGCCCTTAGAATGACATCTGTCAAATGTATCGAATTACAGTGGATGGTCCAGGCGCGCATTTCAATTTCGCGCCATTTTCTCTCTTAGCAGTTTTTCAAGTTTTTCTTCAAATATTATTATTACAACTTGTATAAATTATATGTTTTTAAAAACTAGATGAAATTTCCTACTTGGCTATCTTTGTTATATGTCTACAAACGGTATGAAATAAAAACAATCCTGGATGAAATCTAAGAGTTTCGATTTTTTTCGTTCTTTTATTTTAAAACCCATAAAAAACTGAAATTTTACCCTTACAAATACTATTATTTGCATTAATTGCAAAGTTAGATACCTGGTTTACATGAATGAATTACAGAAATAAATCATAAAGCATTAAAACTCGAAATAATCAATAAGAATTACCACCTTCTACAACAGGCGCATCTGAACAAAAAGTATCTTTCATCTGTGGTCGCATTGACTATGAGGTACGTTGCGATGCAGAAAAGTGCAAGTGCATTTACTCTATGGTGCAGGGGCCCATGTACCGTGCATCGTAGCGAACTCTGGGTTATAGTAGTAGTATGTTTCTTGGTGTTCCTTGGTAACGAAAAAAAAAATCGTCTATGGTGTGTGAATTCCTGTGATAATTAATATTTTAATTAATTAAAAATATTAAAATAACTAAAGATGGTAAGTATGTATGAGCTACAAAGTAAATGCTGAAAGCAACACTTTTCATAAAGCATTTCAAGATACAATAGAAGTTTACACTGATGGATCGAAAACCAAACTTGGTACAGGAGCTGGAGCTTATACTGCCAAGAACTCAACATGAAGATAAGTCACACACTTGGTAAGGATAACTCTGTTTTCCAAGCAGAGTGTGTGGGCATCTTAACAGCAATTACAGCTATAATTAACAGACAGGTAAAAAACTTTAAAAATCGTTCCCATTCCCTTCAGTGAGTACAAGACATGGTTGCATGAACTAACACTCAGAGCATTCCCTACTTTGGTAGAATGCAACAGACTGCAAGCAGACTAAGGAAGCCTTTCCTTATCTAGACAAACAACTAACAAACAGACTACTCCGCCTGGACAGAGATAAACTCAGGAAGGTGGTGGGAATCATAACGGGGCACAGCCCACTAAACAAACACCTTTTTATTATAGGTGTCACCTACAGTCCTCTGTGCAGGGCCTGCATGAAGGCAGATGAAAGTTGAAACACCCACGCACGTGCTCTTGTCATGCACGGGCGTGGAAGAACAACACAAGAACCACCTCGGATCTCCAGCTTCACTTCAAGAAGCCCTTGGCAACATGGGCGGCCTACTAGGCCTCTGTTGAGATCTGGGATGGTTGGAGTAACAACACAACAGACCATCACGGATTACGTGTGGAAACCAGCCCAGAAGAAGAAGAAGAAGTATTACTTGAATTTTGTACAGTAAGGGCTCGTTTCTGGACAGGGGACGCTTTGCACGGTTAACTCAAACATATTATGGCCAAGAGTGGTCCAAAAAGGAGCCCTTACCTAGATGAGAGGCGGGATAATAAAGGAAACATGTTCAATTCAATTCTTTATTTGCTTAAATCGTATACAGACAAGGTGACAACAAGACAGACAAAACTAGGTATTCATAAAAATAAATTGACCAATACTCGGCTATACTTTGATATGATAGATAGATGTTCTCTTAAGGTGTGAATAGTTAGAGTAAAAGTCAGAAAAGAACAGTGTTTGAACTCGAGACCAGTAGAGTAATTTAACACTCTGGTGTGCAGGTTTCCTCACAATGTTTTCCTTCACCATTTCAACAGTGAAGATGTTAATTATCTAAATTAATAAAGATATAAATATACTAAGGCAGCAAGAGATGGAGCAGCTTCTGGAACTTGCTCCACTACGTCATGGCCCAGGAACACGAAGGTTCTTCCAAGGTTAAACTGAAACAGAAAATGTAAACCTATACTCTCAAACAGGCAGTCTCCAGAGGGAGGTCATGGAGGGTACTGGTGTCTCCTCGGGTTGTGTACCCGATAAGGAACCTTAAAAAAAACAATTATTACAGATAATTTGAAAAACATATAAATGTGCAGTGATTTAGCCTAAGGAAAAACAATTAATTTATTTATTTATTTATAAGCCTTTCTTGTTACATTGTTATTATTATATTTACACATGTTAATTAATTTTAATTACAAGTCATCCCACAGCTGGGCAAAGGCCTCCCCCTTCTTCTTCCATTCTTTCTTGTTTTGGGCTGAGCGGGACCATAGTTTTCCCTCAAATGTCTCTAGTTCATCTCTCCACCGTAGTACTGGTCGTCCTTGTTTCCTTTTTAAGTATATTGGTAGCCAAGTTGTAGTGCTGTTACTCCATTTCCCAGTTCCTGCCCTCGCTACATGTCCCGCCCAGTTCCATTTTCCTGTTTTAGCTATCCTCACTACATCTTTTAGCCTACTCCTTTGTCTTATTTCCTTTTTTGAAATTTTGTCCATTAATCTTATTTTTAGTAAGTTCCTCTCCATGTTTCTCTGCGTTACTTTTAGTTTTTTAACTTGTTTCTTATTAAGTGCCCAAAAACAATTAATACTTAGAATAAAAGTAATGAAGAAAAGAAATTGATTTATTATTGTTAAAAAAAAATCAAAATTATTTATTTCATGTAGGTCAACTTGTGGCTCTTATGATAAGTGGAGAACCAACAAACATTGTTAAAAAAATATACCTTTCAAAAACCTCACTCCCCTTACAGCCTGTCCTCTCCCCCGTCTGCCTCTTCTCTCCACATTGCCGTCTGTCAATTGACTCATCCTGCCAACAAACCCATAAAAAATATATATTAATCTATACTAATATATAAAGCGTAAGACTTTGTTTGTTTGCTTGAATGTGCTAATCTCAGGAACTACTGGTCTGATTTGAAAAATTCTTTCAGTGTTACTATCTAACACTGAATGTTTAGAAAGTAACTTATTGACTGAAATAAAGGCTATTTTTATTTTATTTTATCTAACACTGAACGATTTTAATAGAAATAAAAGAAAAAAGAAACAAATCAGAATCTGAGAATCAGCCCATTTATTGTGGAAGGCTATCGGCTATACATCATAACGCTAAGACCAATAAACTATTCCACTATTAAACTATTCCAGATGTCACGGGCAGAAGCAAGTGTTATACATAAAAGGACTTTATATGGACTTTATGTGTTTGAACAATGTTAGTGATATAGAGTGTACTTTGTAAATGGACAATAGGGGTGCTATTGAATTGACCAATAAACTATTCCACTATTAAACTATTCCAGATGTCACGGGCAGAAGCAAGTGTTATACATAAAAGGACTTTATATGGACTTTATGTGTTTGAACAATGTTAGTGATATAGAGTGTACTTTGTAAATGGACAATAGGGGTGCTATTGAATTAACTAACTCATAAGAAAATTCTAAGCGAGCTAAACACAAAGTTGGAAAACAATCCTTATTAATATCATAAATGTGAAAGTTTGTTTGATGGTTTGTCCTCCAACACGCAGCAAGGAGGAGCATCGGATCGACGTGATGTTTTGCATGGGTACTTAGGACCTGGAGAGTGACATCTAGGCTACTTTTTATCCCAGAAGTTCCGCGGGATTTTAAAAGCTAAATCTACGCGGACGAAGTCGCGGGCATCAGCTAGTATAAAATATAAGTCTAATTAATAAAATTCCATGCTAAATTAACATCGCCTGGCTTTGGGTGAGCTTCACTAGTATACGTAATGAAAATTATAAATTTGGGTTTTTAGATGTCTCTGCATGCTCTCTTTTGTTTTGAAATGATATTTTAAGATATTGTCCCTACAATGCAACAGGATTTAACCAGAAAATGTTAAATTACTTTGTAATTTCACTTTTTCAAAATGTGTAAACAATGTTGTAAACAATTTGGGATAGTCCACTTTTTAAGTACAAAACATAAATGAAAACGAATAGATACGCATAAAACAACCTCATAATTAGTTTAATTAAACAATTTACTCACCTTTTACAATTTTGCGTCGCAAAAAACCACGTAAAACACACAAAGAGCACCAATTGAAAATTCACCTCAGAAAAACGATCTGTTTTTGATCTGCGTATCTATGGCGCGTCGAAAATATTTTTTTTTTTCTAACTCCTGCCTAGTATTGCATGACGAATCTGAGCAATTTGTAGCCCGTTTCTTCCGGAACATTATCATAATGGCTAATTTGGCTTGATGGTTCAAAAAGGTTTTATTTTTATGGATAAAATAAAAGCGGGAAATGGTGGACAAGTATGGTCTTGGTCCAACCAGTGTAATTTTTGACAGTGGACAAATATGGTCTTGGACCGGCCAAGGGGTAGGTAACATGAGATGGTCAAAAGTAACGTAAAATGTTACAAAAGTAACATTCTGGCAACACTGGTAAAAATAAATAGTTGGATGATTTAGGCTGAAACCACATCTGTATGCAGTATAAACATTACTTTTCTCTATGGTTCGCTGAGTTCTGAGATACGTAGTATCCTCTAATCTGTGGTGTTCTTGTGGTTCCTTCTGTGTGGTCAGTGGTTCTGTCATTGAATTGAATATGAATTGAATTTCAATATCCTAGTGTTCGTGGTCTATGTTTCAATTTCTTCAAAATCTGAAAATATTTTCTATGTACGTCTATAAAGAAGTGATTATATTAAATTGCTAAGAAGTGGTACATAACTAGTTTCCTTATTTTCTGATAGTTGTACATTATTTGTTTGTTTCTAATATATTTATATAGGTTAGACATCGTTACTTATGTAACAATAACAAGAGGTTTATGTCTTTTTAAAATTGATTTTTTTCTTGTATTCTTGCCATGGTTTTGATGCCTTATCAATAGCTATTGTCTAGATAGTAAACTAGTATGATAAAAGTAGAAATGATTCGAAATATAGTAGTTACAACACTAGTTTGAGTAACATTGGTCGTTACGTGGTTACTGCAGAGAATGCTGCGCCAGCCGCTGTCACGGGCGCTTGCGCTGTCTCCCAGCCGCCTGGCACCGCTATCGCCCCGCAGGCTCGCCGGCCAGGTCCAGCCACAGCCTGATAATGTGGAAGTTTTCATTGATGATCAGCCTGTATCAGTGCCACCTGGTACCACTGTTTTGCAGGTGATTTTTTTGATATAATTTATAAAGAATATTAGAAATGATGGATTTGACTACTATTCCCCTCTCCCCTCCAGATTAGTGTGCCTATAAATAACTTTGGATGTTAATTTTTGCCAGAAAAGTAGTTGAAGCTCTGTCACACATGTTTGGGAAAGGCAATTAGTAAATAGATATAATAGTTTGAAAGGATATACTTTCCAGGTGGTCCCATTTAAATTTTATCGAAATTGGTCGAGCGGTTTAAAAAAAAATCAATAAATTATATACTTTGTAGTGGTGCAGGTGTTTGAAGTCAGTTTTTAAAAAAAATTTTTTACTATTGATTTTTCATATTTATGTCAGGCTGCCGCCCAAGCAGGAGTGGAGATTCCACGTTTCTGTTACCATGAGAGATTGGCAGTGGCTGGTAACTGCCGCATGTGCCTGGTTGAAGTTGAGAAGTCACCCAAGCCTGTTGCTGCCTGTGCCATGCCCGTTATGAAGGGGATGAGGGTGAAAACCAACTCAGACCTCACTCGCAGAGCAAGAGAGGGTGTCATGGAGTTCCTGCTGGTCAACCACCCTTTGGACTGCCCTATCTGCGATCAGGGAGGAGAATGTGACTTGCAAGATCAATCTATGGCATTTGGTTCTGATAAAAGTCGATTCACTGATATTCATTTCTCAGGAAAACGGTAAGTAATTTACCTAATTGATAATGTCTTTCAGTGTTTCATAGTCATTGAAAAACTAGCTCATGATTGTGACTTCGCCCACATGTATTTGAGTTTTATAAATACTGTGGGAACTCTATTATTTGTAGCATAAAATTGGAGTATGTCTGACTTCAGTATGCTAGTCATTTTTGTGCCTTTCCTTCCTTACTATTTCAAGCAAATAAAAAAATATTGATATTAGGGATATTACCCTAATATCAACATTCTACATGGTTCCTGATTAATGACTGAAAGTATGACTTATTGATTATTATCTGTGTACATGTGAAAGTAAATCAAAATGAGTTCAGCCTTTCCAAAGATTACTATGATTAGCCAAGCCAATATTAAGACTAGCCATCTATTAGCTAGTCAAACAGACATACACATAGGTGATGAGAAAAATTCTAAAAATTCTTTCTTGCTTTCTCTTCGTTCTTCGTTCTTTTTTGTATTCTCTTTTTTTCTTTATTTTTTTTTTTCTTTTATATTTCTGATTTTTATTTCTTTCTTTTTCTCATTTTTCATCAGGGCTGTTGAAGACAAGGACGTGGGGCCATTGATTAAGACTATCATGACACGATGCATACACTGCACGCGTTGTATTCGTTTCGCATCTGAGGTAGCCGGTGTTGATGACTTTGGTACTACTGGCAGAGGAACGGATATGCAGGTGATAATTTAAGAGCTCTCACACATGAGGTAACCAAGCATTAATCATTGAGTTGGATTGGCTGCTAAGCATAGGTGTTTTAAAACATTTCAACTCTTACTATCACTGCAGATACTATATTACTGCAGATTTTTTTTTTGATAGGTTCACATCACATCAAGGCTAAATCATAGCAATTTACCATGAGAAGTCTTTGATTCTCTGGAAAAAAGTCTTATGATATTTCCATATTAAGAATAAGTATTTGTGTGTTGAATTTTATCAAGTGCTGTGAAAAGGTAACACACAGACAGACAACTATAAAATAGCGGGTAACGCTACACACGGAGTCAATAATCCAAAGATTTATCTCGAGATAGACATTGTTGGTAAAGAATTAAGTATTTATTTTTAAGTTTTAACATCTCTAACATCTCCCTCCCGCTCCCTTCTTACCGCGCAGGCGATACGCGAGTTACACGGTCAACCTATAGAGTTAATTTCGCATTTAAGTGTCTTCAATACAATGGATACAGACTATACATCATAATTTTGTCAGACTTGATTTTCAATAATGTTCACAAGTAGACATTCTTTGGTTACATGTTTGAGCTTGTTTCCTGAGGTGCCATTGTCTAAAAGTTGCAGATAAAAATTGTATTAATTTTTTAGCTAGCATAAACATAATTATGATTTCATTTGTCAAACGGCGAGTTTCGAATTGTCAATGGGGTTCATCTATGCTTTACGATTTGATCGTTATTTTTTAAATGAAAATGGTCATTTTTAGGCGATGAGTAAATCGTTAACATTTAACAGATAAAATAGACAGACATAATAGATATTAAAATTGAGTTTCAGTAATGCTAATTCTTCGATGTGGTTATCCTGGCAGAGAGTCCAGAAGATCTGGAACAGATGCTGAGTAGCCTAAGCCGCTCTTCCAGACGAGTTGGTCTTGGGATAAACATGGACAAAACCAAGGTTATGTTCAATCAACACATTGTCCTGATACCCGTGAACGTCGAAAATGTTGGAATCGAAATTGTTTCAGAGTATAACTACCTTGGCCAGATCATACAACTGGGTAGAAACAATTTCGACGAAGAAGCCAACAGAAGAATACGGCTGGGCTGGGCGGCATTTGGAAAATTAAGTCGGGTCTTCTCATCGTCAATACCTCAATGCCTGAAGACGAAAGTCTTCAATCAATGTGTCCTTCCCGTCCTCACTTATGGTGCTGAAACGTGGACACTTACAAAAGGCTTGATCCACAAATTTAAAGTCACTCAGAGAGCTATGGAGAGGGCTATGTTAGGAGTTTCTCTCAAGGACAGGATTCGGAATGAAGAGATCCGCAAGAGAACCAAGGTCGCCGACATAGCCCAAACCATTAGCAAGCTGAAATGGCAGTGGGCAGGCCATGCTTGTCGTAGAAGCGATGGCCGTTGGGGCCGAAAAGTTCTAGAGTGGAGACCGCGAACTAGTAAGCGTAGTGTGGGGCGCCCTCCAGCACGTTGGACCGACGATATAAAGCGGGTGGCGGGAAGTGGCTGGATGAGGAAGGCTGAGGACCGGGTGTGGTGGCATTCTCTGGGAAAGGCCTATGTTCAGCAGTGGACGTCCGCAGGCTGAGATGATGATGATGATGATGAATGCTAATTCATAATAAAACACATTTTTATGATAATATGTTAGTAAACAACTGGTCACTTTTTGGTCTTCATTGGATCGTCAGTTTTATACAATTCGAATATGGTTTTTACGATCAATGAAATGAGTATTGTTTAAATTATCCATCCATGAATATAAGTTAGACAATCACACCTCTGATTACACCAATAAATTTTAATTGAATTATCAAGCCCAATTAACATGTCATACATATTTCATGCTCCGTTATTGCAGGTCGGAACTTATGTTGAGAAAATGTTCCTGTCAGAGCTATCTGGGAACATCATCGATCTTTGTCCAGTCGGTGCGCTTACTTCGAAACCATACAGTTTCGCCGCGCGACCCTGGGAGACTAGGAGGGTAAGTTAAGCTAAATATACAGGAAGAATGTTAGAATAAATACTCCTAGAAACGCAATAGTCGACTCGGTGATAAGCCATTTTTAGTTACCAGTACAGAACATAATTACATGGCACTCACATTCATTGCTTGTTGTGAGCCTATATTTGGAGCGAAACTTTGTTAGGTACTTCCAATCTATGAGTAACTAATCTTAGGGAAGAACGGAGTAATTAACTCCTTTGTATTATACAAAATAATGATAATTCAGTGATAATAATTCATTCAATTCATAAAATTTTACAATTTTTCATCAATGTTTCTTTATGACGTTATCACGTAAAATTATCGTCCGTAAACCGACTTTACAGACAACCAATTTTTTCAATTGAAATCGTGTTGAGATAGGTTACAGGAAAAATACACTGAGCAAATCAGAATCATGTATTGAATCTCAGGTTTCAGTTCTCGTCAGGGTACACACCCTGTGTGTTTTGTGCTAAAATGATTTCTTTTCCAGATTGATTCGGTGGACGTCCTCGACCCCCTGGGCAGCAACATTGTCGTCGCAACGCGCACCAATGAAGTGCTGCGTATCTTGCCCAGGACTAATGAAGTAAGTACCATCTACAATTATAATTTTTTTTATTGGGAGATAGGTTTGTGCCTAACGACTATCAATGATGGAAAGCACTGATGATGACTCAATTGGAGCACGCTTGCCTAGACGATGCCTGTTCACCGTTGCCTTGAAGGGACTCAAGTTAAACGAAACACAGACTACGGAAAAGTGTTCCACGTCCAGCTATTTCAGAAACGTTGAACGTTTAAAAGTGTTTCATCCTGAGCAAACCTGTGTGGCGTATACAACCTCTTTCAATAAGGTTTGAAAACTAGCCAGCCATCTGTCAGCGAGAACGTTTTGATTAAGGAACATTTGGAAAAACAATAAATAGCTGCGCGAACTAATGCGCGCATTCATTATTGGATTATCGTTTAGCCCGGCCGCTTCAAAATTCTTGTTTCTATATTTTTATATCTATTTTACTTTATAATACAATACCCAGTCATCTAATCCACGAAGTTTCTCAATTTCTCATGTCATACTTCTAAAATGGTTGAAATTAAAAAGTGTATATTCTACCCTCCCCATCCGAGAGTAGACCAGTCCCCAAGAGTGGGCCGGTAGGCTGGCTCTTGCTCAGTCACTAAAAGAAGCGGTTCCTACTAGTACATTCAAAAGACTTTATTGGTCGCACTTCTAATAATAGTACAGTAGTTCCGAGCCAAGCAACAGAATCACAGATAGGCGAACTAAACAAATCTGCCCGCGAAATTGACGGATGCGCCAATGGCAGTATCATCTTCACAGGTTTATATAAAAATATTTACCTGAAAGTGTCTAGTTTAAGAAATTAGTCACAGTATCGAGCTTGACGTGAGTTACTCACAAATAAGTTAAGTTAAGGCGCAATTAGAATGCCATAAGTCTACTTTGTCGTATTAGTTTACAAATTGCGAAAAACCAAATTAAATTTGAATTTCGCGGGCAGACCCGTTTAGTTCGTTTAACCTACGATGTACTATATATCTGTCTGATTCCTTGTTTCCCTCTCTTTCGGAGCCGAGCGAATGAAGTACTAAAAGAAAGATATACTATTAAGCATACCGAATAATTCTTTTTCGTTCAGTGTCAAGTATTCAGTCCTAATACATAGGTAATACTTAGTACATGTACTACACAAGACTATGTTGGTAGGTTGTGATGAGTTAAAGTGATTTGATTTTGAAAATAAACTACTGTGAATTTGAACCTTGCAGGAGATCAATGAAGAGTGGTTATCGGACAAGTCCCGCTTCGCGTGCGACGGGCTGAAGCGGCAGCGGCTGGTCACCCCCATGATAGCCGACAGCCGCGGCAACCTCACGCCCGTCGAGTGGGAGGAGGCCATCGTGGCTGCCGGGAGAGCCTTGCGCGACTGCCCACCGAATAAGGTATAAATCTAGCTTACAGCCCGCGCAAATAGTAATAGAAGAGAATGTGTGATACGGCCGCTTCAACATAGCATGATACTGCGGCAAGTCTTCGCCAATCTATTTGAATGCTCTGAACCATGCGGTGATCGACCGACCAAACGAGCTATAAACAGCGCAAGGTAAAACGCATGTATGCACAGGTTGCTGCTTCCTTTTGATACTTGAAAGTTACGTTCGCATTCGAAACCTGTAGTGGTATTCTCTAAAAATGATTGCATCAGGTGTGACGATAACAATGATCTCTGATTGGTTGACTTCTAGCTGCATTGTGGCGTTTTAACCAATAGCGGGAGAGTACCAGCCAATTAGAGGTCATTGCAATTTGCACACAATATAATTATGAGCAATACCCATTCACTACTGAGCGCAAGTCTCCTCTCAGAGAAGGGTTATAAGCCATAGTCCACCACGCTGGCGCGATGCGAATTGGCGGACAATGACACCTTCGAGAACATTATAGAAAAGTCTCAGGTGTGCAGTTTTCCTCACGATGTTTTCCTTCACTGTTGAATCATGTGATATTTAGGGCCAGTTTCACCACTATTCGTTAACAATTTAACATGTCATACATATAAAATAGGTGTCAGATAAATCTGTTTGACATTTTTTAGAGTTTATCTGTTAGATTATATCATAGCGGGCACTTATGAAACAGGAACGTTATCTGTCAGACAAGTTGTGCATAGGCTATCAGGCACTTTAACAGCAAGTGGTGAAATAGGCCCTTAATTACTTAAACTTAATTTCGAAAAGTCAGAGATGCATGCCCGGGATCGAACCTGCGACCTCCCGAATAGAAGACCGCAGTCCTAACCAATACCAAGAGAATACCACCGCAGGTCATGTTCAGAGTATTCCAAAAGTTTGGATAGGACTGTAGCTAATCTCAGTTGAACGTCCCCAGTTGTTGGCAGTAGCGGGCGAGTTGGCCGACGCGGAAGCGCTGGTGGCGCTCAAAGACCTCGTCAACAGGCTCGGCTCGGAGAACGTTTGCACCGAACAGTACTTCCCGCTAGAGGGCGCCGGCACGGATCTACGCTCCTCCTACTTGCTGAATACGAAGATTGCCAGTGAGTGAATTTATTGCCAAGTCTATTTTAGACTAGATTATTTAGAGTTCCAGCAGTTCATGAGATGGTAATAACTGTACACAGCATAATATTGTTATTGATTATTAAAAAAAAACAAAATTCAAACGTTTTTCTGGTCCTTTTTAATAATGGTTTTTTTTGACGGTTCAAAAGCACTTTGTAAAAGTTTATTTGAATAAAAAGATTTTCTATTCTGTTCTGACTTGAAACACGTTAGATATGTATCGACTTTAAGAAACGAATGCCACCAACCATACCTAAATCATTCCGTTAGTAGGCGCCTCTTTACGTAGGTAGCCCCTAAATAGTCCCTGGTAGTGGTCTTTCTTAAAAGTTCGTGAAAACGAAATTGACAAAAAAGCGTCGCCTAGTCAAAAAGCTTCACTTAACAAAAAGCTTCACCTAAACAAAGAGCGTCACC
Organism: Oeneis ivallda; assembly: GCA_029955525.1. Lineage (NCBI taxonomy): Eukaryota > Metazoa > Arthropoda > Insecta > Lepidoptera > Nymphalidae > Oeneis > Oeneis ivallda. The sequence continues at coordinate 7,226,662 of JARPMR010000019.1, forward strand.
TAAACAAAAAGAGTCACCTAAAAAAAACGGCCACCCACCTTAGCTTAGGTAGCCCGTAAAAGTAAGGGAACGTTGGTAAAAACGGGCTTTAAATAATACAACAACTTCCAAAATACACACACACACACACACATACATAGTTCGAAGAGCTGACGGTTCTTGGGGTCCCAATGTGCTGGAGTGGCGACCCCGCACCGGTAAGCGCAGTGTTGGCATACCCCTACTAGGTGGACCGACAACATCAAACGAGTTGCAGGACTCGCAGGTAGCCACTGGATTCAGGCGGCGCCAGACGAGGCCTGTGGAAGTCCATACAAGAGACCTTTGTCCAGCGGTGGACGTCTATCGGTTGACAAGAAGAAGAAGAATACAAAAAAAAATTGGCTGTCATAGGGACTGCCGATAGAAGTGAAAACTAGATTTGCTAATAATTAAAAACAATTAAGAAAAGCGCAGTCACGATTTCGTGAGTGAGATTCGAACCTGCGACATCATACATTTAACGGTAACGAAGGTGGCTGCTTGCCCGCTGCGCTGTACAAGGTTGCTTGGGAACTTCTAAAATGTTGAACGCTTACTGAAACCTCCAGGTGACGATTGTGAAGGTGACGAAGACGCGATATCCATGTTTTTTGCTCAGCCAAAAAAGGACTCGACGCGCCTAAAGAAGGTTTCACTTCAATAATTTGTTGTCAGACGTGGAAGACGCCGACTTCGTGCTGCTGATCGGCACCAACGTGCGCTTCGAGGCGCCGCTGCTGAACGCGCGCATCCGCAAGGCGTTCATCCACAAGGAGGCTGACGTCGCGTCCATCGGGCCCAAGGTCGACCTCACCTACGACTACATTGTACGTAATTATATCAACTATCCGCGTTACATTTTACACGATATTTCAAATAAGGTTAATTTTCTTCACCGTTGAAGCTTGTGATATTTTATAGACTAACTGCCTCGTTAGTCTAGTGGTTAGCTTGTTCGACTGCGGATGGCGAGGTCCCGGGTTCGATTCCAGGGTCGGGCCGTTAAAAAAAGTGTATTGGGTTTTTCTTCCAAAGAAATTCTCAGTACTAGCCCGGAGTTAGGAAGTTGGCGGTTAGTCACCCCCGTGTCTCGGAGAGCACGTAAAGCCGTCGGTCTTGCGCCTGATCTCTCTACGGTCGTGTCGGATTTCCGTCCCATCGGACTATGAGAGTGAGGGAATAGAGAGTGCACCTGTGTTTGCGCACACACTTGTGCAATATAATATCTCCCGCGCAGATGGCTCACTTCTAAGGAGGTTGACCTCCGTTATCGGATTCGGTCGGTAGGACATTATTATTATTATTATTATTATTTTTTTATTATTATTATTTTATAGACTTACTTTACACACACTTGGCAGAGACCTTTGAAAACATTATGGAGAACTCTCGCTAATAGATAATAATCTATTTTATATATTTTATACAATAGCACGTCGGTGACTCAGCGTCTATAGTCAAGGACTTCGCAACGGGTGCATCCTCACATGAAGTCCTAAAAAGGCTGGGGGACGCCAAGCACCCGGTTGTCATCATCGGCGCCGACCAGCTCAAGACTCCTGAAGGGCCGGCGCTCCTGGCCTACACGCAGGAGCTGGCGTTGCGGCTGCAGGAAAAACTCGCTGATAAAGACTGGAAGGTATATGATGAATACTGTACCGTTTCCCCTTCTGCTGGGCTAGCATGCACGCGCAAGAAAATTTTGTCTACCCCTTTTCTCTTATTATCTCTATATCTCTATCGAAACTAACATATGGTTGCACACCATGATTCGTCTCGTTACGTCAAAAGTAGAGATCAAATTATTTTCTCTATTTTTCTCTACGAACTATAACATGGCGAGTGGCGAAGTCTTTTGTCAATCTCGAATTTTGAAGTTTTAAAGAGTAAACGAGTGTCTACATCGACATTATCTCTCTCTCTTTTCGCGAGATATCACATCGACGTGCATGCTAAGCCTGCAGGATATGCCTCCAAATTACAGTAGGTTTTTCAGTTAGAAAGACGTCCACTGCTGAACAAAGGTACAATGCATGACTGGTCTTGCGCCGCCTGAATCCAGCGGCTCCTTGAACTTCAAAAAAAGAAAACTGAGTGAGTGTCGTGGAACACTCGGTTGGAACGGTCAGGATTCGAACTGATAGTTTCACTCCTTCGTTTATCCGCTACGCCACCAAAGCTATCACGGAACGTGTGTAATAAACGAAGGCGACACACAAGGGTCGGAACGGAATTTTTTTACACTTTTTTTCGCCTAGTCATCGGCCAAGTCCGAACCGTCCGATAAGGGACTTCGTTCCAAAAAAATGAGAACTTCATAGCTGTTCGTTAATTCGCTTAAGCGAATCTTCGTCGAGCGTCGAGCCTAGTTTTAACTTTGCGCTTTTGTATTTTCAACCGTATTTCAAAGTTCGTAAGTATGTTCCCTCAAATATGGTTGAGCGAAGCAACGGCTGGGTCATGCGTCATGCTCGTGAATAGGCGCCGCCGGCGGGAATAGGCCTACTTTCTGTCTGCCCATCGTAACATTTATTGAATTATTTGTATTTTTTATTATAAGTATTTTAAGTAGTATGCATTTTTGGAACTTCCCCTCATCGTAGAAACACTGCATACAAAGTATAGTATCTATTGTATTTTAAACTTGTTTTGAAAAGAGCAACCGCCGAGTTTCTTGATGGTTCTTCTCGGCAGGCAGGCATTCTGAACCAGTGGTAGACTCATCGACGATTCAAAAGCACTTGTAAAAAAGTTTATTTGAATAAAAAATATTTCTATTCTATTCTAAAAGGAAATAAGGTTTCCGACATTTCTCTCATCTCATTCTCGTTATACTCGGCAGGTACTGAACGTGCTGCAGCGCACGGCGTCGCAGGTGGCCGCGCTCGACATCGGCTACCAGGCCGGCGTGGGCAAGCACCTGCAAGACGGGCCCCAGGTGGTGTACCTGCTGGGCGCCGACGCGGGCGTCGTCACCAGGGAGTCGCTGCCGAAAGACTGCGTGGTTATATACCAAGGTTTGTTTGTAATCACCACATCCTTACTATATATTATTATAAATTCGAAAGTGTGTTGGTTTATCCTTCAATCTTGCCGAAACAGAGCTACGAATTGACGTGATTTTTTGTATGGTAATATTTGCGGAGACAAAGACTCTGAGAGACCTCAGAGAGACTCTCAGAGACTCTGAGAGACCTCAATACAATGCTCAACGACCTCAGCAGGGTTTCTCAACAGGTGGGCCTGAAAATGAACATGAGCAAGACGAAAATCATGTCCAATGCTCATGCACCGCTCCACCCAGTAATCGTTGAGAACTCTGCACTCGAAATTTTCGACGAGTATATTTACCTGGGACACACAGTCCAGCTAGGTAGGTCCAATTTCGAGAAAGAGATCAACCGCCGAATCCAACTCGGCTGGGCAGCGTTCGGGAAGCTCCGAGATGTCTTCTCGTCCAAAATTCCTCAGTGCCTGAAGACTAAAGTCTTCGAACAGTGCGTGTTGCCAGTGATGACTTACGGATCCGAGACATGGTCGCTAACTAAGGGCCTCATAAGTAGGTTCAGGACCGCTCAGCGGGCGATGGAGAGAGCTATGCTCGGAGTGTCCCTGCGGGATCGAATCAGAAATGAGGAGATCCGTAGGAGAACCAGAGTCACCGACATAGCTAAGCGAGTCGCGACTCGCGATACTGAAGTGGAAATGGGCGGGGCACATAGTTCGAAGAGCTGATGGTCGTTGGGGTCCCAAGGTGCTGGAGTGGCGACCCCGCACCGGGAAGCGCAGTGTTGGCAGACCCCCCACCAGGTGGACCGACGACATCAAACGAGTCGCAGGGAGCCGCTGGATTCAGGCGGCGCAAGACCGAGGCCTGTGGAAGTCCATGCAAGAGACCTTTGTCCAGCAGTGGACGTCTATCGGTTGATAAAGAAGAAGAAGAAGAATATTTGCGGAAATTGACATAGGCTACTTTTTATCCCGGAAATATTTTAAAATCCAAGGGGACGCGCGGGGATGATAATATTTATAAAAAATGAAAAGAAAAGGCCCCCCCCCCCCCCCTCCCCCCTATACAAGAAACGTGATTAATGCGGTGGTAATGTACCAGGGCACCACGGCGACGCGGGGGCTGCGATCGCGGACATCGTGCTGCCGGGCGCCGCGTACACGGAGAAGCGCGCCACGTACGTGAACGCGGAGGGCCGCGCGCAGCAGACGCTGCCCGCCGTCACGCCGCCCGGCAAGGCCCGCGAGGACTGGAAGATCATCAGGTATTTGGGTTGCACCATGAGCGAATAGTCATATTGTAAGCAAGCGCGTTCCAACCTAGACCTCATCACGTTGTCGGTGTCGTGTGATGCGGGTTGTTACGTTCCCTCAAATATGGTTGAGCGAAGCAATGGCTGGGTCATGCGTCACGCTCGTGAACGGGTTCCACCGGCGGAAATGGGGCTGCTTTCTGTCTGCCCGTCTTGACATTGTATTGAATTGTAGTACACATTTTTAAAACTTCCCCACTTTGTGGAAATATTCTCTTCTATTCTAACATGTTGCTTGGATAAATCGGCTTGGCATCCAGCTGCCCACAGGATAGTATTAAAAACTTATTACAATGTAAATAGCTATGTATCTACTATTATTATAAATATATTATAGCTGTATAATATTGTAAAATTATTTTGAAAAGAGCAACTGCTTAGTTAATATAATAATGCATAATGCTGGCAACATTCAAGATATTTATTTTGTTTTTCAGAGCGTTGTCGGAAGTGTGCGGGGAGCGCTTGCCGTACGACACCCTGGACGATGTGCGCGACCGCCTGAGCGAAGTGAGCCCCACGCTCGTGAGCTACGGGGAAGTGCAGAACAACAACTACTTTGAGCAAGCGAGGGCGCTCTCTAGGGTAAAGAGATTCAACTTCCGTTGCCTGTCACCCATCGTGCACCCACTGGTGGGTGAAGCCAGTGGGTGCACGGGTCACAAGCCCAATGTTATGTGTCATAATAAAGCGATTCAACTTCCGTTGCCTGCCACCCATCGTTCACCCACAGTGTGGGTGAACCCAGTGGGTGCACGGGTCGCAGGCTCAATTTTATATGTCATAATAAAGCGATTCAACTTCCGTTGCCTGCCACCCATCATGCACCCACTGGTGGGTGAACGATGGGTGGTGAAAAGAAAAAAATCGGTATCTAGCTTAGATTTGCATCTAGAACAATTAAAAAAACTAGTAGGGCGCGTGGGTGCGCGGCCCGCAAGCGGACCGCGGTTTTGTTACTCGGCAAGTAGACTTTCAGGTCCTGATCATTTTCTATCAAAAAACCACTCTTTCATCTTTTAAACTCCCTCAGAGAGACACCTATAAAATTCTTATAGCCGCCATCTTGAATCCGCCATTTTGAATTTTTTTTCAGCTCACTGCCAATTGGATGAGGTTTCGAGTATTTTTTGTTTGAGCAGCCCCCACTTATCTTAAATACTCTGGCCATGCTCCTCATCCATCTTCCAAATCCTCGATCAGCATTACTTTCCATATTTTTTCTCCGAATCATATGTCAGGATGAGAATTCTTCCACAAAAACAAATTTTGAAAAGGAACCTTCGTCTTCCATAGTTTGTATCGAAAAATAAATTCCGCCATCTTGAATTTTATTTTTTCTATTCACCAAGGTGTAGACCTTCGGGTCCTGATTATCTTTTGCCAAGAAATTACTCTTTCATTCCATCGTTTATAATCTCCGAGATATACACCGACGAAATTTGTATGACCGCCATCTTGAAGCCGCCATTTTGGATTTTTTTTTCAGCTCACTGGCAATTGAATGAGGTTTGGAGTGACTTTTGTTCAAGCACACCCCACCTATCTTCAATACCCTGGCCGTGCTCCTCACCCACCTTCCAAACCTTCGATCATCATATCTCATCATTTGTCAGAGTGAGAATTCTTCTCTAAGAACAAATTATGAAAAGGAACCGTATCAAAGTCTTGTATAGTTCTCGGCTTCTAGTCTCTTCAATATTCGCCATATATTTTGTATGGAGAAAAAAAAAATCCGCCATCTTGAATTTTTTTTCTGTTCGTCAAGTAGACCTTCGGGTCTTGATTATCTTTTGCCAAGAAACCACTCTTCCATCTTTTATAATCCCCGAGATAGAGACCAACGAAATTTGTATGGCCGCCATCTTTTTTCCGCCATTTTGAATTTTTTTTCAGCTCACTGCCAATTGGATGAGGTTTTGAATGACATTTGTTCGAGCACCCCCCACCTATCTTTGATAACATAGCCGTGCTCCTCACCCGTCTCCGAAATCCTCACTCATCAGCTCTCTCCATATTTTTCCTCCGAATGAATTTTTGTCCTCTATACGAAACAATCGGTGAAAAAAAAATTTTTCATACAAAATTTTACAGGAGAGGTGATCAATCAGTCAGTGAGTGAGTGAATCAGCCCCAGCAGCTATATATATATTAACTAGCATTTGCTCGGTGCGCGAGCTGCTAAAGCAGCTCGCGGGAAGTGTTTTACTAAAAGTAAGGCGCGTGGGTGCGCGGCCCGCTAAAGCGGACCGCGATTGTTCGGCTTTATTTATTTCGCTCGGTGCGCGAGCTGCTAAAGCAGCTCGCGGGAAGTGTTATTGCTACAAGTAGGGCGCGTGGGTGCGCGGCCCGCTAAAGCGGACCGCGATTGTTCGGCTTTATTTATTTCGCTCGGTGCGCGAGCTGCTAAAGCAGCTCGCGGGAAGTGTTATTGCTACAAGTAGGGCGCGTGGGTGCGCGGCCCGCTAAAGCGGACCGCGATTGTTCGGCTTTATTTATTTCGCTCGGTGCGCGAGCTGCTGAAGCAGCTCGCGGGAATTGTCATTACTACAAGTAGGGCGCGTGGGTGCGCGGCCCGCTAAAGCGGACCGCGATTTTTTTACTCATCAAGTAGACCTTCGGATTCTGGTCATCTTTTGCCAAAAAATTTGTTCGAGTACACCCCACCTATCTGCAATAACCTGGCCGTGCTCCTCATTCACAAAAGAAAAAGAAAAAAAAGAAAAAAAAAAGAAAAAAAAAGAAAAAAAGCAAATGTAAAATGAAAAAAAAAAAAAAAAGAAAAAAGCCCTATGAACCTATCAAAATCAATGTCTTGCATAGTTCCCAACTTCTAGTCCCTTCAATATTCCCCATACATTTTGTATGGGGGGGAAAAAAAAATCCGCCATCTTGAATTTTTTTCCTACTCACCAGGTAGACCTCCTGGTTGTGATCATCTTTTGTCGAGAAACCGCTCCTCCATCTTTTATAGTCTCCGAGAGAGAGACGGACAAAATTTGCCGCCATTTTTTTTCCGCCATTTTGGATTTTTTTTCAACTCACTGGCAACTGCTCGAGGTTTCGAATGACATTTGGTCGAGCACCCTCCACCTATCTACTATACCCTGGCCGTGCCCCTCGCCCGTCTCCGAACTCCTCACTCATCAGCTCTCGCCACCTTTCTCCGAGTCACATTCTTTGAGCTCTATACGACACCATGGGTGAAAAAAATTTTTTTCATACAAAATTTTACAGGAGAGGGGTGGAAATTTGAGACGTCACAGCTCGGACGCCATCTTGTTTTTTTAATTTTTTTCACTTTTTCTGTTAATCGTTTACTAATGTCTACAATAATCCAAAATTTCAAAGAAATCGGTTGGAAAACAAAAGAGTTGCAAGAATCACGTCGGCCGCCATCTTGTTTTTCCGAAATGTCATAATTTTCCCCAACTCGAATCCCCCCCCCAAACATATCTCCCCTACATCATTGTATCGTTTTCTGTCTCTTTCTAGGAGAACAATTATGTCAATGAGTCAGTGAATCAGTCAGTCAGTGGTAATCGAGCTATATATATTATAACTAGCGTTTGCTCGGTGCGCGAGCTGCTAAAGCAGCTCGCGGGAAGTGTTATTGCTACAAGTAGGGCGCGTGGGTGCGCGGCCCGCTAAAGCGGACCGCGATTGTTCGGCTTTATTTATTTCGCTCGGTGCGCGAGCTGCTAAAGCAGCTCGCGGGAAGTGTTATTACTACAAGTCGGGCGCGTGGGTGCGCGGCCCGCTAAAGCGGACCGCGATTTTTTTACTCATCAAGTAGACTTTCGGATTCTGGTCATCTTTTGCCAAAAAATTTGTTCGAGCACACCCCACCTATCTGCAATAACCTGGCCGTGCTCCTCATTCACAAATGAAAAAGAAAAAAAAAAGAAAAAAAAAAGAAAAAAAGCAAATGTAAAATGAAAAAAAAGAAAAAGAAAAAAAGCCCTATGAACCTATCAAAATCAATGTCTTGCATAGTTCCAACTTCTAGTCCCTTCAATATTCCCCATATACATTTTGTATGAAAAAAAAAAATCCGCCATCTTGAATTTTTTTCCTACTCACCAGGTAGACCTCCGGGTTTTGATCAACTTTTGTCGAGAAACCGCTCCTCCATCTTTTATAGTCTCCGAGAGAGAGACGGACAAAATTTGCCGCCATTTTTTTTCCGCCATTTTGGAATTTTTTTTCAACTCACTGGCAACTGCTCGAGGTTTCGAATGACATTTGGTCGAGCACCCTCCACCTATCTTCTATACCCTGGCCGTGCCCCTCGCCCGTCTCCGAACTCCTCACTCATCAGCTCTCTCCACCTTTCTCCGAGTCACATTCTTTGAGCTCTATACGACACCATGGGTGAAAAAAAATTTTTTCATACAAAATTTTACAGGAGAGGGTCGGAAATTTGAGACGTCACAGCTCGGCCGCCATCTTGATTTTTAAATTTTTTTCACTTTTTCTGTTAATCGTTTACTAATTTCTACAATAATCCGAAAATTTCAAAGAAATCGGTTGGAAAACAAAAGAGTTGCAAGAATCACGTCGGCCGCCATCTTGTTTTTCCGAAATGTCATAATTTTTCCCCACTCGAATCCCCCACCCGGACATATCTCCCCTACATCATTGTATCGTTTTCGGTCTCTTTCTAGGAGAACAATTATGTCAATCAGTCAGTGAGTCAGTGAGTGGTAATCGAGCTATATATATTATAATTAAAGCTGCTAAAGCAGCTCGCGGGAAGTGTTTTACTAAAAGTAAGGCGCGTGGGTGCGCGGCCCGCTAAAGCGGACCGCGATTGTTCGGCTTTATTTATTTCGCTCGGTGCGCGAGCTGCTAAAGCAGCTCGCGGGAAGTGTTATTACTACAAGTAGGGCGCGTGGGTGCGCGGCCCGCTAAAGCGGACCGCGATTGTTCGGCTTTATTTATTTCGCTCGGTGCGCGAGCTGCTAAAGCAGCTCGCGGGAAGTGTTATTACTACAAGTAGGGCGCGTGGGTGCGCGGCCCGCTAACGCGGACCGCGATTTTTTTACTCATCAAGTAGCCCTTCGGATTCTGGTCATCTTTTGCCAAAAAATTTGTTCGAGCACACCCCACCTATCTGCAATAACCTGGCCGTGCTCCTCATTCACAAAAGAAAAAGAAAAAAAAAAGAAAAAAAATGAAAAAAAATGAAAAAAAAAGAAAAAAAAAGAAAAAAAAAGAAATGTTAAAAAAAAAAGAAAAAGAAAAAAAGCCCTATGAACCTATCAAAATCAATGTCTTGCATAGTTCCCAACTTCTAGTCCCTTCAATATTCCCCATACATTTAGTATGGAAAAAAAAAATCCGCCATCTTGAATTTTTTTCCTACTCACCAGGTAGACCTCCGGGTTTTGATCATCTTTTGTCGAGAAACCGCTCCTCCATCTTTTATAGTCTCCGAGAGAGAGACGGACAAAATTTGCCGCCATTTTTTTTCCGCCATTTTGGAATTTGTTTTCAACTCACTGGCAACTGCTCGAGGTTTCGAATGACATTTGGTCGAGCACCCTCCACCTATCTACTATACCCTGGCCGTGCCCCTCGCCCGTCTCCGAACTCCTCACTCATCAGCTCTCTCCACCTTTCTCCGAGTCACATTCTTTGAGCTCTATACGACACCATGGGTGAAAAAAATTTTTTCCATACAAAATTTTACAGGACAGGGGTCGGAAATTTGAGACGTCACAGCTCGGCCGCCATCTTGTTTTTTTCATTTTTTTCACTTTTTCTCTTAATCGTTTACTAATTTCTACAATAATCCAAAATTTCAAAGAAATCGGTCGGAAAACAAAAGAGTTGCAAGATTCACGTCGGCCGCCATCTTGTTTTTCTGAAATATCATAATTTTCCCCAACTCGAATCCCCCCCTCAAACACATCTCCCGAACGTCATTATATCGATTTCCGTCTCCTTCTAGGAGAACAACCCTGTCAATGAGTGAGTGAGTCAGTGGTAATCGAGCTATATATATTATAACTAGCGTTTGCTCGGTGCGCGAGCTGCTAAAGCAGCTCGCGGGAAGTGTTATTACTAAAAGTAAGGCGCGTGGGTGCGCGGCCCGCTAAAGCGGACCGCGATTTTTTTACTCATCAAGTAGACCTTCGGATTCTGGTTATCTTTTGCCACAAAATTTGTTCGAGCACACCCCACCTATCTGCAATAACCTGGCCGTGCTCCTCATTCACAAAAGAAAAAGAAAAAAAAAGAAAAAAAGAAAAGAAAAAATGAAAATGAAAAATGAAAAAAAAGAAAAATAATAAAAAAAGGAAAAAAGAAAGAAAAAAAGAAAAAAAAGAAAAAAGAAAAAGAAAAAAAGCAAATAAATGAAAAATGAAAAAAAAGAAAAAAAAAGAAAAAAAGGAAAGTGAAAAAGAAGAAAAAAAGAAAATGAAAAATGAAAAAAAAGAAAAATAATAAAAAAAAGGAAAAAAGAAAAGAAAAAAGAAAAAAAAAGAAAAAGGAAAAGAAAAAGAAAAAACGAAAAACGAAAAAGAAAAGAAAAAGTAAAAGCAAAAGAAAAAGAAAAAAGAAGAGAAAAAAAGAAAAAAAAAGAAAAAAAAATGAAGAAAAAGAAAAAAAAAGAAAAAAGAAACAAAAAGAAGAAAAAAAAAGAAAAATCAATATTCGCCATATATTTCGCATGGAAAAAAAATCCGCCATCTTGTTTTTTTCCTGATCATCAAGTAGACCTTTGGGTCTTGATCATCTGTTGCCAAGAAACTACCCTTCCATCTTTTATACTCTCCGAGATAGACACCAGAGAAAGTTTCTATGGCCGCCATCTTGAATCCGCCATTTTGGAGTTTTTTTTTCAACTCCCTGCTAATTGGATGTGGTTTCGAGTAATTTTTGTTGGAGCACACCCCACCTAGTTGGTCGCGTGGATAGTTGGCAAAAAACCACTCTCACCTTTTTTAACCCATTTCCAAAAAGGAGGAGGTTCTCAATTCGGCCAGTATATTTTTCTTTTTTAATTCTCCGAGATCTAAGACACCTATGAACCTATCAAAATCAATGTCTTGCATAGTTCCTAACTTCTAGTCCCTTCAATATTCCCCATACATTTTGTATGGAAAAAAAAAATCCGCCATCTTGAATTTTTTTCCTACTCACCAGGTAGACCTCCGGGTCGTGATCATCTTTTGTCGAGAAACCGCTCCTCCATCTTTTATAGTCTCCGAGAGAGAGACGGACAAAATTTGCCGCCATTTTTTTTCCGCCATTTTGGAATTTTTTTTCAACTCACTGGCAACTGCTCGAGGTTTCGAATGACATTTGGTCGAGCACCCTCCACCTATCTTCTATACCCTGGCCGTGCCCCTCGCCCGTCTCCGAACTCCTCACTCATCAGCTCTCTCCACGTCTCTCCGAGTCACATTCTTTGAGCACTATACGACACCATGGGTGAAAAAAAATTTTTTCATACAAAATTTTACAGGAGAGGGGTCGGAAATTTGAGACGTCACAGCTCGGCCGCCATCTTGTTTTTTCAATTTTTTTCACTTTTTATGTTAATCGTTTACTAATTTCTACAATAATCCAAAATTTCAAAGAAATCGGTTGGAAAACAAAAGAGTTGCAAGAATCACGTCGGCCGCCATCTTGTTTTTTCGAAATGTCATAATTTTTCCCTACTCGAATCCCCCACCCCAACATATCTCCCCTACATCATTGTATCGTTTTCCGTCTCTTTCTAGGAGAACAATCGTGTCAATCAGTGAGTCAGTCAGTCAGTGGTAATCGAGCTATATATATTACTAGCGTTTGCTCGGTGCGCGAGCTGCTAAAGCAGCTCGCGGGAAGTGTTATTGCTCCAAGTAGGGCGCGTGGGTGCGCGGCCCGCTAAAGCGGACCGCGATTGTTCGGCTTTATTTATTTCGCTCGGTGCGCGAGCTGCTAAAGCAGCTCGCGGGAAGTGTTATTGCTACAAGTAGGGCGCGTGGGTGCGCGGCCCGCTAAAGCGGACCGCGATTTTTTTACTCATCAAGTAGCCCTTCGGATTCTGGTCATCTTTTGCCAAAAAATTTGTTCGAGCACACCCCACCTATCTGCAATAACCTGGCCGTGCTCCTCATTCACAAAAGAAAAAGAAAAAAAAAATGAAAAAAAAGAAAAAAAAAAAAATGAAAAATGAAAAAAAAGAAAAAGAAAAAAAGCCCTATGAACCTATCAAAATCAATGTCTTGCATAGTTCCCAACTTCTAGTCCCTTCAATATTCCCCATACATTTTGTATGTAAAAAAAAAAAATCCGCCATCTTGAATTTTTTTCCTACTCACCAGGTAGACCTCCGGGTTGTGATCACCTTTTGTCGAGAAACCGCTCCTCTATCTTTTATAGTATCCGAGAGAGAGACGGACAAAATTTGCCGCCATTTTTTTTCCGCCATTTTGGAATTTTTTTTCAACTCACTGGCAACTGCTCGAGGTTTCGAATGACATTTGGTCGAGCACCCTCCACCTATCTTCTACACCCTGGCCGTGCCCCTCGCCCGTCTCCGAACTCCTCACTCATCAGCTCTCTCCACCTTTCTCCGAGTCACATTCTTTGAGCTCTATACGACACCATGGGTGAAAAAATTTTTTTTCATACAAAATTTTACAGGAGAGGGGTCGGAAATTTGAGACGTCACAGCTCGGCCGCCATCTTGTTTTTTTAATTTTTTTCACTTTTTCTGTTAATCGTTTACTAATTTCTACAATAGTCCAAAATTTCAAAGAAATCGGTCGGAAAACAAAAGAGTTGCAAGATTCACGTCGGCCGCCATCTTGTTTTTCCGAAATGTCATAATTTTTCCCCACTCGAATCCCCCACCCGGACATATCTCCCCTACATAATTGTATCGTTTTCCGTCTCCTTCTAGGAGAACAACCCTGTCAATGAGTGAGTGAGTGTGTCAGTGAGTGAGTGGTAATCGAGCTATATATATTATAATAACTAGCGTTTGCTCGGTGCGCGAGCTGCTAAAGCAGCTCGCGGGAAGTGTTTTACTAAAAGTAAGGCGCGTGGGTGCGCGGCCCGCTAAAGCGGACCGCGATTGTTCGGCTTTATTTATTTCGCTCGGTGCGCGAGCTGCTAAAGCAGCTCGCGGGAAGTGTTATTGCTACAAGTAGGGCGCGTGGGTGCGCGGCCCGCTAAAGCGGACCGCGATTTTTTTACTCATCAAGTAGACCTTCGGATTCTGGTCATCTTTTGCCAAAAAATTTGTTCGAGCACACCCCACCTATCTGCAATAACCTGGCCGTGCTCCTCATTCACAAAAGAAAAAGAAAAAAAAAGAAAAAAAGCAAATGTAAAATGAAAAAAAAGATAAAGAAAAAAGCCTTATGAACCTATCAAAATCAATGTCTTGCATAGATCCCAACTTCTAGTCACTTCAATATTCCCCATACATTTTGTATGGAAAAAAAAAATCCGCCATCTTGAATTTTTTTCCTACTCACCAGGTAGACCTCCGGGTTTTGATCATCTTTTGTCGAGAAACCGCTCCTCCATCTTTTATAGTCTCCGAGAGAGAGACGGACAAAATTTGCCGCCATTTTTTTTCCGCCATTTTGGAATTTTTTTTCAACTCACTGGCAACTGCTCGAGGTTTCGAATGACATTTGGTCGAGCACCCTCCACCTATCTTCTATACCCTGGCCGTGCCCCTCGCCCGTCTCCGAACTCCTCACTCATCAGCTCTCTCCACCTTTCTCCGAGTCACATTCTTTGAGCTCTATACGACACCATGGGTGAAAAAAATTTTTTTCATACAAAATTTTACAGGAGAGGGGTCGGAAATTTGAGACGTCACAGCTCGGCCGCCATCTTGTTTTTTTAATTTTTTTCACTTTTTCTGTTAATCGTTTACTAATTTCTACAATAATCCAAAATTTCAAAGAAATCGGTCGGAAAACAAAAGAGTTGCAAGATTCACGTCGGCCGCCATCTTGTTTTTCCGAAATGTCATAATTTTCCCCAACTCGAATCCCCCCTCCAAACACATCTCCCGAACATCATTATATCGATTTCCGTCTCCTTCTAGGAGAACAACCCTGTCAATGAGTGAGTCAGTGAATCAGTCAGTCAGTGGTAATCGAGCTATATATAAATTACTAGCGTTTGCTCGGTGCGCGAGCTGCTAAAGCAGCTCGCGGGAAGTGTTTTACTAAAAGTAAGGCGCGTGGGTGCGCGGCCCGCTAAAGCGGACCGCGATTGTTCGGCTTTATTGATTTCGCTCGGTGCGCGAGCTGCTAAAGCAGCTCGCGGGAAGTGTTATTACTACAAGTAGGGCGCGTGGGTGCGCGGCCCGCTAAGCGGACCGCGATTTTTTTACTCATCAAGTAGACCTTCGGATTCTGGTCATCTTTTGCCAAAAAATTTGTTCGAGCACACCCCACCTATCTGCAATAACCTGGCCGTGCTCCTCATTCACAAAAGAAAAAGAAAAAAAAAAAAGAAAAAAAAATGAAAAAAAAGAAAAAAAAAACAAATGTAAAATGAAAAAAAGAAAAAGAAAAAAAGCCCTATGAACCTATCAAAATCAATGTCTTGCATAGTTCCCAACTTCTAGTCCCTTCAATATTCCCCATACATTTAGTATGGAAAAAAAAAATCCGCCATCTTGAATTTTTTTCCTACTCACCAGGTAGACCTCCGGGTTGTGATCATCTTTTGTCGAGAAACCGCTCCTCCATCTTTTATAGTCTCCGAGAGAGAGACGGACAAAATTTGCCGCCATTTTTTTTCCGCCATTTTGGAATTTTTTTTCAACTCACTGGCAACTGCTCGAGGTTTTGAATGACATTTGGTCGAGCACCCTCCACCTATCTACTATACCCTGGCCGTGCCCCTCGCCCGTCTCCGAACTCCTCACTCATCAGCTCTCTCCACCTTTCTCCGAGTCACATTCTTTGAGCTCTATACGACACCATGGGTGAAAAAAATTTTTTTCATACAAAATTTTACAGGAGAGGGGTTGGAAATTTGAGACGTCACAGCTCGGCCGCCATCTTGTTTTTTTATTTTTTTTCACTTTTTCTGTTAATCGTTTACTAATTTCTACAATAATCCAAAATTTCAAAGAAATCGGTCGGAAAACAAAAGAGTTGCAAGATTCACGTCGGCCGCCATCTTGTTTTTCCGAAATGTCATAATTTTCCCCAACTCGAATCCCCCCCCCCCCCAAACACATCTCCCGAACATCATTATATCGATTTCTGTCTCCTTCTAGGAGAACAACCCTGTCAATGAGTGAGTGAGTGAGTGAGTGAGTGGTAATCGAGCTATATATATTATAACTAGCGTTTGCTCGGTGCGCGAGCTGCTAAAGCAGCTCGCGGGAAGTGTTATTACTAAAAGTAAGGCGCGTGGGTGCGCGGCCC
The DNA here is from genome assembly GCA_029955525.1 of Oeneis ivallda. Taxonomy (NCBI): domain Eukaryota; kingdom Metazoa; phylum Arthropoda; class Insecta; order Lepidoptera; family Nymphalidae; genus Oeneis; species Oeneis ivallda. Next base: position 7,242,410 of record JARPMR010000019.1, read on the forward strand.
GCTAAAGCGGACCGCGATTTTTTTACTCATCAAGTAGACCTTCGGATTCTGGTCATCTTTTGCCAAAAAATTTGTTCGAGCACACCCCACCTATCTGCAATAACCTGGCCGTGCTCCTCATTCACAAAAGAAAAAGAAAAAAAAAAGAAAAAAAAAGAAAAAAAAGAAAAAAAGCAAATGTAAAATGAAAAAAAAGAAAAAGAAAAAAAGCCCTATGAACCTATCAAAATCAATGTCTTGCATAGTTCCCAACTTCTAGTCCCTTCAATATTCCCCATACATTTTGTATGAAAAAAAAAATAATCCGACATCTTGAATTTTTTTCCTACTCACCAGGTAGACCTCCGGGTTTTGATCATCTTTTGTCGAGAAACCGCTCCTCCATCTTTTATAGTCTCCGAGAGAGAGATGGACAAAATTTGTCGCCATTTTTTTTCCGCCATATTGGAATTTTTTTTCAACTCACTGGCAACTGCTCGAGGTTTCGAATGACATTTGGTCGAGCACCCTCCACCTATCTTCTATACCCTGGCCGTGCCCCTCGCCCGTCTCCGAACTCCTCACTCATCAGCTCTCTCCACCTTTCTCCGAGTCACATTCTTTGAGCTCTACACGACACCATGGGTGAAAAAAATTTTTTTCATACAAAATTTTACAGGAGGGGGTCGGAAATTTGAGACGTCACAGCTCGGCCGCCATCTTGTTTTTTTAATTTTTTTCTCTTTTTCTGTTAATCGTTTACTAATTCCTACAATAATCCAAAATTTCAAAGAAATCGGTTGGAAAACAAAAGAGTTGCAAGAATCACGTCGGTCGCCATCTTGTTTTTCCGAAATGTCATAATTTTTCCCCACTCGAATCCCCCACCCGGACATATCTCCCCTACATCATTGCATCGTTTTCCGTCTCTTTCTAGGAGAACAATCGTGTCAATGAGTGAGTCAGTGAATCAGTGAATCAGTGGTAATCGAGCTATATATATTATAACTAGCGTTTGCTCGGTGCGCGAGCTGCTAAAGCAGCTCGCGGGAAGTGTTGTTACTACAAGTAGGGCGCGTGGGTGCGCGGCCCGCTAAAGCGGACCGCGATTGTTCGGCTATATTTATTTCGCTCGGTGCGCGAGCTGCTAAAGCAGCTCGCGGGAAGTGTTATTACTACAAGTAGGGCGCGTGGGTGCGAGGCCCGCTAAAGCGGACCGCGATTTTTTTACTCATCAAGTAGACCTTCGGATTCTGGTCATCTTTTGCCAAAAAATTTGTTCGAGCACACCCCACCTCTCTGCAATAACCTGGCCGTGCTCCTCATTCACAAAAGAAAAAGAAAAAAAAAGAAAAAAAAAATGAAAAAAAAACAAAAAAAACAAATGTAAAATGAAAAAAAAGAAAAAGAAAAAGAGCCCTATGAACCTATCAAAATCAATGTCTTGCATAGTTCCCAACTTCTAGTCCCTTCAATATTCCCCATATACATTTTGTATGGAAAAAAAAAAATCCGCCATCTTGAATTTTTTTCCTACTCACCAGGTAGACCTCCGGGTTTTGATCATCTTTTGTCGAGAAACCGCTCCTCCATCTCTTATAGTCTCCGAGCGAGAGACGGACAAAATTTGCCGCCATTTTTTTTCCGCCATTTTGGATTTTTTTTTCAACTCACTGGCAACTGCTCGAGGTTTCGAATGACATTTGGTCGAGCACCCTCCACCTATCTTCTATACCCTGGCCGTGCCCCTAGCCCGTCTCCGAACTCCTCACTCATCAGCTCTCTCCACCTTTCTCCGAGTCACATTCTTTGAGCTCTATACGACACCATGGGTGAAAAAAATTTTTTTCATACAAAATTTTACAGGAGAGGGGTGGAAATTTGAGACGTCACAGCTCGGCCGCCATCTTGTTTTTTTAATTTTTTTCACTTTTTCTGTTAATCGTTTACTAATTTCTACAATAATCCAAAATTTCAAAGAAATCGGTTGGAAAACAAGAGTTGCTAAAATCACGTCGGCCGCCATCTTGTTTTTCTGAAATGTCATAATTTTTCCCCACTCGAATCCCCCACCCGGACATATCTCCCCTACATCATTGTATCGTTTTCCGTCTCTTTCTAGGAGAACAATCGTGTCAATGAGTCAGTCAGTGAGTCAGTGGTAATCGAGCTATATATATTATAACTAGCGTTTGCTCGGTGCGCGAGCTGCTAAAGCAGCTCGCGGGAAGTGTTATTACTACAAGTAGGGCGCGTGGGTGCGCGGCCCGCTAAAGCGGACCGCGATTGTTCGGCTTTATTTATTTCGCTCGGTGCGCGAGCTGCTAAAGCAGCTCGCGGGAAGTGTTATTACTACAAGTAGGGCGCGTGGGTGCGCGGCCCGCTAAAGCGGACCGCGATTTTTTTACTCATCAAGTAGACCTTCGGATTCTGGTCATCTTTTGCCAAAAGATTTGTTCGAGCACACCCCACCTATCTGCAATAACCTGGCCGTGCTCCTCATTCACAAAAGAAAAAGAAAAAAAAGAAAAAAAAATGAAAAAAAACCAAAAAAAACAAATGTAAAATGAAAAAAAGAAAAAGAAAAAAAGCCCTATGAACCTATCAAAATCAATGTCTTCCATAGTTCCCAACTTCTAGTCCCTTCAATATTCCCCATATACATTTTGTATGGAAAAAAAAAAATCCGCCATCTTGAATCTTTTTCCTACTCACCAGGTAGACCTCCGGGTTTTGATCATCTTTTGTCGAGAAACCGCTCCTCCATCTCTTATAGTCTCCGAGAGAGAGACGGACTAAATTTGCCGCCATTTTTTTTCCGCCATTTTGGAATTTTTTTTCAACTCACTGGCAACTGCTCGAGGTTTCGAATGACATTTGGTCGAGCACCCTCCACCTATCTACTATACCCTGGCCGTGCCCCTCGCCCGTCTCCGAACTCCTCACTCATCAGCTCTCTCCACCTTTCACCGAGTCACATTCTTTGAGCTCTATACGACACCATGGGTGAAAAAAATTTTTTCATACAAAATTTTACAGGAGAGGGGTCGGAAATTTGAGACGTCACAGCTCGGCCGCCATCTTGTTTTTTTAATTTTTTTCACTTTTTCTGTTAATCGTTTACTAATTTCTACAATAATCCAAAATTTCAAATAAATCGGTCGGAAAACAAAAGAGTTGCAAGATTCACGTCGGCCGCCATCTTGTTTTTCCGAAATCTCATAATTTTCCCCAACTCGAATCCCCCCCCCAAACACATCTCCCAAACATCATTATATCGATTTCCGTCTCCTTCTAGGAGAACAACCCTGTCAATCAGTGAGTGAGTGAGTGAGTCAGTGGTAATCGAGCTATATATATTATAACAAGTAGGGCGCGTGGGTGCGCGGCCCGCTAAAGCGGACCGCGATTTTTTTACTCATCAAGTAGACCTTCGGATTCTGGTCATCTTTTGCCAAAAAATTTGTTCGAGCACACCCCACCTATCTGCAATAACCTGGCCGTGCTCCTCATTCACAAAAGAAAAAGAAAAAAAAAGAAAAAAAAATGAAAAAAAAACAAAAAAAACAAATGTAAAATGAAAAAAAAGAAAAAGAAAAAGAGCCCTATGAACCTATCAAAATCAATGTCTTGCATAGTTCCCAACTTCTAGTCCCTTCAATATTCCCCATATACATTTTGTATGGAAAAAAAAAATCCGCCATCTTGAATTTTTTTCCTACTCACCAGGTAGACCTCTGGGTTTTGATCATCTTTTGTCGAGAAACCGCTCCTCCATCTCTTATAGTCTCCGAGCGAGAGACGGACAAAATTTGCCGCCATTTTTTTTCCGCCATTTTGGATTTTTTTTTCAACTCACTGGCAACTGCTCGAGGTTTCGAATGACATTTGGTCGAGCACCCTCCACCTATCTTCTATACCCTGGCCGTGCCCCTCGCCCGTCTCCGAACTCCTCACTCATCAGCTCTCTCCACCTTTCTCCGAGTCACATTCTTTGAGCTCTATACGACACCATGGGTGAAAAAAAATTTTTTCATACAAAATTTTACAGGAGAGGGTCGGAAATTTGAGACGTCACAGCTCGGCCGCCATCTTGATTTTTAAATTTTTTTCACTTTTTCTGTTAATCGTTTACTAATTTCTACAATAATCCAAAATTTCAAAGAAATCGGTTGGAAAACAAAAGAGTTGCAAGAATCACGTCGGCCGCCATCTTGTTTTTCCGAAATGTCATAATTTTTCCCCACTCGAATCCCCCACCCGGACATATCTCCCGTACATCATTATATCGTTTTTTGTCTCTTTCTAGGAGAACAATTATGTCAATGAGTGAATCAGTCAGTGAATCAGTCAGTGGTAATCGAGCTATATATATTACTAGTATTTCGCTCGGTGCGCGAGCTGCTAAAGCAGCTCGCGGGAAGTGTTTTACTAATAGTAAGGCGCGTGGGTGTGCGGCCCGCTAAAGCGGACCGCGATTGTTCGGCTTTATTTATTTCGCTCGGTGCGCGAGCTGCTAAAGCAGCTCGCGGGAAGTGTTATTACTACAAGTAGGGCGCGTGGGTGCGCGGCCCGCTAAAGCGGACCACGATTGTTCGGCTTTATTTATTTCGCTCGGTGCGCGAGCTGCTAAAGCAGCTCGCGGGAAGTGTTATTGCTACAAGTAGGGCGCGTGGGTGCGCGGCCCGCTAAAGCGGACCGCGATTTTTTTACTCATCAAGTAGACCTTCGGATTCTGGTCATCTTTTGCCAAAAAATTTGTTCGAGCACACCGCACCTATCTGCAATAACCTGGCCGTGCTCCTCATTCACAAATGAAAATGAAAAAAAAAGAAAAAAAAAAGAAAAAAAGCAAATGTAAAATGAAAAAAAAGAAAAAGAAAAAAAGCCCTATGAACCTATCAAAATCAATGTCTTGCATAGTTCCCAACTTCTAGTCCCTTCAATATTCCCCATATACATTTTGTATCAAAAAAAAAAATCCGCCATCTTGAATTTTTTTCCTACTCACCAGGTAGACCTCCGGGTTTTGATCAACTTTTGTCGAGAAACCGCTCCTCCATCTTTTATAGTCTCCGAGAGAGAGACGGACAAAATTTGCCGCCATTTTTTTTCCGCCATTTTGGAATTTTTTTTCAACTCACTGGCAACTGCTCGAGGTTTCGAATGACATTTGGTCGAGCACCCTCCACCTATCTTCTATACCCTGGCCGTGCCCCTCGCCCGTCTCCGAACTCCTCACTCATCAGCTCTCTCCACCTTTCTCCGAGTCACATTCTTTGAGCTCTATACGACACCATGGGTGAAAAAAATTTTTTTCATACAAAATTTTACAGGAGGGGTGGAAATTTGAGACGTCACAGCTCGGCCGCCATCTTGTTTTTTTAATTTTTTTCACTTTTTCTGTTAATCGTTTACTAATTTCTACAATAATCCAAAATTTCAAAGAAATCGGTTGGAAAACAAAAGAGTTGCAAGATTCACGTCGGCCGCCATCTTGTTTTTCCGAAATGTCATAATTTTTCGCCACTCGAATCCCCCACCCGGACATATCTCCCCTACATCATTGTATCGTTTTCCGTCTCTTTCTAGGAGAACAATCGTGTCAATCAGTGAGTGAGTCAGTCAGTGGTAATCGAGCTATATATATTATAACTAGTATTTCGCTCGGTGCGCGAGCTGCTAAAGCAGCTCGCGGGAAGTGTTTTACTAATAGTAAGGCGCGTGGGTGTGCGGCCCGCTAAAGCGGACCGCGATTGTTCGGCTTTATTTATTTCGCTCGGTGCGCGAGCTGCTAAAGCAGCTCGCGGGAAGTGTTATTACTACAAGTAGGGCGCGTGGGTGCGCGGCCCGCTAAAGCGGACCGCGATTTTTTTACTCATCAAGTAGACCTTCGGATTCTGGTCATCTTTTGCCAAAAAATTTGTTCGAGCACACCCCACCTATCTGCAATAACCTGGCCGTGCTCCTCATTCACAAAAGAAAAAGAAAAAAAAAAAAAAAGAAAAAAAAAAAGAAAAAAAGAACAAAAGCAAATGTAAAATGAAAAAAAAGAAAAAGAAAAAAAGCCCTATGAACCTATCAAAATCAATGTCTTGCAAAGTTTTCAACTTCTAGTCCCTTCAATATTCCCCATACATTTTGTATGGGAAAAAAAAAATCCGCCATCTTGAATTTTTTTCCTACTCACCAGGTAGACCTCCGGGTTTTGATCATCTTTTGTCGAGAAACCGCTCCTCCATCTTTTATAGTTTCCGAGAGAGAGACGGACAAAATTTGCCGCCATTTTTTTTCCGCCATTTTGGAATTTTTTTTCAACTCACTGGCAATTGCTCGTGGTTTCGAATGACATTTGGTCGAGCACCCTCCACCTATCTTCTATACCCTGGCCGTGCCCCTCGCCCGTCTCCGAACTCCTCACTCATCAGCTCTCTCCACCTTTCTCCGAGTCACATTCTTTGAGCTCTATACGACACCATGGATGAAAAAAATTTTTTTCATACAAAATTTTACAGGAGAGGGGTGGAAATTTGAGACGTCACAGCTCGGCCGCCATCTTGTTTTTTTAATTTTTTTCACTTTTTCTGTTAATCGTTTACTAATTTCTACAATAATCCAAAATTTCAAAGAAATCGGTTGGAAAACAAAAGAGTTGCAAGATTCACGTCGGCCGCCATCTTGTTTTTCCGAAATGTCATAATTTTTCCCCACTCGAATCCCCCACCCGGACATATCTCCCCTACATCATTCTATCGTTTTTTGTCTCTTTCTAGGAGAACAATTATGTCAATCAGTGAGTGTGTCAGTCAGTCAGTGGTAATCGAGCTATATATATTACTAGCGTTTGCTCGGTGCGCGAGCTGCTAAAGCAGCTCGCGGGAAGTGTTATTACTAAAGGTAAGGCGCGTGGGTGCGCGGCCCGCTAAAGCGGACCGCGAATTTTTTTTCTCATCAAGTAGACCTTCGGATTCTGGTCATCTTTTGCCAAAAAGTTTGTTCGAGCACACCCCACCTATCTGCAATAACCTGGCCATGCTCCTCATTCACAAAAGAAAAAGAAAAAAAAAGAAAAAAAGAAAAGAAAAAAAGAAGAAAGAAAAAAAGAAAAATCAATATTCGCCATATATTTCGCATGGGAAAAAAATCCGCCATCTTGTTTTTTTTCATGATCATCAAGTAGAGCTTTGGGTCTTGATCATCTGTTGCCAAGAAACTACTCTTCCATATTTTATACTCTCCGAGATAGACACCAGAGAAAGTTTCTATGGCCGCCATCTTGAATCCGCCATTTTGGAGTTTTTTTTTCAACTCCCTGCTAATTGGATGTGGTTTCGAGTAATTTTTGTTGGAGCAAAATTAATGTCTTGCATAGTTCCCAACTTCTAGTCCCTTCAATATTCCCCATACATTTTGTATGGGAAAAAAAGTTCCGCCATCTTGAATTTTTTTCCTACTCACCAGGTAGACCTCCGGGTTGTGATCATCTTTTGTAGAGAAACCGCTCCTCCATCTTTTATAGTCTCCGAGAGAGAGACGGACAAAATTTGCCGCCATTTTTTTTCCGCCATTTTGGAATTTTTTTTCAACTCACTGGCAACTGCTCGAGGTTTCGAATGACATTTGGTCGAGCACCCTCCACCTATCTTCTATACCCTGGCCGTGCCCCTCGCCCGCCTCCGAACTCCTCACTCATCAGCTCTCGCCACCTTTCTCCGAGTCACATTCTTTGAGCTCTATACGACACCATGGGTGAAAAAAATTTTTTTCATACAAAATTTTACAGGAGAGGGGTTGGAAATTTGAGACGTCACAGCTCGGCCGCCATCTTGTTTTTTTATTTTTTTTCACTTTTTCTTTTAATCGTTTACTAATTTCTACAATAATCCAAAATTTCAAAGAAATCGGTCGGAAAACAAAAGAGTTGCAAGATTCACGTCGGCCGCCATCTTGTTTTTCCGAAATGTCATAATTTTCCCCAACTCGAATCCCCCCCCCAAGCACATCTCCCAAACATCATTGTATCGATTTCCGTCTCCTTCTAGGAGAACAACCCTGTCAATCAGTGAGTGAGTGAATCAGTGAGTGGTAATCGAGCTATATATATTATAACTAGTATTTCGCTCGGTGCGCGAGCTGCTAAAGCAGCTCGCGGGAAGTGTTATTGCTACAAGTAGGGCGCGTGGGTGCGCGGCCCGCTAAAGCGGACCGCGATTGTTCGGCTTTATTTATTTCGCTCGGTGCGCGAGCTGCTAAAGCAGCTCGCGGGAAGTGTTATTACTACAAGTAGGGCGCGTGGGTGCGCGGCCCGCTAAAGCGGACCGCGATTTTTTTTCTCATCAAGTAGACCTTCGGATTCTGGTCATCTTTTGCCAAAAAATTTGTTCGAGCACACCCCACCTATCTGCAATAACCTGGCCGTGCTCCTCATTCACAAAAGAAAAAGAAAAAAAAAGAAAAAAAAAAAGAAAAAAAAGAAAAAAAGCAAATGTAAAATGAAAAAAAAGAAAAAGAAAAAAAGCCCTATGAACCTATCAAAATCAATGTCTTGCATAGTTCCCAACTTCTAGTCCCTTCAATATTCCCCATACATTTTGTATGGGGGGGGAAAAAATCCGCCATCTTGAATTTTTTTCCTACTCACCAGGTAGACCTCCGGGTTGTGATCATCTTTTGTCGAGAAACCGCTCCTCCATCTTTTATAGTCTCCGAGAGAGAGACGGACAAAATTTGCCGCCATTTTTTTTTCGCCATTTTGGAATTTTTTTTCAACTCACTGGCAACTGCTCGAGGTTTCGAATGACATTTGGTCGAGCACCCTCCACCTATCTTCTATACCCTGGCCGTGCCCCTCGCCCGTCTCCGAACTCCTCACTCGTCAGCTCTCTCCACCTTTCTCCGAGTCACATTCTTTGAGCTCTATACGACACCATGGGTGAAAAAAAATGTTTTCATACAAAATTTTACAGGAGAGTGGTCGGAAATTTGAGACGTCACAGCTCGGCCGCCATCTTGTTTTTTTAATTTTTTTCACTTTTTCTGTTAATCGTTTACTAATTTCTACAATAATCCAAAATTTCAAAGAAATCGGTTGGAAAACAAAAGAGTTGCAAGATTCACGTCGGCCGCCATCTTGTTTTTCCGAAATGTCATAATTTTCCCCAACTCGAATCCCCCACCTGGACATATCTCCCCTACATCATTATATCGATATCCGTCTCCTTCTAGGAGAACAACCCTGTCAATGAGTGAATCAGTCAGTGAGTGAATCAGTGGTAATCGAGCTATATATATTACTAGTATTTCGCTCGGTGCGCGAGCTGCTAAAGCAGCTCGCGGGAAGTGTTTTACTAAAAGTAAGGCGCGTGGGTGCGCGGCCCGCTAAAGCGGACCGCGATTGTTCGGCTTTATTTATTTCGCTCGGTGCGCGAGCTGCTAAAGCAGCTCGCGGGAAGTGTTATTACTACAAGTAGGGCGCGTGGGTGCGCGGCCCGCTAAAGCGGACCGCGATTTTTTTACTCTTCAAGTAGCCCTTCGGATTCTGGTCATCGTTTGCCAAAAAATTTGTTCGAGCACACCCCACCTATCTGCAATAACCTGGTCGTGCTCCTCATTCACAAAAGAAAAAGAAAAAAAAATGAAAAAAAACAAAAAAAAAACAAATGTAAAATGAAAAAAAAGAAAAAGAAAAAAATCCCTATGAACCTATCAAAATCAATGTCTTGCATAGTTCCCAACTTCTAGTCCCTTCAATATTCCCCATACATTTTGTATGGGGGAAAAAAAAATCCGCCATCTTGAATTTTTTTCCTACTCACCAGGTAGACCTCCGGGTTGTGATCATCTTTTGTCGAGAAACCGCTCCTCCATCTTTTATAGTCTCCGAGAGAGAGACGGACAAAGTTTGCCGCCATTTTTTTTCCGCCATTTTGGAATTTTTTTTCAACTCACTGGCAACTGCTCGAGGTTTCGAATGACATTTGGTCGAGCACCCTCCACCTATCTTCTACACCCTGGCCGTGCCCCTCGCCCGTCTCCGAACTCCTCACTCATCAGCTCTCTCCACCTTTCTCCGAGTCACATTCTTTGAGCTCTATACGACACCATGGGTGAAAAAATTTTTTTTCATACAAAATTTTACAGGAGAGGGGTCGGAAATTTGAGACGTCACAGCTCGGCCGCCATCTTGTTTTTTTAATTTTTTTCACTTTTTCTGTTAATCGTTTACTAATTTCTACAATAGTCCAAAATTTCAAAGAAATCGGTCGGAAAACAAAAGAGTTGCAAGATTCACGTCGGCCGCCATCTTGTTTTTCCGAAATGTCATAATTTTTCCCCACTCGAATCCCCCACCCGGACATATCTCCCCTACATAATTGTATCGTTTTCCGTCTCCTTCTAGGAGAACAACCCTGTCAATGAGTGAGTGAGTGTGTCAGTGAGTGAGTGGTAATCGAGCTATATATATTATAATAACTAGCGTTTGCTCGTTGCGCGAGCTGCTAAAGCAGCTCGCGGGAAGTGTTATTACTAAAAGTAAGGCGCGTGGGTGCGCGGCCCACTAAAGCGGACCGCGATTTTTTTACTCATCAAGTAGACCTTCGGATTCTGGTCATCTTTTACCAAAAAATTTGTTCGAGCACACACCCCACCTATCTGCAATAACCTGGCCGTGCTCCTCATTTACAAAAGAAAAAGAAAAAAAAATAAAAAAAGAAAAGAAAAAAAGAAGAAAGAAAAAAAGAAAATGAAAAATGAAAAAAAAGAAAAATAATAAAAAAAAGGAAAAAAGAAAGAAAAAAAGAAAAAAAGAAAAAAGAAAAAGCAAGTAAATGAAAAATGAAAAAAAAAGAAAAAAGATAAAAAAAAGAAAAAAAAGAAAATGAAAAATGAAAAAAATAAATAAAAATAAAAAAATGGAAAAAAGAAAAGAAAAAAGAAAAAATGAAAAATGAAAAAAAAGGAAAAGAAAAAGAAAAAGGAAAAAGGAAAAACGAAAAAGAAAAGAAAAAAGTAAAAGCAAAAGAAAAAGAAAATAAGAAAAGAGAAAAAAAAGAAAAATGAAGAAAAAGAAAAAAAGAAAAATCAATATTCGCCATATATTTCGCATGGAAAAAAATCCGCCATCTTGTTTTTTTTTCTGATCATCAAGTAGACCTTTGGGTCTTGATCATCTGTTGCCAAGAAACTACTCTTCCATCTTTTATACTCTCCGAGATAGACACCAGAGAATGTTTCTATGGCCGCCATCTTGAATCCGCCATTTTGGAGTTTTTTTTTCAACTCCGAAAACCGAAAACTCCTTTAATTCTCCGAGATCTAAGACACCTATGAACCTATCAAAATCAATGTCTTGCATAGTTCCCAACTTCTAGTCCCTTCAATATTCCCCATACATTTTGTATGAGGGAAAAAAAAAATCCGCCATCTTGAATTTTTTTCCTACTCACCAGGTAGACCTCCGGGTTGTGATCATCTTTTGTCGAGAAACCGCTCCTCCATCTTTTATAGTCTCCGAGAGAGAGACGGACAAAATTTGCCGCCATTTTTTTTACGCCATTTTGGAATTTTTTTTCAACTCACTGGCAACTGCTCGAGGTTTCGAATGACATTTGGTCGAGCACCCTCCACCTATCTTCTATACCCTGGCCGTGCCCCTCGCCCGTCTCCGAACTCCTCACTCATCAGCTCTCTCCACCTTTCTCCGAGTCACATTCTTTGAGTTCTATACGACACCATGGGTGAAAAAAATTTTTTTCATACAAAATTTTACAGGAGAGGGGTCGGAAATTTGAGACGTCACAGCCCGGCCGCCATCTTGTTTTTTTAATTTTTTTCACTTTTTCTGTTAATCGTTTACTAATTTCTACAATAATCCAAAATTTCAAAGAAATCGGTTGGAAAACAAAAGAGTTGCAAGATTCACGTCGGCCGCCATCTTGTTTTTCCGAAAAGTCATAATTTTTCCCCACTCGAATCCCCCACCCGGACATATCTCCCCTACATCGTTGTATCGTTTTCCGTCTCTTTCTAGGAGAACAATCGTGTCAATCAGTCAGTGAGTGAATCAGTCAGTGGTAATCGAGCTATATATATTATAATAACTAGTATTACGCTCGGTGCGCGAGCTGCTAAAGCAGCTCGCGGGAAGTGTTATTACTACAAGTAGGGCGCGTGGGTGCGCGGCCCGCTAAAGCGGACCGCGATTTTTTTACTCATCAAGTAGAACTTCGGATTCTGGTCATCTTTTGCCAAAAAATTTGTTCGAGCACACCCCACCTATCTGCAATAACCTGGCCGTGCTCCTCATTCACAAAAGAAAAAGAAAAAAGTAAAGAAAAAAGAAAATGAAAAATGAAAAAAAAAATATATTACAAAAAAGGAAAAAAGAAAGAAAAAAGAAAAAAGCAAATAAATGAAAAATGAAAAAAAAGAAAAAAAAAAGAAAAAAAAGAAAAAAAAGAAAATGAAAAATGAAAAAAATAAAAAAAGGAAAAAAGAAAAAAAAAAGAAAAAAAAATGAAAAATGAAAAAAAGGAAAAGAAAAGAAAAATGTAAAAGCGAAAGAAAAAGAAAAAAAGAAGAGAAAAAAAAGAAAAATGAAGAAAAAGAAAAAAAGAAAAAAAAAGAAGAAAAAAAAGAAAAATCAATATTTCGCATATATTTCGCATGGAAAAAAATCGGCCATCTTGTTTTTTTCCTGATCATCAAGTAGACCTTTGGGTCTTGATCATCTGTTGCCAAGAAACTACTCTTCCATCTTTTATACTCTCCAAAATAGACACCAGAGAAAGTTTCTATGGCCGCCATCTTGAATCCGCCATTTTGGAGTTTTTTTTTCAACTCCCTGCTAATTGGATGTGGTTTCGAGTAATTTTTGTTGGAGCACACCCCACCTTGTTGGTCGCGTGGATAGTTGGCAAAAAAACCACTCTTTCACCTTTTTTAACCCATTTCCAAAAAGGAGGAGGTTCTCAATTCGGCCAGTATATTTTTCTTTTTTAATTCTCCGAGATCTAAGACACCTATGAACCTATCAAAATCAATGTCTTGCATAGTTCCCAACTTCTAGTCCCTTCAATATTCCCCATACATTTTGTATGGAAAAAAAATAATCCGCCATCTTTAATTTTTTTCCTACTCACCAGGTAGACCTCCGGGTTGTGATCATCTTTTGTCGAGAAACCGCTCCTCCATCTTTTATGGTCTCCGAGTGAGAGACGGACAAAATTTGCCGCCATTTTTTTTCCGCCATTTTGGAATTTTTTTTTAACTCACTGGCAACTGCTCGAGGTTTCGAATGACATTTGGTCGAGCACCCTCCACCTATCTTCTATACCCTGGCCGTGCCCCTCGCCCGTCTCCGAACTCCTCACTCATCAGCTCTCTCCACCTTTCTCCGAGTCACATTCTTTGAGCTCTATACGACACCATGGGTGAAAAAAATTTTTTTCATACAAAATTTTACAGGAGAAGGGTGGAAATTTGAGACGTCACAGCTCGGCCGCCATCTTGTTTTTTTAATTTTTTTCACTTTTTCTGTTAATCGTTTACTAATTTCTACAATAATCCAAAATTTCAAAGAAATCGGTTGGAAAACAAAAGAGTTGCAAGATTCACGTCGGCCGCCATCTTGTTTTTCCGAAATGTCATAATTTTTCCCCACTCGAATCCCCCACCCGAACATATCTCCTGAACATCATTATATCGATTTCCGTCTCCTTCTAGGAGAACAATTATGTCAATGAGTCAGTGAGTGAATCAGTGAATCAGTGAGTGGTAATCGAGCTATATATATTATAACTAGCATTTGCTCGGTGCGCGAGCTGCTAAAGCAGCTCGCGGGAAGTGTTATTGCTACAAGTAGGGCGCGTGGGTGCGCGGCCCGCTAAAGCGGACCGCGATTGTTCGGCTTTATTTATTTCGCTCGGTGCGCGAGCTGCTAAAGCAGCTCGCGGGAAGTGTTATTACTACAAGTAGGGCGCGTGGGTGCGCGGCCCGCTAAAGCGGACCGCGATTTTTTTACTCATCAAGTAGACCTTCGGATTCTGGTCATCTTTTGCCAAAAAATTTGTTCGAGCACATCCCACCTATCTGCAATAACCTGGCCGTGCTCCTCATTCACAAAAGAAAAAAAAGAAAAAAAAATGAAAAAAAAGAAAAAAAACAAATGTAAAATGAAAAAAAGAAAAAGAAAAAAATCCCTATGAACCTATCAAAATCAATGTCTTGCATAGTTCCCAACTTCTAGTCCCTTCAATATTCCCCATACATTTTGTATGGAAAAAAAAAATCCGCCATCTTGAATTTTTTTCCTACTCACCAGGTAGACCTCCGGGTTTTGATCATCTTTTGTCGAGAAACCGCTCCTCCATCTTTTATAGTCTCCGAGAGAGAGACGGACAAAATTTGCCGCCATTTTTTTTCCGCCATTTTGGAATTTTTTTTCAACTCACTGGCAACTGCTCGAGGTTTCGAATGACATTTGGTCGAGCACCCTCCACCTATCTTCTATACCCTGGCCGTGCCCCTCGCCCGTCTCCGAACTCCTCACTCATCAGCTCTCTCCACCTTTCTCCGAGTCACATTCTTTGAGCTCTATACGACACCATGGGTAAAAAAAATTTTTTTCATACAAAATTTTACAGGAGAGGGGTCGGAAATTTGAGACGTCACAGCTCGGCCGCCATCTTGTTTTTTTAATTTTTTTCACTTTTTCTGTTAATCGTTTACTAATTTCTACAATAATCCAAAATTTCAAAGAAATCGGTTGGAAAACAAAAGAGTTGCAAGATTCACGTCGGCCGCCATCTTGTTTTTCCGAAATGTCATAATTTTCCCCAACTCGAATCCCCCCCCCAAACACATCTCCCGAACATCATTATATCGATTTCCGTCTCCTTCTAGGAGAACAACCCTGTCAATGAGTGAATCAGTCAGTGAGTGAATCAGTGGTAATCGAGCTATATATATTATAACTAGCGTTTGCTCGGTGCGCGAGCTGCTAAAGCAGCTCGCGGGAAGTGTTGTTACTACAAGTAGGGCGCGTGGGTGCGCGGCCCGCTAAAGCGGACCGCGATTGTTCGGCTTTATTTATTTCGCTCGGTGCGCGAGCTGCTAAAGCAGCTCGCGGGAAGTGTTATTACTACAAGTAGGGCGCGTGGGTGCGCGGCCTGCTAAAGCGGACCGCGATTTTTTTACTCATCAAGTAGACCTTCGGATTCTGGTCATCTTTTGCCAAAAAATTTGTTCGAGCACACCCCACCTATCTGCAATAACCTGGCCGTGCTCCTCATTCACAAAAGAAAAAGAAAAAAAAAAAAAAAAATGAAAAAAAAAAACAAAAAAACAAATGTAAAATGAAAAAAAAGAAAAAGAAAAAGAGCCCTATGAACCTATCAAAATCAATGTCTTGCATAGTTCCCAACTTCTAGTCCCTTCAATATTCCCCATATACATTTTGTATGGAAAAAAAACATCCGCCATCTTGAATTTTTTTCCTACTCACCAGGTAGACCTCCGGGTTTTGATCATCTTTTGTCGAGAAACCGCTCCTCCATCTCTTATAGTCTCCGAGCGAGAGACGAACAAAATTTGCCGCCATTTTTTTTCCGCCATTTTGGATTTTTTTTTCAACTCACTGGCAACTGCTCGAGGTTTCGAATGACATTTGGTCGAGCACCCTCCATCTATCTTCTATACCCTGGCCGTGCCCCTCGCCCGTCTCCGAACTCCTCACTCATCAGCTCTCGCCACCTTTCTCCGAGTCACATTCTTTGAGCTCTATACGACACCATGGGTGAAAAAAATTTTTTTCATACAAAATTTTACAGGAGAGGGGTGGAAATTTGAGACGTCACAGCTCGGCCGCCATCTTGTTTTTTTAATTTTTTTCACTTTTTCTGTTAATCGTTTACTAATTTCTACAATAATCCAAAATTTCAAAGAAATCGGTTGAAAAACAAAAGAGTTGCAAGATTCACGTCGGCCGCCATCTTGTTTTTCCGAAATGTCATAATTTTTCCCCACTCGAATCCCCCACCCGAACATATCTCCCGAACATCATTGTATCGATTTCCGTCTCTTTCTAGGAGAACAATCGTGTCAATCAGTCAGTGAGTGAGTGAATCAGTCAGTGGTAATCGAGCTATATATATTATAACTAGCGTTTGCTCGGTGCGCGAGCTGCTAAAGCAGCTCGCGGGAAGTGTTATTACTAAAAGTAAGGCGCGTGGGTGCGCAGCCCGCTAAAGCGGACCGCGATTTTTTTACTCATCAAGTAGACCTTCGGATTCTGGTCATCTTTTGCCAAAAAATTTGTTCGAGCACACCCCACCTACCTGCAATAACCTGGCCGTGCTCCTCATTCACAAAAGAAAAAGAAAAAAAAAGAAAAAAAAAAGAAAAAAAGAAGAAAAAAAGAAAATGAAAAATGAAAAAAAAGAAAAATAATAAAAAAAAGGAAAAAGAAAGAAAAAAAGAAATAAGCAAATAAATGAAAAATGAAAAAAAAGAAAAAAGAAAAAAAAGAAAATGAAAAATGAAAAAAAAAAAATAAATAAAAAAAAGGAAAAAAGAAAAGAAAAAAGAAAAAAAAAGAAAATGAAAAATGAAAAAAAAGGAAAAGAAAAAGAAAAAAGGAAAAACGAAAAAGAAAAAAAAAAGTAAAAGCAAAAGAAAAAGAAAAAAAGAAAAGAGAAAAAAATGAAAAAAAAAAGAAAAATGAAGAAAAAGAAAAAAAGAAAAAAGAAACAAAAAGAAGAAAAAAAAAGAAAAATCAATATTCGCCATATATTTCGCATGGAAAAAAAATCCGCCATCTTGTTTTTTTTCCCGATCATCAAGTAGACCTTTGGGTCTCGATCATTTGTTGCCAAGAAACTACTCTTCCATCTTTTATACTCTCCGAGATAGACACCAGAGAAAGTTTCTATGGCCGCCATCTTGAATCCGCCATTTTGGAGTTTTTTTTCAACTCCCTGCTAATTGGATGTGGTTTCGAGTAATTTTTGTTGGAGCACACCCCACCTAGTTGGTCGCGTGGATAGTTGGCAAAAAAACCACTCTTTCACCTTTTTTAACCCATTTCCAAAAAGGAGGAGGTTCTCAATTCGGCCAGTATATTTTTCCTTTTTTAATTCTCCGAGATCTAAGACACCTATGAACCTATCAAAATCAATGTCTTGCATAGTTCCCAACTTCTAGTCCCTTCAATATTCCCCATACATTTTGTATGGAAAAAAAAATCCGCCATCTTGAATTTTTCTCCTACTCACCAGGTAGACCTCCGGGTTTTGATCATCTTTTGTCGAGAAACCGCTCCTCCATCTTTTATAGTCTCCGAGAGAGAGACGGACAAAATTTGCCGCCATTTTTTTCCGCCATTTTGGAATTTTTTTTCAACTCACTGGCAACTGCTCGAGGTTTCGAATGACATTTGGTCGAGCACCCTCCACCTATCTTCTATACCCTGGCCGTGCCCCTCGCCCGTCTCCGAACTCCTCACTCATCAGCTCTCTCCACCTTTCTCCGAGTCACATTCTTTGAGCTCTATACGACACCATGGGTGAAAAAAATTTTTTTCATACAAAATTTTACAGGAGGGGTCGGAAATTTGAGACGTCACAGCTCGGCCGCCATCTTGTTTTTTTAATTTTTTTCAATTTTCTGTTAATCGTTGACTAATTTCTACAATAATCCAAAATTTCAAAGAAATCGGTTGGAAAACAAAAGAGTTGCAAGATTCACGTCGGCCGCCATCTTGTTTTTCCAAAATTTCATAATTTTTCCCCACTCGAATCCCCCACCCCGACATATCTCCCCTACATCATTGTATCGTTTTCTGTCTCTTTCTAGGAGAACAATCGTGTCAATGAGTGAGTGAGTCAGTGGTAATCGAGCTATATATATTACTAGCATTTGCTCGGTGCGCGAGCTGCTAAAGCAGCTCGAAGGGAGTGTTATTGCTACAAGTAGGGCGCGTGGGTGCGCGGCCCGCTAAAGCGGACCGCGATTGTTCGGCTTTATTTATTTCGCTCGGTGCGCGAGCTGCTAAAGCTGCTCGCGGGAAGTGTTATTACTACAAGTAGGGCGCGTGGGTGCGCGGCCCGCTAAAGCGGACCGCGATTGTTCGGCTTTATTTATTTCGCTCGGTGCGCGAGCTGCTAAAGCAGCTCGCGGGAAGTGTTATTACTACAAGTAGGGCGCGTGGGTGCGTGCCCGCTAAAGCGGACCGCGATTTTTTTACTCATCAAGTAGACCTTCGGATTCTGGTCATCTTTTGGCAAAAAATTTGTTCGAGCACACCCCACCTATCTGCAATAACCTGGCCGTGCTCCTCATTCACAAAAGAAAAAGAAAAAAAAAGAAAAAAAAAAAGAAAAAAAAAGAAAAAAAAACAAATGTAAAATGAAAAAAAGAAAAAGAAAAAAAGCCCTATGAACCTATCAAAATCAATGTCTTGCATAGTTCCCAACTTCTAGTCCCTTCAATATTCCCCATACATTTTGTATGGGGAAAAATAAAATCCGCCATCTTGAATTTTTTTCCGACTCACCAGGTAGACCTCCGGGTTTTGATCATCTTTTGTCGAGAAACCGCTCCTCCATCTTTTATAGTCTCCGAGAGAGAGACGGACAAAATTTGCCGCCATTTTTTTTCCGCCATTTTGGAATTTTTTTTCAACTCACTGGCAACTGCTCGAGGTTCCGAATGACATTTGGTCGAGCACCCTCCACCTATCTACTATACCCTGGCCGTGCCCCTCGCCCGTCTCCGAACTCCTCACTCATCAGCTCTCGCCACCTTTCTGCGAGTCACATTCTTTGAGCTCTATACGACACCATGGGTGAAAAAAATTTTTTTCATACAAAATTTTACAGGAGAGGGGTCGGAAATTTGAAACGTCACAGCTCGGCCGCCATCTTGTTTTTTTAATTTTTTTCACTTTTCCTGTTAATCGTTTACTAATTTCTACAATAATCCAAAATTTCAAAGAAATCGGTTGGAAAACAAAAGAGTTGCAAGATTCACGTCGGCCGCCATCTTGTTTTTCCGGAATGTCATAATTTTTCCCCACTCGAATCCCCCACCCGAACATATTTCCCCTACATCATTGTATCGTTTTTTGTCTCTTTCTAGGAGAACAATTATGTCAATCAGTCAGTGAGTCAGTGGTAATCGAGCTATATATATTATAATAACTAGCGTTTGCTCGGTGCGCGAGCTGCTAAAGCAGCTCGCGGGAAGTGCTTTACTAAAAGTAAGGCGCGTGGGTGCGCGGTCCGCTAAAGCGGACCGCGATTGTTCGACTTTATTTATTTCGCTCGGTGCGCGAGCTGCTAAAGCAGCTCGCGGGAAGTGTTATTACTACAAGTAGGGCGCGTGGGTGCGCGGCCCGCTAAAGCGGACCGCGATTTTTTACTCATCAAGTAGACCTTCGGATTCTGGTCATCTTTTGCCAAAAAATTTGTTCGAGCACACCCCACCTATCTGCAATAACCTGGCCGTGCTCTTCATTCACAAAAGAAAAAGAAAAAAAAAGAAAAAAAAAGAAAAAAAAGAAAAAAAAGAAAAAAAGCAAATGTAAAATGAAAAAAAAGAAAAAAAGCCTTATGAACCTATCAAAATCAATGTCTTGCATAGTTCCCAACTTCTAGTCCCTTCAATATTCCCCATACATTTTGTATGGAGAAAAAAAAATCCGCCATCTTGAATTTTTTTCCTACTCACCAGGTAGACCTCCGGGTTTTAATCATCTTTTGTCGAGAAACCGCTCCTCCATCTTTTATAGTCTCCGAGAGAGAGACGGACAAAATTTGCCGCCATTTTTTTTCCGCCATTTTGGAATTTTTTTTCAACTCACTGGCAACTGCTCGAGGTTTCGAATGACATTTGGTCGAGCACCCTCCACCTATCTTCTATACCCTGGCCGTGCCCCTCGCCCGTCTCCGAACTCCTCACTCATCAGCTCTCTCCACCTTTCTCCGAGTCACATTCTTTGAGCTCTACACGACACCATGGGTGAAAAAAAATTTTTTCATACAAAATTTTACAGGAGAGGGGTCGGAAATTTGGGACGTCACAGCTCGGCCGCCATCTTGTTTTTTTTAATTTTTTTCTCTTTTTCTGTTAATCGTTTACTAATTCCTACAATAATCCAAAATTTCAAAGAAATCGGTTGGAAAACAAAAGAGTTGCAAGAATCACGTCGGCCGCCATCTTGTTTTTCCGAAATGTCATAATTTTTCCCCACTCGAATCCCCCACCCGGACATATCTCCCCTACATCATTGCATCGTTTTCCGTCTCTTTCTAGGAGAACAATCGTGTCAATGAGTGAGTCAGTGAATCAGTGAATCAGTGGTAATCGAGCTATATATATTATAACTAGCGTTTGCTCGGTGCGCGAGCTGCTAAAGCAGCTCGCGGGAAGTGTTTTACTAAAAGTAAGGCGCGTGGGTGCGCGGCCCGCTAAAGCGGACCGCGATTGTTCGGCTTTATTTATTTCGCTCGGTGCGCGAGCTGCTAAAGCAGCTCGCGGGAAGTGTTATTACTACAAGTAGGGCGCGTGGGTGCGCGGCCCGCTAAAGCGGACCGCGATTGTTCGGCTTTATTTATTTCGCTCGGTGCGCGAGCTGCTAAAGCAGCTCGCGGGAAGTGTTATTACTACAAGTAGGGCGCGTGGGTGCGCGGCCCGCTAAAGCGGACCGCGATTTTTTTACTCATCAAGTAGACCTTCGGATTCTGGTCATCTTTTGCCAAAAAATTTGTTCGAGCACACCCCACCTATCTGCAATAACCTGGCCGTGCTCCTCATTCACAAAAGAAAAAGAAAAAAAAAGAAAAAAAAAAACAAAAAAAAAACAAAAAAACAAATGTAAAATGAAAAAAAGAAAAAGAAAAAAAGCCCTATGAACCTATCAAAATCAATGTCTTGCATAGTTCCCAACTTCTAGTCCCTTCAATATTCCCCATACATTTTGTATGGGGAAAAATAAAATCCGCCATCTTGAATTTTTTTCCTACTCACCAGGTAGACCTCCGGGTTTTGATCATCTTTTGTCGAGAAACCGCTCCTCCATCTTTTATAGTCTCCGAGAGAGAGACGGACAAAATTTGCCGCCATTTTTTTTCCGCCATTTTGGAATTTTTTTTCAACTCACTGGCAACTGCTCGAGGTTTCGAATGACATTTGGTCGAGCACCCTCCAACTATCTACTATACCCTGGCCGTGCCCCTCGCCCGTCTCCGAACTCCTCACTCATCAGCTCTCGCCACCTTTCTCCGAGTCACATTCTTTGAGCTCTATACGACACCATGGGTGAAAAAAATTTTTTTCATACAAAATTTTACAGGAGAGGGGTCGGAAATTTGAGACGTCACAGCCCGGCCGCCATCTTGTTTTTTTAATTTTTTTCACTTTTTCTGTTAATCGTTTACTAATTTCTACAATAATCCAAAATTTCAAAGAAATCGGTTAGAAAACAAAAGAGTTGCAAGAATCGCGTCGGCCGCCATCTTGTTTTTCCGAAATGTCATAATTTTTCCCCACTCGAATTCCCCACCCGGACATATCTCCCCTACATCATTGTATCGTTTTCTGTCTCTTTCTAGGAGAACAATCGTGTCAATGAGTGAGTGAGTGAGTCAGTGGTAATCGAGCTATATATATTATAATAATATAATATAATAATAAAGCCACAATAATATTTATTATACGTTTAGTCGGAGGGGAAAGGATAAAATTAAAATTAGTCGTGTCTAGCATGGTTAATATTTTTTTGAAAAATTAAAAAATAAAGACTATTAGAGCAATGAAGAATCGTGCGACTATCGTCTGTTTTTTTTTAACAAACGAGTACCGAAAAATTTGCGTTGCTATTGATCCACGTAATCAAAATAGAGTCCCAGGCTCCACCCCTAAAGTTACCGATCTCACTCTGTCAATATCAGAAATGTGCGAGAGACATACTCAGTACAGTACCCGGCGATATATATTGCACATCGGCCTTTGGAATAAAACGCTATTTCTATTCTATTGCAAGGAAAGCTAGCCAAAAATTCACGTAGTAATTACTGAAATCTCTTCACAATCGGCGAGCACATCACCTAACATATATAAAAAAAATGCAGTCGAACTGTAAATAGAAAAGAATAGCGTTTTGTTCCAAAAGCCGATGTGCAATATAATTATATCGCCGGGTACTGTACTCGTTTGTTAAAAAAAATAGACTATAGTGTAAAAACTTACCCTAATCTTTTCCTTGCAGAGTCTCCAGAAGCCGGTGTCGGGTAAGCTGGACGTGCAGCTGAAGCTGCTGGAGGACTTCTTCATGACGGACCCCATCAGCCGCGCCTCGCCCACCATGGCCAAGTGCGTGCAGGCCGTCCTCAAGCAGAAGCAGTCGCCCTACTAGACCTGCTGCTGGCCGACCACACACGAATACGACACGCGAAATGTTACCATCAAGTGTTAAGGTTGATTATACGGGTCTGCCCGCGAAATTCAAATTTAATTTGGTTTTTCGCAATTTGTAAAGTAATACGAGAAAGTAGGCTTATGACATTCTAATTGCGACGATGGCAGTATCATCTTCAAAGGTTTATATAAAAATCTTTACTTGAAAGTGTCCGGTTTAAGAAATTAGTCAGAATATCGACTAACTTGTGAGTAACGTCCAGCTCGATATTCTATAAACCTGTGAAGATGATACTGCTATTGGCACAAATAGAATGCCATAAGCGTACTTTGTCGTATTAGTTTCAAAATTTCGAAAAACCTAATTAAATTTGAATTTCGCGGGCAGACCCGCATAATCAACCTTAGTAGCCGCGGTTTCACGCTTTGAGCGAACTTCACTAAAGTCCAGATTTCCTTACTTGAGTATTCGAGTAAACAAACACCTCTTGATATGAATATCACTTATTTACACACAAATCACACATTTTTAACTATGTATAACTGTCTAGATCTATTCATCAAACACATTCGTTACGATTTACACCAAAAATTGCTTCGAGTTTACCATTATAAGATATTTATTTTCTCAAAAACGAAATATTAGCAGAACTCAATTGCACAGATTAGGAGAAAGTGACATTTCGTAACCCTAGATTGTCTATGAATCGTTGAGGTGGGGACAGGCGAATGAGTGACCTTATGAATGGATTGAATCCATGGAACTAGGAATTACGACTAGTCTTCCTTCTTCAATGATTGAATCATCATTACACTAGAGGTGAGTAACTTTAGAATATAAAATATAATGGATATTGATCTATACTTATAATAAAACTGTAACTGGAAGATTTCTGTACATTTAATATATTTTGAAAATTTTAATTGGGGGATGCTTTACTATCGATACTGAGCCCAAAACAGATTTTTATTTAATTTTTGTCTGTTTGTTTGTCCTTCTTTCACGTAAAAACTACCACACAGATTTCTACAAAATTTTATACCGTGGTAGCTTATTACTCGGGTCAACATCTAGGCTACTTTTTATCCCGGAAAATCAAGGAGTTCCCGAGGGACTTTAAAAACTAAATCCACGCGGACAAAGTCGCGGGCATCAGCTAGTAAAAAATAAATCACTAGCAGAAAATGATTGTAATGGTTAACTTAAATAAAATTAGATATTATTATAAAATAAAAAATAGATAATCTTAATCTATATTATTGCCAAACTAAAGAACATTTTACTAAAGAAAACAGGTAAATAAAAATACACTACTGTTTTTTTTTTTTTTGCAAGAAAATTGTTTGTATCACAATGTTACCCACAAATGGGGTATACTTTAGAATAGAACAAAAATCTGATTAGTAATAATTAATAAATCTTCGTTAATTTTTTCTTGTAAAATCCTCTTTTTAATATAATTACGAAAAAGATATTGTTTAGTTACTTTTTACGTCAAATTTGTAGTAATGGTACACGTCTATGACCATCGCAGTTGGGATGAAAATCATTCAGTTGTATAATGCTTTCACATTCGTTCAATCGCTCATGCGATAACTTCCCAACCCTATAAATTGTCTTTGGTTAACATTCGGCCATTATTGTTTACTCGAATACTCAAGTAAGGAAATCTGGACTATAGATCTATTGTTATTCGGTTACGATATATTGTATCGTATACGATGCAATACAATTGGGTATTTCACTGATATTTTTTTTTAATTTAAAATAACGTTTTTAAATATTCAATGCCAGTTTTCTTTTTTAAATATCTCAACTAGTTTTGTAAATAGGCTTTGAAGTTTTCTGTTAGACAGAGAGAACGCTACTGAAGAGTGACGTCATAAGTCAGCAGCCCCATACACACTCCATAGAAACTTGCGTTTGAGAAAGAGACAGATACAGTCTGTGACTGGGCAGGTAAGGCAACGTAAAACTTTGTTTTTTTGACCGATTTATTTTTTGTTTTTACAAATTTTATGTTACATTTTCGATTATAAATTATGAATATCAACATTTTGACAACAGTCAAATACCCAATTGCAAACATATCGTGTATAATCGTATACGATACAATACAATTACAATTGCAAAATGCACTTCCTTTTAATAAATTAAGGCTAGGTCTCAAGTATTCGTGTTTATTCATAAGCGATAATAGAATTATGTTTGTAACTATTTTTGTTAATTATTATTAAATATTTGAACAAAAATAGTTGCAAAAGTTATTTTTTAAATTAAACTTTTTGCCTTTCTACAATCATTTCTTACAACAGTCAAACTATTTCTTATGGTAATTAAGAAATGTATTAGGTACAGTCGGGCGTACATTCCTAATCTTACTCATAGAAAAGTCATAAACATAAATGCGTTCGTCTGTACATTACCGTTTTCACTTGACCTTATTTATTGTATTATTATCATAATTATAGCAATATTATCCGCTATTCCCTTTTAAATAAATATTAAAAATAAACTTTAATCAGAAGAATCATTGGAATGTAAATTGTATTTGACAAGAAGTAGGATGTAAGGACAGGTTTTGTAAATAAGTGTTTAGTATAAAATAAAATGTAGTATAATGATTGTCTAAACATGTCTTTTATTTTTACTAATTAAACCACAATACCATATAAACATATACTTTTAGGGTTCCATACCAAAATGGTAAAAATGAAACCCTTATGGTGAGACTTTCCCCGTCCGTCCATCCGTCCGTATGTCACAGTCGATTATTTCAGTAACTATTAAAGCTATCGACGTGAAATTCGGCATAGTTGTGTATAATAGTGGCCCAAAATCATTGGAATAAAGAAAAATCGAAAATTATTTTTAGTTTTATCAAAAAAGGGGGAAAATCGGGGGTTTGAAATTTCAAAGTAAAATAACTATACCGAGTGGGGTATCATATGAAAGGCCTTTACTTGTGCATTCTAAAACAGTTTTTTATTTATTTCTATATATAATAGTGTTCGAGTAATCGGCCAAAATGTTGAAAAAAATACCGTTCCCCCCCCCCCCCCCCCCCCCCCCTTATCTCCAAAGTTTACCAATCGAAAAATCTGAAATAATTATGGTCAATAGAGGTTTATGTATATTTTACAGGAAAAATAAAAGCAACGCGTAAATTATTTTAGTTTGATTAAAAAAGGGGGAAAATCGGGGGTTTGAAATTTCAAAGTAAGAATGAAAGGCCTTTACTTGTGCATTCTAAAACAGTTTTTTATTTATTTCTATCTTCTTCTTCTATATAAATAAAAATGAATGTTGGTAAGCGCATAACTCAAGAATGGATGGACCAATTCGGTTAATTTATTTTTTTGTATGTTCCTTAAGGTCCACGGAAGGTTTAAAAAAAAAAAAAACAAAAAAAAAAATAATAGATAAGTTGGCGGTACGAAGTTCGCCGTGTCAGCTAGTATATAATAGTTTTTATCTACTCCAGCATCGAAAAGTTCCAATTTCGAATTTGACAGCTGAATCGAAATGAACCCTCTTTCGGTTTTGCTTCTCATTTCGATGCAGCTCGTTGTATGGGAGCTGAATCGTAATGGTTATCTTCTTAAAATAGGATACCTAAAGCTAAGGCTCTGAGTTCTGGCACTTTTGTACCGTTCATATGACAGAGGCGCCACAGGCGGCTGGTGGCGGCTTACGGAGTTACTTTTTGTTGACAGAGGCGCCACAGGCAGCTGGTGGCGGCTTACGGAGTTACTTTTTGTTACTATATTGAGCCTACGGCGTATTTTGTTAATGATTTTATTTTCCTTGTCGTAGATAAAATCTTGTATGCAACTGAACGTAATTAGTCATTTTAATTCTCGTACTATCCTATTTTGATACTCGGCAAGCCTCGTATCAAAAAACAGCACTCGAATTAAAATGACCCTCATTACGATGCAGTTGCATAAATAGCTATTGAGTAATCGGCCAAAATGTCGAAAAAAATACCGTTCCCCCCCCTTATCTCCGAAGTTTACCAATCGAAAAATCTGAAATAATTATGGTCAATAGAGGTTTATGTATATTTTACAGGAAAAATAAAAGCAACGCGAAAATTATTTTAGTTTGATTAAAAAAGGGGGAAAATCCGGGGTGTTAAATTTCAAAGTAAGATAACTATACCGAGTGGGGTATCATATGAAAGGCCTTTACTTATGCATTCTAAAACAGTTTTTTATTTATTTCTATCTATATAAATAAAAATGAATGTTGGTAAGCGCATAACTCAAGAATGGATGGACCAATTCGGTTAATTTATTTTTTTGTATGTTCCTTAAGGTCCACGGAAGGTTTAAAAAAAAACCAAAAAAAAAAAAATAATAGATAAGTTGGCGGTACGAAGTTCGCCGTGTCAGCTAGTATATAATAGTTTTTGAGTAATCGGCCAAAATGTCGAAAAAAATACCCCCCCCCCCCCCCCCCCCCCTCCCCTTATCTCCGAAGTTTACCAATCGAAAAATCTGAAATAATTATGGTCAATAGAGGTTTATGTATATTTTACAGGAAAAATAAAAGCAACGCGAAAATTATTTTAGTTTGATTAAAAAAGGGGGAAAATCGGGGGTTTGAAATTTCAAAGTAAGATACCTATACAGAGTGGGGTATCATATGAAAGGCCTTTACTTGTGCATTCTAAAACAGTTTTTTATTTATTTCTATATATAATAGTTTTTAAGTAATCGGCCAAAATGTCGAAAAAAATACCGTCCCCCCCCCTTATCTCCGAAGTTTACCAATCGAAAAATTTGAAATAATTATGGTTAATAGAGGTTTATATATATTTTATAGGAAAATAAAATCAACGCGAAAATTATTTTAGTTTAATTAAAAAAGGGGTAAAATCAGGGGTTTGAAATTTCAAAGTAAGATAATTATACCGAGTGGGGTATCATATGATAGGCCTTTACTTGTGCATTCTAAAACAGTTTTTTATTTATTTCTATATATAATAGTTTTTAAGTAATCGGCCAAAATGTCGAAAAAAATACCGTTCCCCCCCTTATCTCCGAAGTTTACCAATCGAAAAATTTGAAATAATTATGGTTAATAGAGGTTTATGTATATTTTATAGGAAAATAAAACCAACGCTCTAACTAGCATAGTTTTTTTTTATATTAACAATAAACCTCTACAAACAAAGTTAACGATAAATAAGCAAATTATTATTAATATAATATTATCGTTTTAGGTACTTTTACTTTTCGAGTATGGAACCCTCGGTGCGCGAGTCCGACTCGCACTTGGCCGGCTTTTTTTAATAATACATAATTAGAAACTGGAGGCATTTTGGAGTCTAAACAGTTTAGCCTTCTATAGTCCTGAAATAATAACATAAACGTATCTAGTTCTGTTATTTCTTCAATATGCATTTCAGCCAATAGCAAGAGAGTGCCGGCCAATCAAAGGTGATTGCGTTCGTCACACTGCAGCTGTCATATTTAGGCAATCGTAGGTTTTCTGGCAATGAGCATTATCTGACTTCATATACCTACACGTTTGACACATCTCACACATGGCAGCGTGCCATATCGCGATAACTTCAAGAGCGAAGCGGCGGAAATGAAATAGCAGTATTTGGCAAACGCAATCGGCTGGCATGGCGTAGCGTAGGTACCTAGGTAGGTATGTACTTCCTTCTTTCTTTAGTTTAGAAACATTATAGCATTGATGATATCAAAATTACAATACAATGAGGTGAGACGTATCATTGGTCGTGAAAAAATAAAACAGTATAATATTATTTTGTGAGTTATGATAACTACCGTATTATAAATTACATAAATATTTGAAAAGTAAACTGTATGATACTTATAAAAATATAGGTATGCATGCCTGCATGCCTGAATGTTCTCCATAATGTTCTCAAAGGTGCGTGAAGTCTACCAATCCACACTTGTCCAGTGTGGTGAACTATTTAGGTAAATATTTATCTTTATCTAAAATTATAGGGTGCAAAGTTTCAGGCAATGTCGTCATTATATTATGTTATACAGTTTCAAGTTGCCTTAACAATTAAATAATGTTCTTATTTAGTTAGTTTAGTATATTCGTCCCTTTAATGAATATGACATGAAAAGCCTTTATATTATAAAGGAGCGATCCTTTATAATTAAATGGCTATAAAATGGCGAAAGTAAATTATACGTAGCGAGGTCGAAAAGATTCTGGGCCCGTTTCAGGCAGACCAGCTCATCCGTCAATGTCGCGGTTCGTAGCTTGCTGTATATTTTTACATAATAATTTAACTTGGACTATGCTGTAAGTAACGTTCTGGGGAAAAGATAAATAGCTCAATATGTTACCTTTTTCAGATAAAAACTGAATTCAATTAGGTACATTTTCTTTTTACTTAGTTCTTTTTAATGTTTGTTTGAACCACTATACAATGTATAGTACCTATACCTAATTCTAATATCTATGTACATAACTCACTTTAACTGCCTCGTTGGTCTAGTGGTTGGTCTAGTAGCACGTAAAGCCGTCGGTCCTGCGCCTGATCTCTCTCCGGTCGTGTCGGATTTCCGTCCCATCGGACTATGAAAGTGAGGGAATAGAGAGTGTACCTGTGTTTGCGCACACATTTGTGCTCTATAATATCTCCCGCGCAGATGGCTAATCTCTGAGGAGGTTGCCGTCGTGACCAGTCGGGAGGACATTTTTTTATATAACTAACTGTGTGTCTGTTTGTTACTTTTCACGCCTAGATCGCTGAACAGATTTTGACATCGCGTCGTCGTTTAGAAGCCGCGACTTACGGGCTAGTTTGCAATCAAGTTGGGCAAGCGTTTTTGTACTTGTTGGTTGAAGGATAACTTCAATCAGGATTGTCTTGGTTTTTTGTATGTAGTTAAAGATCTAGACAGTGACTTACTGGTCCAAGATCCCAGTGCCGCCAGACCTAAGTTATTTTCTCAGCAATTATTTGTGTACGATAGAGTACTGTTCGAATGTCCTTTCAGTATATGCGTACCAGCTAGATTGTGCCGACGGCCAATTTCCAGATACCAGGTGCTAAAGGTAGGTAAGAGTTATTCTAGTTACCGTAACGTAGGTAAGATAGGTAAGAGTTATTCTAGTTTTTACCAACCTTTAGCACCTGGTATCTGGAAATTGGCCGTCGGCACAATCTAGCTGGTACGCATATACTGAAAGGACATTCGAACAGTACTCTATCGTACACAAATAATTGCTGAGAAAATAACTTAGGTCTGGCGGCACTGGGATCTTGCTCTATACCTACTTTTACTATCCCGGGTAAGGTTTTCCGCGGAATTTTCAAAAATCTCAACGCAGATGAAGTCACGGGCAAGGCAACGTTACTGTACTCCGAAATAAGAGACAGACGGTAAGTTTTTGGTTCAAACACCATAAAAACTGTTGAAAAGTTTTTAATTTCATTGATGTGGATATTACAACGATCCTATGGATAGTATTCGGTTCTGAAGTGTATCCATATGTCACACTTAGAACTCCTCGAGAAAACACTTGACGTATTCGTAGTCGTCCCTATCTATGCAGGTAGCCGATCCTTGCTAACAAGGAAGGTCCTTATGCAGTTCCCATTTCATAGTATATCTATAACTAATCGATTAATAATAAATAATTATTTTACTATGAAGAGTCAGAGTCTTAAACTCTGTAAATCGATGGTTGGACGATATACCTGACATCATCAGATACTCATTAGAGTGGTATCAAATGGTATCAGATATTATCTGCTGTTGCTGAGGAGTTTGGTATCGCAGACTACTAGATGTTGCAGCATCAGCTGCAGCTTATTTCCCGATGAGCAGTTGGATTTCCAAGGCATAGGTTAAATCGGCTTGGCATCCAGCAGCCCACAAGATAGTATAAAAACTTATTACAATGTAATAGCTTCATAATAATATTGTAAAATGATTATTTTGAAAAGAGCAACTGCTGAGATTTTTGCCGGCTCTTCTCCGCAGAATCCGCTTTCCGAACCGGTGGTAGAGTCAGGACTTGTCATAAGAGCCACAGGTTGGCCTACGTGAAAGTAATAATTTTGAATTTTTTGAATTTTTGAATAGTTACCTTATAGCATTGAATTATTATGTACTAAAGCACCTCACCTCAATGCCTTATAGTAGTAATTTCAAATCAATCGCACTAGTGAATATGGCTTAGTTGCGTCAGCGTATAGTTATATTATTATCTCGATGTGCTAATGCGATATCGCGCTGGGTAAGCGACGATGACTCAAGGGAATAACCTGATGGTGACTGACTTTGGAGGTCCTGTGACAGGACTCCTGTGTTCTCATTTCCTCCGTATAAAGGTGATTGCCGGTTCTCTTCGGAAGATGATAAATAAATAATCGATAAACTTAATTCTGAGTCGATTCGTCTTATTCAGACCCATCTGGAAGTTCATCACATTATGTCAAGAAAACTTCTACAACCTACTACGTGATTTATGGGAAAGGCTAACGAACTTAGATATTCTAAGATCACCGCCCTACCTGAGAGGTAATAATTAAACTAGTGGTTCGCCCCGAACTGAGACCTCGCGGTAACGGTTTCCCATAATTACTTATTTATTCAATAGATACATGACGATCAAAATTGACATTATTATTATGCCCGTTTTCACTAACCATACCTAAATCATCCCCTTTGTAGAAGTCTCTTTACGTAGGTAGCCCCTAAATACAATCCTAACATCCCAATGTCATTTTCACCTTTAGTTGTCCCGTAGAAGTTCGGAATAACAAAGTTGACAGAAAGTGTCAACTAACTTAACATAGTAGCCCGTAAAGGTTAGGGAACTGTTATAGTGAAATCCTCAAGGCCTCAATGAAACTTAGGTATAGTTTTTTGGAACATTCAAATTAAATTACTTGTACACAGCGTCAACTATCGACACGATCAGAAAACATGTAAAAACAAACTGCAACGTGAAGTTTTATTGATGTTTGCTAAATGACTAAATAATAATTTTAATTGAATAATATGTTACATATAGCTGCATTTGCTATATGAGATGAGAGCGCCATCTATTGACATCATTGTGAAGTTCTGTTGTTGCTGCTCATTAAAAGTTAAATAATTTAGTTTCCTTATTACATTTATCTAATTTTAGTATTTGTTGTTCAAGTACATGATATTACGCTAAAATTATAAAACTTTCAAGCCCCAGCTTTCAATGGTCATTCCGTTGTGAGGTCAAATATAATCTCCACTTTGAAAGCCCCCCATTTCGTCAATTTTAGGAAAAAAATTAAAAAAAAAATACTTTTGTACTCTGTTCCAAATTATCTTTAAAATGAGGTACTGTAACCCTACGAAACGCAAAAAATTTTTTTTTTCTTCGCATTCGCTTCTATGAGAGCCCCCCTGAAATAAAGATTTTTATAACTTTTTAAGCCATTTTCGGCTGGAGGCCATTGGTTTACATATTATATCTAAAATTGAAGTAATTACGTTCAGTAATTCAGAAGTTATAAGGCTCTGACAGACGGACGGACGGACAAGTGCAAATTCACTCAAGTAGACTCAAAGACCTTCGCTTCGCTCGGTCGACAAAACTTTGCCCAGCAAACACTTTTCCGTTTTTCCGAATATTTTCAATATGGCATTGAACATTTTTAACGCCATTACTTTAGTCGCGAAGGAAACGTATTTTAACTTAAATCCGCCATCAATTACATGAAACTGAGCGCGCACCAGAACCGATACGAAGTTTTTCGACGCAAAGTGGAATTTATAGTTTATCGACTTGGACGCCTTTGCGAGCTGCGGACTCGGTGTAACAGATACTAAAACTGAAATTGAGAATGATGTGTATATCAGGTACTATACTTTTAAATAAGTAATATTGATAGCTGTCACCCTTGCGTAATCATTCCTTTCAGCTTAGCTTTACTTCAGGCTACCTTTTCACGTTTTAGGTAGGTATTTGATTAGCATATTATAGGTGAATCTAACTTCGAATGTAAAAGAAAAGATAGATGATAGAAAGATGGCTTGATAGCCAATTATTTGATTTTAGTCAGATTCTATGTAGTAACAATATAAAGTTTTGCTATCTTTGCAAGTTTTAATGCCTAGGTATCTTGGCTTAATGGGTGTCAGCACACATACAAATTATTCAAAGTGGTAGATTCACGTCTTGTCATAAGTGCTAAAATTTGGCCTGCATGAAATAAATTATTTTGAATTCTAAAACCCCATCCAAGCCACCGCAGTGTGGCATAGTACCCAAGATGCTGGCAGCATTACCCCTTTGGATAGCCAAGCTAATCCCCTTTGGATAGCCAAGCTAATCCGAATTTTGCTGCCAGCATCTTGGGTACTATGCCACACTGCGGTGGCTTGGATGGGGTTTTAGATTTTAATAAGTTTTTATTTTAGTTTTAATTTTAGAGTAAATTTAGGTTTTTAATTGTATATATGTATTTTGAATTTGAATTTGTTAGGTTTCAAAACAAAGCACTTACTTACTTATTGATGAGGAAAATTGTTAACGCACCTTGGTACATCCGAAACGATAATATATACACCGGGATCTTAAAGTTGAATAGTACCTAGTAGGTACTTCCAAAGTTTCAGGTTTCATTTCAGTTGAATTATGGGGGGTGTTTCATTTTATAGGTTTTCATTCTCTGGCGCCGAGGAAAAAGGGGATGAGTCATAATACATAACCTGTGTGAAGTGTAAAGTTTAAGTACTATAAAGAAGTATGGATCATCATCATCATCAACCCATGGGCTGATGGCATCAAGCCATGCTGGTCTACCATCAATTTAGTTTGTTTATCCATGATGTTCTCAAAGGCGTGTGAAATTTTCCAATCGGTGGTTTATTATGGCCTAAAGCCTTAGCGTTCTTAGGGCTCGATCGTTTCTGGACACGCGGTGCGTTGCGCGGCGCGTGGTGCATCGCGTCGTCGCGCGGTAAACTCAAACATAATGATATTATGGCCAAGTATGAGAGCGTTCATGCAGAAGCATTCTGGCGTAGTACGCGGCGACGCGATGGCCCGCGCGACGTGACGCACCACGCGCTGTGGAACGCGCCTCGTGTCCAGAAACGAGTCCTAAGAACGCGAAGGGTTTAGGCCATAATAAACCACCGATTGGAAAATTTCACACGCCTTTGAGAACATCATGGATAAACTCTCAGGCATCACAATGTTTTCCTAGCAAGTGACTTAATTAAAGCACCATAACCTAATTGTACTATTATCCTATTATTATTATCGATTTAATATTTATCGATGACTACCTATTATATTATAATCGCTGTGACATAAATCCGAAAAGTGCATGGTGGTGGCCTGTGGTGGCAGTTGTGTGCAGGGATACGAATTTCGAACCCCGAATCCGTCGAAATGGAGGTTAAAGTTATCTACACATTCACTTGCTGCACACGCTTAAAGTAAGTACCTAAGTAACTATGAAAAATTACTACAATATAAATAATCGGACCACACAGGATCCCAATGTATATTATCCGCAAAGTTTTAACACTTCACTGATGGTCCGCACGGTCACATCTGTGCACCGTTTAAATTAAAAGTAATTTTCTTATGCAGAATTAATTAATGACTATAACCCAGCTCAATAGGGTTCATCAAGCGGAAGCTACGGAAAGGGACGGCGATATGAGAAGAAGCATTCGTAAGAAAAGGATGAGAGATGGAGCCCGAAGTTGAATGAATTTATGCCGGTCCATTTAGTAACGCGTCAATTTGGCGCGAGTGAGGTTGTGGGAGAGACTGTGCCGTGACGTCATAAAAAGCCCGCGAACCTCGTCGACTTTTCCGAAATATTTTTGTAAAAAACCCCGTGCAAGTTTAACTTTTCCCAGAACTTTGTAAACTTTTTAATTTTTTAATAGTGGTTTGTGCTGAAGTGTTATTTATCAGGAAGTTTGAGAGGAGTATAGGTAAATAATAATAAAGATAAGGAGTGCAGGGTTGCTTTGAAGTGATATAGAGAGATGAGCTCGGCCAAAAATAACCGAGATATTAGAAATACAGTCTGTGAATGTTTTCTTTCTATGATCCTCTGAAATGTAGAGCAAATTGATAGTAACTAACACTTGGATATATTAATAAATTTTGTGAGTAGGTCTGCTTCTCAATGAGTTCTCAGTGGTTACATGTTAACTTATACTGCCATAAATAAAACGAGTCATATATTATATTTTTCGGCATAGTGTAAATTACTCTAGCTAGAGTAAGAAAATTCTATTACTTCTTACAAGAATTTTCAGGAATCTGTCGAGAAGTTTGCATAATCTACCTACCTACTTTCTGATGACCTATTATACTCTTTAGCTCTTCTTTAATATATATTATATATTTTAACAAAAACAACGATGCGAATAACCGAAATTGAATCATTAGATGAAATCACTTGTATATTATTTTAATAGCAGGTAAGTGGGTAACATAATGAGGACGTGATTAATAACAAAGGAGATTTCACAGGAGATACAGAAAAAGTCTTGAAAAAGTGATGACACACAGACAGACAGACAGATACTCGTAGATACCTACACAGACAAGGCGGCCAAGCTTACAACAACCCTCTTTTTTGCGTCGGGTTTAAAAAAGCTCTTCTAGTCTGGGTACCTAGAGCCCTATTTGTAAGGATTTTCTTCAGAGGTGTTTGTGAGGTTTGTCAGCCAAAATCAATTTCCGCTGTTGGTACAAACCTACTGCTTACCTAAGTGATTTTGGCGCACATGCTGTGAAAATTTTCCCCCAAACGATTCCGCAATTTTCCGAGACATGCTTGATTTATGTGAAAACTTTTGTTTGTTTGGTAATGGTTTAAAGGAGCTATTTGTTTAAAGTACCTACAATAAGTAAGTATATAATTATTTAATTTCAAAACTCATTGCGCTGTTTTGGAAAAGAATTTAAAGGTGTAATGTAAGTTATAGGTAATTAGCAAAATTAAAAGGAAATGATTCGACTGAAACATGTACCTACCTAAGTAAGTATATTTAATTTCAAAACTTATTGCGCTGTTTTAAAAAGGAATTTAAAGGTGTACCGTGTAATGTAAGTATAGGTAATTAGCAAAATGAAAATAAAATGATTCGACTGAAACATAATTAATTAATAATACACCATAATTAATAATTCATTAATTCAGTCATTTCAATCCATCCGCAGAAGGGTTTTAAGCGATAGTCCACCACGAAGGGCTAGGTTGGTTTAATACACAAAAGCAAGTGCGGTTTGGCAGAGCTCATAATTACAATTTAATTTGCAGAAAAATAAACTTCCAAAATCATCAAAGCGATCACCGAGTTTCTTCATGGTTTTATATCGGGGTAGGCAGAACGTTGCGACTTGCGAACCAAAGTTGGATTCTTTCATACCTGAAATGAAACTAGGTTACCTTTGACAACCTACTCGAGAGCGCTCTGTAAGAAAAACTTCTATAGTACAAATAGAAATAAATCGAAAGTCCAGGACGTACCGGTTTATAACATGTAGCTAGGTACACAATTTATTTTCACTTAGAAATAACCAACATGGTGACGTTGCCGTTGATTCGTAAAATTGTTTTACGATTAAAACGATGTTTTGATTCGTAAAATAATAAAACTGAACCAATTGCGATTCGGACCCGCATACGACGAGTTTCGTACCATCGTATACAAGATTTCAAAATATTATGTATGATTTTTTTTGTGGAGAAGACCCTCTTTAATTTTTATCTTTTTTTTTATTTGTTATTTTAGGGGCAATATAAATACACGTTCTGTGAAAAAGTATCTATGTGCCTATACAGCCGATACAGTCCGGCGGCGCCCGCTGATAAACAGATGGACAGACAGCCGAGGCTTATCAATAGGTCCCGCTGGCACGTCCCGACCCTTTAGGTACGGAACCCTTAACATCCGCCTAATCTTCCTGCCAAGATTTTAATATCCGCCTGCGGAATAACCAAAAAGAATGGTGGTTTTAGCAGTCTATGTATTTTCCACCATAGCGCCTAAACTCCTGAGTCGATTTTGATGAATTCAAAATTATTTATTTCACGTAGGCCAACCTGTGGCTCTTATGACACGTCATGACTCTGCCACCGGTTCGGAAGGGGGATTCTGCTGAGAAGTGCCGGCAAGAAACTTAGCAGTTGCTCTTTTGAAAATAATCATTTTACAATATTATTATGTAGCTATTACATTGTAATAAGTTTTTTATACTCTCTTGTGGGCAGCAGCATCCAAGCCGATTTATCCCATGCAACTTTGTTAGAATAGAATAGAATATAATATTTCCACAATAAGGGGAAGTTCCAAAAAAGCGGTAGGTACTACAATTCAGTTAATGTTAAGACGGGCAGATAGAAAGAAGCCCAATGATGTGGCATTCGATTCGTTAATATAGTACCTACGGCTGACTTAAAGACTTCTTTATTCGAACAAAATCAATATAACATTCAATTATCCGTAGTCTGGTTACAGACTTTGAACCATCCTTGTTTTATTAAAATTATAATAAATATAATTATATGTATAGATGATAATATTATTATTCATGCTTGTAGTAGTATGACCTGACAGCATTTGATGACCTACTGGAAAGTAAAAAAAAATTGCTTAAGTTATTTACTTGCTGTAAAAAACATAAGCAAAGGCTTGGACTTAGACAAGTTGAAGTCTTGTCTAACTAAGTCCATTTGCACTACTTAGTTTATGTTTAAAGTTGTCCGGCAAAGAGCAATTTCTGTACTTGGCCGTAACTTTGGCGCACATGCTGTGAAATTTTTATCCTCGCGCGATTCCGGTAACTTTGCAGTTTGCAAGCTCCTTTTGATTTATGTGAAAAGTTTTGTGTCGCAAATACTCAAGCCCTTAGCACATTCTCGCCGTGAAATCGTAGCAGCGAAACCGCCGAAGCACCATTCTGTCTGTCTGTAGTTACTCCGGCATGACTTGTCGCCATTGTATGACATACTTACTTCGATTAATAATGGTAAATACTATTATAGGTTACTGTAATATTACCTACTAGATAGGTTACATACTGTCAGTCTTCAAACAGTGTCAAGTTCTCAGTTATTTTCAGTGAGAATGTGAAACCTCTCATGACGGCGTAGTTTGCTTTGGACAGAAGTAAAAGTGCTATTTAAACAATAATTCTGTATAGTTTAAAGATGTTTGAAAGAAAAATGGATTTTTCATCAATTTCTTCTGTGTGAACCGATTTTTCGAGGATATTTCGTCAGTTAGTAGATTTTATATGGGACTGAGTATTTTCAAGTACATTATTAAGCGACGGCATGCGAAAGAGAAGTGAAACTGACTTATAAACCCTTTGCGAGCTTTTGGCATACAAAGATCAAGCCATGATGGGCCCTCAGTATTCCGCTATTACTTTGTTGCTTGAGGTCTGCTACAGGCCCGAAGCACCCAGTTCCTAAAATTAAATATTTATCTAGAGTGTATGTGAATAATAGGACATAGCACAGCTAGGCTACTTCAGGAGTGGACAGGTCCGTACTGTTTGTTTAGTTTGGAACAAAGAGCGAACTTCTGTATTTTGTTTTTTAGGGTTCCGCGTTGAAATGAGGCCGTAGCATGTAGATCTATTGTTATTAGAAGAATTTATCTCTAATTAGATAAAGAAGAAAATTTTAATAATTTTCAGGGCTCCGAAAAAGAATAAAAGAAAATTATAAAATAATACTGTCGAAAATAAGAAATGACAATATCCAACTACATCCGTAAGCAGTGATAGCCTAGAGGTTAGGACTGTGGTCTCCTATTCGGGGTGTCGCAGGTTCAATCTCGGGTACGCACCTCTGATTTTTCAGAGTTATGTGCGTTTAAGCAATTAAACATCACTTGCTTCAACTTTGAAGGAAAACATCGTGAGGATACCTGCACATCTGAGAATTCTCTATAGTTTTCTCGAAGGTGTGTGAAGTCCGCCAATTCGCATTGGGCCAGCGTGGTGGACTATGGCCTATAACCCTTCTCTGAGAGGAGACCTGCGCTCAGTAGTGAGCCGTTGATGGGTTGCTAACGATGACTACATCCCTAAACAATGCTAATAAATTCATAGCAATATTAAAGCAATATCTACCTCGTTTGTAGATTTTCTATGAAGCAATCTGTCTCCAGTTCGCCGCGCGCTTTTAATAAAATCTGTTGAACTGAAATTAAATAACAACAATATTGTTGGGTATTACTTACATACGAGTACGACACGCTAACTTTTGTAATAAGGCTAGATAATTTATTAGATTAATTTAAATACAGCCAAAGAGTTCTACGTAACTAAATTTATATCAGTGAATACAGCTAGATGTTCTTACGATGTATACTTAATAAAAAACACGAAGTGGTGAAGTCCTGCATAAAAAAATTCGCTATGGCATAGCGACGCGTTACAGCGTCACTGCCAAGTGCCATGCTTCTGCGATGTCTTTACACTGAAAAATGCGCGATGTGTATGTCATATCATATTCTAATGTCACAGTTACACACGTTTCTCATCATGACATGCATGCATGCATCATGACATGTATGACACGACTGCATGCATCGCTTATAAAGTACATTACTGTACAAGTGATAGAACCCGTACAAGCACTAATCTCGTCATGATTCTGATGACCAGCCAATATAGATAAAAACAGGCCAAGTGTGAGTTAGACCCGCACAAAAAGGATTCCGTACCATCGTACAAGAATTAACACCAGCTATTATTAAGATCGAGCAAAAACAAAAGTTTAGTGTATAAAGACACTCTTTAATTTATAAACTTTTTCTTATTATATGCAATAGAAATACAATTTCGGTTCAGGAGATACAGCCCGCTGACAGACAGACGATTCCAGGACGGACAGAATAGGGTCCCTTTGGGTACGGAACCTGTCCTCAAGCTAAAAAGCTAGTTCTACCTACGTACCTAGTAAAAGATCGGTAGCTGGTGCTTGTCATCATCACCGAAACTCGTATCATGCCTACTTGAAAATCTATAGATTTCTTTGAAACTTGCACTCATGTCGTGGTTTATTATGGCTGTGTAAAAGAAGTTTATTTGAGGCCGATAAACAAAGGCGATGAAAGTCTAATAATAATAATGAGTGTATATTCAAGTTCATATCCACATCGGCGTCAGAAGCTCTACATAAAACAAACAATTTTTACTTATCTCTTTAAGTTATTATTATAAAAAAATTCTGGTGACAGCTCTCTTATATATAAATATATATTCTTAAAAAGCTTTTCTCTGACTGTTTAACCACATCAGAAGATGAGCTTTTCGGAAAAGCTCGCTTATACTGTAAGTTCTTATGACCAGCCAGATCATCAATATCATCGTCATTAGCCAATTTTTATTGACTATTGGACATCTAGGCTGATTTTATGGGTAGCACCATCGTTCGCATCCAATCGATGCCTGCCACCAACGAGATGTCATCGCTTGATATGATTAAGTATGATGTAACGGCCCACCTCGGCCCACCAATATGGAATTAGTCTCATCCGAGAGTAAATTGGCATTTATTCCAAGAAAAGTAACGAAGAAGAGTAAATCACCACAGCTAGCTACAGCTATTGTCACGAATAAATACTAAGGAAAAGTATTTAAATAATTCGAATTAGTAGTAATAATAAATTATTCTCGAGAATAAGGAAGTTTGGTGAACGAAATTATGTTGCTTATGATTTTTTTTCGTATTTTATTTTAATTTGAGTTCAATTTTAAATTATAACACCCCATATTTTTGTCGGGGGATAAAATATTCATATCACTGCTTTATTTCTCAACCGACATGCTATATCTGTATTATTGTGAGTTTATTGAGTGTTTATGAGGTCGCAAAGGTTATTAGAGATAATGTTTACAAATGTTTATAAACGTTCGTCTTTCATTTCCGCTCATTAATCTGTACATCTTGAGCTTAAAATACATAAACATGTGAATTTTTTAAGTATAGGAATGAAAATATGTATTAAAAATGGACTTTATAATTTTTATACTAATTTTATTATTAAATAAAAACTTTGCTTACTTTTTTTATACTTAACTTTTCTGAATTTAGTCTTAATAATATTCACATCGCCGATTCGTGTTTTATCGACTGCATATTATTTTAACGTTTTGAGAGTTTTTTATTGGAAATCTGCCATTTAGTGCCGATTTCACCAACGTCGAGTGACATTTATCCGAGGGATTAATTGGGCGTTCTGACAGTTTTTGTATTGAAAATTCTGTCAAAATATAAAAATTACGCTCGGATAAGACTTATTTTACGTTGCTGAAATCGGCCCTAAGTGTGAAAGTTAACTTTCGGGAAAACGTAATTAATGATTTGGCATAATAATATATTCTACAACTCTACAGATAGGCTCAAAAGGAAAAGCAATAGGATTTAACAAAATGAGCGATTACATTCCGGGTCAACGTATTGTATAATATAGTTTCATAGTTTGTATCCCGATAGAACATAAGGTTTCTCCAGGATAGGGGATGAAAGTTTTTATTGCTCCGACCGATTTTAATACTTAATTCTTTTTTATTTGAAAGTGTATCATAGTGTATCATTAGTGTATACCTATCAGGTATGTTTTGTCTAATTGTTATGAAGATCTGTTATATATTATCGGAGATAGAGGCCATAACTCTTTACGGATAGCAGCAAGTCACTCGCACGGACAACGATCGAATACATGCATACCATATTTATACGAGGGTTTTCGCCATTAGGCATAGAATAAATCATGAACCTCCAGGACTCAGATATTTGTAGGTACCACTGTGTCTCCTTTTGTAGCTTACCCGTGCGAAGCCGGGGCGGTTCAACTAATGTTTATCTAAACTTGAAACAGGGGTCATGAGTCATGACTCTCAGAAATGAGGATTCGACGTAGAGAGAGGTCGTTTCCACTTAGTATACCCCGGACCCCCCCTACCCTCTACCCAGTGTACCCTGTGAAAGTGTAGCTAGACTAAACACCAATATCTTTGCAGGGTGTTATGGTGATCAGTGACGTCATGCAATCATGACCGCGAGTAGACGCAGCATGAAGGCAGACCGCAGCTGGTGGAGGTCGAGGCTTATACTGGCAGCCATCACTTTGGCAAGCGCTAATTCACAGGGTAAGTCATTTTGGGGTAATTCCGTTAAACACGCGTCGCGGGCAGTTGTCCCTGCCGTTGGCCACTTCATCATCAATAGCCTATAAACAGTCCACTGCTGGACTAAAGGCCACTCCCAAGGGGAGAGTTTGCTCATAATCACCTCGCGGGGCAGACGGGTTGGTGATCGCAGTAGATGGTAGTAGTAGCACAGAGGACGCTGCTGCCCGTTCTCCGTTATTTTCCCTTAAGTCGCCTCGTACGACACTTTGGTTGGCCACTTGTCGTTCGTGTATTATTATATGAGCCGTAGATGAGCAGCTTTTGCGCAGGAGAAATTATAATCTAGCTAACCGACTTCAAAAAAGGAGGAGGTTTACAATTCGTCGGTTTTTTTTTTTAAATATATAGACTAGCGCTTGACTGCAATCTCATCAGATGGTAAGTGAAGATGCAGCCTAAGATGGAGCGCGCTTGCCTAGAAGATGCCTATTCACTCTTGATTTAAAGGTACCCAAATTATAATTTTTAATGTAGGGTAGACTGGGTACGGTTGTAACGGGGTACGGTTGAAACAACTCAAATATTTCCAAAACTATACACAACACAGGAAGGGGTACAAGGGGAGAGGCACGCGGATTTCAAGTGCCAACATGATCCCCAGTGTTGCGTCGCACTCTGCGCACTTATTACGTTTAAACGAAAGCCCATTGTGTTTTGTCAACCAAAAGTAAGTATTTTTGATGAATTTCTTTACGATGTAGCGTGACTACCAATATAATTTTCATATTTGAATATTAACATACACAATTTTTGTATATT
Organism: Oeneis ivallda; assembly: GCA_029955525.1. Classification (NCBI taxonomy): domain Eukaryota; kingdom Metazoa; phylum Arthropoda; class Insecta; order Lepidoptera; family Nymphalidae; genus Oeneis; species Oeneis ivallda. Next base: position 7,284,750 of record JARPMR010000019.1, read on the forward strand.
AGAGATTATAATAAGCTGGTTCGTTTTTGTATACGTTATTAGGCCTCATGCCTGTGTCTTTTTTATTGCCAAAATAGGTGGTGGGTACGGTTGTAACGATTTTCATGGGTACGGTTGTAACATTAGTTTTATTTTATTTTTGCATTGCAGATGCATAGGAAACGCGTAAGAAAGACTTCAAGAGGTGAAAGCGACATATTGTTGAACAAGAACGCCCATTATGAAATGAAACTTGGGGCATCTTTGAGGAAAACTGCAGAGAAATACGGCATTAATTATGTCTCACTATTAAGATATAAACAAAAGAGAAATGCAGTGAATGAAGATGAACATGACCAAGTAAAAGAAGTCAGCATGGACTTTGTAGCTCATAACAGAATTTTCACAGAGGATCAAGAGCGTCTATTGGCAAAATACCTGATTCGTTGTGCAGATATATACAAACAACAAGAATTACACCCAGACAATTTATCAACAATGTAGAAACCAACGAACATGTTATTGCACCAAACCTTGAACCGCACATATTTTCTGAAAATTCTGCTGTTTCCTATTCCGTCCACAAGCAGAACATTTGAGTTCGCACCTGAGGCATTACGGCCCTTCCTCAAAGCTCCTAGGAAAATAAGAACCTGAGGTTGAAAAACCAAAAAATCGGCAATTTACACTGATGGAAAAAAGCTGTTAGATGAGAATATGCAGAGCGGCAGAAAAGATTGAAAAATAAGAAAACGAAGAAAAACATATTTGAATCTAGTGGCAAGACAAACCAACGCAAAGGGAAAGGTGAAGGTAAAAAAAAAAAAGAAAAATACATTTAATACACCACCAGATTATTCAAAAGATGAAGAATATTTATTGCTTTCTTTGCGTGGAAAGATATTATGTTCGTTTGGTGAGACTGATTGAGTACCGATGTAGTTAAAGGGGAAAAATTATCTATTTTTGTTAATTTATTATTGTGTAAATATGTTATTCTAAAAATTACCTAAATAACTAAATAATGTGTCTAAGATATGGCGATATTAGGTAAAGTACTTTTTAGCGTTTTTAAATAGTAAAATTGGTTTAAATACTTCAATTCCGTATTGTTTCTGCTTGTTACAACTGTCCCCCATCACTGTTACATACGGTCGATTGTAACAATCGCATACGCTCAATAAAACTACTTATTTCTGCGAAATTGTTTCACTTGTGCATGTGATTTTGATATTCAATTAAAGAAAAATAACCTGGCTTTCATCTCAAATGCTATAACCGTTGTTTATAGCAATATTGGCAATGCTGTGGGTGTTCAAAGGGAAATTGTTACAACCGTACCCAGTCTACCCTATGTTCACCGATTACTCGAAGACGGGTGAACCGATTTGGAAAATTCTTTTTTGTTTGAAAGGGTTACTTCCCAGGTGGTCCCATTTAAATTTTATCAAATCGGTCGAGCCGATACCTGATACAATGTTTGATAGAATAAAGGGAGAGGACTGGTTACTTTTGGCGGCAGCGATTTTGAACCTTTTGCTATTCGCGTGATTTCGCGATTCTGCGTTCGATCGCTGATTTCTGCGAGTCAAAGAATCGCGAAATCGTGCGAATCGCAAAAGGCCATAAAAACGCGCAATCGCCGCTGCTAAAAGTAGCCAGTCTGCCCTCTCCCTTATATCTGAAATTTTGTGTAGACGTGCAGTTAGTTACAGCCACGGAGCAGATAGTAGATACCACTTCACATTATTATAGATAGAACATTATATATTTGAGGATAATAATCATATCACGATCATTAATTAAGCTTACATGTGATGCAGCCGTCCAATCTGTTAACTAATTGAAATATAATTTAGGTACGTCCCATTGAATCGCCAAGTGCCTGTAATACATTATTTGTATGGATTTGAATAATTATGCTTTTCACCTGATTGCAAATTGGAATTACCTACCTAGAGTCTTCTTTATCAACCGATCGACGTTCACTGCGGGACAAGGTCTCTACTCTCTCGCATGGACTTCCACGGGACTCTGTCTTGCACCGCCTGTATACAGTTGCTCCCTGCGATTCATCTGAAGTCGTCCGCCCACCTAGTGGGGTGTCTGCCAACACTGTGCTTCCCGGTGTGGGGTCGCCTTTCCAGCACTTTGGGACCCCGAAGACCCATCAGTTCTTCGAACTATGTTCCCCGCCCAATTAAATTTAAAATTTTGATAAGTAGATAAATTCTTCTATTCATAAGGTTCGATAATTTTTAATTGACTTTTAGGGGGGGGGGGGAACTAGCCACGGCCAAAGCCACCGGACCAGACCAGCTTCCGACCAGATAGACATTAAAAACAATTGTAGAAAGTTATAAATATTGTAGACAGTAGCAAACAGAGATAATAGACTGATGGTAGCGAACATGTCGAATCGCTTTTGTATGTTCTATTAAAAAATATTCTTACTCACGCCAAAAAATGTTTGCAGACTTTTCAGTCGCAACTACTTACCTATGCCAAAAATCATAAACAAAGTGACTCCAGATTTTATTCCCTATTTAATTTCTTGAAATTTTCCTTTCATCGTAATTATTAACCACTATAACCTATCAGTATCAAGCATAATGGACCTTGTCGTAACTCGTAATAAATTAGGTACCTGGGGAAATTATGTTCTAAGTTAGGTATATCCATTTCCTAACTCAATATATAACCGATATTAGAATTACAGTGAAAGCACTTAATGGGCTAGTTGCTAAAACACGTTTAATACATTATGTCTTTACCCGCAAGCGCTTTCAATGAAAACAAATTATAGGAAGCACTTCTCATAGATTGTTAAGCACAGGACAGTAGAGCTGTGATTACAGTAACTAGGCTGGGTAATCGCGTGATATTCTATAAACTTGCGTCTATAAAATATTAAGCTAATGGTTAGGTTACGCGATGTATTTTTGCATGCAAAATATACATAACTATTTCTAGAAACTCAAGAGCTGGTTACTTTTTTTTTTTTTTTAATAAGATGAACCCCCGATGTTGCGGTCGGAGACTGTGTTTACTGATTATGTCTTATGTATCTTATCTATCTTATTGCTTATATTCTAATAATATAAGGTAACTATAGATCTTTAGTACATATTTATTTGTTTTCATTTATTATAATTTTTACAATTTTTGTTGCATAGTCTAAAAAATTTGGTCTCAAAAGATTGCTTCCAATTATTTCAAATATTGTTTCCTTACTTATTTTTGTGTTTATTAGCATTTCTAGGTTCTAGGTTATATCTACTTCGGCCGAATCTCGGACACTACGTCAGCAAATGGATGGGCTCCTCGTCATTATCTTGGTCGCATTTACATGCTGAGGTTTCTTTGATTTTAAATCTGTGGAGATATCCCAAAAATCCCCCGTGTCCGCTAAAAATCTGGGTCAGGGTAGGATTTATTTCGATTTTAGATATTATTTTGTGGGCAAGGCGAACGTTTGGGAAGAAAACTTTGGTTGTGCTTGCAGTCGATTCTGTATCATACCTTTCTTGCCATAATCGCTGCGTGTCAGCTCTAATCATCCTTTTAATGCTTGCAATTGGACAAGCACAGTAGTCTGCGGCTCTTCTACTGTGCAGCGCTGCTTTCTTAGCAAGGCTATCGGCGCGCTCATTGCCAACATGACCTACGTGTGCTTTAATCCAGTATAGCTGAATGGAGCGCCCCTGGTCTCGAACTGCTCTTACGTTTTTGCGGATGTTGTACGCCAATGGATGAGAGACTCTTCCACTTTTTATGAGATCCAAAGTGGATCTGGAGTCACTTAGGATCCAGCATTCACTTTCATCGCTTTTGAGTGCCCATTGTATAGCTCTGTTCATGGCGTACAACTCCGCCTGGAACACAGTGCAGTACGAGTCCAGCTTCAACTTTACAGCTTTAATCTCCACGCCATTTTTCCACACGGATACGGCCGCACCCACCTTACCCTCTATCTTACTCCCATCTGTGTATATGTGCGCGGGTCCCGCTACATTAGTGGTTTCAGTAAGGGTGTTGTCGAGGAGGGTGTATCCGATCCTAGTACTAAGCGCGGGATGCTCAATCTGCTGCGAGGTGTAGTCTGTAGTAGTAGAGCTGGTTACTGCCATGAACGCGTTTTTAAGTCACCCGTAAGCTCTAGTTTCCATACAAAGTAGTTTTACTTTAATTTAGAAACTACATGTCCGATTGAATTTTGCAAATAATATAATAGGGTGAGACCATAAAAATAGTATTCCTTACTAGGTATATCCTAATGGGTGAGACATAATAATAACGAGGTTTGAAATTGGCTTTTATTGTGAAAACGTTCTCAAGGAACGCCAAAACTCGGCGCTATATATTTTTGCATGGAACTAGGAATTACGATGATTTTTTGGATTTGATGGAGACACCTATACCCTGTCCAACCGTTTATTTTCTTTTTGACAGCTCAGTCTCACTCACTCTAAAGGTACTGACAGACATGCTCATTAGTGGCATGCTAATTAATCTCTAAAAAGCATGCTCAAAACGAGCATGCTCTTTCACTGTACACAAATGCTTATTTTAGGCATGCTTATTTTAGGCATGCTCACGAATAAGCATACTTAAAGCAAACAACAGAACACACATGCTATTTAAACGCAGGTTCTTGGCTAAAATGGACGCTTTCCAAGGAACCAGTTCTATCAGTACAGAACTCAATAAAATAATATTTTTGCTTGCATTGCAAAATTTGCAATTGTTTAAGAAAATTTTGGCAAAAAAGAAAAGGGCAATAAAAATGAGAATTTGGGTACGTAACTGGATAAATGGAAGAGAAACGCTTGGAGCAAGCAATTGATTGTTGGCAGAGATGCGAAACGAAGATATTAATTAATTACGAAGATATAAATTACTAATTAAATTATTTGTATTTTTATTGTGATGCGCTCCCAAGCCCAGATCGAAGTGACAATAAGCATGCTCATAAGAAAACCTGTACAGACGTGCTTAAAGCACACCCCCTTCCACCCGCGCCTCAGGAAGCATGCTCAAAAATCAAACGGCTGTTGATTTTTGAGCATGCTCGAATTAAGCATGCTCATTACTAGCAACGTTACGACACACTTGCTATTAATGAGCAAATGCTCATTAGTAGCATCACAGATCACGGAATTGTTTCTGTGATCTGTGAGTAGCATGCTTTCGTGCTACAAATGAGCATGTCTGTCAGTACCTTTACTCACACTCATAGTGAGAGTGAGTAAGACTGAGCTGTCAAAAAGAAAATAAACGGTTGGACAGGGACCAGGGTATAACTGGCTGGGCAGAGCCAAAGCTCTGTCACGCACATGTATCAGACATTCTTCATAATACATAATATTATTATGTACTAACTATTAGTAAGTACCCTCATAACTACAAAGTTTAAAGTTATTTATTTTCCACAGACTTTTAAGTCGAAAACCGTGTAAAACGAAGTGCATCAATCTTTAAGTCAACCTAATGTAGACAGGGTTGTTTAATTGCCAGCATAACTCTCTTTAATTCGAAACACTTTGGATGGCTGAACGGGAGTCGTTTACGGAATAGATCAAAGGCTTATGACGTCATTTCTAACTGTCGGTATTTTAGCGCGGTCATAATTATACTTACCAGTTGAAAACTTTTAGGCCGGATTTACATGCGGCGGCACCGGTTTAAAGAATGGTATTGTATTCCTACATTGTATGCAGTTATTCATGTTAGACCGTGCTCGAACCGTATCGAAAATATTTTGACATTACAATAAAAATATTAAGAACAATTTTCAATTTAATTATTTGGTCACCATAATTTTTTTATGAGCAACAATAATAAATCAGCTGTAAAACTTGGTCAGCTAGTGTAGCTAAATTAAAAATAGCAAATTATAGCAGAAAAATAAACACTCAATAACTAATTGTGGTTAGCAAGATTTGATTTTTAGTATGTACACACATAATAATAATATTATTATGTGCACTGCTAATAGGGTCGAAAGTGCGCTTGCCGAGTGAAAATGTTACACATAAATCGTTATTTTAATCTAGACGAGAATGTTGGATTGCTAGCATAACTCACTTTAATTTGAGTAACTTTAGATGAGCGAAACGGTGCTATTCGTTGAATAATTACTGGCGTGTTAGAGCGGTTACACACGTGCCGGTAGATAACCGGCGTAAGTATAAAAATTCGCGGCGTGTCACAGCATATTATCACTATTACAAGGTACTAGATGTCCAATGCCACGAGACCTATGTCTAGGTCTCGTGGTAGGATCGCCACAGAACACGATCTTTCGCTGTATCTATAGCGGCTGTCAGTGACTAGCTTGAAATCGTCCACCCACCCGGTGAGGTAACCAGTGGTAGACTCATCGACGATTCAAAAGCACTTGTAAAAAAGTTTATTTGAATAAAAATCATTTCTATTCTATTATATTCTATTACAATTAATTAGTGGGGATATAAACTGAAATATTTCTTAGTATTTATAGATTTTACTAAAAATAAGATTTTTGTAACTTTAATGCTGACTTTTGAAAAGCTAATTTAGGCTAACTCACCTATTATATGTATTTATTTTACGTATTTTTAAGGTTCCGTACCCAAAGGGTGCCAACAGGACCCTATTACTAAGCCTCCGCTGTCCATCTGTCCGTCCGTCCGTCCGTCTGTCAGCGGGCTGTACCTCAAAAACCATAATAGACAGTTGAAATTTTCACTATAACAACAAATAATAAAAATTAAATTAAATTAAAAATAAAGGGGGCTCCCATATACGGAAAAGGAGTCGAAATAATTTTTTTTTTATCCTGGCATGTGGGGTGTCATTGTCAAGATCTCATAAGTGGAGTTCAAATATATTTTTTATTATTTTTTAGCTACAAAAATGAAGAAATGGGGAGCCATCAAAGTTGTCGGTTTTAGACCAATTTTATTAGGGGGTCTATCTTAAAAACTAAACTAGTTAGGAATTTGAAATTGTGGTATATTATGTACATTATAGTGTACTTTTAAACAACAAATACTGAAAATACCGATTTATTTGCAAGTTGTGACCAAAACAAACGAGCATTTTTTCCCCATATGCTAATTTAGTACTTGTTAAGAACTAAGATATCTTAATAATATGTATCTAGTTTAAAAAAAATATTTGGTCATATGTACGGGACACTAAAAGATCGAGGCCCTTGGCCGATTTTTTTTATTTGTCTATTCAAAAAAATTAACGGCTTTCAAAATTAATTGACTTTTCAGTATTACATCGATTTTTCAGTCCGTACGGTTGAAACAGTGTGCTTATAGCACATTGCTAGAGTCGCTACTTTATTGTTGCGGGCGCAGCTGTTGCTTTCCCTTCAGTAAACAGTAGGTACGGTCGTTAGGAGACTTATTGTGGACATTTTTCATTTCAGATATATCGGCGTGCTGCGATAAAGCCGTCGGGACATGCCGGAGCGTTTGCGAGAAGGTGAGTTATTTACGGAAACTCTATAATGAAAATAATGTTTTATGGAAAATTTAAGTAAATTAGATTACTTACCTATAATGCGCAAAAAGCGCATATTCATCCTCAATTCGTAGCAAAGACTGAAAACGGCGGAAAAATAAGAGTATTCTTATTTTTTTCTACCGGTTAAACTCACTTTAAAGTGTCCGTCAGGTATTTTACCGAAATCTTATTCATACCGTCATTTAACCGAAATCTTATTTCCCCACCTACCTACATCCTTTAATAATTATAGGTTAAATCGGCTTGGCATCCAGCTGCCCACAAGATAGTATAAAAAAACTTATTACAATGTAATAGCTTAGTAATAATATTGTAAAATGATTATTTTGAAAACAGCAATTGCTGAGTTTCTTGCCGGCTCTTCTCAGCAGAATCCGCTTTCCGAACCGGTGGAAGAGTCTTGACTTGTCATATGAGCCACAGGTTGGCCTACCGCCTACGTGAAATAAATAATTTTGAATTTTGAATTTTATACCTAAACGCGAAAGTGTGATTGTTTGTTTGTCCTTCGATCACGCAGCAACGGAGCAACGGATTGACGTGTTTTTTGTAGGGGTATAGTTGAAAACCTGGAGAGTAACATAGAGTGCCTTTATCCCGGAAAAACAGAGGGTTCCCACGGGATTTTTTATACCTATTTCAACGCAGACGGAGTCACGGCCAAGGGCTGGTCGATCATATTTAACGGCAGCATACAAACGCCCCTAGACGATTAAATTTCCCCCGACACCTTTGTCGCGAACAAATCGACAACAATCGCATAAATCATTACACAAAGTTCGACGTTTCAAAATACGCCGTACGCATCAATATTATTCAAACAGTGTCGCGCCGAGGAAGCGAACGTCATGCGGTTTGGAGACGGAATTAAATACGAATGTATTGGTCCGGGGTAGTGCTGCCAGGCTTATGACATCAAATTCCGGGACAGAGGGAATGCAATTCGGGACATTATAATTCCCGTTGCCAAAAGCCCATTATCCTCTAATATAAAAAAAAAGTTTCCTATCAACGAAATAACGATCCGAAATTATTATAATTTATTTTATATATGCATTCGTTTGCTTACAACGTTGACGTTTGTACCATCGTCAATATGTTAACCACTTAATTAAAACTAAGATTACATCAAACAATTCGATTAATCAATGAAATTAAACAACAATTAATTATCTAGTTAATTGTGGAACAGAAGTAATGTTTTATACAAAAACTGTGCCATATATTCATACGACCTGCATAGGTACGACATGAAAACGTGAAAGGCAACATTAAAATTATAAAATTGCAAATAAAAATTATTCAAATTAAAAATAGTTACTTATAATTATTTAAATACGGACATTTGGCGTCCCGATTATGAAGGAACTAGGATCCCTGAAAAGTGGTATGTCCCGCATAGACCGGGACATCTGGCAATGCGAGTCCCGGATTCCGTCTCCGGGTCCTCTTACACGTTTTAATACTTTTCCTTTATTCACTCGACGCTCCTTCTCGGAACACTATCCAATGTGACACGATTCTTGATTAGCCCCGACGCGTTGCCTCGAATATCCACAACCAGGAGTGGGTATTGTTCTAAGAGCCGGTGAACCATTTGTATTAGGCGCCTACTGTGCTAATTCAAGTTACACGAAACTAACAATATTCAGCTTACATTACACATACATGAAAACTTATTTAACTCTGTACCAGTAAGATTGACAAGTCTTCGAAGCTAGTAAATGCTCCATATTAACCTCATAAATGGTTCTTTATACTTATTTTCCGTCTATCTATTTGCTAGTTTTTGGAACAGCTGAATCGATTTTGAAGGGATTTTCATAGGCACGCAGAGGATTATACAAGGACGAAATTAGCCTACATTTTATCCCGGAAATACTTAAGTAGGATTCAACATAGGAAGGAACATATATTTTTAGGGTTTGCCCCTAGTTTACATTCCCTAGACGTAGGTACATAAGTTACTTTTTAGGGTTCCGTACCCAAAGGGTACCAACGGGACCCTATTACTAAGCCTACGCTGTCCGTCCGTCCGTCCGTCCGTCCATCCGTCCGTCCGTCCGTCTGTCAGCGGGCTGTATCTCGTAAACCGTAATAGATAGACAGATGAAATTTTCACATATTATGTATTTCTCTTGCCGCTATAACAACAAATAATAAAAATTAAATTAAATTAAAAAAAAGTAAATTAAAATATTTCCATGGGTACATGGAAATATTTTTATTTAATTTTTTTTAACGGAACCCTAAAAGAGCGAGGCCCGACTCGCACTTGGCCGATTTTTATTCCGAGATTTATTACAATTGGATGTGCAGCTTTTTTTTTTACTTAAGTAAAATAATCCTACTAATTCCTACTAATAATATTATATAAATGCGAAAGTTTGTGAAGAACGATATATGGATGGATGGATGGATGGATGGATGTTTGTTGCTCTTTAACGCCACAACGAATGAACCGACTTGGCTGAAATTTGGAATGGAGATAGCTCATACCCAGGATTAAAACATAGGCTACATTTTAACCCGGAAAATTAGAGTTCCCGCGGGAATTAAAAAACCTCAATCAGCCCGAACGAAGTCGCGAGCATCATCTAATACTTACCTAATTTTTTGTCACTCCGAACAGAAAAAAAATCAGACAGTGTAACAGCTGCCAATATAATAGATATAACAGTCATTCAAACTCAAATGACACAGTAGAGGGTACAGTAGTGTCGTAGAACACCGACAACTATACTTTAATCGGCCACTTGCTCTCAGCCTATATTTTATTCTACAGGATACAAGAAAGTCGATGATCTTTCACCACGTATCCTTTATTTGTTTGCTTTCGGATCAAAGACTGTGTGGGTTCTATCGGTCTATGAACAAAAAATCAAAGCCCATTCGTTGTACTTCTAAGTTCTATTATGTGTACAGAATACAGATATCAAATGACCTTAATGTGAACGGATGTTAAAAATATCTCCGGTGGAACTTGGAAGCTCTACGGAAGCTATAAATCGGCTTAATTAGTCAAATGAAAACTTTTGTTACACGTCTTTACAGCTACTTATTATCTAATTTCTGTAGGTAATGTAATGAGGTATGTCGCGTCGCGTAGTGAGGTATGTGACGTCACGCGCCCATTTTCCCATTCCGTCGACCGGTACGGAGCGTGTAAGTAAGCCTATATATTTTTTTTTAATTTATGATTTTGTTTTAGTACCTACAGAATAAAAATTATGAACAACTGCCCCTAAATCATATGTTTCTAGAGATATTTTATTGTATCAACCGACGACGAAAAAAGGAGGAGGTTCTGAAGTCATCACGTAGATACTTATATTTTGTTTTATTTTGCTTATGCATAAAGAGGGAAGTCCGCTTAAAGGATCTGTCAGTTTTCGCAGCAGCAGTTTGCTCTGGATATTGATTGAGGACATGACCCTTGATTAACATAGATAGATAAAATAGATGCTGACTTAACTTGGTTTGATTGAGATTCAATAGTGATTAGGATGCAGCTGATGCAAAGGGTAAACCGCCGCCGCCAGAGAATGTTTAACGACCTAGAATACATAAGTATGTATAACTTTCCAAGTATTCTCGATTAACTTGCTGTTCTCTCGCGCATGAGAGAATTTCATCGATAACACATAACTAAAATTCTTGACAAACACCAGGCTGTGATAAAATTTACCAAATGACCTGCTAAAGTTAACGAGACCTTTATCAAATAACGGCATAGATAATAAAAGGCACAATGTACAAAATATAGAAGCAGTGATAGCCTAGTCCAGCAGTGGACGTCTATAGGTTGATAAAGAAGAAGAAGAAGATAGCCTAGTGGTTAGGACTGTTGTCTCCTATTCGGAGGGTCGTAGGTTAGATCCCGGGTACCTCTGACTTTTCGGAGTCATGTGCGTTTAAGCAATTAAATATCACTTGCTTCAACGGTGAAGGAAAACATCGTGAGGAAACCTGCACATCTGAGAGTTCTCTATAATGTTCTCGAAGGTGTGTGAAGTCCGCCAATTGGCATTGGGCCAGCGTGGTGGACTGTGGCCTATAACCCTTCTCTGAGAGGAGACCAGTAGTGAGCCGTTGATGAGTTGCTGATGGTGATGATGATGATGACAATGTACAATCCAGAAGGTCCGTAGGTTTAATTCTAACTTATTGGAATACTAGCTGATACCCGCGACTTTGTTCGCGTGGATTAAGGTTTTGTACTCCCGCGGGAACTCTCTTATTTCCCGGGATAAAAAGTAGCCGATTGAAGTCTGCTATTCCAGACTACAATCTATCTGTAACAAATGTCAGCCAAATCGGTTCAATCGTTGCGACATGATTGAGTAACAAACATACAAACTTTCACCTTTGTAATATTCTAGCTTCTGCCCGCGACTTCGTCTGCGTGGACTTCAGAATTGGATCCAAAAAAAAAAAGATAAATGTGAAAGTAATAAAAAATGGAATAAAATTTACACCCATGCTATCGCTTGCGCTGTAATAGAAAAAATAGCTGTAATAGAAGAAATAGCGCAGATAGCTTTGAAATTATAGTGGATTATAGGGATAGTTTGTAGTCAGAAAAGTGGCATAGGTTACTGTTTATCCCGGAAAAACATCTTATTCCTACGGGAAAACACGTTTAGAGCGTGTTAACCGAATTACACGCGGACGAAGTTGCGGGCGAAAAGCTAGAATGATATAAAAATGAATTACTGGTTCGCTTCGCTCGTTAACAATTTTTAATCTTACCACAGGAACTATTTGAGAGATCGGTATAGAAAGTATAGCCTTTTCAATAGCATAGGTGACATGCATACCAAATTTCAAAACTGTCTGCCCGCGGCTTAGCTCGTAAAAAAATTTCAATTTTCCCTCGGGAACTCCTTAAGGAATCGGGATAAAAGGTAGCCTATGTTCTTTTCCATGTCAAAGGCTACATGCATGCCAAATTTCATCCAAATCCGTTCAGCCGTTATTGCGTGATTGAGTAACAAACATCCAAACATCCAAATATCCAAACATCCACACTTTCACATTTATAATATTAGTAGGATTGCCTAGACCGATTATTTTTTAATTATATAGGTATGACTGAAAAGTGCAGTTGTAGTCGCGCCATTCATTGTCAACGGTTTTGAACCTTAGTCGTAATTCCTAGTTCCATGGTATATACGCATTGAAGTGTGCGTGAATTGATTATGCATTGCATAGTATTGTCACAAATTTCCATGGAATTGAGAATTACTATAGTCTTCCTACTTCTATGCTAATTTCTCTCTCAAAGTTGAAACATTTTTTCTTGTTTTTTTCCTTTTTTTTTGCCTCTGGTGTAAAATCCGTTTCTAAATCCTAATTTTTTTAGTTAGCTTAGTTGATTTTAGTCGTATTTGATTTTTGTAATAGCCCTAAGTGAAGAGTCTATTTAAGCTGGTTTGTGCTAGCCTGTAAAACCTTAGATTATTTGTTCCGTCTTCGATATCCGGAATCCATGTTGAGTTTAGCGTGTCTTTTTCGTATGTTCTGACTTAGCGATACCCTCGCTTCGGGTCCCCACCCTGTATCCGTTTCCGCTTTGTGTTCAATATGGCGACGCCGCGGGATCGCGGGTGAGGCCATCTTATTTTCTCATTATAGCGTCGTTTTTCGTATTGTTCGTACGTGTTTCTAAAAATTTCTTAATAATCCTAAATATATATAGTGATATATTATATAAAAGTATATCAAGTGTTAAGATTTATATCAAGAATAAGAATCCCTCGCTTCTGCGATGGAGAATAACGACAGCAGTAGGAGACGGCTGCCATTTTGAGCTCATAGCGTTGTGTATTTTCGCCGCGTGCGCGTCAAATCTAAGAATTTTTCGTTAATCCGTCTCTCTTAGCAAAAAATATTGCAATCAAAGTGTTAAAAATATACAGTATTAGTGTTAATAGTGCATATTTTCTATCACGGGGAAATTTCGGTTACGCGTAAATGAACCCCACGTGCACAGAAGAAGCTCAAGTTCGCAGAGGAAAGAAGAGGCAGGAAAATTGTTTTTCGGGCAGTTCATCAGCGAGCAGGAGAAGGAATCAGAACATAGCGAAACTACGCATAGAGTCTGATGATTTATATCCAGAAGTGGTTTGTATTTTAAGCAAATCGGTAAGTTCAATTTTTATTTTTTCTGGTCAACAAGAAGCCTTCTTGATAAACAACGTGGTGAATATATTTTCTAATAAGAATTCACTTTGCAATCACCGCCTGACAATAAGGTGGAGAAGGCTCAGATAAATAAATCGAAATTATGCGTTTCATTATTTCGATTATATTAAGTCCACAGAAATAATAACGATATTTTCAGATTACTCCTAATTTTCATTGAAATATTTCATATAAAATCCCTCTTAGTTCACAACCCTTATTTAATAACGAGGCAATTCGACGTTATTTAAAAATAGGGGGGGGGGGGCGAGCAATAATCGTGACAGCTACGAGTAAGAGGGTAAGAAATTTTATTCACAATTTACCGCTAAGTTAACGAACATTTCAAGGCGGTTGTCTCTAGTGATTTTAATATATCAGGAGACATTCACGAAACTTCCGTGAGAATAATTAACTGACCATCATTGGATTTTTATCAACAACAAAACCATTCGCGTCCACTACGGATTGGACAGTACAATTTGGATGACTTCTCTTAGCAAACAGCTCTTACCCGCTCGCCATTCAATCCTGTGTGTAGTTTCAAGTACAGATAACATTTTGATGTTGAAACTTTTGAAACTTGAAACTGTTGAAACTCCTAGCATGAACGAGCAAATTCGACACCTGTGTTGGTTCCGACTCGACACCTATTTCTATTGTATAGATTTCTATTCTATATTATAGATTATATGGATTATGTTTCTATATTATGGATTTCTAGGAGCTGTCGGAACCAAAAGTTAGTCCCTCAGACAGGCCAAGTTCCTAATGGGGTTGACACAACTTTGCCATGCTGGCTCCGACGCAATGCCTTGAGTTTCTCGGCATATGGGACACAAAACGCAACGCGGAGTCCTTGTCGGAGCAGCGCCCCGATTCGGAACCTTGCGATGACATATTTATCGATCGATTCGGTTTGTTATCGTATGATAAGATCTATTTTCAGTGAAATTGTCGAAATACCAACCAAAATGAACCAACGAACATTTCGTTCGACTTCTTGATTCTATCAAGCTGTTTACTGTTTTTGTATAAAAAATTCACGAAGACAAAAATTTTTTTTTTGGTATGTAAATGTTTACTATATTATAGGTATATTGACATTAAAAAACAATAAGTAAAATTTTGGTAAAGTAAACAATCTTCTTAAATGCACGTGTATCTTGTCGATCGATAACGTAGTCGATGTCGAGTCCTCTTACAGGAACAGTCGAAAGGCAGTTGGTCCCTCAGACAGGCCTTGTTCCTAATGAGGGGACAACTTTGCCTAAGTATACGCTGTATGGTGTACTACATAGCCGCTAACGAGTTAGAATTCTGGCGTCCATTGCTATATAATGATCGAGCTGCGAATGGTCAAAATATTTATGCGAGTCATCAGCTGGTAATGTCGAATCTAGCAACAAAATATCTGCTTGCATGTCCCGGCAAATCATGTTAAGTAATGCATGTCAGATTAATACTGAAATATATGATATAAAGGAGATGAGGCGATGGCATCCTTTGAGGAGCGTCTAAAGGAACTCGACGCCAAACGCCCTAATAAAAAGACCCAGCCAAGGACCTCCTACCTCTACACGTATAATAGATCGGGCCAGTTACACTGTGCGCCGTGCAACAGTATTTGAAAACAAAATTTGGTTTCGCGAGCCATATTTGCTCCCATAACCGGTTCTTGCCAAGACCGCCGTAAACGGATACGTCACGGAGGACATCATCATCATATGATACAGTAAAATGCTCCACACTACGCATGGCATTACAGAATTAGTAGAAAGGCAGTTAGTCTCCCAGACAGGCCTAGTTCCTAGTGGGAGACACAACTTTGCCTCGTCTATTATTCGCCAAGGATGGTTTCAGTGTCGAACAGTGCAGCAATACAGTCGACATCTGCTGATATCCATCCCCCAGTCCCCCTGCAATACATATTCCGAAACCACCAACGACTTAGGTCAGGTTTTGAACGTGGGGAATACCAGTGTAGGTCTGTTTGCTTACACACGGCTCATATTTGCTTCGAAATACGTGTCAAAGGATTCATAAAACGAGAAAGCCTTTGCTTACAATGCCTTTCTCTGTCACTGGAACTAAAACCCGGGCTGGCTGTAAGCACCACTCAACCTATGGAAGGGTCGATATGTTCAAATATTTTGAAATGCAGAAACTATATCAGATACCAGCTCTTCCAATAATACTGATGAAGACTTAGACTTAAGGTTAGCACTCATCGGAGGTCCAGAAGCATATTTTAGGAGGCATAATTGATTTGTGCCGGATAGACTTGGCTTATACAATTTATAAATCCTTATAACTATCCTCTTGAAAAAGAACTGTACATCAGTTTTTTGAAAAGTATAACTAAGTTTACACAGATTTCAAAAGTTGGAACAGCATTTCGAAGGAATGTTGAATGCACTTGAATCAAAGGAACTTTATGAGCGTTTGCTTGAATAGACTATTCTTTTCTATTCCATTCTATGAAATCATATCTATATAGTCATTCTAATTATTCTTTGAGTTTTCAGAACCTGATGAGGAAAACTTGTTTCAAAACGTACTGCCATTTACTTCTGCTTGCGTCGGATAGAGAGGCTTGATCTTGCTTTAACAAAGATTGACACGGAGCAAATGATGGTTTATGGTGATCATAAATTATAATATAATAATGTTTGGTAATGCCACATTATTACATTTGACCTTTGTTTGCAAAACAGATACTGCTCAATTTGGACAATCTAGTTGGAAAGACACATCACCCTAACAAGTATTAAAATGAGTTTAGTATACTGAATCCTTTGATTTTGTTCAATTTATAGGAAATACTTAAGATATGTAAATGATTGCGAGCGCAGCGACGAGTCCCTCGCTCGCAGCGAGGAGTCCACTGATGAAAAGCCTAGCCAATAGCCATGTTGTCCCCGTCCCTTGATGGATATAAGAAATTGGGTCTAATATCCTTTCTAGCAACTGGCAGTTGGACCCTTAAGCAGGCCCTGTCCTCTTAGGGTTTTCTCAACTTTGCTACCTTCATCACCCACCGGGGAAGGTAGCAGTGCCGAACCATTCATCGACGTCATAGCAGTTGTCTGCGTCAACATCCTCTCAAACCCATGCGTTTACCGAAAGAGGTGTGTGTCGAACTAGAATGGTGGCTAGAAAATCTGATGCAGACGACTCTAATTCAGTCGAAGGGAAATCCCATGAATTATGTTATCACGGATGCATCAGATATACATTACCAAACATTACCAGGAAAGTGATCTTCCTTGTGTCTTAACCGGTTGAGAAGCCTGTGCCCCCGTGGGCTTCACGGTCAGTGGCGAGGTCTCTCACTATAGCGTTGTTTTTGGTGGTTTCATCATTACATTGGTAAGAAGATGATTCAATTCTGGCTATAGAAATATAGTCATCTAATACGTAATTATTTCTTTTTGCATGCCATAGCATTTTTGAACACATTATAGCATCAACAAAATAGTACCAGGAGAAATCAAACACATCACTCAACATGGATTCCGGATATCGAAGACGGAACAAATAATAGAGAGTTTTACCTACCAATAAAACTTACCTATTATTTTTCCTGAGATATCCGGAATCCACATAACTCCTACCTGGTACTTACGCTTATAATGAGAAAATAAGATGGCCTCACCCGCGATCCCGCGGCGTCGCCATATTGAACACAAAGCGGAAACGGATACAGGGTGGGGACCCGAAGCGAGGGTATCGCTAAGTCAGAACATACGAAAAAGACACGCTAAACTCAACATGGATTCCGGATATCTCAGGAAAAATAATAGGTAAGTTTTATTGGTAGGTAAAACTCTCTATTATAACTACGTACCTACCTATATTTCTCATAGAATTCTCGACATCTTTTTACTGGCCCAACCCGGGGCCCGAACTCAGAACCTCCTGAGCCGCTGCTGAACAACCTAGTCATTAGACCAATGAGGCAATCAATCCAAATAAAGAATTCTGCAAAAGATTAAATTTTCCCGTTTTGATTCAACCTGGGAGCTTTTAATTGGTTGTCGTGTTCTCAGGGTTCTCAATCTGTTATACATGCCTATATAATAGGTGTTACAGTCAGACGGATCGATTGTCTCGATGGTCGCAGCCCTAGCTCATCCGGCGATTTTAATAAAGCGGTGCAACGGACAGACAATCTAAATAAAGTGGTTGCTTGTTAAGCGCCCCATTAACGTATTTAACCCCATTTGGAACGTTTGACAATTCGTTAGGCGATGTTGATGCATTCTGAAAGCATTAAGTACCACACTAACAAAGTTCGATTCTTATTTGCGACTAGCTTTTGCCCACGGCTTCGCTGACATTAAGTTAGATTTTTCAGACACCTATTTTATCTCCTTAGGGTTGAATTTTCAAAAATCCTTTCTTAGCGGATGCCTACGTCGTAACAGCTTTCTTTATGCCTTTTAGCCGGATCCGTCCAGTTATTTGAGCTGTCCGTTGATAGATCAGTCAGCCAATCACCTTTTATTTTTATATATTTAGATACTTATATGATTCCAGATGATTGTCAGATTTCTGCAAAATTCTGTAGGTAGTTTGAAAGTTACATAGATTTGAGTCTATAATAAATTGAAAAATACATAAATATTACTCAACTTCTCCTTCTTCTTGTCAATCGATAGACGTCCACTGATGGACAAAGGTGCATGGATTTCCACAGGCCTCAGTCTTGCACCGCCTGTATCCAGCTACTTTCTGCGACTCGTCTTATATCGTCGGTCTAGCTGGGACTGTTGCTTAACTACATACTAGATAGGTACCTTGAACTACCTACATACCTAATTATCTACTGTACCTACGTAGTTTTATTGCAATTTGAAAAACTATACCATTCGGATATTATTATTTTCTGGCTCGTGTCTATTTTTAACTTTTTTGTTTTAAAACAGCTCAAGTCAAGTTTTCAGTCAAGCTGATGTAGAATAATCCTCCTATGCTCTCCAAACAAGCGGAAAGCTTGTGCTAGGAGTGGGTACCAACGACAATAGTGCAACGGGTGGGGTTCGAACCTGCGACCTTTTAGTTTTTATTCCGCACCTTTAACCGTTGGGCTATTTAGGCTTCTTTATTTAATTTAATATTGGCTTTCATTGGATTATTTTTGAAGTGAAAACTTATTTAGGCGCGTTGAGCACTTTTTGGGTGAGCAAAAAACATTGATTTCGCTTCATCGTAACCGTCACGCGTCACGCTTTCCATGAACTATAAATCTATACATATAATAAAACTGTAACTGGAAGATTTCTGTACATTTAATATATTTTGAAAATTTTAATTGGGGGATGCTTTACTATCGATACTGAGCCCAAAACAGATTTTTATTTAATTTTTGTCTGTTTGTTTGTCCTTCTTTCACGTAAAAACTACCGCACAGATTTCTACAAAATTTTATACCGTGGTAGCTTATTACTCGGGTCAACATCTAGGCTACTTTTTATCTCGGAAAATCAAGGAGTTCCCGAGGGACTTTAAAAACTAAATCCACGCGGAAAAAGTCGCGGGCATCAGCTAGTGTATACCTATACTGTTGATATGAGATTTCAGTAAGCGTTCAACACTTTAGAAGTTTCCAAGCAACCTTGTACAGCGCAGCAGGCAAGCAGCCGCTTTATTTACCGTATAATGTATGATGTCGCAGGTTCGAATCTCACGAAATCGTGGCAGTGCGCTTTTCTTATTTGTTTTTAATTATTAGCAAATCTAGTTTTCACTTCTACCGGCAGTCCCTATAACTGACTAGGGCACCGCAACAGTGCCCCCTTAAAGTCGAGCAAAAACAAAGAAAAGTACAGCCGTAACATCATTTTTTCGAATCTGTTATTCAAAATATTATAAGATTCAACTTCTTTTTATAGAACCCGCTATTAAGTAACTTAAATTATTATATTTACTTGTGGCTGGTTACATTAACTGGCGAATAAAAGTGGTTTAAGGAGCTGCTTGATTAAATAGTTAAAGTTTATTAAATGGTTCTATCATGCAATTGCAACCTCAACCCCTTTCAACCCCGTCATAGATTAAATAGAAAGAAGCCGAGCGATTGTGTAAGAAACCGCACGGCTGATCCTCAAGCAACTTACACATTCTTAGGCAAGAGAAATTGCGCATTTGAAGGAATTTATCTTTACGAATATTATAAATGCGTTTGTCCATTAATCACGCTGTAATTGAGCTACGGAGAGACTTGATTTTTCCATGGATATAGTTATGGATAAAGTATAGTTAAATACTATGAAAGTGAGCCAGACATAGGATAAGTATTCCGGGAAAACAAAGGACTCTTCTTTTTTCTTGTATCTTGTATCTATGTCTGTATATTTGTAACTTTGTATTGTGGCATACAAAAAAGCGTTAAATCTAAATAAAAGGAAAAGGTTACTGACCGGCTAACTGACTGACTGTCTGATCTATCAACGCACAGCTCAAACCACTGGATGGATCTGGATAAAAGGCATACAAATAGCTATTATGACGGTTTTAAAAATCGAATTTAACGTGAGTGAAGGGCATGACCCTCGTGGGAGTTTTAGAAAACCTAACTCCAAGTGCATGAAGCTAGGTCAAAGCTAGTTAGATACACAGATAAGATACACTGTAGTCTGTAACTATGATAGCTCGCTATTAAGATCATATGACAAGAGACAAAGTAAAGAAAGACAAAGAAAAGGAAAAAGGATCGCATCCTTCTTAGTCCAGCATAAACCTTTCATCAACAAAAAACGAGCTAGAACCGCGCGTCGTCGGGGGTTTCATCTGGGAAGTCTCTAAGGGTTAGGTGACACTGCGGACTCGGTATAATGACATAATGATAGCAGCCATGTTGGCGGAGAAGGTGCGGGGAGGGGGAGGTAATGACACCATAATAACAAGCTTTTCAGCCATGCTTTCAGTAGTCCGGCCTTTCCGGAAGGTCTATTAAATTAGTATCAAAGCATTTTGTCGGGTAATTAGTAGGTTAATTCATGTTGGCTTCAGAATTAGTTTACTTGAAAGGTTATTTTGCTCGTACAACTTTCTTTGTTTATAAATTCAGTTTCTTTTTCTTTTGTTTTATAAACATCTTCAGTAGCTAAGGGGGTGAATGGAAACATGATCAAACCACTATTTGAGATTAGACTTTTAACTTATCAGATTTCTACTTGTAGGTACTCCTCTCTCGAAATCCTAGATCGGTTCAGCAGTTAGGCCGTTATTTTTTTTTTATATTATTCTGTACATATTAAGAGTATTAAAAATAATAATAAACGAAAAGACCTTCATTCAATTTGGAATATCTCTATTAAAATAAAACGAATTATTTTTTTGAAATTCTCAAAGTTTCAGAGGCGTCTCAGCCCTGTAAAGTGTGTAATTTATGAAGTGTCGGCACTCGGCGCAGTGGTTGAGAAGATAACATGACAAGCGATGGGCCGCGAAAAACGTACGGCCCATAAAAACACGCTCCTATCTAGTTCGCGACTTGTAAACACAGGGATATTGCGATGTACCTACCTATGTGAAAACACCGTCGGCCCCGTAATCACCTGCTCGACAAATTTGTGGCTACATGTGTTTGTTTTGCTACTAATTTATAGCTAGTTTTCTGAAATAAATTGGTCCTAGCCAGCTCCTAGCGGCATAAGTGGAGGAGAATCGCGCGGGAAGCGGTGCGACCCAAAACCATGGAGATCGACGATGACTGATCATCATCATCATCCCAGAGGCCACCACCACTCTGTCAAGAGGGATCGATTGTAAAGAAGCTCTTAAAGTGACTCCTTATGAAACTAAGGCTGAAATCTACAGATTGCATTGCATTATCATATCTGCTTCAACTCAAGACAGAATTAAAACGGCCGGTTGATTACGGAACAACTGCTTCAATCATTGCTATAGTCAATTGTGTTGCTGCAATAGTGCTTTATTACCAATTGCAAGAGAACATCAGCCAATGAGAATTTGTCTTCCTTTTTCCGGGATAAAAGGTATAATTATGTTACTCTCCAACTCCTCAAAAAATCACGTCGCGTCGTGCCGTTGCTCCGTGGCTTGGTGATTGAAGGACAAACAAAAAAATCAACAAACATCTTACTCATTTATAATATTAGTAAGTAGGTATACTATCTATAACAATTGCTTACCACATTAATTTTACCAGCCATTTTAAGTTAACGAAGTAAGTAGAAGAGAACGGTATTTGGAACATAATTTACTAACAACTTTTAATCCCCAGTCAAAGGAGATTCGCTATTTGCAGAACATTAAACTGCTCGCATACGTTTAATCCGTGTGAATTTTTTTAATGGCAAATAACTGTAGCGCGCTGTAAGTAAACAAGAATGTATATTAATAAACGTAGCAGCTGCGGCCGCGACAACTTGGATCATGCGCGCGCGCAACACATCAAAGCGTCCGCGCGCTTTGAACTTTCCGCTGCCTGAAAACCACTACGTTTCCTAATGAAAACATTAATGCCACTATTTTGTGACACTAATTTTTTCAATTCTTTTTTCTTGTAAGATAGGCTTGCCGCTTGCCAGTCATTCATGCCTGATGGAAAGCAATGAAGCCTCAATAGCCTAACGTTTAAGGGTGCGTATTGAAAAGTGAATGGTCAACGGTTCGATCCCCATCCGTAGCACTCTTCGAGTATTAAATCATTGCACTATTGTCGTACTCACACCTGAGTCCAGACAGAAGCTTTCAGTTACAATTTAAGCCAATTAGCCAAGTTCTGTTTGTTTAATATTCTTTAAAAAAAATTATCAGGTCTAGTTTGGAGCACGCTTGCCTAGAAGATGCATATACTCAGTCTTCCTTTGCTACCCATTGTTTCCCCTTCACCTTGACACTGGAAAAGCGTTGCACAACTTAGCTTAGGGGTTAGTTTTAAAAACATTGAACTAACGCGTATCGTGTGAGTAAGTTGGATTTCAACCACTAGGCCGACGCTCACTATACTTCGGAAGGTATGATCATTAGTATCAGTACCTACCTCAAAAGGTAAAAATAAGGAACCCTTATCTTGTCCGTCGTTGTTCTCAGGAACGGGTGGACCAAGCAAGTTGAAATTTACCAGATACTGAGGTCTATAGTCCCTATTAGGTGTATAAAAATCAAGTTCCTGAGTCAACACGATAAAAAAATATGGACAAATTTAGATTTTCGCGAAAACTTGTAAGTACCAAAACCTTAACTTTCAACTTTTTTTAATTTTTGGAATTTTCCCTTTCCTTTTGCTCTAAGACCTTGCTTTTAACCAAAATTGACAATTCTAGGTCAACCGGAAGTACTTGGCCGGTTTTTTTAACGGCTTTTTTTAGTAGAGTTAACTACAATAACATGGCTCGCCCCTCCAAAATACAAAACGTTTGAAAGTATTTACAAAGCGCCATCAAGACTTACAAACGCATGTTGCGTGCTGGCCAGCTCAAGACGAATACTTACAAGTTAAAACTACAACACAACTCTTTCATAAGGATATGTGACTACATTATACTTACATTGAAATAGTATCTAGTGGAGGAGCGAGCCAGGCTATCGTAGGTAATCTCTACCTACCGTTTGAAAGGATTTGTGCCAATACACACGACTCTCACACGCACCTAATGAATGTGTTCGATTGAAAGGAAATAAATGCACACCTTCTTCATATCGCATTGAAAAACCGTTCCCGTATAATTCGAACATAAATCAGCGGTATACAACATGGAATACCTACTCGATCGCGAAATCCGTATTCCGTGTGACGGTTGTGACAATTGATTACCGGGATTACGACGTGACAATCACGTTCCACGCCGGGACCCGACAATTCGACAGGACGCCGGATCCGGGACAGTTGAGATTCCAATCACGTGCAACCAACTTTGGGAGCGTTTACCCCAGTGCCGTGTTTTCGCAAGCTCTATCGGACGGAATACGTTTCGTATGTGTTTTATTTATATGTATATGGTTTTATTTTTTATACGACTTTACATAGTCAAGTTATTTTAAAACTTCCCAACCCGTACGTATGGTACTTCCTATTCTTAGAATATTTTTAAGTGAACTAACAGAGACTCAGAGAGTAACGTTTTCATTTGCAGTGACTTTATTGCATTTTCTACGTCGTCATCCGTTCCAAGGCTAAGTACAAGGCCAGCGGCGAGTCTAACTCTTTGCATAAATCTATCACCCATCATATCATGTGCCATGACTGTGCCTGTGAGTGCCAACTTCACCAACAGTTTTTGTATTGAAAATATGACAAAATATCTTTATGGCACGGTTAAATGTTTCTGAACGTTGGTGAAATCGGAACTTAGAATGGTAGTTATGGTTAGCTTTTGGGAAACCATCATTAATTATTTGAAATCTCCATATCAACCACGATGATACTAAATGAAAAGTACCTAGACTAACTGTCTATCTTAACCCTAGATTACATTTTTTTTAAAGAAATTTAACAACAGAAGTAGTTTAGGTACAGGGCGTATAGGTACGTATCTAAGGGCTAGGATTTTTGGCATCGAAGTTCCGCGATTCTGAGTCGCGAAAACGCGATGCAGTCACAAAAACGCTGCTGTTAAAAGTAGCTACTTAGTCTGCCCTCTCCCTTAGCACTGAGTCCGCCGTTTGTAGTGTACAAATTATATAGTGCTACAAAAATAATTATGTAGTGTAATTTCGTAGATATCATTTTTTAATGGGTAAGTGACAGAGGACAAGAAGTTAATAATTTAAGGATTATTTAGCATGTAAAACGCGTTTTGCATAATTACGTAAGTAAACAACAAATAAAATAATAGGAATTTGTCAGTCTTGGTAGAATCTTGATAGAATCCCTGGAAGGTGGCACTCTAATCACGTACAGACGCAGGACGTGCGGTACCTACTCACGTGTTAAGTTTTCGCACGATCATTGTTCGATTCTACGTAGGTAATGTGTTTCGAATGAAGGTGGGGCATTGTTTAGAAGTTCTGCTTTCTTTCGAATCCAAGTTTAATTGCGCCGGGATTTGTTGTACAAATTGTTATTTTTCAATTGTTCAAAAGCTTAACTACGAGTACTATTTCCACCGAATTGTTAAAATAACAGGCATGGTTTCGGTTTGAGCAAATCTAAGTATTAAGTTTCTTTTTTCCCACATACTCGCCTGGCAAGCGGGATGCGTAAAAAGGCATTTCCCAGCGTTTAAAAAAACGAGTTAGGGTTTTAAAAATCCCGCGGTAACTGCGATCTGTTTTTCCGGGATGTAGCCTATGTCACTCTCGGAATCCTCAACAATCCTATGCAAAAATATCACGTCGATCCGTTGCCGCGTGATTGAAGGACAAACCAACAAACAAATACCTACACTGGTTTAATCTGTAATGGGTAGCCACTAGCCAGAGCTAAAATCCTCACGTATTAAATACAAGCTGATGCCCGCGACTTCGTTCGCGTGGATTTAGTATTTAAAGTCCCTCGGGAACTCTTTGATTTTCCGGTAGCCTACGTAACTCTCCAGGTCCAACCATGCAAAAAATCACGTCGATCCGTAGCTCTGTTGCGGCTTGATTGAAGGACAAACCAAAAAACCAGCAAACAAACACACTTTCGCATTTATAATATTAGTATGATCCTTAAATACTTACCTAATTTTATCTTATCAGAAATCGAGCTCAACACTGCTTTAGGATTAATATTTGCACAGCTCAGCTTAGCATTTGAATATCTGTCTAAATATTCGAGATTGCATTGTTGGTGTTTGTAATATTGTACTGTAACAGCTGTGCATTGATTATCGGGTTCGTTATGTCCCGGGAATTCAACAGCAATACGAGGGCCGAGTGTCACGCCAATTGAAATCCCGGGCCGGAGAATTCCAATCACGTAACTACCGACTTCAGCCACGTTTACCCTGGAGTTGAATATTTGAAAATATACTACTCGTGCGTGATAACTTGAGACCTGCGTGGAATGCGACCTCCCCATGCCTACACTACAACCTCAAACCTACCCCCTACGTTTTAAATCTCGTTGTACTGACATGCGTAACGGACGACGCGCTCCGGTTTCTGTATTTTTGTTTGATAGTTTTTTAACCCCATAGATTTAGGATTGGTGGTGTGCTAGGTGCTAAGCGACTACCAATCCTAAATCTATGTTTAATCCGTAGTTTATTATGTCATATTACTATATCTATGTATGTATGTGTTTACGTATGTTCCACCGTAGGGCCTAAACTGCTGAGTCGATTTTGGTGAATAAGGTTTCAATCGATTCGGTAAATAATTATCCAGGTGGCATAGGCTACATTTCTTAAGATCCAAATCAATATGACGGATGTTACATCAAATTTTTCGTAGTCTAAATAAGTTAAGATGACATTAGCGTCAAAGTAAAATAATCCTTGATTGCATTGGTTTAAAGTAACAAATTCAGTACAACCGATTTTAACATGAAGCGTTATGGAGCGTATCGTACATACCTAAACTTATAAGAATGCGTGCACGAAATTGAGCTCTAATTCAATGTCGCTATGGTTTATTTTACTTTGACGCTAATGTCATCGAATCCAAAAATCAATTGTAGACAATCGTACCTCTGGTTACAGATTTTAAACTTTTTCTTGTTACTAACTAAGCATGTACACTTTTGTGTCTGGGTAAGGTTCCCGTGTTCTGACTACTTGGCCATTTCTGGAAAACGTTTAGAATGATGTATATACCTACTAGAAAATGGACATGCAATGCAACGATGCGATTCCGATCACGTAGGGGCGGACCTTAGGTGCTCTTATACTCGTATGTTCGACTGTTTTGTCGTTCAAAGAGAATATTTTTGTTTGGAATAGGGGCGAAATCGGGAAAGGTTTTCTCTTAGTTTCAAATTTTGGCAGTTGTACGTTGTGTTACCTGCTAGACCAGAGACCACTTAGAGTATTATTTTTATATACGGAGTTCTGCTTGATTGCGATCACACCTGATGATACTTGAAGATGCAGCTTTAATTGAGCACGCTTGCCGAGAAGATGTCTATTCACTAATTTGATTAAAAGGAATTTACATTTTCCGCCAGGACAATTTTTTCAACATGCTGCATTTTTATGCCTTGCAGGTAGGTCAGGTAAAGATGTCTTTCATAAGCATAGAGATTCTTGCTAGTATTATTACATTTGGCAGTTAGAGCCTACGAAACCTACGACCTACGGAGGTTCTACGGATTTCTCTGATCTACTACAGAGATCAGTGTGTTATTTTAAATTCAAAATACGGATTAAATAAATTTAAATTTAGGAAATTAAATACGTATAAAGTATATTGAGGGTATCTAGTACCCAATTAAGCAAAAGTCGGATATAAATTTAATTAAAAATGAACTAACAGTCACAGATAAACTTTTGAAGAGAGTTACCTCCAGTAGGCCTCTACGAAACTACAGCATCAGGGCATATTATACTCTATTGGATTTTATAAAATTGTCATTTTGAAATTTTCCGGTTTTTGAGCTGTGGTTTGAAAACTCTTGCAGTCAATTATAAGGTTACTCATTCTGAAAAAGCTATTTTCAAGTTGCAAAAATACAAATAAATAGGTATAAGTAAAAACTAAACCTATATACCTGGCTAAGAAAAGGCCTAATAATCTGGCACGCCACATTATAACCACGAAAAAAGAGCTACGGTAGATTGCTGTTCCGCTGATCATATTATTGTTAGATGTTATTAATTATATTCAAAGATGTTAATTGTATTTTAAGTATAAATAACTATATTATGCAATTATTGTTACTAAATATTTACTACAATATTAATTTATTTGTATTTTTGTGAATATAGGAAAGAAACTGACTAAATTGAATGTAAAGTGAGGGTAAATATAAAATATGCGTGAACGTAGATCACCTACGTTCACACCGTACATTTTAGGACATATATAGCCATGATTCGATGAATTGTCGCATTACGTTACGAATCGTCAAAGTGAACACTTCTAATAAAATAGTATTATTACCACGTTGTTATTAATAAATTAGTATTTTCACCTCGTTGTTATTATCAGAAGTGGCAAAATGGGTCGCCGAAAGCGACCGAAACGCTCACGTCACAATTTTTCTGGCAACCGAAGACAAAAAAATGATGATACGACGAGTGAGTCATCATACAGCTCTAACACGGGCGATCGAAGTCCAACCAGGAAAAGCCGAGATCGTTCGACTGTTTATCAAACTCTTACTCAGCGCAGCACAAGCAGACGTACTGCTGCTACACCCGAAATATACGACGAAGTATCTGCGACCGGACGAGTTGGAACTTGTACTGACGGCGAAAGAAGAGAATTAGTACGATCAAGAAGATCTGCGACCGGACGAGATACAATCGAACTAACTTCGGAGAAGGCGAGCGACGACGCGTCAAGTGGGCGCCACAGCGTCTCCGCCGTGGCTGCGCAGGCGCCAGGCTGTCTTCCTGGAACTTCAAATAATGCGCCCGCTGCCGCCACGCCCGAGGCTGCGCTCGTTGCCGCCGCTGCAGCTACCGAGGGTCACCTCGCAGGACATCAAGTGCAGGTACCGCAAAGTGATCAGTGCAATACCAATACTACGCCAAATGTTTTGTTAAATTCTAATGACTTTTCTCAGCTGTTGCAATCCTTTATACAGCCTGGTTTATCTCCATCTATTAATACAAACGTAAATAATATGATTCCTGAATTTGACCCATCTATTAAAAATCACCGAATCGATTTGTGGTTATCTAAGGTAAACGAATGCGCGACAATATACCGGTGGGATGAAGCTCATATTATGCATTATGCTTTGCCTAAACTTGTGGGTAATGCGAAAAAATGGTATAACGGTCAGACTTCTGTATTACGTAATTGGCAAGAATGGCAGATTCTTTTGCGTAAAGCTTTCCCATCTGAGACTAACTACTGTGTACTATTGTCAGAAATGCTCGAAAGAAGACTTAAATTTGGCGAAAATCTTGACGAATATTATTACGAAAAAATTATGTTGCTAAACGCGTGTGAAATTTCTGGCAAAAGGGCCGTAGATTGTCTCATACATGGCATAGATGATCGAACTGTTCGCGCCGGTGCATCTTCAAGTCGGTTTACCGAACCGGAAGATTTATTTAAATTCTTGAAAGATGTGTGTAAGGAACAAAAAGATACTTTCAGAAATCCTAACTTGAACAAAACCCGCCCAACTATAGTTTGTACCAGATGTAATGAACCTGGTCATCGTGCAGCCTTATGCAGAGCCAATAACCCCCAAAATAACCAATCTCTTTTTACAACTTGTTTCAACTGTAAGGAAAGGGGTCACCGGATCCAGCAATGTACAAAGCCTATTATTAAATGTGAAAATTGTGGCCGTTTTGGTCACAAAAATTGCGTTTTTAAAAACAATTCAAATAATAATGAGAAACGTGTTATGTTTGTTGACAGTAAAAATTCAAACAATCTAAAATACTATAAACAAGCGGTAGTTAATAATTGTAATTCGGTTCAGTGTTTTATCGATTTAGGCAGTGATTGCTCACTTATTACTAAAGAAACCGTAGAAAAATTCCGTTTAGAGCTGTCGAAAGAGTGCCTACCCTCTATAAGAGGCGTAGCTGATGTAGTTATTCCGATAGTAGGAAAAACTACCTTCTCTTTGCGCATTGATTCGGTTGAGGCAAATATTACGGCTTACGTAATTGACGACCAACATTTACATGTACCATTACTAATCGGTCAGAATTTTACCGAACTACCCGAAATTGTTATTACAAAAAATGATAAGTCCCTTAATATTTTGTCCCGAAACTCAATACATGAACTTCCCAGTGTTGATGAAGATTGTTTTAATAGCAGAAAAATTAAATTAATTGCTCTGACTGACTCAAAAATAAATACTGTCGATTTACTAACCTGTTATAGTTCAGATTTGAAAACTACTGACGTATATGTCCCAAGTGCTTGCAGAAATATAAATGGTCAAGAATATTGTATTCAGGAGGGTGTATATCAAATTAAGAATGGTAACTGCGATTTGTTAATATTGAATATGGCTAGCACTAAAGATCTTCAACCTCTCTATTTCGTTAAAGATTCAGTTGTTACTCGTGCTATTCCAATTTTTTATGATAATTCCTTATTAAATTTGTCTCAGGAACACTTACGGTGTCTTGCCACGCGTACTTTGGAACCACTTGATCATAATGAAATACTTGTTAACCCTGATTTATCTTCTGATCAAAAAGAAAAGGTTTATAACCTGGTTAATAAATATCGCGAATGCTTTGCCCAAAACTTGTCCGAATTAGGATGTACAAATATTTCTGAATTAGATATAAAATTGTTAGACGAAACCCCCGTTGCCTATCGTCCCTATAGGCTAAGTCACTCTGAAAAGGAAATAGTGCGTGATATGGTGAAAGAATTAGAAGAGAATAATATAGTAGAAGAATCTGATTCTGCGTACGCCAGTCCGATACTCTTAGTTTCCAAAAAGACAGGTGGTTATCGATTATGCGTCGATTATAGGGCGCTTAATCGAAAGACCGTTAGGGATCTTTACCCGTTACCCCGGATAGATGATCAGATAGACCTCCTCAGCGGAAATTCATATTTTATTAGTCTTGACATGTCTAGCGGATACTACCAAATACCTATTAAAGAAGATTGCAAACACTTAACCGCATTCATTACTCCTGATGGTCTTTATCAATTTAGACGCGCCCCTTTTGGTCTCGCCAATTGTCCCGCAGTTTTTCAAAGAACTGTTAATAGAATGCTTGGAAAGTCACGTGAAAAGTGCGCCATAGCATATATGGATGACCTACTTATTTCTGGTAAAGATTTTGATGAGTGCTTAAACAAACTTGAACAAACTTTTATTTTATTAAAAGAAGCCGGTCTTACATTAAATATCAAAAAATGTCGTTTCTTTGATACCATCATCAATTATTTAGGGTTTGAAATTTCCGCTGAAGGGGTTAGGCCTGGTAAAATGAAAATTGATGCAGTCGTCTCTTTCCCTGAGCCAAAAAACGTCCATGAGGTTCGCCAATTCTTAGGATTGGCCAGTTTTTTTAGAAAATTTATCCAACATTTTGCTACAATAGCCAGACCGTTGACTGACCTTACAAAACAAAACCATCCTTGGAAATGGGAACAACAACAGCGAGAGGCATTTTTAACACTAAAAGAAAAATTAACTCAGCGCCCAATTCTTGCGTTATTTAATCCCGAATATATTACGGAACTACATTGCGATGCATCAAAGACTGGACTGGGTGGTATCCTTTTTCAAAAGGAGTCACCTAGTTCATGTTTGAAACCAGTAGCATATTTCAGTAGAAAAACTACTATAGATGAAGAAAAACTCCATGCATATGAATTAGAGACTCTCGCTGTGGTTGCCTCATTAAGTCGATTTAGAGTCTATTTATTAGGGAAACATTTTACCATCATCACTGACTGCAACGCCCTGCGATCTACTTTTACTAAAAGAGATATAATACCTCGCGTAGCACGTTGGTGGATAGCATTACAGGAATACGATTGCTCGATTGAATATAAACCAGGGCCAGTGATGCAACATGTAGATGCACGCAGTAGAAATCCACTCCCATGCGCCAATGATGATGATAAAAATGAGCATTTAACTCGTGTACTCCAAATTTCCCAAGACAACTGGCTACTCAGCTTACAATTGGCTGATCCCAATATTTGTCACATTCGTTCTCGCTCGGGGAGCTCGAGGAGCTCGAAGACCCTCAATATAAAGATATTGTCGATATAAAACAGAATTTTGTCCTGAAAAATAACCGACTGTATCGGAAGGTAGGAGATGATCTTAAATGTGTAGTCCCCAAAAGTGCTAGGTGGCAGATTTGCCAACGCAATCATGATGACATAGGTCATTTTTCTGTTGATAAAACACTTGAAAAAATTAAAAAAGACTTCTGGTTTTCAAAAATGAAAAAATTCGTGACCAAGTACGTAAAATCATGCTTGCATTGTGCGATTGGTAAAGAACCTGGTGATGCTAAAGAAGGGTTCTTACATAGTATACCCAAAATGGATATCCCATTCCACACCATCCATATTGATCATTTAGGCCCCTTTGTAAAAAGTTTAAACGGTAATCAATATATTTTATTAATTGTAGACGCCTATACTAAATTTTGTCTAATCAAACCACTGCGATCAACAAAATCTGGTCCCGCGATCAGGGTTCTCAAAGAAATTTGTTTTACTTTTGGAAATCCATGTAGATTGGTTTCTGACCGCGGAACTTGCTTCACGTCGCAGGAGTTCAAACGTTTTTGTGTGGAATTCGAAATCCAACACATTCTCAATGCTGTATCAGCCCCTCGCGCAAATGGTCAGGTAGAAAGGTATAATCGAACCGTGCTAGATAGTCTCAGAACTTATACTGATAAAATGGGTGAGAACAAATGGGACCAGAATGTAGGAAAAATACAGTGGGGCCTCAATAATACCCTCAACAAGGGAATAGGTAAAACCCCAGCTGAAGCGCTTTTCTGCAAAAGGCCGCTAAGCAAAGGTGAAGGCTTATTAGGTGATACATTAACTGAAACTAGGCAAAATGACAAAAGTATTGAGGAAATAAGAGAGGAAATTAATGAATATATAGATAAAGATCAAAATAAACAAAGACAGAGATTTGACCGAAAAAGAAAAGAAGCTAAAGTATATAAAATAGGAGATCTTGTAAAAATACTGAAGACTTTACCGTCTAATGACGGTAAAAGTCGTAAACTTCTGCCAAAATATACGGGTCCTTTTAGAATAACTGGTATTTTAGATAATGATAGGTATGAGATTTCTAGTATTCCCGGGTCTCATATTACTAGGGGAAAATATTCAAACGTTTGGGCTGCTGATCGTATACAACCATGGATCACCATTACCAGTGACCAAAGTGATAGTTCAGATGATGAAACAGGCTTGGTAAAGGGTTAAAATTGTTTGTAAGCCGAGTTTATAAGATGGTGGCTACTATACTTTAAAAATAGAATGTTTTAATGATTTTGTCCTAATTTTATTGAAAAATTCGATTACTCAATTAAACTTCGAAAGATTCGATTATTCTGATTTGATAAAGATATTATTGATACTTAAATGTAGATTATATTGTGTTATGATATTTGATTAAATAATTATTATTGAAAGGAAATCATTGTGACATGACATGACGTGTAATTTAAGCAGATGTGTTGTTGAAATCTGGAAGTCGTACACGGCCGTGGAGTCTTGTTGCAAGATGACTTGCTCTTGGCTTAGCGGTGAGGGGTGCGGTGCAGATGTGTTGTTGAAATCTGGAAGTCGTACACGGCCGTGGAGTCTTGTTGCAAGATGACTTGCTCTTGACTTAGCGGTGAGGGGTGCGGTGCAGATGTGTTGTTGAAATCTGGAAGTCGTACACGGCCGTGGAGTCTTGTTGCAAGATGACTTGCTCTTGACTTAACGGTGAGGGGTGCGGTGCAGATGTGTTGTTGAAATCTGGAAGCCGTACACGGCCGTGGAGTCTTGTTGCAAGATGACTTGCTCTTGGCTTAACGGTGAGGGGTGCGGTGCAGATGTGTTGTTGAAATCTGGAAGTCGTACACGGCCGTGGAGTCTTGTTGCAAGATGACTTGCTCTTAACTCAACGGTGAGGGGTGCGGTGCAGATGTGTTGTTGAAATCTGGAAGCCGTACACGGCCGTGGAGTCTTGTTGCAAGATGACTTGCTCTTGGCTTAACGGTGAGGGGTGCGGTGCAGATTAGTAGTGTAGTCGTTATATCTGGAATTTAGTGTTTTTGTGATATAAAAAAAAAAATTGTGTTAGGTATGTTATAAGTTTGAGGACAAACTTAATGTAGTCAGGATGGCCGATTGTTAGATGTTATTAATTATATTCAAAGATGTTAATTGTATTTTAAGTATAAATAACTATATTATGCAATTATTGTTACTAAATATTTACTACAATATTAATTTATTTGTATTTTTGTGAATATAGGAAAGAAACTGACTAAATTGAATGTAAAGTGAGGGTAAATATAAAATATGCGTGAACGTAGATCACCTACGTTCACACCGTACATTTTAGGACATATATAGCCATGATTCGATGAATTGTCGCATTACGTTACGAATCGTCAAAGTGAACACTTCTAATAAAATAGTATTATTACCACGTTGTTATTAATAAATTAGTATTTTCACCTCGTTGTTATTATTATCCTTACTTATATTATAAATGCGAAAGCGTGTTTGAAAAATCGATATACATACGTAGAAAAACAGCTGGCATAGTGTAAGGACCCTCAGTCATGAGGAATCGAATTATATAGCAAGAAAAAACTACAAGTAGCTTTAGTTACGCTAATTTTACATTCCTCAAGTTGAAAGTTGCAAAAATAAACAAAGTAATGCGTCTCGCCGTTTCAAAGCGGGTGAAAATAGACTCATCTGAAACCCTTTCATGTCTGTCGCCGGTCGGCCCACGTCGGCGACAAGTGTTAACCTTTCTTATTGAGATTTCAGAAACACCTTTGATGACATAGGCATGAACATCGCTAGGCGGGGCAACTAGAGATATAATTACCGATACTATAACTGAACTAGGGATATAAAATACAAAATTTTAGGAACGAGGGTATTTGATATTAATTTTATAAAATTCAAGTCTAAAACTTCGCCGTTTCACATAAGTTATTCCTCTAATTGGATTTTCAAAACATTTAGAAAGAAGCCTCTCGACGAAAAGATCTACTGTTATGTGAATGAATAGTTTAACTTTACTTAGTTATTACTCCAAAAAGCAAAAAAAAATTACTATATATTATTATATACTCGGACATTTATTTTCATGAAAATATTCCAAATAAACTACTATGGAAATATTTATTGAGTACTAGCTGATGCCCGCGACTTTGTCCGCGTGGATTTAGTTTTTAAAGTCCCTCGGGAACTCCTTGATTTTCCGGGATAAAAAGTAGCCTAGATGTTGAACCGAGTAATAAGCTACCACAGTATAAAAATTTGTAGAAATCTGTGCGGTAGTTTTTACGTGAAAGAAGGACAAACAAACAGACAAACAGACAAAAAAAAATTAGCTTCTGTTTTGATATCTGTATCTTGAACACAATTAGAAGCAAAAACCCTTTTTTGAATCTATTTCATGTACAGAATTGGTTTCGTTTCGGTTTTATTATATGTATAGATGTAAAACGCGTTGCATAATTACGTAAGTAAACAACAAATAAAATAAAAGGAATTCGTCAGTCTATAGATAACCCAATACTAAATAAATAATAATCAAAAATATTCTGCATAAATATATACTTTGGGTTACAAAAATTGTTTTTGAGAGTAAATTCTTACGTCTGCGAGCCTATTTTCAGCGAAAAGAGCGAAACCACAACATGTGCATTTGAAAGTTGTAAAAATCCACTCGTGTGTATGTTTTTTTAACCCGTTTGAAGGAAAATGTATTTTTACTTATTTTTCGTAGGTCAGAACTTCACGGACACTCAGTTAGAGTTAGAGTTTGCTTAGGTCTGCATATCTTGTACATTATTGAACGAAGGTTATACCGGTTTATCCTTCCACAAGATTAATGGAAAGGAAATCCATGCAACCTTCCTGACAACAAATCTGCCGTACTAGATGTTACTAATGGGAATATTATGAGCGGCTTATCGCTTTGCGACGTAGACGGGACTAGGAAATTCAGGAATAAGACAGGATTTTCACTGCAGCAAACATTTTTTATACTTAAGCTCACCATTAAGGTGTGGATATATGTGACTTGCGCTTAATTAAAACCTTTTTTCTCCGTAATCATTATCGAGAAAGATTTGGAAAAAATATATGTTAATCTATACTATATATGGAATGTCGTCTTCTACTCCAAAAAATTAAAAAAAAATTTGAAATATCATAAATAAATACGCAAAGTAGCCTCTGTTTTTGAACTTATTACCGTTTTACTCCTAAACTATCAATCACAAAATTTTTTTGTTGCCCTCATAATATTTAATAATACAATTTCAATGTAGCCTTCTGCTTATTTTTGTAAATAACTTTTCTAATTACTTGTAACGATTTTTTTCCGTAATCGATACTCGCAATTCGCGCGGACAACCCCTCTGTCGCCCGATAAATCAGTGCGGGACGAGACGTTGTGCTTAGTGGACCTGTGCACTTTTCAGCCCTAACAGTAGGTACTTTCGACTTTCAATAGTGGCAGATCAATTTGCAAAATATTGTATAGTTTTAGCGTTTCATAATAGTAGGCGGGATTATTTGTGAGTGTAAATATAAATTCTTTTTTAGTGTGTATATTATAGGTAGGTATCTTATTATAAGGCTGTACATAATAATTTGTTATTATTGTTATTAATTTTGTTACTGTGTGCATTATAAGTTTCAATCCATAATTGTTTATTTTACTTTAGCTATTGTGCAATTCGTAAAATTAAAAATACTACACTGCTACACACACAAATTTACACTAATTTCTCTAAATTTTATCTTTATTATATACTGGCTGATGCCCGCGACTTCGTCCGCGTGGATTTTCGTCCGCGTGGATTTAGTTTTTAAAATCCCGCGGGAACTCTTTGATTTTCCGGGATGCCTATGTCACATTCCAGGTTCTCAACTATACCTATCCAAAAATCACGTCAATCCGTAGCTTTGTTGCAGCGTGATTGACAGACAAACCAAGAAAAACACACCTTCGCATTTATAATAATTAAAACAGGAACTAAGAACTAGGAATAGAAAACTTATTAGAATTACAAACAAAAGATAAACAAAATTATTATCAAATTAACATTGCAAATTAAAAAATTAAGAGCTAGGAATTAACTTATAATAATTATATTTATATTTATAATAATTATATTTCGTCGCTTCATTCTTCAGATATAAAATTTACCCCTAGTCCCTTTGACCTACAAGCAACGATGCACGCTTTAGATACTTCTTATTTTAGTATAATGACAAAATCCTCCCACTATACCCAACTAGCAAAAATAAGTCATATAAGAGTTTTGCAAACGTTTTGGATATAACTGAATGGTATGCAATTAAGTCATACAATGGTCATACAAACGTTTATACAACGCGATTTTGGCGCAGTTACTATGGCTATAAAGTCGTACAGCTGTCATTCAAATGTCATAAGCAAAAACGTTTAGTCAATTAGGTGTTATAAAATTAATATTTTAAGTATATTTCGTCATAGTAGTGTTGTAATTTATTATTTGTATGAGTATTTAGTCGTATAGTTATCATAGCGCAGACGTTTGTCTGACCAATGAGTCGTTTTGATGCAGTATTGAAGCGCTTTCAATCATAAGTAATATTAATAAATTATATTGCCTGAGCAGCTCGGCGTCTTCAAAAAATTAAAAAACAAAAAGTAATATGTATTTAATATTTTATACTTCAGTGTAATCAATATGCACAAGTTTAATGGGATTTTTTTAATAATGGGATGTGTTTATTTTTAAGTTATTAAAACTTAATGCGAATGTCACTTTTGCGACCAACTTTTTAGGTTTATTAATAAATTTGAAATGCCCCCTTGATTTCTTTTAAATTTAATTATATTTTTCTTTAATAAAAATAAATTATTATTTGTCATAATGCCATTATGATTTACAAAATACTTAAATATACGATAAATACTGCTGTGTTAAGAGTAAAAACTCCTTCATAATGCCACTATGAGTTACAAAATACTTATATACGATAAATACTGCGGTTTTAAGAGTTAAAACTTAAAGAACGCCATCATTACAAACCTATCAGAGTTCCTTAAAACATTTTAGTAATCCGTCATTTTGTCATTCCAAAACATAGTTCTTTTACATTATCAGAACATTTTAGAGCACATAACTTTTTTGGGAATAAGTATAACTATTGCATAGATAGGTATATTATAGACCTCGCCTAACGTTTTAGTCGCAATTGTATTTTATGAAAGTAATAATAATTGCAAGCAATTTCTATGGTATAGTATAGTACAGTTGGTATACTTAACTAAATGTAAATTTTTGTGCATCATGTACCTATAACTAGTACCTACTTACTATTTTTTTTTAGATTTCAAATATAGACGTGGCCTTTCTGCATGTGGACGATTTTCTTAAGAAAAGCGATTTTGAATTATTGAGAGAATTAAAATGGCCGTGGCAAAAAACACATGTTGTCAAAGTCGAAAAATGTCATAATTGTCGGTTTCCAACTTTATCCACAATGCTCAAACATTTTGTCATGCCAAATAACATAATAATAATGTTGCTTCACTATAATTTTTTTTGGTGCCAGCAGTGCAAAGATTTCGCTATTTATGATCAATGATCATTATCCATACGATTAATGTATCTGTAATGAGTAGATAATCAAGAAGCAGATTAAAGTTTGTTTTGTACTGCCATGGTAGGTTTGTTTTATTATACTAGTAACTAGAGGATGCCCGCGACTTCGTCCTCGTGGATTAAGGGTTTTTAATTCCCGCGGGAACTCTTTAATTTTTCGGGTTAAAATGTAACCTATGTGCTTTAATCCTGGGTATGAGCTATCTCTATTCCAAATTTCAGCCAAATCGGTTCATTCTTTGTCGCGTTAAAGAGTAACAAACATCCATCTATCCATACATACCTACATCATCACAATTCACAAACTTTCACATTTATAATATTAGTATGATGTGATTAACTTTAAAGAAATTTTTTCTTCTTCATAATTTTAATCAATTTCATAATTTTTTCTTTTTCTTCTTTCATAATTTTACGGTTTATGTACGGAACCATCACTCTCTGTCGCGTTTATTTAAAATGTCAGAATTCTGACGTTTTGAATCAAACAAATCATAAGCACTAGCTTTTAGTCATACAGTGGTTTCGGATATGACATATAAATGACTTTATTGACATGTAACATTCATAAGAAACCGAAATTATGACTAGTCTTACAGTTGCGGATATAAAAGCTTTTATATAACCAAATTGCTATAAGGTGTCATATATAAGTTGTAATACCAGCCAAAATGTCCTGGCTAAAACGTTTGTGTGACTGTTTATTTTCTGCGATTAAATTGCTTTATAGCTATGTCATACAAACGTTTGTACGAGGACATTTTATTACCAAATTGCATTAAAACATAAATGCAATATACATGACGCCTGTACAACCTCATGTTTTTAAACTTGCTAATATACGATACTTATAGGACGAATTAGTCATAAAAGGTTAAAATGTTATGACCATTTTGTTAGTTGGGTAGTATCCCCACTCCTCCACCTGTTTACCTGTTCACCATTCTTTCGTCATTCCTTTTTCGTGCGTAGCAACGATCGGACGTATAAATGAATTTTAAGTGAATATATTAGTGAACTTCAATTCAAGATAATATAATCATGCCGAAGCGGTCAGCAGAAGAAAAAATAACATATTAAAAAAAATAATAATAATCAAGAAAATGACAAGGAAGACGTCGGATTATATCGGAGTCGGACGACAGTAAGTCTTATAATTTAATTAAAACTATGCTGCAAAATAGAAAAGGTTTACCGGCGGACTCCATAGATCTAATGCTTGCATCTCTTTTGATAACACCAAAAACAATATAATGTAAACCTTTGGTGGAATTTTTGTCAAGGAAACAATTCAGATAGCTATAAAAGTACAGTGGCTCAGGTTACTTCATATTTAATGCAAGAATTTATAAAAGGAGCTAGTTATGGATCACTTAATACACACAGGTCAGCTCTCTCCTTATTATAAGATAAAAATAATTATAGGTTCTGATGAGTGTATAAGTCCTTAAAGGAGCTTTCAAACTCAAACCTACCACTCCCAAGTACACATATACATGGGATCCTAAACTAGTTCTCAATCATATCACAGATTGGTACCCTAATACAACACTTAATCTTGGAAAACTGACTAAGAAAGTGGAAGCTTTGTTGGCTTTGTGCATGGCCCAAAGAGTTCAAACCCTATCACTCATAAAACTTAGTAGTATCCTAAGTCTTGTCCAATGGCATTAACATAACAATAACGGATATAATAAAAATGTCTGCTCCAGGGCGAGAACAGCCCCTTCTATTCTTGCCGTTTTTCAAGGAAAAATTCAGTATCTGCCCGGCTACTGTGCTTTTGGACTATATGTCTTGCACCGAAAAGCTTCGTAACGAAAACTGTACGAAACTTATTATTACAACTAGACGGCCCTACAAAAATGTCACCTCTCAAACCATAAGTCGTTGGATAAAATTGGTGTTGTCATAAAGTGGTGTAGACGTAGCCACTTTTAGGGCGCATAGCACACGACATGCACCCACCTCAAAAGCCAGTTCCATAGGTGTATGCATCGACACAATACGCAAAACGGCTGGATGTTCAAATTCTCATACTTTTGCGAGATTTTACAAATTAAATATAGTTAGTAACAATCAATTTGCCAAAGCAATATGCTCTGAAAATTACGAATGTATTCACTTACTTTATATTTGTTGATTCTTTTAACCTAATGTTGTATAATTTGTAATAATAACAAATTATTTGCTAATTTATTCTTCCATACTTTATAATACATACATATACTTGTAGATACAATTCTTGCAAAAATTTAGATCTCTAAACATCTACTTGGTAAATTTTATATCTGAAGAATGAAGCGACGAAATATAATATATGATCAAACGAAATTACCTGTACGTGAAGTTCGATCATTATTATATGAGTCGCTTCATTCGAAGATATAATATTAGTGTATATTATGTTGTGTACATATTTTACTTACAAATACCTAGATATTATAGTTAAGTAATTATTATTATTTCGTAAATTATCATTAATTCTTAATTATTTTAAACTTTAATTCAATTAGCGGCCCTTGAAATCAAAAAGGTTGAAGACCCCTGTATTTGTGGCGAACGACCGCTTGTTGCGATGCGACGGACAAAATAGGTACTCCGCGCTGCGCGTAATTATTGTGAGGTGCGGGCGGCTGGCGCGGGGCATTTTCATCGGTAACGCCCAATCGAGCAAGGTCAAGGGCGTATATCGGACTCTTAATTCTCATAATAACCCTTTTGAACTTATTCGGTGGATTAAGAACAAATTCAAAGTAACGAGGCAGTGAAAACAGTGCTGAAAAATTTACAATTCAGAGAGCGCTTGTGATGTGGTGTGTGCTGGGTAGAAGTAACGAAATGCAATCTGTATTTCCATTCATAGATTTAGGATAAGGAGGAAGGAATCTATGGATACATCTTATTTATTCAGGTGATAATATGTTCGAGATATTATGACCAGGTTTTTCTTATAAGGTGGTGATCATATAAATAGAATACCTGGCTGAGTCTGTTGTGGCCCCTTCTAAGATCAGAAGGCGCGTTTAGAACAAAAAGTGTACTTAACCTGAGTTTGAAAAATTTGACACTTGATACCTTCCTCTTTTTGCGTCGTTTTCGTCGGTTGAAAATAAATTAATCTTGTGGCATGTGGATTGTGGAAATCCATAAAACCCATGTCCAGCTTTGGACGTCTGCTGGTTGATAAATATTAAGATAAAGACAATTTGTCAACGAATCTGAACAGGATATCGCCACGAACGTGCACACTAATGTATATTACTTATATTGACGTAAATGGGATTATTTGCGGTAGGGCTTATCGCTTCCCAGAAACGCGCTAGATGTTAGATATAGACAGAAGGACAGACACATATTTCTTATGCCCGTTTTCACCAACATTTCCTAACTTTTACGGGCTACCTTAGCTAATTTAGGTGACGCTTTCTGTCAATTTTGTTTACACAAGCTTTGAGACAACTAAAGGTGAAAATGACATTGGGTAAAGGATTTTATTTAGGGTCTACCTACGTAAAAAGACTCTTACTTAAGGGATGATTTAGGTATGGTTAATGAAGACGGGCATTAGTGTAATATGATATTGTCAAAACTTACGCATTTCTCAAGTGTCAGGTATACCTACTACGAGTATGAAATTTTTGATATTTTCAATTCTTTCAGCAATAAAAATACTAAAATCTATTTGATTTACACGCTATGAAATTCATGAAATGTTTAAGTAAATTAACATTTATTATTTCATCTCTATATGTATAAGAAATTCGGGATTTCTACCGCATCTAATCTGTTAAAACGTTACGGAATTTAGGATTAGCAGAACGGATTATTGAGGTTTATTGACTGGGACACGATTTATTGAACCGAAAAGGCTCAAGGGTTATAACTAAGGAAGTGTGGGGAAGTTAGGTATCACAATCAATCAAACTCCCCATATTTCATTCGTACTTGTTTTAATCACAGTTTTACTTGCACTGTTTAATACGGGAATTACAATGTCAGTTTGGTATGCCGCAGTTACGTTGCAAATACATGAAACAATAATTATATAATCTTACATCAAAAATCTTGCCTTTTTTCTCTGAGCAATTATACCATACTAGTGTTGTGTCTTGACAGTTCCATAGACAGTGCGGTAGTGATGCATCGATAACGCCACACCACCCCCCTACGGAGTGAAAAACGTGGTAGTTAAACGTCGAGAGGCGTTTTGA
Organism: Oeneis ivallda; assembly: GCA_029955525.1. Classification (NCBI taxonomy): domain Eukaryota; kingdom Metazoa; phylum Arthropoda; class Insecta; order Lepidoptera; family Nymphalidae; genus Oeneis; species Oeneis ivallda. Next base: position 7,327,039 of record JARPMR010000019.1, read on the forward strand.
ATTTTACAGTTCTACCAGACCGAGTTGTGAATGGCTGACGGCTGGCAGCTGGAAGCTGTTCCTTATCAACCTCCGGGACCTTTCTCCCCACTGGTTCCTTGGTTGCGGGGGTCGGATCTATTTCTGAATCAATATACACTGGTTTTAGTCGGTCGATACTCACCACGACCTCCTTTAGGCCTATTAGGATGGTGAAAGTCTTTTCGCCCCTGCGAACCACTTTGTACGGACCGTTATAAGGTGGCCTCAGTGAAGGTCGTCCGGTGTCGTCCCTCAGCCAGACGTGGGTCGAGGTCAAAAGATCTTTGAATACGAAAGATGATCTCTGCTCGTGCCTTGATACCGGCGTTGGGCGCAGACTTGCCATATGCCGTCTCAGCTGTGTGATGAACCTGGAAGGTTCATCGTTGAGATCCTCCTTCGGCGCTGGGGCCAGAAATTCGCCGGGTAGGCACAGTGGCTCCCCGTACACTACCTCAGCAGCGGAAGCCTGCATGTCCTCTTTTAAGGCTGCCCGCATCCCGAGTAATACAACGGGGAGAGCATGTGTCCATGTGTCTTCGTGACACATGAGGGCGGCCTTAAGGGTTCTATGCATCCGCTCTACTAGCCCGTTCGCACACGGGTGATAACTCGTGGTACGAACACGCTTGATGGAGCACAGCTGCATGAGGGACTGAAACAAGCTAGATTCAAATTGTCTCCCCTGGTCTGTTGTCACGAGCTGAGGAACGCCAAAACGGGCAATCCATTCCCGGAAAAATGTTTCAGCAACCTCCTCCGCAGTTATCCCTGCCATTGGCCAGGCCTCAGGCCACCGAGAAAACCTGTCCACGGCAGTGAGACAATATTGATGCCCCTTGCTGGGCGGGAGAGGGCCAATAATATCAATGTGCACATGGCGAAATCGCTTAGATGGACAGGCGAAGTCACCTATGGGGGATGACGTATGCCGATTAATTTTGGATCGCTGGCAAGCGGTGCAAAAACGAGCCCAATTCCGACAATCCTTTTGCATACTCGGCCAGACAAAACGCTCAGCAACCAATCGCGCAGAAACTCGCGCGCCTGGGTGGCTGAGGTTGTGGAGCTTTTGAAAATATGCTCGACGGAATGAAGGGGTCAAGAATGGCCGCGGTTTGCCCGTGGACACATCACAAAAAACCTCCAGTTCCGTGCCCGGAATAAGCACCTTTTCTAGTTTAAGTGAGGAATTTTTGATGGCCTCTTGGAGCTCAAGGTCAGTCTCCTGTTCTTTGGCGAGAGCAGCAAAATCCTCTTCCAAGTGGACTGCCTCCACGCGCGACATAGCGTCTGCAACTATATTATCTGCTCCCTTTACGTGCACAATATCCGTGGTGAACTGGGAAATAAATGTAAGTTGGTTTAGCTGCGGAGGAGGCAACTTTTCGCGCTTCTGAGTGAAAGCATATATCAGGGGCTTATGGTCCGTGTAAATTGTAACATGCTGGGCCTCCAAAACGTGCCGAAAATGTTGAACAGCCTCGTAGACTGCAAGCAACTCACGATAGTAAGCAGGCCACGCCGCTTTCCGCTCCGTGAGCTTTTTGCTAAAAAACGCAAGGGGCTGCCAATCGTCTCCGACACGTTGTTGGAGACAAGCACCGACATGAGACGAGGAAGCATCAGTAAACAGCCCAAGTGGGGCAGTGTTGTCAGGGTGAGCCAAAAGGGTGACGTTAGCCAGATGGTCTTTGCATTTTTGGAATGCCACCTCTGTTTCGGGTGTCCAAGGAACGGGTTTGGCGCCTTTGAGTTTAGAGTCTGCTAAAATGTTAATAAGCGGGGCTTGTAACTCAGCTGCTTTCGGGAGAAATCGGCGGTAAAAATTTACCATGCCGAGGAACCGGCGGAGGCCTTCAACCGTTTTCGGTAAAGGAAAATCCCGCAGGGCTTCAATTCTCTCGCTTGGCGGGCGAGTTCCATCCTTGGAGATCCGATGGCCTAAGAATGTCACCTCGTCAGAACCAAAAACACATTTTGATGGATTAATAACGACCCCATATTGTGACAACCGTTGAAATAATACCCGCAGGTGTTCAACGTGCTCCTCAGGAGTACGAGAGAACACTAGAATGTCATCTACATAGGGGAAGCAAAAAGTGAGGCCTCCCACAACCTCATCTATAAACCTTTGAAAGGTTTGTCCCGCGTTTCGCAGCCCGAACGTCATAAAGGGGAACTCAAATAATCCAAATGGCGTGGTGATGGCAGTTTTCTTTATGTCATCCGGATTTACGGGAATTTGTTGATATGCCTTGACCAGGTCCACAGTACTAAATATTGTAGACCCGGCCAATTCCTGGCTAAAGTCCCCAATATGACGCACGGGGTATCGGTCTGGGATGGTGCGAGCGTTTAAAACGCGATAGTCGCCGCACGCCCGCCAGCCATCTTGACCTTTCTTGGCCAAATGTAGTGGCGAAGACCACGGGCTAGTAGAAGGGCGCGCCGTGCCGCAACTAACCATTTCTTCAAACTCCTTCTTCGCAGCCTGTAATTTCTGGCCTGCGAGCCTTCGAGGTCGACATGACACTGGCGGTCCCTCGGATGTCACAATATGGTGCACAGTATTATGTTTGATTTCCCTATGCATGCCTGGTGGACGCGTTATATCGGGAAATTGCTTCAGTACTTCTAAGTAAGGTGAAATTCCTGAAATAACAGTTTTGACGCTGGGCTGTGTAATGTTTGCAATGGTGGCTTTTGTGGAAAGATTTGTGGTGGCATCTATAAGCTTGCCGATGCGGCAATCTGGTAGAAGATGATAATAAGCTAGAAAGTCAGCGCCAATGATCGGCATGCCCACATCTGCCACGACAAAATTCCATTTAAAGTCCCTGCGCAAGCCCAGATTTAAATGCAGGCAAATGGTTCCATAGGTATTTATAGGGGTGCCATTTGCTGCTCGTACATCAAAGTTAGTCTGAATGACTGGGCCCTTAAGCATCCTTAGTGGGAAACAGCAAAGGTCAGAGCCTGTATCAATCAGGTATTTGATATTTGTTTGGGCATCTGTAATGAACAGCCGGCGTGAAACGGGATCGCAATCAGTAGCCGCCACTACTGATTGCTTGTTTCGTTTCCCGGCTCCGGTTTCCACTCACATGGGCTGATGCATCTATTGGCTTTGCTAGCAAACCTCTTGTGGTACCAGCATACTCTGGGACCAGAACGAGAAGATGACCGCTGTCTTTGCCTCGACTGAGATCTAGACCTAGGGCGTCTACATAACTCATCCATCCTCTTCATCAACTCATCCATTTGCTGTTTTAGTAGTTGCAGCTCTGTGGGTGCGGCAGCGGCATTAACTGAACTGGGCTGGCAGTTAGAGGATGCAGGTGCCTCAACAATTGTATCAGCAATTTCAGCCACCTTGTCTAGAGGCAAATCACATTGTGCCATAAGGATCCTCTGTACCTCCTGAGGCAACCTGCGCATCCACAGTTCCCTGATGATACCCTCATCACTACAGTTTGAGCTTGCAAGGGAACGCAGGTGCCGAAGGAATGCAGAAGGTTTACGGTCCCCCAGTTGTACTTCACTTAAAAGTTTTCTCACGCGTTGCTCTTTTGAAGCAGAGAATCGAGCAATGAGCTCTCTCTTTAAGTTCTCATACTTGTTTTCGGATGGAGGACTTGCAATAACGTCTTCCACCTCCTCAGCCATTCTTGCGTCCAGCATAGATAAGACATAGCCATATTTGGTGCTGTCTTGTTTAATATTCGCAATCTCGAATTGCGCCTCTGCCTGGGCAAACCAAATAACTGGTTTGTCCTGCCAGAAGGTGGGCAGCTTCACAGCTACACCATTCACAGAAGCGGTACCTGGTAAAGACTGCAATTCAGTCAACTGCCTCTGTAGTTCTTTTATTTTCATGTGTAGTTGTTCTTCGACCATTTTGAACCAGCAACACAGAACACAAATATACAAAACAAATCAATAATACTATGTGTTAAAAGAACAAAGATACAAATATACAGCCCAAATGAACAATAATCATTTGTTAAAATAACTAAATAATTTTCAAAAAAAAAAAAAAATCACATATAGTAGACAATGTTAGGCTAAGGGTCAGTATGAAAAACACAAACACAATTAAAAAAGTAACTAGAATACAATAGTTGTAAAAAAATATAAGAAAACTTAACAAACAAAATACAAATTAACTTACCAATCTATGGGTTATTTTTTTTAACACATATTCTGTTCCCTTATTACACTATGATTAGTGTTTTAATAAAGTTTGCTAGTCTCTATAGCCCTTAAGTTAGTTTAGTCTGCAAAAGTTTAGTCTATTTGTTTGTTTTATTTACATAATACACTTCACAATTCGCAACAAAGGCACATAACACCAACACAGCGAAGAAAACACGAAGAACAAAAGAAGAAACGAAGAACGAAGCGGAACAATCCGGGGGCACGCTCACTAGCTCGTAGCATGTAGCGTAGTTACAATGAGGTAATAGGGCTCCACCCAGTGTAAATTCCTTCAGTGTCGAAAGGTCGGCGTCACCATTGTGGGGAAGTTAGGTATCACAATCAATCAAACTCCCCATATTTCATTCGTACTTGTTTTAATCACAGTTTTACTTGCACTGTTTAATACGGGAATTACAATGTCAGTTTGGTATGCCGCAGTTACGTTGCAAATACATGAAACAATAATTATATAATCTTACATCAAAAATCTTGCCTTTTTTCTCTGAGCAATTATACCATACTAGTGTTGTGTCTTGACAGTTCCATAGACAGTGCGGTAGTGATGCATCGATAACGCCACAGAAGTTTGGCTGTAAATCCTTGTCTAAACTTTTTACCAACTGTAAAGTCTGTCTCGATGAATGGCTCTGTTATGGTTAGCGCACACCGGTGGACGGCAGGGGAGAATCAAGGAGAATCCTATGTCCGCCAGCAGGCTCATTATCAGCGCAGACTGGCGGACTCCGAAACTTGCGGCGCATACCGACGTCTCCCGCTGCGGTATCCTCTGGCATGCTCTTTGATACCGCAGAGGAAAATCCACTGCGATGCTCCGAAGTCAGTATCCGAGCAATGAAATAATGTATTATGTACTGATAGCGTAGATATGTATGTATCTACGTAACTCAAAAGTTGCAAACTTTGCAGGAGAAACAAAAAGCGGAGGAATACCAATTATTTAATAGAAATGATATTGTTAGCAGAATTTCAAAATAATTCATTGTAAAGTGGCGGTATCAACTAAAACTAAGTATAAAAGCGAGCCCTCGGTCACACACGTGCGATTCCTGGCTTACCCGCCAAACGTGAAAGTTGACTGTCGGTAACAACTACCGGCGGTATTCGATTATTGTGTAAAGTGGAGTTAATTTGAAAGTAAATTAGCTCAATTTGTTTTGAACCTGTGTTTTCTCATTATTTTCCGTCTCTGATTTCTAACAATACACTCAGAAGTCAGTACCATTAATTATTATTTTGTTTTTGAGCTTAGCCAATCTAATAACGTATGAAAGTTATTTAAGATATTTTTTGAGATATGAGGTTTTCATGCTAGACCATCGATACTTTATTTCAATTGGATAAGTACAACTTTACAATGGAGTGAAACCCTCGACCTTCCCGTCACATCCGTCGAGGAGTAATTTCTGAGAAACGATAAGCCGGCCATCGTAGGTGCATTTGCGATTTGTGGAGTCAATAACATATACCTACTTCGACGTTCTGTTCTATTAATAAATAATTTTTGAATTAATAAGCGGTGATAGCGTAGTGGTTCAGACTTCTGCTTCCTTTTCATGGAGTCCGGGTTCGATTTGAGACATGTGCCCACAACTGGGCAGGCGATGGGATGACGAATGAATGGGAGAAGTAATGAATGCATATCCTATTAATCCTACTAATATTATAAATGCGATAGTTTGTGAGGATGGATGGATGGATGGATGGATGGATAGATGGATGGATGGATGGATGTTTGTTACTCATTAACGCCACAACGAATGAACCGATGTGGCTGAATTAATTTGGAATGGTGATAGCTCATACCATAATCCTGGGGATCAGCACATAGACTACATTTTATCCCGGAAAATTACAGAGTTAGTGCGGGAATTAAAGAACCTTAATACACGCGGACGAAGTCGCGGACATCTTCTAGTTAATAATATTATAAATGTGAAAGTTTGTTTGTTTGTTCTTTCATTCACGCAGCTGTTGCTGCGACATCAACGACGAAGACTGACCCGTTGATCGGCGTAATTTTTGCATGGGTATAGTTGATGTCTTGTAGAGTGATAAGGTACCTTTTATCCCGGAAAAACAGGATAGACCTAAGTATATCAGCGCAGACGAAGTCGCGAGCGAAAACTACCTAGATTAAAATATTTTGACGAAAATATTATTGAGAAAACAATACAATTATAATATGTTCCTTCAAGTAAGAAGAGATTATCTCTTGTCACCTTTTAGAACTTAACAAAACATACAAAGATAGTAATATATTTTGTTTACAAGAAAAATACAAGTAGAGATAATTTTTTGGTGAAGTGTGTATTCTCAACAATCGTTTGAAACGCTGTGTTCACACACAGCGAGTTTATGTCATTAATCAAGCATCTGTCCACGCCGGTGATATCTCTGCTGAAGTTTATAGCTCAACGAACTGCATAAAGACGCGCTCTTGAAGATCGTAAACGTCTGTCATTTTTAGGGTTCCGTACCAAAATGGTAAAAATTGAACCCTTATGGTGAGACTTTCTCCGTCCGTCCGTCCGTCTGTCACAGTCGATTATTTCAGTAACTATTAAAGCTATCGACATGAAACTTGGCATAGTTATGTATAATAGTGGCCCAACATCATTGGAATAAAGAAAAATCGAAAATTATTTTTAGTTTTATTAAAAAAGGGGGAAAATCGGGGGTTTGAAATTTCAAAGTAAAATAACTATACTGAGTGGGGTATCATATGAAAGGCCTTTACTTGTGCATTCTAAAACAGTTTTTTATTTATTTCTATACGTAATAGTTTTTGAGTAATCGTCCAAAATGTCGAAAAAAATACCGTTCCCCCTTATCTCCGAAGTTTACCAATCGAAAAATCTGAAATAATTATGGTCAATAAAGGTTAATGTATATTTTACAGGAAAAATAAAACCAACGCTCTAACTAGCATAGTTTTTTTATATTAACAATAAACCTCTACAAACAAAGTTAACGATAAATAAGCAAATTAATATTATAATATTATCGTTTTACTTTTACTTTTGGAGTACGGAACCCTCGGTGCGCGAGTCCGACTCGCACTTGGCCGGCTTTTTATATTAGTATTTTGACATTTAAAAGTAGAGTATATTATCCACTCATAATAATTGTTATGACTTTCACGCCTAAGAAATAAGTTAGTTCATTTGCGCTAATACAATCATATTTTTGTCTTGTAAAATTTTTAAATTTGGTTAAATTTTTACACTATACAAAAATAAATTACATGGTGATAATAGCCCAAAGATGTGAATATTGTAGTTTGAATGTGAATTTGGCCTAAGTTAAGACTGAATAAGCAGACAAGCGTGCTGCCTATTCAGGCCCTGCGCCTTATTTACAAAAGAGTGCGTAGTATTTACGCACTTACATTGATACATTTACGATTTTCTCTTAGAAATGAAATACATACATATATTTAGGGAGCAATCATAATCACATAGATTGAGGATTGGTAGCTTAGTCTCTACTAGATACCGCCCCTCTTACAAACAATAGCTCCATAAATGCGGCAACGTAATAATATCATAGTTTGTGTGAAAACGTCAAACATTGGTTGCTATGAAACTATGTGGGTACGCCAGTACAGGCGTACTATGAATTATTGCTGCAAATTACTAGTACGCCGCCGGTATGTAGTAGGTGTGAAGCATCTTTGTCTGTCACTGCATTGATATTGTCAGTCCCAATTTCATCGCTGATGCAGCGATGAATTGATTAATGTTTAGCGTATTTTGAATCTTCACTTTACAAAGTAATATAATATCGTTTCTACCTGGTTTTTACGGTGAACGCAGCGTCCAACGAATACAAGTACACTTTAGCGTTGAGTGTAAGTATTTACTTAAGAGACTATAAAGATGCTCGTAAACGTCTGTCGCTTTATAAATTAGTATTTTGACTTATTAAAGTACTCGGAATTATGAGTTTCGCGTCACCGTATTTAGCGCGCCGACCTCATGCTCATAATTGGAATATATGAGCAGCTAAATGTAAACCAAAGTGAACTTCTTTCTACATGTTTGCTTTGTTGAAAGTTATTTTATACGAGCTGGTAGCAATTCCTTGTTCTATTTGTCTTTTCGATGTTACAATATTGAAATATAACGGACATAGTCCTCCACGCTGGCTAAGCAGGTACAGATTGCCAGAGCTTACACACCTTTGAGAACATTATGGAGAACTCTCAGGCAGAAATCTGTAAAGGTTTTTCTCACAATGTCACCTTTAAAGAAATAGATATTTTATTGCAAAATCGCCCATAACTTTTAAAGTCGGAGATGCCTGCCTGGAATCTAACCCAGGATCCCCTCAAAAAGATGCCTAAGTCAACCACTAGTCTATCGCCGCTTTGTTATTAATGTGTTTTAAAAATATTTGGTAGCGTTACATTAACGTAAAATAATATGGATCTAAAACATAAAAGTCAAAGCAGTCAAAACTAATTTACAAAGAAACTTCAAAGCCGACCCGTCGTCGGAGGCGGCCAGCGATGCGATTCTGTCCTTTGATTACCGACCGAGTTCGTCCCATTCGCTATTTTCGACCTGACACTCTACTAGCTACTAGTGACGGAGGGTTACCACTTTAAAAAAATGTAGAGCATAGTAATGTGTTTAATATATATTTTTTCTTATACAAAAGGTAAACAAGTAGTTTCTCGCGAAATTCCCAGAGATTTTTCGAAATTCCCACGGGATAGGGATAAAAGAGGACTTATGTTTCCGCTTTAAAATTCTATTTTATATCCGTGATTATAATTGTTTCAGACTTCTTTGGCATTTATCTAATTAGATAATCATAGTCACTAATAACTGTGTTGATGATTTTTCGAAATTCCGTCGTGATTTAAGATACAGGAAATTGCTGCAGTTTCTGATTTCACGCGAGCGAAGCTACCCTAGTATTTAATAACCATCGTTGAACCAAGAGTCGAAAACTTCTAGTTTTGACCTGCAACGATTCTACACAATCTGGGAAAGCAAGAAAAAAAAGAAACCTTATAATATACTTACTCACATATGAAAATGCTCTGTGCAACCCTGTGATATCCACTATCCAGTCAAGTCAGGGTTGAAAATGGCAGTCTCCCTGTGCAATAATTACAGGCGGCACTCGCTAGTCGCTGATGGCTACACTATTTGGGGAGGACGTACCTATTCGTAGGCACTCGGCTACGTTTTATTATGTCAACTATGGGCCTTTGTGTTTTAATTAGCACTGATGCCGAGCTAACATTAGTCCGTAAAGTCTAATTATTAAGCTATTGCATAGCTTTTATCGCGGGCTTTGAACTAGAACAAACAGTTTGAGCGCGGCGACCGAATCAAGAAATTCCGTAACGAAAATAAACCTAACACCGTCGTTCAGTAAGCGTTCAACATTTTAGAGGTTCACAAATAGCTCTGTTTGGCGCAGTGGGCGAGCGGCCGCTTTCTTTACCGTATGGTGTATCATGTTCATGTCGCAGGTTCGAATCTCACTCGCGAAGTAGTGACAATGCGCTTTTCTTGTTTGTTTGTTTTTTAATTATAATTTTTATTATGTAAAAAAAAATATTGCATAAATATGCATATAAGTATATAATAAAAATGCTATGCAATAGCTTTGCCGCGGCAGTCCCCGAGTGCCACTTAATTTTTTTTAGTGTGTTTGATGGTAGTTTTAAGATATTTTTATAGATAGGTATGCCCTTCCCTGCGTCATGCATGGCGTTAGTTTTTATCGTTTTCCCTTAGGACAAATAAGCACACAAACACACACAACACAGACACAAAGCGCCAGCCGCGTAAGTAGAAAAATTGTAGAATAAATAGAAAAGACAATTTAGTTCTGTGATTCAGACATTTGGGATCTATTTTAATAAGTAAGAAAAAGAAAATACCATAATATTCTAACTACATATCGCAAAATTGATAATTTATTTTAATTGTAGAAATTAATTTCAATGTAATGTCTATGTTAAAAACAATAATATTATTATGTACTTAAATATTTTACATATTTTTTTTGCATAGGTACGATTACCTAATTAATTACCTATTAATTACCTAAGTAATTGCTACTTAATTACGATTCTGTATAATCGATTTGATTTATTTTCCACTATAAATGCTCTTTTTGCAAATAGGTTGGGTCTGTTAAGCTTCATAAAAAGCTTGTGATTTTGAGTCAAGTAGAAAGTTGAATAGGTGCTTAAGTATGTACTTAGTTATTTTTACAGCGTTCTACTAATTATGCTGGCATGTTGAGTTTATAATAAATTAAACTCAATGTTGTTAATGAAATTATCCTACACTAAAAATTATAATCCTGCAATTTTTTTTATTGGAAGGGGTATGGCAGTGAACATTCAACCCCTAATTGGTTTATACACACCATCGTGCCGGAACGCTAAATCGCTTGGCGGCACGTCTTTGACGGTAGGGTGGTAACTAGCCACGGCCAAAGCCTCGCACCAGACCAGACCAGAGACAATTCAGAAATTATAAATTCACAAAATGACCCCGCTGGGAATCGAACCCGAGATCTCCCAGTTATAAGGCAACAGCGCTCACCACTGAGCAAAAGATGTATTGTTTTGAAAATATTTCCTGGAAGTATCCGATGTGCCAGGATGTCGCACACGGCTCACACAGGATGTGTGATGGCCATTATAATGTCATTGTGATGTCCGCTAACCCCATGGGTCGTGTCCATACTAATATCTTCAGACTATGGTAGTCAGGGTTGGCAAATGTTAAAAACGTCGCGCCGCGCGCGTCTTCTTCTCGACAGACGTCCATTGCTGGACAAAAGTCTCTTGCATGGACTTCCACGGACTACGGTCTTACTCTACCTGTATCCAGCGGCTCCCTACGACTTGTCTGACGTCGTCAGTGATGTCTATTATAACGTACCTTCCTATTTCGTTGACATCTGTAAGATCTAAGACGGTGATGACGATGGAAATCTGTAATAAAGTTGAAGTAAATTTAAAGTTAAAAGTTTTTATTAGAGTATAACTGTATTTAATGAAGTCGGGCCGGCTGTATGACAGACAGCCTAAGTCGGTGAAGAAAGTTGTTTTGGGCGAATAAAGTTATTTTTCTTCAAATTCTAAACTTAACTTCCAGTTAACACCAAATATCACCACATCACGTTTTTATCTTAAAAAATCTTGAAATAAAATCTAGCATTACGGTTTATGTGGAAATCAAAACAAAGATAAACTCTGATTTAAAGACATTTTGATTAACCTACGTGCCCTGTCTCGAATATAAAATCTATAAAAAGCACGGAAATAATATTTTCATAGTACCCAAACCTAGAGACCACCTTTCATCACATGATACACCGAAACACTCCTTATTCTGACACATTGATAAATGTGTTTCGCGGATTGAATAATAAACGCCGCTTTGAAATGTCCGGTGAAATAAAAATAGTCTGTCGCCTTTATGTCGTATCTAATAACTATCTATTCTCTAGTCGTCGACAGCTTTTATTTTAGCTATCCTTTAAATGTTTGATTTGATAAGTATTTTTCACATATCAATTGGCCTTTGGTGTGACATTTTATTGCGTGATATATACGACTAGTTAATTTCTACTCCGTGATTTCGACAAAGGGTGTTTCAAAAACTTTCAAAATCAATTCTTCTTCAATGTTTTTATTTCTTTACTATGATAAAACTGTAAGATTGTGGTATTTCATTTTGATTAAAGAGAATTAAAATCGTTTATCCTTTTACTGAAGTGCATAAATTGACTTACATTACAGCGAGCTGTTTTTTACCTAAAGTTGACTATAAAATAAATAGCAATGGCAAAATCGAATTAAGATAATCTAACTACTATAGTGACTTGTAATGTCTACAATTCTGGGGATCAATATTTTAGTTCCGGTAACCACCACTACGATATTCCTCTGTCTACGATTTTTTTTTTATTTTTGTGATAGCATTACTTATAGTTGTAGCTTAGGGGCTTTGTGAAACTAAATTATGCTATAACTGTCCCTCCACATCTCAGAGAATATAACCAAGCCATCGGTCTCGGGTATTTTCAATTATGGTAGATAATAATCGCTATCAGTAAGAGGAAAATTATCCTATAAAACTACTCTGTAACGCACAACGGAAAGACAATCGTTACGTAGCTTCTTCGTAAATAGGTTTACAAATATAGTTCCTACCATGTACCTACAGCCAGTTGCCAAATCTAGGTTAAAAGATGACATCACCAAATATGTACAGGCGTCTCTATCTCACAGTTCCAAATCTTGGGAAGAGAAGTACTATTTTTATTCCAAAATAATTATATTAACAGTGCCGATTTCACCAACGTGACGTCAGTGACGTTTATCTGAGGAAAAATTGGGCGTTCTGACAGTTTTTTGTATTGAAAATACTGGCAAAATATCAAAACGGTCAAATAAAAACGGCCCTTTTTTATCCTGAAAATGTTTAGCAGTGGTTAGATACAGGTATAGGTAAGCAGAAAATGGAAAGAATAAAGATAGATCTCAAAACGCGTCTTCATTACCTCTTTGATCGTTGGAGTATGTAAATATCATTGTAGGTCTGTGTACAATAGTTATTTCATAACACATTTGATCCCATTCTTGTTTACGTGTTGCGAAAATCAGTATTCTAGACGGAGGCGTGTGAACAGAAAGAAACCATAGGTCCCACTCCGCCCATCCATAGCCTCATGTTCTCATATCATAAAACTGGTGATTCATCTAAAATCTAATGTACTATTTTTTATTATAACTAGGTATTCCACAAATTATACGTCTTAGGGTCTATTTCACCAACGTATAATAAGTCTTATCCGAAAGTAAATTTGATATTTTGATAGTTTTTGTATTAAAAATCTGCCAATCTATCACGCTCGGATATGACTTATTTTACGTTGGTAAAATCGGCCCTTAGATATCTAATAACTCATTTCTTCTTAAACATTATATTAAAATTAGTTTTTCCAGCCAAATATATATAAAAAATGAAGCTGAAAAACCTATAGCTTTGTAGTATTGAACAGCAAGGCATATAGGATAGCACCGTTGCGAGAGTTAAATCCCAGGATCACGCACTAAGCGCTTTGTTCCTAATTTGGAATGCCCTTTCAGATTCCATTTTTCCAGCTAACTATACCTTGGGTACCTTTAAATCAAAATGAAAAGGCATCTTCTAGGCAAGTGCGCTCCATCGGCTGCATCTTCACTTACCATCGGATGTGATCGCAAAATATTTATTAAAGCTACCTATATCAAACATTCAGCAGTTATAGTCTAGTGGTTTCCTAATTCAGGGTACCCCTTGAAAATACCCGCTGATCAAATCCCAAGAATGCATCTCTAATTTTTTGGAGTTATGTGCGTTTAAAAAATAAATTAATTAATTTCATTTACTTCAACGCACGGTGAAGGAAAACATCATGAGGAAACCTGCATTCCTGAGAGTTTTCCATAATGTTCTCAAAGGTGTGTGAGGTCTGCCAAGTAATATTAATTAATTAGGCTAAAATGGTAGGCCTAGATGAAATAAATAATTTTTCATTTTCAATTTTTTTCAATTTTGAATTTAATAACTATACTTTTACTATAATCATTTCCAACATGTAAATTCCTATAGGTATTCTCAATATATCCTTAACCTTCTCCTGTAAACCTTTCAAACGCCCCAGGTTTTTTGTGTTTATGCAAAGAAGGCATTTCCTTCCTCTAGTTCCTCATATTATTATGTAAATATAGTTTCCTATAAGTTGCGGGCGGTCTTTATTTGATTAAATATTTTCACGTATAGACCATTCTATATGTTAAATATGACTTTGTCGCAATTTTGCGATGGCACTGAATAAATGATTGTCAGTGGTGTGGGCTGATTTGGGTTTGTTTAACGGCACCTGATTTGTATACAATGATCATTGTTCGAAGTGTAAAGACCTCTCCTCACGTTCCGATTGTAAGTTAGATTCAAAAATACGTATAATGTGGCTATGTAGTACATTTCAACGTGATTAGCGCGTTCCATCCTACGAAAAGCTGTAAGTAGATTGCGTTGTAGGTACCGTCAACTTACGGTCAACTGTGAGGTGAGGTCTTTATCGAAGGAAAACTAGCTATTCAATGAAAAATTCTGTTTCAACCTCTATATGACATGTTTAAAACCATTGCGTTTTCACCAGCAATTATCATTTAGGACCTCTACGTGATAACTACGTCGTCGATTTCTTAAAAAGTTCAATTCTCGTAATGTTGAAATCTAAATGTTGATCCCTTTTGTTAGGTAGGTCTATGTTAGTAGGGTAGGTACCTCAACTATAGCACATAATATACTTATTTACTTTGACATTTAAATTTTAAAATAGGTATATTACTATGAAGATAAGAACCTATTCCTTTTCCTTAGGTAAAATTCCAGTATAGGACAAAGCATAGCAAGTCCTATTTCTATGTAAAATTCATTGACAATAGATTACTAACAGGAAATCGACATAAGTGTCCATTATTCAAACTTCATCCGAAGTTCATAAAATTGGTACGTCTGTAGGCGCTGTAAGCTCTATTCATACAGTTTAATAACCGGCTGGCGTCGATTCCTCCCAATAGAGGAACGATGTGATGTGATGATCCGAACTTAATATTGCATATCTTATTTAAATGTATGCGCATCGCATACCTATTGGATGTAGCATGTAGTGCTTGACATGTTTTAAACATCGCACATGTACCTCTATAAAGGGTGATTTAGATGAGATGTGTGCATTATTTATCTCGGTTACGGGTTTCCTGTATGAATTAAAATGGAAACAGTAGAAGTTAATTATTATTTAGTATAGTTTGGTACTGGAAACCATGATTTTTTAAGTAGTTCAGTGCATGGATTTAAAATATTTACCTAGATCAAGCGTAGATGCATAAACGTTCAAGTCGCATCAGATACCAGCAATTTTTATATGTATAGGATATTGGTAACAGAAGAGTCAAAATCAAATAGATTAAAAATCTTTATCACTGCGCTTTATTGCATTCGTCGACGATCTTAATAAATAAGTGCCAGAAATACAAAACGTTGCAACGAAGAAAGTATAAATTCCCAGACATTCTTGACGACACAACGCGACAGTCCTCTCGTGTGAGATTTCGTCGTCGTTAATCAAGTATGTGGGTCGCTCCCAGATAACCTTATTAACACAAGATAGCGATAAAAACAACTAACTTACTTCACCGTACGCGTCGCTGGTGTTATTTAATCACATTGTAATATGCCTTGAGTCATTTCAAGAGGATACGTTTAATATGCATTGAATAATGACTAGCGATTATGTATGTAGCGCACGTGTCTGTGAGATTCAATTAGACAAAGTTCTAAACGTTCTACGTGCAGAACTTTGGCAAATAAAGCTTTTAACGAACATCTTAATGTTCCTTTGAATAGTACCTACATACCTACGTTTGACCAAAAATATCAAGTTTTGACCAAGAGTGCTAGTCAAAATTATTACTTTCAATCGTGAACATTTTTAAATGGGCTACGCCAGAAGACTCGCTTCGTGATTCATTCATCTATTCAACCTTTGTTACATCTTTTAAGAATTTTGACCGGACGACACAATATGGACAAACGAGTAAGACGACATGGACTGGGAAATTGATGTCAAAATTAACCGAAGTTGAAACTTTTGGAACCTAAGTAGTTCAAACAATTTTGACCGTTTAAAAGTTCTGACTGTGATAGAAATATTATGATCATCAAGCTCAGCTATTGGTATATGTATTACTATTGTTGATATTGAAAATCTTTGACTCATTTTTAGTCTCGAGGTAATCAGATATTTTAAAAGGGACAGACGGTAGACGCTCGTCAATTAATTTCATTACCCCTAATGCCACTAATAAAGAGCAGAGAACATGTGTTTATTTCGATCTACGCTCTCGTCGAGTTAGTTTTATTACATCTCCGAAGTCGGGTTAGGTGATTTATTGGCTGTGGCCTATTTGTACGGCATTTGATGTTGATTATGATTGTTTCATAAGAGGGCCATGTGGGAATCGTTACTGGTGCAAATTAGGTTACAATTTTATCATAATTTAATAATTGTACTCGATGTACCTACCTACATTGTACTTCTAATGATCAGATCCGAGCTCAGCACCGTCTACAAGTTGCAAAAACGGGTTTGTTTTATTAGATGGTACGGTCATGTAGTATGGAAATTCAAATTTGCATCAATTTCAAATTATCAGCGTCTCTGAATTAATTTTGAGGCTGCCCAAGAAAGCTTCAGCATAAATACTACATGTTCCTTCTGAAATCATTTGCTAGACTCCGATAAATATAATTAACTCCCAACCTACTGATTAGATTGATTGTGCACAACTGATGAGTCAGTTGAGCACAATCTAATCAGAAGGGTAAAGTTGGTTGTTCGTTCAGGTGATCGACGATAAAACGGGTCATAAACTCATAACATTTTATTTCAAGAGAATGTCCAAAATACGAGAACATAATTTTCAACCATAGATTTGTCTAAGTTTATCTTAAAGAAATTGTCAGGACTTTTACAATTTTCTACGACATTTTCAAGTTGCGGTTTTGTATGCCAATTTTAGTTACTAATGAAACTAAAAGATTATGTTTACTTTGTTTCAGATGTCCCTCGTGGAAATAGCCTCCCACTCAGCAATGCGGGAAGAGAGAATACAAAATATTTACAAGTTTTGCATACCTAATTTGGTACGTAAATGTTTTCATTTCAACATGCGACTATATCAGAGATTAGATCTAGATCTAATTCTTATTTCATGTTTTTTGAAAGTTCATTTGTAAAAATTAAAAAAATAGAAGTGTAGATTTCTTTGTCCATCTATCAATATTATCATTTCACCGCGGACCGCCTGACGATTTCCAATATTGGTCCCGATTCTTATTTCTTTTATTGAGTAAGATGATATTCATTCATTGATTTACAAATGGTGGCATTTATACTAAAACCTTCCTTTGCCTTCGTCAATAAACCGCCTATCGTCATTGTATTGTAATTGGGGAGGTTTTGTGACCGTCTTAGGTTACGGTCGTATCGAATTACCGACAAACAATAGATAGGGAAATCACTTAACAAAGACACGCCGACGCAAATCTTTGTTTTCATCTAATAATGCGTATTTATATTTATCTTTGCAGATAGAGTTCTGGATATGTATGAATCAAACTATTCAAGGTGTGTACGATCATACAAATTTTTTAAATAAATTCATGTTGTATTTAAATTGAATATTAATTTTTTCTTGATTAAGACGTACTTACTTGATGCGAACTGTTTTTAATTTTATTGTAACTTAGTTCATATTTTGGGTTTCTATCTTACAAACTGTCGACATTGTCCGATTATGGAAAAGTTTCTCAGAAAAGTTTCAGTTTCTTTCAAAATCCCTAAGAAATCCTGTATTTTATTGAATCACGAAGCCCAGTTCCTATATTCAATTTATCTTGTGATCGGTTGATAAGTTACCTAGCAACCTTGTAAATTGTATGGGTTTTCGATCGTTGCTTGGTAACATGTCGACTGATTGCAGATAGATTGAATACAGGAACCAGGTGTTACATTCTAAGTCGTTGATTGATTAAGATCGAGTGTTTTTGGGGCACAAAAAGAATTTGTCTCGACTTTCTCCCTCAAATCTTTGGGTACTTACTCTCTTTGAGCTCTCCAAAGTATTAAATGTGGTAATCCAAATTCAATCATCGGCAACCCATCAACGGCTCACTATTGAGCGCAGGTCTCCCTCTCAGAGAAGAGTTGCAGATAGAACATAGTCCACGACGCTGGCCTAATGCGAATCAGTGTGCGGGTTTCCTCACAATGTTTTCATGTGATAGACGAAGCACGTGATATTTAATAAGGTAACTCTGCAAAAAAAACGACTTTAGTAACGAAAGTATTTGCAATTGTGCATTGTGGAGTCAACATCCCCTGATGATGATCCGGTATCGGAGCGTAACGTACGTCGAGTGTTTAAAAGATTTATTCTGTTTGGCGGATTATAGCAAAGGAGTTACTTTTTCTTTATGATGGAATTCCGCAAAGTGACGCTTGCTGCCTGCCTCAATAGCTCTATATTTTCAGAGGTGGTCTCAGGATCAGGATGGTGGGGTCGAGCGTGCTGCTCGCTGGGCCACTCGCCGCGATGTCGCCGCGCATGCGCGACCGCCGCCGACGCCAGTGCGTTGTCGGAGCCCTGCCGTCGGTCTGACGAGATCGCTTTCTTCGACTGCGTTCAGAGGCAACAGGAGGCACAGTGGTGTTGTTGTAAGTATAGAAGATCTGTGCTTTGAAACCTCAATAGCCCAACGGTTAAAGGTGCAGACTGAAAACTGAAAGGTTGACGGTTAATTTCCCACCCGTTGCACTATTGTCGTACCCAGTGCCAGTACTAACAAAAGTTTTCCGCTAAGAATCAAAATTCGTGCGTATGGTACGCACTGTGGAA
Organism: Oeneis ivallda; assembly: GCA_029955525.1. Classification (NCBI taxonomy): domain Eukaryota; kingdom Metazoa; phylum Arthropoda; class Insecta; order Lepidoptera; family Nymphalidae; genus Oeneis; species Oeneis ivallda. The sequence continues at coordinate 7,345,781 of JARPMR010000019.1, forward strand.
CTCTCGAGGGAGACTTATCTTAAGTTATGAGTTATGACTCAATTTTTTTCAGCACAAACCCAATCGCTAAGTTGTCACGAGGCGTGCCAGCGCGCGGTGTGGCGAGTGGGACAGACGCGCGCAGAGAGCGGTGTTCGGGAGAAGGCAACGGAACTGTGCGATCAGTCTCCGCCATTGCTGCATTGCTTACGAGACCTAACAGCTTCTACTGTGCTTACGGATACATCGAAATGTGAGTTCGAGTAACAAAAGTCCAATCAAAATACTTTATGTTCAAACTGAACACTTCTTGAAAGTCAATAAGTAACATTATGCTGATCTGCATGATCAAAAACGTGATCAAACACGCCTTGATCTGATAGATCCACAAAAACTCGGCCAGGTATTGTTTTTATCATCGCCTTAACTAACGTGAATTGATTAAGGATCTAGATGTTGCTTGTACCGCTTAGACCATTTAATTGTACCTACTGTGATAAAATGTGTAACATTAGAGTAAAATCTATTTTTAAAAGAAGAGGTACATAATTTTCTCTTGCCAATAAGTTAAGTAGGTACTCAAATTAAAAACAAGGAAGCTGGGGGAACATTCATCTTTAGCAGATCCTGAAAGAAATGCGAAATAAGAATGAACTTTTGATTTTGATCTAGATTTACCATGCTGCCACGAATCCCCTAGTCAAGAATGTCGAAGTACCTGCGAAGCAGTACTCCGTCGCACTGGCGAGTCTCAAGAGATAGCGGAAGCCTTGTCGCAGGAGTGTGGAGCGCCGGCTCTGCACGACAACATGTGGCAATGTTTCCTCAGAAAGGACGCACCACCTGAAACCAAAGATGTAATCCCACACGACGTGGCTAAACTGCATTGCTGTCAAAAGGTATGAATAAATGAAAAAAGGTCGGAATAAAATGTAATTTTCCTTAGGCCTGCTGCAGAGACGACGGTTTAGGCTTAACCCAGGAATAAATTTGTAATTTTGACAGAAGCTCCATACGCAGCAGCAGCTAAATCTAGGTTAAAAGGATAACCCGGCGTTTCTGCAAGCGGGCCTTAATAAATTAGTGTAGTATTGTAGTGGGGTACTTAAGTTTACTTCTGGGTTTAATAGGGCAGTTGTCGTCGTCGTCAACTAATAGACGTCCGCTTCAGGGCTTATCTTCTGTACGAACTCCAGGAACTCCCCGCGACTCGTCTGATGTCGTTGGTTCACCTAGAGGAGGTTCTGCTAAATGCGCTTTCAAGTGCAAGGCTACCACGTAACCTGAATTCTATCGGTACTTTTCGAATGTGCTCCACTTATTGCCATTTTAGCATAGTTGAGCTGTTTCAACGTTGCTAAAGTGACTCCCTCGCTGGCCTGGCTCACCATTCTTCTGCGAATCTTCTCATTTGATCACGTAAGGAAACTCCAAGCGTAGTTCCATTCTGCAACGCCCACCGAGTGATTGTGGGCTTCGATACAAATACTAAGCAACAATTGATTACTAAACGCAGGAGAGCTTTTACATCCCTGTATGTAAAATTGTGTTTCATAACATTCTTGTAAGGTAAAGTGAGTTTACTCTTTCAGGGTGCAACAATCAATTGCCGAAGACTCTGTTTTAATACTTTCAACAATGGCTGGCAATTAAATTGGCAGAAATTTTACAGCGAGTGTCTCGGAGACCCGCAGGAAATGGAAATGGCGGAATGTATTGAAGAAGGTAAGGTATAAGGGATAGATTTTATTCTATTAGGTACAAGTTTTTTCTTTATTTTTTAGAGCGGTTTTATCAGTGCTGATAATGTCACCAACATATAATTATTACAATATATTACACTATTATTACACGTATATTTTAATGAGCGACCGCGTCTCCTGTGAGAGTGGGGCTGCTAAAGTGCAATTGCACAACCGCACACTGCAATATTGTCCTTAAGAAAGCGAGATCTCTCCGCTTCGTTCTGCTGTGCACACTATCAAGAGATGGTACACATAACACATCGTCAATCTGCTGATTCCCACATTGGGTTCAATTTTCCGTTGGCGATCTCCTCATCATTGACCGAGCGAAGCGAGGTCTCTGAGTTAACTAGAGCGATTTGCACTTGTCCGTCCGTCCGTCCGTCCGTCCGTCTGTCAGAGCCTTATAACTTTTGAATTACTGAACGTAATTACTTCAAATTTAGATATAATATGTAAACCGATGGCCTCCAGCCGAAAATGGCTTAAAAAGTTATAAAAATCTTTATTTCAGGGGGGCTCTCATAGAAGCGAATGCGAAGTAAAAAAAAAATATCGCGTTACATAAAATTGTTACGTATCATTTTAAAGATAATTTTGAACTGAGTACAAAAATATTTTTTTTTTTAATTTTTCCCTTAAAATTGACGAAATGGGGGGCTTTCAAAGTGGCGATTTTATACGCTCGCTTGAAGACGCTCTCTAGGAAAATCCGCTATGGATCAAACTGATTTTATTTTTTTAGGTCACTTATATCCTGTACTTGAACAACAAACACTAAAATTATATGAATATTATAAAGAAACGAGATTATTTAATTTTTAATGGGCATCAGTAATTCATATAGCATCAACATAGCTTCACAATAATGCTAATAGATGGCGCAGTCAGTAACTATTCCCATGGAACTACGAGTTACGACTACGACCTATCCCAAAAACAGTTTTGCGTCGACCATTATTATTTAGTTACTTATTATAATACAATAATTGTATTGTAATTTTTTTTGTACCATATTATTCAATTAAAATTATTTTTTAGTTAAATTTTAGTTAAATATTGTATATTTTCTATTCGCGTCGATAGATGACGATTTGTACAGATGCCCGTAACCCGGTTTCACTCGTTAGTACATAATAATTCAATGTTTTCACTAACGTTCCCTAACCTTTACAGGCTACCTATAAGTTAGGTGATTGATGTTTTCTGTCAACTTATTTATCACGATCCTGTACGGGACACCTAAAAGGATATTGCGACGGATGTTAGGACTTAGGATTGTATTTAGGAGCTACCTACGTTAAGAGACTCCTACTTAGGGGATGATTTAGGTATGTTTGGTGAAAACGGGCATAATAATAATGTCAGTTTTGGTTATCATGTATCGATTGAATGAATAATCATGGGATACCGTTACCGCGAGGTCTCAGTTCGGGGCGAACCACTAGTATATTTAAACTTTTTGATGGAATGTGGAACGTAAAAGTATTACAAGTTGCAACAGCTATCACTAATATTATTACTACCTATTTTGGTATTCAGAAGGAACAAATTCGATTTTCAGTGGAAGCACCGTGTACCCTTGGCTGTTCTGGATTAACTTACTGCAGTCAAATGAATAACAGACCAACGAGCCTCTTTCGGTCATGCTCCTCGCAGGCAGACCTCGACGCACATTCAGCTGTGGCCGAACAAAAAGGTAGCGGGTAAGTTAATTAATCCTTACTAATAATATTATAATGTGTTTAAGTGTTTGTTTGCTGGTTTGGACTTCAATCTCGTAGCAATGGAGCAACGTATCGACGTTAGTTTTTGTAAAGAGTGACATGAGCTTGATGACGAAGTTGCGGGCATCAGCTAGTAAAGTAATAAAATAGAAACCAGAAATGGTAAAAAAATAATAAATCATGTAAATTATTTGGAGTACAAGACCCTTCTTCTTATGTGGGTAATATTTATCCGTGTAGCGGGAAATTAATGGGAAAGTAATGTATTTTTCTTCAAGGACAAGAAGACAAACTCATTACCAACAATATGTTTGGCACCGATTTCAAAGCTGATTGAGGATTTCAAAGCTGATTGAGTTATTATTTTAAAGCTTTAAATAGGAACCCAATGATTGCTCTAACGATCTCTATGAATGTAAAATACCTTCTAATATTATAAATGCGAGAATTATTCTGTCTGTTTGTCTATCTGTCATTATACGTAGACGTTCAACAAATGGCAAACGATTCTTGCATGACCTTCTACAGGCAACTTGCGCCACCTGTAGTCAGTGGTCTCCCTGCCACTCATCTGATGTCGAATTTTAATAATTTTACTCGTTTCCAGGTACGTGTCAGTAGCAGGGCTGCAGTTACCGTTAAAGAATTCATCTCAATGCACTACAGATATCTGGAAAAGCGTCGCTTGCGCGCTGCACGTCAAACCATGCACTGCAAAGGTACTTGCTTGTTAGGATTAATACACAAGATAAATTTCCAATGTTTTTTTTCTTTCTGCATCTAAATAAATATCAACAGAAATCACTGGCCACAATCATACTAGTATTATAAATGCGAAAGTGTGGGTTGTTGGCTTGTCCTTCATTCAACCGCAACAGAGCTACGGATCGACGTGATTTTTTGCATGGGTATAGTTGAGGACCTTGAGGGTGACATATAGGCTACTTTTTATCCCTGAAAATCAAAGAGTTCCCAATCCAAAGAGAATCCACGCGGACGAAGTCGCGGGTATCAGCTAGTTATTATATAACGCAGAATAGGCTGTGTAGGCGAAGACAAAATGAAATAAAATACGAGTGAGGGTGGGGTTCGACAGGACGTTCCCAAATTTTTCGTTGAGGTGCTTTGAATCGGTAAAAGAAAGAGGTGCGATTGTCTATAGCTATTCCATTGATCGTAATCGTATTAGATGACATTCGCGTCAAAGTAAAATAAACCATAATTGCATTGAATTAGAGCTCAATATCGTGTACGCATTTTTGTACGTTAACGTATGTACGATACGCTCCATAACGTTCCATATTAAAATCGGATGTACTGAATTTGTGACTTTAAATCAATAGGTACAATCAAGAATTATTTTACTTTGACGCTAATGTCATCAAATACGAATACGATAAATGGAATAACTTTTAGACAATTAGTACCCAGTAGTCACTTTATAAGACAGAACTAAATAGTCCACCGTACCAAGTATCATAGAAGTCAGTGATAGAACTCGCTTGAATTTAAGAAGCCTCAATTATAGCCCGACGGCTAAAAATGTTTACTGAAACCTGAAAGGTCGATGGTTCGATCTCCGTCCGTTGCATTAATGTCGTAGGTACCCCCTTTTGGTGTGCTTTTAAGCTTTTAAGCTTATTTGGAGGCGACAGGAGAATATTAGGGGTGTGAGTTTATTTATTAAAATTACAACATGAGGTTATTAAAGGGGCAGACCAACAAATTCCTGAAAAGCCGGCATCACATCGGTGGTGCCTCTGGTGCTACAAATGTTCATGGGCGGCGGTAATTAGGCTTGCTTATTCATTTAAAAAATAAAAAAATGAAAACTGCCATACCCCCTTACAGCCCAGCCCCCTTCCATTAGTGTGAGTTCTAAGATGGCACTCTGACTCAGCTCATACTAAAGACTGAGTTAAAACGAGACAGATGTATGTTTGTGTCTCATTTTCACTTGAGTCTTGAGCAGAGCCAGCGTACGATGAATGAATGAATGAATGAATGAATACGCTTTTATTGTACACCACACAGATCGATCTATAGATCTCAGCCTTAGGTTTCATACTCACTTACTACTAATAATATCAGGTGTGATCGCAGTTACCAAAAAAGGTTAGCTTAGTTAGACCTAATATTCTTTAAAAAATAACAGGGTCACAGCAGTCTGCTCTGCATGGAGGATTGCAAGAGGTTGGTGTCGTCGTGCGTGGAATGGTCGCGTGCGTCCCTCTCTGCCACCGCCCTCTGCGCTAGGCTGGCTCCCTCCAGTGACAACGCTCCCTGCGTCTCCTTGCGGGAATTTATGGCTCCAAGTAAGATTTTTAATTTGTATGCTCAAATTATAAGCTAACTTAAGAGTTAACCTACATTAGGAAGGTTATAACCATAGAATTTGGATTGGTAGCCGCTTACCAATCATTTAGGAAAACACACCAAAGATTTAGGAAATTATTTAATATAAAAAATCGTCGGAATCTTTTTATTTATCTTCTCATGAAGGCAGTGGTAGTAACCATCGTAAGTAACCCATAAACGGCTCTCTACTGAGCGCAGGTATCATTTCAGAGAATTGACTTATTATCATTTGAGAAAAGACTTGAATACTAAATACATTTATTTTTTATTTAATATTTCCAGGTATTGAACCGCCTTTACTCTCCGCCATGGAAGTCGTCACGTCTCCCTGCGCGGGTTCTCCCTGCAACGGAACCCAAGTGTGTGCCGTCAACAGAAACTGTCTCCAAGGAGGCGCCTGTTCCAAATATACTTGCATCGATGGATGCCCATTAGGTAAGAATACTTTTACACTCTACTCCTACGGATAAACCTTATTCTTACTTATCACGTTTAAATGCCAAAGTGTGTTTGTTGGTTTGTCCTTTAATCACGCCGCTATTTCGCTATAGACGTTATTTCTTGTATGGGTACGGCTGAGGATCTAGAGTGACATAGGCTACTTCTTATTCCGGAAAACAAATAGCTCTCAAGGATTTGGGAAACCTAACTCAACGAGAGTGAAGGGGCCGGAAAGAGCTAATTTAAGTTAAGATAATAATTAATAACAGTGCAGTGGTGAAATCCTAGGACAAGCATGATTGCCTTAATGAATACTTAAGCTCTTGTATTTTTTAGGTGATGGGAGTTCCTACATAGTTCCGATCGGATCATGGGTGAGGGTGCCCATGACTTGCGCTTCACAGAAGGTCTGCATCAAGATCTGTCGGTGCAGTCATCGAGGCCTCTCACATTGTCAACCTCTGCCCAGCGTCGCACTCGATAACTGCCGACTGCACGACAAAGTTGTTAAACATGGTAAGGTTTCGTGATCACTTCAGGGTAATTGGTGCCACACGAGATAAGATTCAGCTTGCTAACTTAACTTAATCTTACGGTCCCAAACAGAAATTCTTCTGGCTCTGAGTTTTATGAAATTCTGATCGATATATTTTATGAATACACCTTTTTTAGTTAAGAAAAATCTTCACGAAACTTGTAGGAATATTCCTGGAAAAATTTTGGGGTTTGTGTAACTGTCAGATTTATGCTCCAGCCAGCTTGGAAAAATGTGTATTCTGAAATTCAGGCTATGTATCTTAGCTACATAATAATACCTCGTTTCAATAAAGAGGAGGACCACTTTTACGACCGGTCCAGAATTTTGAGGATTGAAATACTTCTTCTTGTAGGGGAGAAGTATTACATGGAGTGCAACGAATGTGTGTGTGTGGCGGGCGAGCGTGTGTGTGCGCGACGAGCGTGCGGACACGCTTCCATGCTGACGGGGCTGCCGTGCAACTGTCCACCCCACCACCTGCCGGTACACTCGCCTGGCAGACTCTACCCGAATGCTTGTCTTGCCAAGTTAGTACCATTGATCTTTATTCAAAACCCTAGTAGCAATTTCCGTTGGCGTTTTGTATCCAATGGTAGCCAATAACGGTTGGGAGATGGTAGTGGTGATGCTGACTAAGTCCCTTCGTAAGGCCAACCGCCATCCCGCTGTTCTACGGTTCTTCTTCTTCTTTAGCAACCCATCAACGGCTCACTACTGAGCGCAGGTTTACTCTCAGAGAAGGGTTATAGGCCATAGTCCACCACGCTGGCCCAATGCAAATTGGCGGACTTCACACACCTTCGAGTACATTATAGAGAACTCTCAGATGTGCAGGTTTCCTCACGAAGCAAGTGATATTTAATTGCTTAAACGCACATGACTCCGAAAAGTCAGAGGTGCGTACCCGGGATCGAACCTGCGACCCCCCGAATAGGAGACCACAGTTCTAACCACTAGGCTATCACTGCTTCTACGGTTGGCAACACGGTTTTTAGGGATGACAAGTCTTACTGTTAGCCAACCAAACTAGGGACAAAGGCCCAACTAACAACCAACGTAAATTGCTACTAGGGAAGTCTTCTGCCTCGTCGTCGTGGCGAGACAGTGTGTCTAAGCAATTCCACTATCCGCATATGGACGCCTATGGAATTCAACCAAGAAAGTTAAATGAAAATGCCTAGGACACCTTATTTTTGACAAGTTATATTTCAAAGTAGGTAGTCTGAGATCCATTAGGGTATACGTTTACAGTAAAGACCGTATCTCTGTCACTCTAACCTTTATTACCATCATGGCGAGTTATCTTTTTGTGTACGATACGACATGAACAGCATTGTAGAAAAAATGACAAGTCAAGAATCTAACACCGGTACGGAAAGCTGCAGATTCTGCTGAGAAGAGTCAGCTAGAAACTCAGCAGTTGCTCTTTTCAAAACAAAAATGTAAAAAAAAATGTAGCAAATCTATCTTGTGGACAGCTCAAGCAAAGCCGATTATAATAGAATAGAAATATTATTTATTCAAATAAACTTTTACAAGTGCTTTCGAATCATCAAATTTATCTACCACTGGTTCGGAATGGTACTTACAATTCAATACATGTTAAGATAGACACAGAGCGTAGCCCTGTTCTCGCCGGTGGCACCCGTTCACGAGCATGACGCATGATCCAGCCGTGGTTTCATGAAATGCAAATGAAATTATTTTGTATGCACAGATGCGCAGGAGCAACGGATGGAGATATTGACTTTGGTTCGCGAGGCGCATGTGCAGGCGCGGCTTGCGGGCGACACCACGCGTGTCTCCCCGCGCGTTCGGTCTGTCTTTCACGTCTTCAAACTGGCTGTCCTCAATTTAAATGCGGTGAGTTCTATACAAACTTTAGGCATTACTTTTTCGTCAACATTTTGTCGACCGATGGGAGTTTACTTGTGAAGTTCTGATAGATATCTTTAAAAAACTTCCACACTGCTTATCTTGTATTGTTAGTGTCCAACGACTCGTGAAAAGCGAAAAGAATGAGTCAATAACTTAAGGTAGAAAAATGAGTTTGTTCAAATCTCTTGTTAAAACGCTATGTTTTCGATTTCTTGTCTCTGATATAATATCCTCAATGAAGTTCAATCAACCTCTGCTTCTCTTTGCAGTGAACATGACAGCGTGCAATTCACAACCATCTGTACCAGTATGCGACACAGATGGACGCACGCATTCCAATCCTTGCCACCTCGTCATGAGTGGGAGGAAGCTTGCTTATTGGGGACAATGCTTGCGAGGCTGTTCTTCGGTAAGAGCTCGATGAAAATTGTTGTATTTGAGTGATCATTTCAAGTTGCCAAAAATCATAAAACGTCATATAGGTAGATCGTTAAATTAAGTAAGTACTTAGCAGAAGTACGGTCCAAATATTTGGCTTGAAGTAATTATTACCAAAGTTATTAGCTTAAAAGACGTTTCATTTTTCAGACTGGCACTGTCTGTGGAGTCAATGGTATCACGTATACTTCAGAATGCGCTGCTTGGGCGGAGTATGTCAGTGTCGACTACATAGGACCTTGCTTCGCTGTTGGCCCCATTTCTGATCGTATGGAACCCAAGTGCCAATTCGATAGGATAATCTGCCCTCCACTCAAGATGCAAAATTGTCTTGGATTCACTGCACCAGGAGCATGTTGCCCTAAATGTGGTGGAGCCCTAAGAATCCTTTATTCCAAAAAGCAAATAGACAGGGCATTATATGGTACTAATATATCAGCAAGTGTTATTAACCTGCACAATGTACTCTCTGCTCTTGATAGACATATAAAAGTAGCCCAATGTGCTCTGAGAGGATACCTCACTATAGAGATGGAAATATTCGTTACTGTTGAGTCAATTTTGAAAAACCCAACGGATCTACAGTTAAATGTTTGTATTTTAGAGGCTGAGAGACTGGCGGATCTCGTTAATCGAGAAAGTGCTTTAATAACTAGTGATTTAGGTTTAAGTGCTCTATCTTATGCCTTGGTTGTTCATACACATCCCACACAAAGTGCTTCTAGTATAAGTTTAGGAATTTCTGTTGTACTAATATCATATTGCTTCATTTTTGTTTTAAGGTGAAATGTGAACGACCTTATTGTGTAAGATATGATATGTAAATAGACATTGTACATATGAAATGTTAAACACCAAATATATTAGTGTTATTTTGAGATTATAAATGCTTTGGTCTGCTTTACCTCGTCCTTGGTACAGTCGATATTGTAGAAACAGCGGTAATTAATACTGTGAGTTAAATGTGCCATGTATTGAAGCTTTATAAGTATATTTACATAATATGTATTTTAGAAATTAACAGTACATCGGATAGACTGACTAAGCATTTGTAAAAAACTTACAAAAGACAATTTATGGAGTAGTCCTTATACCAAATATGTGAAAGTTATTTTTGTTGTTTTGTTGATATATTTCGATATACTTATTACGAGAAAATATATTTATGTGCGTATAGCTAAAATAAAATAATATTCAGTTCATGATATAGTTGTTTTATTTACGCACAACGAAGATTGAAGAATATAATAAGAAGAATATGATTGTTCCAATATCACTATTAATTGATTACTTATATCTAAATTCAGTTAAGTCTTTTTTATCGAAAAATATGTTGATTCTGTCGAGAAGTTGTGGTTCAGTAACCGTTTTAGCTAGCTGCATAAATCCGGTCTGTAAGACAGGATATATTACATGAAATCGTTCTAAGGGAAATGTAAGAACGAGTTCTAGATACGCCATTAGAATGTTTTGGAAACAATTTCTTTGCACTTCCATATCCTGAAACAATAAGAGGTGAGTTACTGAACGATTCAACACATACACACAATTTTAAGCTTACATTCAATTTAAAGCTTACCTTATTAATACTAAGAGTTCTCTGTTGTTCTATTTCTGGTGGAACTGGCTGGGGTGGGATAAGTGGTTCGACGTTTTTGTTCTTTTCATATGCAGGTCCATCGCATATTGTTATGTTAACTTTTCTTGTGCTATCATTATTTTCAGATGCAGAACGTTGTTTTAGTTTAATTGGACTTCTATCACTTTGAGGATAGTCAGCTGATTTTCGAACACTGTGTTTTAATTGCTCGTAGTCGTCGCATTCCTTTTGAATTTTATTTTCTGACTCCACTAAGCAATTAGTCTCCTTAAGAGATTTTATATTTTCATTTGAAGTTTTATTGGATTCAGTAGGATTGTCTACATTAACAGAATTTGTCTTAAAGTCAGCAAACGTAAAAGGTTTTGGTTGTTCAGTTTCAACCTCTGCAGATTCGCAAACTCTTTCAGTAGGTTCTGTATCTACAGTGATATCTTTATCTGCATCGGTAGGTTCTTGTGAAAAATAGTGCTCATAGTTATTAGAGGAAGAATCTGTTTCTACCGAACTACATGAGATTCTATCTTTACTGTTATCACAATTATCAAAGTCAGAAAACCTTATGAGATGTTTCACATAATTGCAACATAATAGTTCCCAAGTCGCTTTCAAGTCGAATATTTTCATTATAAACTGATCGTAGTCTAACGTCATGTTTAGAGTTGTCTTATAGTTATTCAGTATTATAGAAACGTCTGTTGATCTCAATTTGAATTTCTTAACGCCACTGAAGAATATTTCTGTAAGGGCTATAGTTTTAATTAACCAAGAGGAAGAGGTTTGTTTATATAAATTGGCGGCATAGTCTAAATTTGATACTTTTTGTACGAGAAATTTAAGTCCTGGTCTTGCATCAAACTGCATTGCCCTGGTGTATGATAATTCTAAACTCATAAGTAAAAGATTAATATTAGCCTCATTTAGGAAAAACTTATAATTACAAATATTTGTGCCACTCTTCAAACCATCTAGCAATATACTATTTATACCATAAAATACATCCGAAGAAGCTTGAATAAGAACTGTAGCAATAATTTGAACCAATATTTGGTGCGCCAGGAGTCCAACTACTAATCCTCTATTAGGAATTCTGACTGTAAATAAATCAGGGTTATGAGAACTGATAGATTCGTGCAGATAAATGAGAAATATGTAACTTCGATCATCAATCAAGTTTTGGCTGCAGTTTTTGCCAGTTTGTTTAGGAGTGTCTACTTTCACTTGTTCTGTTAAAAATACTTGTTGAGCCATGGCGTGCAATCTCACATTGTCGTTTACAGAGCAATCTCGTCTTGCTGCTACTTTAACAATAGCCAGATCTCCGTAAAAACTGTTAGAATTTTCTTTGAATGCATAAGTGAGCTGCTTTAGAGGACTCAGACTGGCATTGCAAGCTCTATGTAGACTTATACATATGATTTCCCATTGATTATCAGTTAGCAGATGGCCTGAAGTTAGAATTATATGTCTTATACACGAAGCACCTAACCTAGCGATTGGTTCTTGTGGTTGAGCAATACATTCCACTAATATTAACATTATTTGCTTCAGAGCAAATGTCGCCTCTAAACTTTCAATCGGTTCCAACTCTTCACCTTTATCATTGGTTCTTTCCACATTAATTTGTTGCAATTGATGTAGATAAATGACGATTGTATCAGTAGTCATTCCACAGCACTGTTTAAAATTTGGCATAACACTGTCCCAATGCGTATTTACATTACTAATCTGCCTTAACCAGTTCTGAACGGTTGGCAGGAGCAAATGATTTATGCAGTGAAATCCAAAGTGCGTGCCTGGCACATCAGCTATATTTTTTAGTAACTTAAATAAAGTTTCCATAGCTGCAGGTTGATTTTTCTTAGAACATACAACAGTAGCCGATATTAATCCTTCAATAAGAACGTACCAAACTTTAAAAATGTTACTAGGCTTATCAAATTTTAATAGACAATTGTTCGTAGTGCTCATAGGTGGCAAGCTTGTCGATAATTTTCTATAAGAGATTTGTTCCTCTTCACAATTTTCATTAACGATGTATTTTGTTACATCGAGGGAGTCGTTTGGTATAATAGGATCAACTACTGATAAAGGTAAGTCACCTTTTATTCTATTCCCTGTATTGAAAATAGGACACTTTGGCATATTATACATCATCGTTAAAATATCAGCACAATTTTCTAAATGATACAATGCCTCTCTATACATATCGACGATAACTTTCTCTGATTTCTCATCACTAAGTGGTATAAATTTACTGTTCTTTGAAAATTTAAGACTGAGACTTGGTTTTGGTTGGGGAGGTGTGGTAACTTTCTTTGGTTTTACTTCTGTTCCTTGCACTTCATCATAATGCAGTCCTTTTATGTGACTCAAGAGGCATAATATGCAGTCAAGCGCTGCATTTGCAAATACTAAAGTGTTGTCTGTATTTAAAAATACTTTGAAAATTTCAAGTATTGCTGAATATTGGTTTGAGTTATTAGCTGCACGGAGTGTGTTAAATAGTGGCCGCCATCCGGATCTTATTTCCATTCTATTCGTTTCAACGAATTCACATATGCAGGATATTATTTGTTCCTGAAAATAAAAAAGGGTTTTGAGATTATTTTTTTGTAAAAATTTCTCGCAAACTGAACTCTTTATTAGAAAATAATATTGTGGTACCTGTATGTCATCATCACATAGTTCTAAACATAAAAGATTCTCAAAAGGTTTGAGCAAAGCCTCATTGAAATGGAAGTGAGGAAGTTCAACCTGTTGGTTCAGTAATGCTGTCGCACAGTCGTGAAGACATTGGATGGCTAAGCTTGATATTTGGATATCCTTGTGGCATGCAGCCTGTAAAAGAATATTTTACATCACAATATAATAACGTCCTAGTGTGACGTGACTTATAAATTAAATAATTAAGGCTAGGCTAAGCAATGTGGAAAGAAGAAAGTTCTAAAGAGGTGTAGAGTGGGGACAAAAATCTTGTGGCATTATTCAATTCTGTCATTAAGATTACCTCAGAGAAGACGTGAAGCCGTAATCAAATATGTTCCAAATATTTAAAACCAATGATTTCCAGTCATGTTAAATAAAATTTTAACCGTACCGTTTTTTATAAAATTTTAACTGTAGCCTAAATGGCTACAGTTCCTTATAGAAATTAAAAAACAACATCTTACCTGCATGAAGTGAGGCCCAACAACTGTCCATATGGCCATACGATGAGCCAAAGGTCTTGCAGCGCGAAGGCATCTCAGTGCAACATCCCCCGCCCGACACAGCGCCCGTGCCGCTTCCCCTCCCCCTGTGAAACCCCCTGTAACCACCTTGCCTCGACGCCACCAAGTTGCGTTGTTGTTAGCTACGTCTTGTTCCCAAGAGGAAAATAGCTGTGAAGAATGATTGGATAGGAGATAAAAATTCATGTCAATACCATAAACATAGTATTACTAACGTATTCCTTATTAATGGCCGATACTACTAAATCGCTCCTGAAAAAGTGCGTCCATCTGAAAATAGATAGACTCTTAGTCGTATGCTGAAGGATCTGGCAACTCACCGCATTATCATTTCAAGAAAACCCCTATAGATATGAAAGTGGTCACCATAATCGAAAATACTACGCAGAAGGAGATAAGGAGAGAATGCTGTGAATTGAACTTACTAATCTGTGGTTATGTGCCACAAGCCTCTGCAGTGCTGCTCGCAAAGTTGGAAGCGTGGTAGTGGCAGCAAGACGTGTGAACATTGCGTCAGCAGCCGCAGACAGGGCACAGCATACCCGCGCTGCCCCCGAGCCCGAGATCACGTTACCCGCCTGAGGAGAGACAAATACCTTTACTCATCTATTGACCGTATACATCCATCAGAATTCCATCTTCACCTTTATTAATCATGTGAAATATCATCAAGAATCTCAGATATTTCTAAGGGTTTACCATTTATGATACCATTACAAAAAAAAATATCGGTCATGGCGAGAGGCGACCCCGCTGGGACTGAGAATTTCAGTGTTGGCTGACCCCCATTAGTTGGGACGACGACATCAAACGAGGCGCAGGGAGCCGCTGGATTCAGGCGGCGCAAGACCGAAGCCTGTGGAGGTCCATGCAGGAGACCTATGTCCAGCAGTGGACATCTAAAGGTTGATAATGATGATGATGACAGACAGAAACAATTAACTAATTACCTCTTGTCTACACGTCTCCACAATTTTCGCCACGGACATCTCATTATTTGGGTTGTTTTCAAGTACAGGTTGTAAGAAGTTAAAGACATCCACACTGAAACAAAAATAACGCTTTCTTTTTTGAAAAGCTCCAATACCTTGGTTTGTGGAGAAAAGATTTTGACTTTACGGAATTTTGAAAAGGCAACTAACTAATGAAATGCCTAGCACCCTGAAATCGAATTTCAACGATTTCAGGGTGCTAACCCTGAAATCGTTGAAATGGATAATTAAGTGCTTTGAAAGTTGCTCACCAGGTCTCATCATCTCTTCCATCGAGTACCAACTTAGCATCAGCCTGAAGTATGGAAACTGTCTTGTTACTCCCAGTTTGCATCGTGACAATAGGTGTTGCATTGTTCCCTTGTTGCCCGAACAACGAATGTTCAAAGCTGGATACGTATTGGCAAGCGGCAAAAATATGTTCCCAGCATTCCGGGGCTTTGGAACCAAGTTCTAGGCCACCTGAGGAGTAGAACAATGCCATCTTTATCCCTAACAGAGCTGACATAATTTTAAATAGGAAACTCTCAGACTGGCACTCTAAATGTGGTTCATAATTTTATCCAAAACGGTTTTATTGGATTTGAAGATTGCAGTTCCTAATAGCAAGAGTACAAGTCAATTCACTGTTTTGGCTGCAACTTTTTGCAAATAAAACCCTGTAGAATATTCACTTTCCGTACTTTGGTAAGCGTAATGACCATGACGCAGTAATGTATTCTTATAATTTGGATCTTCTTGTAAGGAAATTTATTTACGGCGTGCTAATAACCAAGAGACATATAATAATTATAGCTGTTTGACATAAATAAAGCGAATATTGAATTTTGAGAGTGTTATTAAATAGATTTCTTCAAAAACTACTTCATAGCATAGAGGAATACAGTGCAAAAACTATCTAGTGGTTTCATGTCACTGCTTATAGATTCAATGCCTACTCAGTTGATGTAAATCACATCAAAAGATAATAAGTGCGTAATCTTGTGGATGAACTATCTGCTGTAAGTTAAGTGTAAAGCGGCGCCAATGGAATGAAAGTGGGCTAAAGTTGTGTTGACCTACCTACCTGAAATTAAAATATCCAGTGACAGTGCGTGCGTAGAAAGAATCTTTCCATTAGCAGGTTGTGATATCGCTGAATTTGCCAGCAACGCCAGTATACTGCTGCAGCGATTTTGTAAGCTTAGCGTTGTGCTTATACGTGCTGCCTATAAAGGAATTGTCATTGTTAAAAAGGGTTTTGGGTTTCAAAAACTTAATAACTACGTTGCTCCAAGTAATAAAATTATTGAAAATGGTTAGCTTAGATTGCTCTCTCTAGCACAGTGGTCAGTGCTTTTGTATTATATGCTGGAAATTTCGGGTTCGATTTATGGAAGGGGTAATATGGGAATTATTATTTCCAAATTGTTTCTGGTATGGTCGGGTACTTTTGCTTTTGCCTGTAGTCGGTTACCTACCACCCCACCAGCAAAGATGTACCGCCAAGCGATTTCGCTAAACTTTTAGGTACAGTGAACCGCGATAGGTACCTCTTCCAAGCCCAAGCCCATATCTACGTTACGACCAAGTAAGATAGCGTTCTTTTTTTACCGCCATCATGGTCATCTGATAAAAAAGTTTGGAATTGGTTTTAAAAAAATAGTCACATGAGACGAAAGTTTAAATTACCTTGTGCAATCCTTCCAAGCATTGTATCGTCAGCCCCTCCCAAGCAATACGCTTCCTCTTTCCAAAAGTGTTGATCTTCGTCGTTATGATTCCGCGTAATTTATGTTTCTTGTTTCTGTACCCAGTCAGAGGTACACTCAGTACCGTCACCATTGAGTCCCATATACAAGTCAAAATTCTGGAGAAAAAACCCAAACATTCACATAAATTAGCAAGCGAGTAAGGTTCCAGTTGAAATTATTACCTGATATTTCTACTGGAGCTATGGATTCTAGCTAGAATCTAACTAAACTAGCTAAATTAATTTTGCACATTGTTAAATGTAAATGACTTTAAACTGTTACTATAAAATCCAGTATCTTCCAAAATGTGATGAAATATAAACCTTTACCTTACCTTCTAGCCCAACGTAAGCTGGCTTGATATCCGGGCGAGTCGTTAGTATGATTGTATATCATGGACACTTCTTTAAGCTTCTGCCAATCAGACATAACAGGGTTTTGGTCTAGTCCCCCCAAATCTGGAAAATTGAGAATCTCGTTATAATAATAAACATTGCCAGTTAACTGCGATCTCACTTGATGGTAACTTGGTAAGTGATGATTTAGTCTAAGATCGAAGCGGGCTAACTTGTGCAGTTTGATTAAGCACATTAAAGTAGCACTCGAGGTCATACCAAAAGGCTAAATCGCTTGGCAGCACGTGTTTGCCGGTGAAGTAGTAACTAGCTACGGTAGACATCTCGAATCGAACCCAGGTCTTCCCAATTATAATACTACCACGCACCCAACGTAAGAGAAGTCGTCAGAGTTACTATAGAACTAATTTCAAAAAGAGTTAACCTGATAATAAATGTATCAGTGGATGGTCGGCGGTTGTTACGTCTTTTAATAAATCAGTTGCCAGAACTTGTTGATACAGCTCCCGAAGCCACGTCGCGGATAGATAGACCAAAACACCACTTCCTTGCACTTCGTCCACAAATTCATCTTCTGTTAGTGGCACGGGAATTTTCTGAAAGAATAGAGTTGCATATAAATTAAATCTTACCATTGATTGATTGACTGACTGGCAAACAACATTACGAAGCAGGAAGAGGTTAATATATTCCTTGAATATCTTAATAGTTTATGGAGGGATTTTCTGAAATACCAGCTTCAAGAGGATGAATGCATTTTTTTAAACCTGATTTATGGATTTTATAAAATTCTTTAGAAAAATTACAGTAAACAACAACTTTTTAAGAGTAAGTACAACAATGAACAAAGGTACAACAGGATCACAGGATGCAGTCACAGCTTCAAACCAAACAGTCTTAACAATCTAGATAATCTTTATTAGTGTGTTTCAAACTCCAATATGCTTTCATATAAATTAACTTACATTGGTATCAGTATAATATCTAGGGCGTCGCTGTTTCAATGTAAGAAGCAATGCCGCATACGTAGCCAAGTATACGCCATCGGCGTTCATTATACAAGCAGTGGCAGGTGGCTGTGATGCGTTGTGATGGCAACATTTGGATGCGAAGTCTTGCATCGCTTCATCCACCTACAAAATTAAATAGTAATGCTCACAGAGTTTCCTACATAAATTGGTGTTATTTTTTTTAATAGAATCTTCTGTATCTATCTTTAGTTTCAAATTGCATTCCATAAGTTACATTCCAGTTCGCATAACCATAAATAAATCATAGGTATATATATTCCATAATGAAATCATAGGTATTATGCAATAATGGAACCCCGATGGGACACAACAATTGGAATAGCTAGGAGTCGCACGCATTATTCGGTAAAAAATTGTTGAGCGTATAGCTTATATTTTCTGGGCCTTTATTTGCTAGAAAATGCTTTATTTGAATAAAAATCATTTTTATTTTGTTTGACCAGTAAATCTCCCAGGTAACTGAATTTTGCCGATAAAATGGACATCATAGTTCAGCCAATTAACATTAAACTTTTATACAAATGATACACCTATGTACCATCTCGCACTTATGAGACACTCCCACGGACAGAAAAAAATCATCGGAGAAACTTTATTTAGTGATGTAGTGAGCGAGCATCATAGTTTACTTACTTCAATACAAGTTCTCAGATTTATCAATTTTGGCAGCAAGGAGTTCTGTAGAGTTTTAACAAATTGTCTTGCATTATGTCTTTCCAAGTCAACATTACATTCTGTTACAGTACACCTGAAAGTAAAATTTAAAGTTATATATTTATTTTACTAGCATAATTTTAAGTTATTCACGAAAATTACCTTCCAAGATTGAGGGTTTTCGGAACAGCTCTGGTTTTGTCATTTAAGGATTCTTTTTGTCCGTTTTCGGGTGATGCAGGATTGTTTGCCCTGGAAGGAAGGAAGACATTGTCTGCATCTGAATCGGCTTCGGCCTCACTGCCAGAGCTTACGTTTTCTGGGCCTGAGGTATCTGGTAAAATATAAGCTTTTCTCATTATTTACAAAAGGTTGACCATCATTGCAATGAACTATCATAATCCATAATTGATATTCCAAATATATGTCCAATTCGATTAGTTAAAATCTGGCCAAATTTTGATAATTCTTTTTTTAATTGAAAGGGTATGAATATTAGCTGCCTGTTGCACTCTGAAATTGGCAACAAAATGCATAGTGGTACATATCAAGTTTTAACTTACCAGAAGAATCATGGTCCTTAGATTCGTTACTCTGTAAAACAGCGACTACATCTCTGCAACAATAAGAATATATGTTAAGGTTTGTTTCTGCTTCACCATCAATTTTGAAGAAATCAATGAAAAACATCAGAAAATATTCTCACCGATATGGGCTTGGTAATCTAGCCAGAGTCTGATAAGTCAAGGGCCCGCTATAATCAGCGTCGTGTAAATTGGGCCAGTGGTTCAAAATGAGGTTCGCTGTATCTAGTGGTAGATATTCCACTGATCCAGAACACAGTTTCTCCAGAGCATCGAGGAGAGAGAACACGCATTCGACCGCGGCTGCCACCACTTCAGGGTTTCCACTGCGACTGCAGTCTTCAATTCCGTCCATTATTCTGTAAAAAATATTTTATAAAATAATAATCTAAAATTTCACTCTCGCATTGTTTTGCAACTGGTTCGTCAGATTTACCTATCAAAGAAGCTATGCTTATCACTGATTCTGCTTCAGCTATGGTATCAACATTTATTAATTTGGTGTGATCATGATCAATTCCCAAGGAGGGTTGACGTCAGGCAGGCGGCCGGTCGTAAAATGTCAAGCCGAACCACTTACAACATGGCTTATAAGCCATGTTGTCCCGACCCCACATGGGACCCCACAGCGTGGGAAAAGGAGAGGGAGATGATGATGATGGTGTGATCATGATCAAACCCAAAGTTTGGTTCTTGAATCTCTTTTTAAAGTTTCTAATTTTTTCTATTCTCGGATATGCATGATGCTCTGCATGATACGAGTATATGACGTGATATTTTTAGGTATCTTATTTCTATTATTTATCTCTCAGTCTTGAGTAACCTATTCGAGGTTTTCTTCTTTAGAGTTGCTAAGTTTATTATTTCAGAAGTCTGAAGTGCTTGATCAAAAAATTTGCTCGGTGAATAAAAATTTTTAATAATTAAATTCTATATTATAACGAATACCTATAATAATTAATAATTGGAGTTTGGTGTAATGACGGAAAATTAAGATTCAGGTATACAGAAAAGTTGGTTAAAGTAAAGTTGAAAACACTCACAGTCTTACAATAGCCATATCATCGCTATGACGTTCTGGATGTTCAGTCTTTTTCATGAGCACAAGTTGGCACAGTCTCTTTGGGTTGTGCAACAGTTCTCGAACACTTCGCAAGGGTTCCACGCGATGTTGTACCGGTGGGTATAGAAGCATTCGGTGATACAATGCTTCCAACACTGGTCGTAAGTTCGATGTTGAGCCAACAAGACGGACAAGCTGATTGGCAATGCTGCGAATAAAAAGATCACTAAAAATAGGTTTTTGTGAAGAGTCTGAAATACCTGTTTCTGTGAAGGGTCTGAATTGATCTCAATTCGCTGGCAGTTCCAAAAAAAATCTTCGTGTTCCTACTACTTTTGATAAAAAGGTTTTTGAAATCGTTGGAAACATACTTTGCACAAGGAAATTACAATTTACAGGAAACTAAACACGTAAGTCTTTGTTAGGTGCACTCAGGTGCAAGAATTATTATTTCTAAGATGTGTAACTTTTTGTTCATTCAATGATAAGCTATTAACATTATCTCCTGGTGACATCGCCTGGTTTTGAGAGACGATTCACTTTAAGAAGTTTAAGCTTAGGCTAACTTGGAAAGGGTTGGCAGTTCAATCAAACCCATACCGCTGAACGGTTTCTACGGTATAGCCAAAGCCTCGCACCAGACAAGATCAGATATAACTTACTCCCAGGTCTAGTTACAAGTTCAGACATTGCATTTTTTGAGTGAAACCCATAAGGTTTTAAGTAGATATCTACCTGTAAATAGCTTTGGCCTGTTTGCTGTTAAAACTTGGTGCACAAACTAATGCACCGGAACCTCTGCCTGAATCGTCTACGAGATGTCCATCGTGTTCTCTGGAAAAAATATATACGTGGGTTTATAAACACGCATTGCCTACGCATATAAAACTACGAGTACAGCGTAAGATACTTTTTTGCTTACCTAGATTTAATATTTTTATCAACTCTTGGAGTACCCAAGAACGATATGAGCGATGGACAAAACTTCTGCCACAGGAATGTGGTGAAATGTGAGTTGCCGCTTACTCTTTCCGAAAGACTTGACATCAATGTCAGCAGACAGTCAAGGAAGAATAAAGCTAACGGATTTTGTTTCGGTACCCTGAAACGAAAATAATTTTTGTAAGAAGCTTCATTCGAAGGAATATTAAAGGCATCTAAGTACTTAGACTTATTCTAACACAACACGATTCAAATAAGACGAATGGTTCCTATTTTCATTGGTATTTTACACAATTTTTAGACTTTTCGTCCAATCATGCTGCTTTCGTCACGCAGCGCGCATTGTACAGAGTGCACTCCATTAAAGCGTAAAATCTCTGCTTACCCTCAGAAAAGGCTTATCTTAGGTCTAAGCAAGTATTAAAGCATATTAAACTAATATCCCTAAATCCAACAGAGCTACGGATCAACGTGATTTCTTGCATGGTGAGGACCCGGAGAATGACATAGGCTACTTTAGATTCCATAGATTCTTATGGAATACACTGACTTCCAACTCGCTATTTTGTTGTGCCATTCTAATATCTGGAGGTCATACTTACAACTGAGTTTCGGAGAGTCGGCTGCACAAGTATTGGATGACTGGTATAACTTCGCTGTAACACCCCACAGCTACGATGTGGTTTCTGCCCAGGGGAGAACCCTCTGATAGCAGTTCTTGACATTCTTCATCTAAATTAGAAACACAGTTTTAGTTATATATAGATGGATATCGACAGATTGTGGCATCTCAGCTAGGAGAATCTGGGGAACTTTCGTGTTTTGCTAATAAAATCTGCTAAAAAGCTTTAAAAAAAACAGGAAATCGGTCTAGCCAAATCCCGGTGTAAGGTATAGATAATTAAAAAAAATTATAAAATTTCAGAAAAACAAAATTCAGTGCTATTGGACTGGACCAATGAGGCAGTTGAATGAACCCATCCAGGTTCATTCAACTGCCTCATTGGTCCAGTTACTAGTAAGTTGGCAGCTCTAATAGTTTTGGCTGCGGATTATGGCGTCTCGGATTCCAACACTGGGTCAGACAAAAAAAGCGAAGACTTTTCTGTCTAAGAATCGTCAGTAGCACGCATGGCAAAGCCCTCTACGGCTTTTCTAAACTCTTGTTAGATTGTTGTCTCATCGGACTATGACTGAACGAATTTCATCATTAGCAACCCATCAACGGCTCACTACTGAGCGCAGGTCTCCTCTCAGAGAAGGGTTATAGGCCATAGTCCACCACGCTGGCCCAATGCGAATTGGCAGACTTCACACACCTTCGAGAACATTATAAAGAACTCTCAGATGTGTAGGTTTCCTCACGATGTTTTCCTTCACCGTTGAAGCAAGTGATATTAATTGCTTAAACGCACTTGATTCCAAAAGTCAGAGGTGCGTACCCGGGCTCGAACCTGCGACCCCCCCGAATAGGAGACCACAGTCCTAACCACTAGGCTATCACTGCTGTGTAGTTGGCCAGTCTCCGGTGAGATTGGTGGAAATTCCGTCAGGCAGGGTGACTCACCTAACTGCGCACAGTAGGCTCTCAGCATCTGCGCGGCGGCAGCGCGCGCGGCGGCGGCGACGTGCGGCGCCGCACCCGCCGCCTCGCCGCAGCGGCCGCACGCCCACACGCACAGCCGCCCGTTGAGCGTGCGCCGCGGCGACAGCGCCATCGACAGGTACATGCGGAATATTTGCACCTGCCCCACAGATTACATAGTAATATAGCTAAAGAAGATTCACTCCGCAAAATCACTTAAATATTATAGCGACTCTTGCTACTACCCAATAAACCTAGAAATTACATCTCTTTCTATCGCTTGTTAAGTTGGCTTGTTGTGTTGAGTTGGCCCGACGGACCGGGACAACGCCGGGCAGTACTTGTAGCTGTATTCCATTCTTTAGGTATAATGCTGCTTGCACCACCACGGAACACTATTTGTTTCAATATCAATAGTTACGGTTGTCTCCGTGCCTCAGAGAGCACGTAGAACCGTCGGTCCTGAGCCCTCTCTCTCATCAATCGTCCCAGATATCCGTCCCACAGCCTCCCACTATAACTTATTACGTCGACTAATACTTAACTACTTACTTATACAAACTTATTCAGTCTTTTGACTTAGGGAATAGAGACTGCGCCTGTGATGCGCACACAGGTTTTGGAGATTGGTCGAAGATTGGCCTTGGCTGGATTCTGCCGGGGGACATTAGTTATGATTGGCTTCAACAGTGCAATCAATTTTAGACTTCTGTGCAATTGTCTAAAAATTGGCCAACGCTTTCTTGCTATTTGCTAAAATTCTTTGTTGCAGCATGAACCCCATAAATAACCCCAACAACCACCAGAATTAAGACATTCTTATCTGGTGGAAGGCATTGGCTGTGGCTAGTTACCCTATTGCCCCACTGTAAAGACGTGTCGTCAAACGCTTTAGCGTTGCGGCATGATGGCGTATAGAAACCGATTAGGGGTAAAAAGGTTCTTGCATGGAGTTCTATACAAGCCTCGGTCTTGCGCCGCCTGAATCCAGCGGCTCCCTGCGACTCGTCTGATGTCGTCGGCATCGGACCACATAGTGGGTTGTCTGTCAACACTTCGCTTCCCGGTGCGGCATCAGCTCTTCGAGCTATGTTCCCCGTCCATTTTCTCTTAAGCTTCGCGATTCACTGAGCTGTATTGGTTTACTGTCAAACCACTCAACTTTGTGGATAGTTGTGGGAAGTAGGTATGTTTAACGACAGAACTAAAAGTTCATATTATGGTGATGATAAGAAAAAAAGTATCTCTAGGGTTCTATCTAGTAGGGTTTACATACCTGCGTGTCGGGCAAATGGTACATGACAGACGTGGTGGCACACAAGAGCTGGGATGGCATCCATAGCGAGTCATCTTCGGGCTCGATGCCTCGGTGGAAACGATCGTCGCGGAGTATTTTCTATAAGCAAAAATTGTGATAATGATTCGGAATGTGGACCTATTTCTATTGACGCTATAGCAACAAATAATAAAAAAAAATTAAGTTAAAAATTATAGAGGGTCTCCATAGTATAAAATTTTTGTTTTTGCTCGATCTTAATAATAGCTGGTGTTCAATCTTGTACGACGGTACGGAGGCCTTCAAGTGCGGGTCCGATTTGCACTTGGCCGGTGTTTTATTTATAAATAGGTAGGGGCCTATGTTTAATTTTAAAAATAAATAAAATAAAATATCAGCACGTCTCCGTGTGTGCGTACATGAAACCCCTGGAGAGCGAAGGCGACCAGGCGCGGGCGTTTGGACTCGAGCGCCATCTGCAGCGGCTGCAGGCACGCGCGCCGCAGCTCGAACGACGCCCGACGGCTGCTTTCTTGCACACATAGCACCTCTGGAAACAAGACCATAAATTATAAATCAACTCAAAAATATTTTAATTTTATATTTGTTACTATCCCACATGCTGTGCTTTTTGTGGTACACTTTACTGAAAAATATCACGCCTAGATAGATTTGTGCTTTAACATAGTATTTATAACTTCATATCCAGATGTGTTATCTGTCAAAAAAATATAATCATAAAACTTATTAAAAAAATGAACATTAAGAATTTTGTATTCATTGGATAGAATGTCATTGTACTACTAACGCCATCTGTTACAAAACCAAAGAGTTAACATCGCTGCAACAGAACTTATTAACTACCCGTTAGAAAAACTACGCGAACCCTCAAAAAGCTCTGCTTTTGGCTAGTATTAAAATGTTATGCATTAATAGAATAAATTGTACTTATAATCTACCTACTCGTATAAAACTAGGTATAGCTCATTCAGTAAAGGGGAAGTGGCAATGGGCAGATAGTTCGAAGAACCGATAGTCGTTTGGGTCATAAGTTGTTAGACGCGCCACAAGGTGGATCGGTGAGACACTGGACAAAGTCTAAGTAAGAGACCTACTCTTATAAGGTACATGTAAAGACATATTCCTTCTACTTTAAACTAAGATCCATCAAACTCAAGACCACAGATGCGGCGGTGAGTCGCTCGCGCCGCTTATGTGGCAGTGCGATCTCACGCTTCGTAGACTTTGGTCGTCGACGTTATAATTGTTATTCGCGCGCACAGCAAAACGTAAGTTTTTAGTTAAATAACCTATTATTATCTCATATTTTTTACTATGAATTGTCGTATAAGGTTAGGTTTATGGTACTAAAGAAAAAAAGAAATAGTTTTGCCTCGATTTAAGTTAAAATATTGGTAGTGTTCCTCAGAAAGCCGATGGTTCCTTATAAGGCCAATCAAAAATTTGACGGTTGGCCTTGCTAGGGTACATGGGCCTTACAAGGAACATCTACAAACCATGAAAGTATGAACAGTTACTTTTTAGTTAAAAATACGTACTGTTACAGTTAAAACAATGTTTTATATTTATAATATTTTTATTTATAAGGGTTATTAAACTTTTTAACTCATATTGAATAGACATTTTTTTCAAAATTATTTTATTTCCAGTATATTATATTTAAATTTCTTTTATGGAAAGGTTATGTCTGAAAAGAAACTAAACTAATTTACATGAAATGCAACGAATATACAAAATATTTGCATGTTAAAAACGGTAAAGTATGTGATAATGATAAAGTAAGTAAGTGATAAGTTATATAAAAGATAGTCATAAGATAGTCTGTCTATAACCATACTTTAAGCAAAAAGAACTTTAAAACAATAAGCCGGTAATTAAATAGATGATTAAATTTATGCGTATAATTTCAGATTTCAAGAATGTCGGAGTCAAAACCTAGAAAAAGAGGTAGTACATGGGATGAAGACAGTTTAAGACGTGCCATGGAAACAGTACAAAATAATCAACTTAGTACAAATGCTGCAGCGATTAAGTTCAATATTCCAAGACGCACCCTTAGAAACCATTTAGTAAGCGGTAACAGTACTAAAATAATTGGGAAGACAACTATTCTCACAAAACAATTAGAAGAAGATTTATCGCAGCGAATCAAACGTTTTGCAAAAGTGGGTATACCACTTACGCCTAAATTTATCAGGAAACAAGCCTTTTTATTTTGTGAGAGGTTTAAAATCAAGCACTCGTTCAATATGTCAACAAGAATAGCTGGACGCAAATGGCTCAAAATGTTTTTGGCTCGAAACCCATCAATATCAAAAAGAAAACCCCAGCTAATGAATCCAGCTAGAGCTCAAAAAATGAATAAGCCCATTGTGAAACACCATTTTGATGAAGTTAAGGAACTCTATGAAGAGCTAGACATTATTGCACATCCAGAACGCTTGTATAACATGGATGAAAAAGGGTGTCGCATTACGGTCCACAAACAAACTGTAGTTTTGGCTGAAAAAGGGAATACTAGAGTACATCTTGTTGCTCCGGAACACGCCGAGAACGTTACAATAGCGATGTGCGTAAATGCTGTGGGTATTGCTATACCGCCCATGATTATTTTTAAGGGGATTAGGCGCAAATCAGAATTATCATCAAATTTGCCACCTGGAACAAAGGTAAGCATGGCACCTAAAGGCAGCATGACCAGTAGCTTATTCGTAGAGTTCATTCAACATTTAGCACAACATAAAGTACCTGGTAAGTGTCTGCTTATCTTTGATGGCGCAAAGTGTCATTTATCATATGAGGCTCTGGAAGAAGCAGATAAAAATAATATAGTGTTATACTGCTTACCTTCGAACACTACGCACGAACTCCAACCTCTTGATAAATCAGTGAATCGTTCCTTCGAACATCACTGGGATGAAGAAGTTTTGAACTACCTGTGCAATTCTCAAGAGAGAACTTTAAACAAAGCTGCATTTAACAAAATTTTCTCCCGAACATGGCCAAAGTGTATTACTCAAACCAATATAACGAATGGATTCAAAGCCACTGGTTTATACCCCCTTGATCCTGATGTTATACCCGAAGATGCTTATGCTCCTTCAATTGTAACTGAAAGACCTTTAACGGAAATGTTACAACACCAGATCGACCAACCACTTATATCTGTTCAAGCCTCGCCCCCTGTGTCTGAATTTAAGAAAGTGTCAGAATTGTCGTCTCAGTCTCTGATAGATGAAAGGAGGTCAGTTCATGTTTCTAACGTCTCGTCAATTTTTCCATCAACTTCCAAAGAGAAGATAGTATTGACATCGCCAAAATTTTCAGCTGCAACAGCAAAAAGAAAACCAGTTCTTGTTTCTTACAGTTCTTCAACTGATGCTTCAGACTTAGAATTAGATATTACGGTCAATGATCAGTGCCGCCCCATGCTGCTAAGTTCAGTACACCGTTTCAACGTCGCAGATACGAAACATGACCCTCAACCATCTCTGTACGATTATCCACTTCCGAGTACGTCCGGCCTACAAGAAAATATCGTCTGTTCTAGCTCTGAATCTGATCTTGACTTGAATCTTAGTGAATCATTTATCAAAGATAACTACATGACTAAACTTCAAGTCTCAGATTTATACACTTCTTCTTCGTCATTTGATGATGATCTCAAGCAGAAAGGAGAAATCACTCCAAAAAAACGATTAATACAAGACAAAAGCTCAATTAAAACAAAAGCTCAACTAAAGGGTCATGAGACTAGATCTTCGGATGATGACGAGCCGTTAATTAACCTAATAGAGAATAAAGAAGAATCGTTTCATGCTTTTTTGCCTACTCCAAACTACGCTACGATAAAGTCTTCACGTCCACGGCAGAAAGCTATTAATTATAAGGGACAAAGAATAGTTAAAGATTTATTCAAAACTGAAGAAAAAAAGAATGAGATAAAGCAAGCGACGAGTAAGAAAAAAGGAAAATCTACAATTAAACGAGACCAAAAAAAGAAAACCAAAAATAAAAATGATTCCGTAAAACGGCTAAAAAGAACAGTACCACAACAAAACAGTAAAAGATCGAAAATAGAGATGAAGAAAAGTGCAGAAGGTGAAGAAAAGCAATGGTACTGTCACGCATGTGGCGAGAGTAGAATGGAAGACATGAGACAGTGTACCGAATGTCAAAAGTGGTATCACGAGGAGTGTATGGGTCTCACTAAAAAAGATCTCATATTTTTATGCCCAGATTGTGATTAAAATATCCAAAATTATTATCCTTAGTTTCTAAATTTGTTTCTGATTTAATTTTTATTTTGTTATAATTATTTTAGTTTTTTAATCTTAAGAATCGTTGATTTTAAACATTCCTGACTTCAAGACTGACTATGTGCCATGATAAGTTTGTAATAATTACAGTACTTAGTCTGTAGTGTCTATTATTTAATTATAATTAATATAAAAAAGTCATTGATAATTGTTAGTTTGGCCTTCTTAGGAACATTTTGGCCTTACAAAGAGCGGGCCCATAAGAAGGCCATTTTAGGTTAAAAAAATAGTTTTTAATTTCATTATAACACGCGTTGGCAAGTTATTTGATGTCAATATAATACTCATTACTACTATTTTTAAATAATTTCCGTTAATATATTCTTAGTTATACGATGGTGTTGAAGTAATGTTCGTTGAGTTTTTTATAAATGATAAAAATATATTGAGCATTTAATGTTTCGCTTAAATGAAAGAGCTTATTATGTAGTTTTAATAAAAGCGGATATATTAATTGTTACAACTCTATTTTTAAGTTGAACGACTGATGTATAATATTGGCCTTGTTTGGAGCCGTGTCCCTTGCAAGGCCATTTGGAAGAGCTTAATAAACCTTAAGTTTAATAAATAGTGATTATAGCTAGATTAAAAAAAAGTGATATATATGGTACACAATAAAACAAAGTTTTACTTGATAATTTGTTTCCTTCATTTATCCAGTTAATAAACGAATAAAAAGTGTTTACTCGTTAGAGTGGCCTTCCATGGTCCACCCACCTTATATGTCCTGCAGTAGACATCTAAAGGTTGATAAAGTAGAAGGTAAGTAAATATTAGAAGTTATAAAATGTTAAATTAGAAATTATAATTTTGTAGCATTTTCGGGTGTATAGACCATAAACGTAGAATTCCTTACTACCGTAGTAAGGTGAAGACAATTTTAAAACTTTCACGAAACCTTCTTGGAATGGCGGCGAAATCCACACTTTTTAAGAACATTGTGATTTCGCGCCGTTGAAACTTCCTCGCATAATATAACGTAAGATCTTGAAATAAAATTTATAGTACATACTCTACTAGTACGAGTATTTATATTAGGTTAATAATAATTAATAATCGTCGCGTCGTCGTCGGCGTATCAGCGTCGAGAGTGAGGTTTAGAGAATAAACACTTTGGTTGATTGGGCATCGCTACAGTTATTAATTATTATTTTTTACCTAATGCATCCTGACATGATTTTTTGAGAGAGATCAACTTCGGTCCGGTAGCTTCTCTGAAAATATCTTGGAGCAATTCTTCCATATCACTCATCGATCCAAACCATGTTTTAGACACTAAACTCCTTAAGAAACTTAAACACTCCTTTAGAAACTTAAACACGGCTTTTTTTACTAGGCGTTCAGATAAAGTAACAATAATACGGTATATTCGTGATAAAACTGCGTAATACAACGGTGAGTGGGTGGTCTTATCGAGACTCTCGGAGCATGCTCGAACTAAAAATCAATACTTCAGTCGGTGGCTAGTTGTTTTATTTAATACGTAGATAGGCATTTGAGTGTATCATCTCTTTGAGTATTAAAACAACAGTGTATCTATTACTAAAATAGGTATCTAAGTAGGTGCATAAATCAACAGGTGGCAACTAGGGGTATTTTAAACCGTGAATGTTCAATAACTGTTAAGAAACTTTAAATATCTGTAGGTAGGCTTTTTTCAACAGATTTTGAACGAGACGAGGATGTTCTAGATTTGAATGTATTTTTTGTGTACGTAGAAATATTCCACAATACGATTCTTTAATTAAATAGACGGTGGATAGGCTAAATCTCGAGGATGAACCCATTTTTCATTTTTTTTTATCATTTAAATTGATAAGACCTTTTTCCCTTTTTTTATCATTTAAATTGGTGTCTTTAACTACTTGTCTTAGAAGAGTTTATAGTTGGCCTAATAAATACCATAGAAATAGGCAAGAAGCTAAAATACCTACAAACACTTAAGCTTCTTGGAAATAGGTGGGAAATAGGTAACGTAGTCGTAATTCCTAGTTCCATGATCGGGGGCCCAGGAACAGATATTTAGCATAGACATAATTTTCTGGCTGGTACAAGAAGCTTATTATGTTGGTAGCCCTGCAGCTCGCATTGCTCTTTTTGCTGTCACTGTTTGTCACTGTCACTGTCACATTTTTCGCATTTTTCAAAATAAAAATGGTTTCTTGGAGCGCCCTAGGCCGATCTTTCGGAACAAATCTATTTAAAAATAACATAAAAGCACCGTTTATAGTGCAAAATGTAAATTTCTCGGCAGGCAAGAAGTTGGCCAGTGACCATGGGCCCAGAACTATGGCATTACAGCCATCCAGGTAAGGTGTCCAGTGCAGTGATTACCTAACCAATTTTAGAGGAAAGATACGTTTTTGGTGCGTTAGGTGGTGGTATGTTGTTGTGGTGTTACTAGCTCTGTAGAAAGTACAGCGTTGGAGTCAAGTGTGGAACTTTCTACAAACGATATGTCCAGCCGTGGACCTCTATTGACTGGCGACAACAGCAATTGGTTTTAATTTAATTATTCTGAACATTACAGGTGGCAATGGCACAAATTCAAGGACATGTTCCATTACTACCTGATGGTTGGGCTGATCCCTGTTGGTGCTATAATTTTCTACAGTAACGTGTTTATTGGGCCTGCTCAGTTGACGCCCATTCCTGAGGACTACCATCCTAAGCACTGGGAATATCACCGCCATCCTATCACCAGATTCATTGCCCGATATATTCACAACAGCCCTCAACAGGTAATTATCCTGAGGTTTAATTGAACTGTGTATAGATGAAAAGTTCGAGCTGTAGTTGTAATTTGAGAGTTGATTGAGTTAGAAGGTAGGCAGTATGTTGCCTCAGTGCCTTGTAGAATACTAAAACCATAAGCCACCATTTCTATGGGCAAGGGAATCACGACGAGTCCATCCTACTATCGTCAGATAGTACCAGTTGTATTGCAGTGATAATATCACCCTGTGTAGATAGGCACATAGAGTTTGTTTCTAATTTGCTGGTACGATGAGACTATCGCCGCGATACTCGCCCGTGGAGATGAATCCTTAGTCTTGCGCCTGATCTCTTTCCTTTGTTGTTGGATTTCCACCCCATTAGACGATGAGATTGAGGGAAAAGAGAGTGTACCTGTGTTTGCATTACACACTTGTGCACTAGTGCAATATAATATTGTATACTTAGTGTGGATTGGTTGCTGTGGCTGGATTCAGTCAGGAGGACTTTCATACATCATCATCATCATCAGCAACCCATCAACAGCTCACTGCTAAGCTCAGGTCTCCTCTCGGAGGCAATAGTCCACCACGATGGCCCAATTGGCATGATGGTGAAATGATGTTATTCATTAGACGTCCAGTGAACAGGTAGGAAAAGGTGAGGTTAGGTGAAAAAAGATTGGAAATTAATGAAACTTTAAGATGTACAAGGATGGTTAATTAACATTTTCTCAAGTTTTGGACCTCAAAGACCCTGTGCTAAAAGAGGAGGGATGGGGGGACTGCAAAATTTTCGAACTTCCTCCGGTTTTTCCTCAATAACTTTATTCCCTTAAGTATTATATAGTTCCCTATAAGTATTATTTTTAATTCCATTTAATTATTTTACAGGAATATGAAAAGTTCCTGCATTTTATTGACGAGGAAGCTCAGAAGCAGAAGTTAAGAGCTTTAGAGAAGGAAGTTACCCGCAAGATGGCAGAAAGGAGTGACTACCAAGCCTATTACTATCGGCCAATGGTCAACAAATATCTCCGCATCAACAAGAAAACGGGTGATGATATCATGGAACGTATTGGTGATGACTATAAAGATTAAGTTTATTTCGTTATGCAGGCATTTTAGTAATTTAGAGATCAAGTTTATAGTAACATTATATTGTCTATGTAGATAAGTGCAACCTTTTGATTGTTTCCTCTGTATCTTTTGATAATAGCTTTTCTTTGTACCGTTATTTGTGATGCTTTCAGAAAGTTCTAGTTTTTGTTGTGAATAAATCATTTAAGGAACAGATTTTTGAGTTTTATTGAACCTTAAAATCAAATAATATTTAAATAGTTTTACATACTGAGCCCTGCTAATAATAAGCTAATAACCCTTCTCTGAGAGGAGACCTGCGCTCAGTAGTGAGCCGTTGATGGGTTGCTAATGATCATCATTGATGATGATGACATACTGAGCAGTTAGTGTCTTATTATTTATTATTCTGTAGAATGGTTATAAACATTAGGCTCCCTTTTTTGGCTTTTTCTACAGTTGAATTTGATGAAATGTAAAAAACTAAATTTTAAATGTAATTTTTAGTGGAGTTCCTGACTATGCCAAGTTTCTAGCTATCTTGTGTCAAATCTTGACTAATATTATAAATTCGAAAGTATGTTTATTTGTTGGTTTGTCCTTCAATCACGCAGCAAAAGCGCAACAGATTGAGGTTATTATTTGCATCTGGTTAGTTGAGGACCTGGAGAGTTATATATGGACCTAAGTTTTATCCCAGAAAAGAAAGGGTTCCTGCGGGTAGTTTATAAAACTAATTCAATGCGGATGAAATCACGGGCAAAAGCTTGTAAAATAATAAAACACATGATTATGTAACATTGTTATTTATTTTACAGGAAACTTCTAACGATTGACAATAGATTCCGACATGGAAACCTTATAAAAGAAACCTCAACACTTACCTAGGTTCATGCTAACTCAACTTGATATGATTCTACATTATAATATTTAAAATATTACCTTGTGACTCGTTTGTGAATACAGACGGACTGTGGTTAATTTTGTTTACCTTATCTTCATTAGGTATTTGAAATCTTATTACGGCCGTTATTAATAATCCTGCGTAATCCAAAATGTACAGATTGGACGGTCGAAAACTTAGTTGGTAATATGTATACTGATTATATGCATAGTAGTACCTATGTAATAAATATTATGTATAATATTTTGAAATTTTATTGCTGTCAAGGGCTGAGCATGTTTGTGCAATTAGCTTAACTAATTGGTAAACACTCCACTTTACCGCAAATCTGGATTAAAGTAAGTAATTCAATCTATAGATTTTGGATTAGATAGGTTTTATTAATATTTGCCGCTAGTCACATAAATGTATGTGTATCTGGTAGGTACTATGGTAGGTAAGCAGTAAATAAGAAATCCTTATGTATTAAAAAATAATAATACTACCTAGCTTCTCTATGATTTACTTCGAAATTAAGTACAATATTTATTACAAATGTTCTGCGAACCCCAAGTGTCATTGGGTTCGGTATTTTATAAAATATCGTTATTATCAATTTTGATTGATTTATTTTAAAGAAAAAAATTATTTTATTTGTTATTTTTTAATATTATACTCATAATAAAAGTAGTATTATAGTTGCCACTGCGGTGACCACGTCGACGCTTACGGTCATCACGGGCTCTCCTGTTCGAAGAGCGCTGGTCGTTTCTCCCGCCACAATGCCCTCAACGATATCATCCGCAGGTCTCTTGCTACTGCTCACGTGCCAGCTGTATTAGAACCTATTGGTTTGGCACGTAGTGATGGCAAGAGACCTGATGGTATGACGCTTGTTCCTTGGAGGACAGGGAGGTCGCTTGTGTGGGATGCCACCTGTGTAGATACTCTAGCTGCTTCCCACATCCATGCGACCTCCTCTGTGGCGGGTGCAGCGGCTACTAGCGCCGAACAGGCTAAGAGGCGCAAATATGAAAAACTTGACAGTGGTTTCATTGCGCCTTTTGGTGTAGAGACCCTGGGGCCGTGGGGCCCGGAAGCTCGCGCACTTTTTTTAGAGATATCGAAAAGAGTGATCGAGTCTACCGGGGATCCAAGAGCTGGCAGCTAACTTGGCCAAAGGATTAGCTTGGCTATCCAAAGGGGTAATGCTGCCAGCATCTTGGGTACTATGCCACACTGCGGTGGCTTGGATGGGGTTTTAGATTTTAATTAGTTTTTAGGGTTCCGTACCCAAAGGGTACCAACGGGACCCTATTACTAAGCCTACGCTGTCCGTCCGTCCGTCCGTCCGTCTGTCAGCGGGCTGTATCTCGTAAACCGTAATAGATAAACAGATGAAATTTTCACATATTATGTATTTCTATTGCCGCTATAACAACAAATAATAAAAATTAAATTAAATTAAAATGTTTCCATGGGTACATGAAAATATTTTAATTTAATTTTTTTAACGGAACCCTAAAAGAGCGAGGCCCGATTCGCACTTGGCCGATTTTTTATTTTAGTTTTAATTTTAGAGTAAATTTAGGTTTTTAATTGTATATATGTATTTAGTCATTTACACTATAATAAAATAAAAAATAAAATAAATTATATTAAGTATAACGAAAAAATAAGGATCGAACTTCGTTTATATGGGACTTCCGTATTTTTAGGGCGCTTCAAACTAAGCTCCTAAAAATTGTACCTAAATTGTAGTAGGGTGTTATAGGAAACTGAAGACAATCACACTTTTAAGCAATGCGTAGAAGCCATGAGCTTCATACAGTTTATTTAATTAATTATTATTATAAATCGTGATTCCACGCCGCTCGCCGGTCGCGAGTTAATACTTTCAGCCCCCCGATTGTCTAAAAGTTGCCGATCAAAACTTATCCATTTCATGGCATTAGCGTCAAAGTAAAATAAACCATAACACTATTGAATTTGAACTCAATTTCGTGTATGCATTCTTATAAGTTTATGTTAAATGTTAAAATCGGTTGAACTGAATTTGTGACTAAGTCAATACAATCAAGGATTATTTTGCTTTGACGCTAATGCCATCGAGTGCGAGTACGATCGGTAGAATAACCGAAAATAAATATGTCGGTGACATACTTACGACATACAGTGGCAGTTGCACATCAAGTGGTCAAAGTAAGGCTATAGTTTGAATTTGACCACCAAAAAAAGCTGCTTCTTGTGGAGCAAGTCATAGGGTTTTCTCACTGGGCAGTCTGTGTCCAGGATGCGGCAGCGGAACAAAGCAATAGAGGCTCATTAGAGCCCGCGCAATAGGCAACTAAACGGCCACTAGGTAGGTATTTATTGGTCGGATGCCCGACGTAGCCCAGGTTGCATTCTTTTTTTAGAAAAAATTAACCTTGATTATGGAGGTACAAGGAGGTAACCCACTGACTTCAGACTTTTGCAAAACCACTTGAAATGTAATGTAACCCGTAAAAATTAGCATTTGTTTATTTTGTGGCCAAGTTTAACTTTCACGGTATCAATAATTATCATTTAACTTGCCCTTAAGTTAGGGTAAAACCAGAGCCTAATTTTTATGAAATACCGTCCCCAATTAACTATCCACTTAGGGGGTGTTATTATATTAAGATGGGTCGGATCACAATAGAATCAGTAAATAAATTCTTTGGCAATGCAATAATGCACAAAGCTCTTAACTACGACTGTTACACACAAATTACAAAACGATATGATTTCTTTATTTCTCATTCGTTCAGTCTTCGCAGTTTGTAAAATTCCAACTATGACCCAACTCTACCTATTTTATTAAATTGCTTTTTTAACTTCGGTTTTAAAAACTATTTTTATATTTAACATTCCAATTATTATGAATAACAATTTGAGAGCAATTTTTTTAATGCACTACACGGTAACTTAATTTTTAGCTATATCTATTGCTAACATAACATCTATTTATTCATATTGTCTTATCATAACTATAAAAAGAATGAAGGTGTAACAAAAAGAGTAAAAAAATAGAAATTAAATCATGCTAAATATTTATTACAGTAATTTTTATCTTTTATGTCTAATACGAATTTACAATAGGTATTTGTAAAATTTTTATTTTTGTTTCGATAGTAACGATTTCCGAATCTAAAATCTAAAGACGGCTAAAAGTTTCTAAGATGTA
This sequence comes from Oeneis ivallda, assembly GCA_029955525.1. NCBI lineage: Eukaryota > Metazoa > Arthropoda > Insecta > Lepidoptera > Nymphalidae > Oeneis > Oeneis ivallda. The sequence continues at coordinate 7,382,159 of JARPMR010000019.1, forward strand.
TAAATTTTATGAGTTTACATAGTAGGTACCTACGCTATTTACTATTTAGTTTTTTCTTTTTCTGCTTGTGCCGCAAGTTTAGCTTCTTTTTTGGCTTTCTTTTTTTCTTCCTTTGCTAAAAGTTTTGCCTGCCTTTCTTCCTCTTTCGCGAGAAGCTTAGCTTGTCTCTCTTCTTCTTTAGCCTGTAGTTTAGCTTCTTTTTTGGCTTCTTTCTCCGCCTTAAGTCTAAGTTTTTCTTCCTTTTTCTTTTCAGCTATTTCGTTCTTTTTATTATCATTAGTCTCGTCTTTTTTGTTCTTTTCAACTTGTTTTACATTCTCATCAGGCTCTTTCTTTTTCTTTTCTTCTTTCTTGGGTTTCGCTTTGGGGTTATCCTTTTTCTTGTCAGTCTCTTTGCTATGATCTCTCGATCTCGGTGGGGTTTCATCTTTATTAGGGGGTTTTAAGGGTCGGAAAAAATGTTGTTTATTCTTTTGTGGAGACGTTTCTAGTTGCGTTACAATTTTTTGTGCGCACCTGTAAAAATAAAAATAATAAGTTAATATTTGTACCTAATAAATATTCATCATCATCATCATTAGCAACCCATCAACGGCTCACTACTGAGCGCAGGTCTCCTCTCAGAGAAGGGTTATAGGCCATGGTCCACCACGCTGGCCCAATGCGAATTGGCGGACTTCACACATCTTCAAGAACATTATGAAGAACTCTCAGATGTGCAGGTTTCCTCACGATGTTTTCCTTCACCGTTGAAGCAAGTGATATTTAATTGCTTAAACGCATGACTCCGAAAAGTCAGAGGTGCGTACCCGGGATCGAACCTGCGACCCCCCGAATAGGAGCTGACCACAGTCCTAACCACTAGGCTATCACTGCTCCCCGCAATATTTACTTGCCTGCTACTTTATACTTTATACCTAATAAATATTACTATTAAGTAATTATAAGTTTTATGTTTAAGTAAGATGTCAAGGAGTAAGTAAATAATAAGTTATATATTACCTTATTCTAGTTGACGTTGAAGCAGCGGCGGCGCTTTCGCGGCGTCCTTCGCGAAATTCTCTCTGGAATTCGCGTATGGGCGGTAACCTCCCTGAAGGCTCCCCGGCCGCCGGGCCACCCGTATAGCTGTGTACTTGGTAGTCTTGCAGCCGCGCCTGAAATTAGTGAAATGACATTCCATAAGCTATGTTTCTCCCAGTCGGCCTAGCATGCACGCGTGAGAAAATTTTGTCTACCCCTTTTCTCATATTATCTCTATCGAACTAACATGGTTGCAAACCATGATTCGTCTCGTTACGTCAAAAGTAGAGACAAAATTATTTTCTCTACGAACTCTAACATGGCGAGTGGCGACGTAATTTTTTCGAATTTTGAAGTTTAAAAGAGTAAACGAGAAATCAGTCTACATCGACAATATTATCTCTCTCTCTTCGCGAGATATCACTTCGACGTGTATGCTAGGCCTGCTGGAGTGGTCCGAGCATACATACGATAAGTTTGATTCAAAATGATACTGTCGGGCTCAGAAATTTGTTTGTAAAGTTTTTGGTTTTTTTTATTTTATTTTGAGATAGGCTTACGCTTGACGACAATCAATACTGGAAAGCACTGATGAGGTCTAGGTTGGAGCGCGCTTGCCTAGAAAATGCCTATTCACTCTTGCCTTGAAGGTACTGAGGTTATACGTGGCCGGAAACACAGATGTTGGAAGTGTGTTCCACACCTTAGCGGTTCGATTCAGAAACGTTGAACTGAAGCGTTTTGTGCGAGTAGGTTGGATTTCAACCACGTAAGGGTGCCAACGCTCACGGATATACTAGTGGTTCGCCCCTCTGAGACCTCGCGGTAACGGTATCCCATGATTATTCATTCAATCGATACATGACGGCCAAAACTGACATTATTATTATGCCCGTTTTCACCAAACATACCTAAATCATCCCCTAAGTAGGAGTCTCTTTACGTAGGTAGCTCCAAAACACAATCCTAAGTCCTAACATCCGTCCCAATGTCCTTTTAGGTGTCCCGTACAGGATCGTGATAAAGAAGTTGCCAGTAATCATCACCTAACTTATCATAGGTAGCCCGTAAAGGTTAGGGAACGTCAGTGAAAACATTGAATTATTATGTAGGTACTAACGAGTGAAGACGGGTTACATCTGTACAAATCGTCATCTATCGACGCGAATAGAAAATATACAAAATGCAGCAATTAATAGTTTATTGAAGTTTGATATTTAACTAAAGAATAATTTTAATTGAATAATATGTTATTATATTACTAGCTGATGCCCGCGACTTTGTCCGCGTGGGTTTAGTTTTTATAGTCCCTCGGGAACTCCTTGATTTTCCGGGATAAAAAGTAGCCTAGATGTTGACCCGAGTAATAAGCTACCACGGTATAAAATTTTGTAGAAATCTGTGCGGTAGTTTTTACGTGAATGAAGGACAAACAAACAGACAGACAAACAGACAAAAAAAAATAGCTTCTGTTTTGATATCTGTATGTTGAACACAATTAGAAGCAAAAACCCTTTTTTGAATCTAGGTATTTCATGTACAGAATTGGTTTCGTTTCTGTTTTTATTATAATATGTATAGATGTACCAAAATAATAATGCTCGACGCAAAACTGTTTTTGGGATAGATCGTAGTCGTAACTCGTAGTTCCATGGAATAGTTAATGACTGCCATCTATTAGCATTATTGTGAAGCTATGTGAAATTTACTGATGCTCATTAAAAATTAAATAATCTCGTTTCTTTATAATATTCATATAATTTTAGTATTTGTTGTTCAAGTACAGGATACAAGTGAAGTAAAAAAATAAGTACAGCTTGAAAATATATAGCCAATTTTCCAGAGAGCGTCTTCAAGCGAGCGTATTAAATCGCCACTTTGAAAGCCCCCCATTTCGTCAATTTTAGGAAAAAAAAATACGTTTGTACTCTGTTCCAAATTGTCTTTAAAATGATACACAGAAACTCTATGAATCGCAAAAAAAAAAATTTGCTTCGCATTCGCTTCTATGAGAGCCCCCCTAAAATAAAGATTTTTATAACTTTTTAAGCCATTTTCGGCTGGAGGCCATCGGTTTACATATTATATCTAAATTTGAAGTAATTACGTTCAGTAATTCAAAAGTTATAAGGCTCTGACAGACGGACGGACGGACGGACAAGTGCAAATCGCTCTAGTAAACTCAGAGACCTCGCTTCGCTCGGTCAATAACAAAGCACATACATTACTTCATACAGCTTGGTATAATAATCGGTGTTGTTCCTAGACCCTAGCTAGAGGCTAAATTACCTTCATGCTGTGATGCTGTGATCGTCGCAGGGAGTTGGACGCTGGTTGCCGCGGTCTGGGCGGAGTGGAGGCGGCGGGCACCCTGGGCACTGCGCCGAGACACGCTCCCCCGCACTTCGCGCCTCCACACAGCTTGGTGGAGCAACCGGTGTTGCTGACATTACCACCACTGTTGGATGATACTGAAGACACTCCTGAAATATGCAAACATTCTACTTGAGGTGTGTTGGCTAAATTGAAACTAAGTAACGACGTTTTAGGTGTTGGTTACATGTTTTAAGACTAAATGGTGTATTAATAAGAAATTCATAACGTAAAATAAATTCCTAAACTTTCTACGCGGTCGAAGTCGTGGGCCTCAACTGAATTAACATAATAAGTAGTTCAATAAGTAGTTCAGCAGGTGTATTAGAGTCATATTGCTAGGTATTCTGCGTCACCTACCTGTAACCAACTGTAAATAAATATCGTGAGGAAACCGGCATGCCTGAGAGTTCTCCATAATGTTTTCAAAGGTGTGTGACGTCTGCCAATCCGCACTTGACCAGCGTGGTGGGCTATGACCTCATTCGAGACGAGACCTGTGCTCAGAAGTGGGCCGGTGATGGCTCGAGATGAACGAATCAATGATACTGTTGCTGGTGAATTGTTACCTGAGAGGGACGACTCGCCACTAGTGACCGAGTACAGTGATGCGGAGGCGGGCACCGAGCGCGCTCCCACCGAGTATGACGACACCGACCCCGGCACCCCCCACGACTTGCCGCTCCCAGTCGACACCTGGAAACCAGAGGTGCGATTGTCTGAAAATTGCCGATCAAAATCTTATTCATTTCATGGCATTAGCGTCAAAGTAAAATATTCCTTGACTGTATTAATTTAAGTCACAAATTCAGTACAACCGATTCTAACATGGAACGTTATGGAGCGTATCGTACATACCTAAACGTATGAGAACGCATACACGAAATTGAGCTCTAATTTAATCTATGGTTTATTTTACTTAGACGCTAATGCCATGAAATGAATAAGATATTGATCGGCAACTTTTAGACAATCGGAGGACATATAATGTTGAAAACTGACACAATAAAACGTGCTCTGTGGATCGATATCCTTTTTTCAGTAATGTTAATAAACAGACCCTTGATTTTAAATGAAAATTTTCACAAGAGTGAAAATTATGATCTGTTTTTTTTTTCTAAATGACAAGGATGCTTGGAAGCAATCATCTTTGTATTCAGCTTCCCACAAGAGAATTTGCTTTTTGAACCGGCGCGGTGGTAGAGTCTTCACTAGCAATAAGAGTCATAAGTTGACTTACATGAAATCATACTCCATACTAATATTATAAATGCGAGATTGTGTTCGTTTATTGATTTGTCCTTCAATCATGCCGCAACAGAGCTACGGATCGACGTGATTTTTTGCAAGGGTAGGTAGGTTTTTTGTAAGGTTATTTGAGGACCTGGAGAGTGACAATAGTCAATAGGCTACTATTCATCTCGGAAAATCAAAGAGTTCCCGCGGGATTTAAAAAGCTAAATCCACGCGGACGAAGCCGCGGGCATCAACTAGTACCTATTATAAACATCCGAAAGTGTGTTTGTTTGTTGGTTTGTCCTTCAATCACACCGAAACAGAGCTACGGATCGACGTGATTTTTTGCATGGATATATTTAAAGACCTGGAGAGTGACTGATGCAACTTTTTATCCCGGAAAATCAAAGAGTTTTCGAGGGATTTTAAAAACTAAATCCACGCGGACGATCTCGCGAGCATCAGCTAGCTATAATATTTGTGAAATTAAATTTGAATTGTAAAAAGCTTTCTTTACATATTGTATTTGAATATTTAGAGACCTAGGTACCTAATTTATCAACAGCACATGATAAATTATATTATGAAAGGTTCACCGCGCTTACCTGCCAACTCTTGCTGGTCACCAAGCGGGGCGCCTGCCGCAGCCGCAGGATCTTGGCGCGGCAGATCACGCAGCGCAGCGGCAGCAGCCGCTGGCTGACGGCCATCTGGATGGTCTTCACGAAGCACCGCCGGCAGACCACGCGGTGGCCGCACGGCGAGGTTTGCATCGTCGCTTTCGCGTTCACGCATATCACACACTGGAATACAGACAGGCCATGTTTAAACAAGCAATTTAATAAAATACACTAAAAAACCCGTCCGCTTTAGAGAATATATATCAATCTATACATACACACATCAAAAGTGTCTAGGGATCAAGCATTTTTATGCGGATTTCTTGAGATTGAGATGTGGCTTTGTAATAAATTTATGATTTTATAAATTTATATGGATCCTTTTTGGTGCATTTCATAATTTGAATCAGGAACTGTCAATCAAATTCGAGTAAAAGATGAAAATCAGCTGTCAATATTTTCCCTATAAAAACATACAACGCATTGAAGACATTATTAGTGCTACTGTTTCCCTACTACTGATTAAAACCAACGTTATTATGGAGCGGCGACGTCATTTAAGCAGGGAAGAAATGCTCAGAGCCGTGGGAATGATAGAAGCTGGTTCCCGGCAACGTACTGTGGCTTTAGCTCTGAATACAAGTCAGAGTGTTATCAGTCGACTTTGGACACGTTACCGAAGCACTGGTACCGTGGCTGAGCGCCATGGAGGACGGTATCGCTGCACCACACGGAGACAAGACCGATACATTCAAATCTTAACTCGAAGAGCTCCAACAATAACCGCCATGATGTTAGCCGTGAGGCTTCATCACTCTTCAGGGAACTTAATTAGCGACCAAACAGTCAGAAACCGCTTGCATGAAGTGAACCTTCATTCCCGAAGACCGCTACGGGTACCACCTATAGCAATGCACAATCGTAGGATTCGATATCAATGGGCTCTTGAACACAGAAATTGGGCAGAAGAACAATGGCGTTTCGTGTGCTTTTCTGATGAGTCTCGTTTTGGTATGAGACCGGATACAAGACGTATACGACACTGGAGAACCCCTGGACGCCAACAGCGATTAAAATCCTGCCAGGAAGTCCATCCTTATAGTGGTGGAACCATCATGGTATGGGCGGGTATTTGGATCGGCGGAAGAACTGAGTTGATTTGGATCAGAGGCAACCTCAACGCTCAAATTTATGCTGAGACGATTGTATCAGACGTCATCGTTCCTCTACAAGTACAAATCGGTCCCTTATTTCAGTTAATGCATGATAATGCACGACCGCACACCGCAAGAGTTGTAAGACAGACTCTAGCCGCAGCTAACATCAATGTCCTGCCCTGGCCTGCTCAGTCGCCAGACTTGAACCCGATTGAGCATGCATGGGATATGCTACAGAGAAGAGCTCTGCCGAATATGGAGGGTATCCAGTGGCAAGAAGACCTTTTTTTGTTGTTGCAACGAACATGGGCGGCCATTCCACAGCGTGATTTGGATGAACTCATTTTGAGTATGCCAAACCGATGTTCTTGTGTTGTTAGTGTTCGCGGTAGAAACACGGATTATTAATTGTTTAAGTTACCCAATAAAATTTTAAAGAAAACTGTTATTTCAGTCTTTTTTTCGAACTTTAATGTTAGTGGTTCAAATGTCAAAAAAAACCGGTCAAGTGCGAGTCGGACTCGCGCACCGAGGGTTCCATACTCCAAAAGTAAAAGTAAAACGATAATATTATATTAATTTGCATGATTATCGTAAACTTTGTTTGTAGAGGTTTATTGTTAATATAAAAAAAACTATGCTAGTTAGAGCGTTGGTTTTATTTTTCCTGTAAAATATACATAAACTTCTATTGACCATAATTATTTCAGATTTTTCGATTGGTAAACTTCGGAGATAAGGGGGGGGGACGGTATTTTTTTCGACATTTTGGCCGATTACTCAAAAACTATTATATAAAGAAATAAATAAAAAACTGTTTTAGAATGCACAAGTAAAGGCCTTTCATATGATACCCCACTCGGTATAATTATCTTACTTTGAAATTTCAAACCCCTGATTTTCCCCCTTTTTTAATTAAACTAAAATTATTTTCACGTTGATTTTATTTTTCATGTAAAATATACATAAACCTCTATTGACCATAATTATTTTAGATTTTTCGATTGGTAAACTTCGGAGATAAGGGGGGGGGAACGGTATTTTTTTCGACATTTTGGCCGATTAATCAAAAACTATTATATCTAGAAATAAATAAAAAACTGTTTTAGAATGCACTAGTAAAGGCCTTTTATATGATATCCCACTCGGTATAGTTATCTTACTTTGAAATTTCAAACCCCCGATTTTCCCCCTTTTTTAATCAAACTAAAATAATTTTCGCGTTGCTTTTATTTTTCCTGTAAAATATACATAAACCTCTATTGACCATAATTATTTCAGATTTTTCGATTGGTAAACTTCGGAGATAAGGGGGGGGGGGAACGGTATTTTTTTCGACATTTTGGCCGATTATTCAAAAACTATTATATATAGAAATAAATAAAAAACTGTTTTATAATGCACAAGTAAAGGCCTTTCATATGATACCCCACTCGATATAGTTATTTTACTTTTAAATTTCAAACCCCCGATTTTCCCCCTTTTTTTAATAAAACTAAAAATAATTTTCGACTTTTCATTATGTCAATGCTTTTGGGCCACTATTATACACAACTATGCCAAATTTCATGTCGATAGCTTTAATAGTTACTGAAATAATCGACTGTGACAGACGGACGGACAGACGGACGGAGAAAGTCTCACCAATAAGGGTTCCATTTTTACCATTTTGGTATGGAACCCTAAAATCCCTTTATTAGGAAAATGGCAAATTTCTTTATTAATGCAAAGGTGACTTGGTTTGTCGTTACTGTGACAAACGAAAACACTTTATTTGATGAATCCTTAAAGAAAATTTTAATTAATATCAATCAGGAGAAAAGTTATTGCAAAAATATATGTTGATCCCTAGACACTTTTGATGTGTGTATTATAAAGAGGAAAGATTTTTTTGGTTGTTTGTTTGTACCGAATAGGCTCTGTAACTACTGGACCCATTTGAACCATTTTTTCACCAATGGAAAGTTATCAGGAAGTAACATAGGCTATAATTTATTTTCAAAAAAATTAGAGATCTTTAAGAATATTGCAATAATATAACCCAAAGTAGCAAAATTTTGCCTATAAAATGCATTATTTGGCGTATGCTGAGAAAACTATTGATGATACATAAAAATTGTGTACTACATGATTAAAGTACTCATTATTCTTTACAAAAAAGTCCCTGAGGGAATATATCTAACTATCATATTTAAGTCACAATAGTAGCTTTTGTGTTTTAAAATTTAATTAGATCGCCTTTTCTATCGTATAGTATTAATTCGTCCTTTTGCAATAATATAACCCAAAGTAGCAAAATTTTGCCTATAAAATGCATTATTTGGCGTATGCTGAGAAAACTATTGATGATACATAAAAATTGTGTACTACATGATTAAAGTACTCATTATTCTTTACAAAAAAGTCCCTGAGGGAATATATCTAACTATCATATTTAAGTCACAATAGTAGCTTTTGTGTTTTAAAATTTAATTAGATCGCCTTTTCTATGGTATAGTATTAATTCGTCCTTACTAATACATAATTATAAATGCGAAAGTGTGTTTGTTTGTTGGTTTGTCCGTCAATCACGCTGCAACAAAGTTACAGATTTGACTTGATTTTTTGGATAGGTTTAGTTGAGAACCTGGAGGGTGACATAGGCATCCCGAAAAATCAAAGAGTTCCCGCGGGATAAATCCACGTGGACGAAGTCGCGGGCATCAGCTAGTTGAAAATATATAGCCAGTGTCACTCAGGATGATGTAGATTCTAACGATATCTATAAGGTATCGAAATCTGTTCAGGCATTTAGAAGTTATGGTGGAATAAAGAAACTCACATACTGCATACACCCACACTAGAACCTTGAAAATTACACTTTTTTTGGGCAGTGGTAATAAAAACTGATTTGCAATGAGATTGGATCAAGGAAATAGCACTAATTCACAAGAACTACGTATATTAACTGAAAAAAAACAAGCATACGAATCCTACGAAGTCTTAAAAATAGGTAAAGTTAATAAAGATATTAACCCTGCCATGCATTACATAATATATGCCTTTCATTTTTTTAATAGATGGTACTTATAGAATAGGGTAGAGTAGACTATTAGTGCTTGAATGGAATCACACATTCACACCATCAAATTAACCCATTGCGTCGTGTTTAATCATGTGAAAATGTGCTTTTCAAAATAACTTACTTCTTCCTCAGGAGACGTAGCGAGTTCAGGCTCATTTTCTTCCAATTTATTGAGCAATTTATCCTGGAACAAAGAAACGGTTCTAATTAATAACGATACCTAAAACCTTTGTCGCAGTAAGATAGTTGAAGCCGTGATATAGCTATAAACCTAGGTTTACCGGAATATAACTATACTGAAGCGGTTGGTTCATAGCTATCTTACTAGGAATATAGCTATAATACGAACGCGATGTAGTAATATAGCTACCTAACTAGACTAATCTAGTAAAATGGTTATAGAAGTAAGTTTAAATTTTCTTTTGTCTGGTGGGAGGCTTTCGTTGGCCGTGGCTAGTTACCACCCTACCGTCAAAGACGTGCCGCCGAGCGATTTAGCGTTCCGTCACGATGGCGTGTAGAAACCGATTAGGGGTATGGGTTGAATTTTCACTGCCATACCCCTTCCAAGTTAGTCCGCTACCATCTTAGACTGCATCGTCACTTACTATCAGGTGAGATCGCAGTCAAGGACTATCTTGTCATCGAATAAAAAAAAATTTAAGCCCCAAAAAAAAGGAGGGGTGTTATGATGCGCTTTTTTCTTTTTGAAAGCTGACGTGATCGAGATCGATCTTAGCTATAATTTACGAAGATCTGTTCAGGCGTATGAAGATCATCAGCTCATTTCCGACTTGATTAAAGGATCTTACAAACTTTCACTGGTGCAATTTATTTGCAATTTGGTTTACCTACTGTTACTTATTTCCAAGGCGTGGTAACTTTGAGCTGATGCTGCAGCATCAACAAGGCTGCTGGATACGAAACTCTTCATCAACTTACAGCAGAAATGAAGTATAGTGTGTCTGGGTTAATTAGGATGGTCTCTACGAGTAGGTGTTAGATAGTTGATGAATACAGATTGATTCGTCATGGAGCCTCAAGTTGTCCTAAGTAGGTACATTCGAAAGAAATACCAAATTTTGAAGTTTGAATTTTGTAAATCTACCTATAGGTAAAGAAGTAAATGTTATTAGTTTCACACATAGTGTAGGTTGTTCGATGCTAAATCTTGTTATTGTATGTTTGTACATAACTATAAAATCCTTCATTAACAAAAACATTATTGGTCAATAATGATTATATTATTAGGGTTTCCATATTTGTCTGTTATTCCTCGGATATTTTTACCTATTTCAAAAACCCTTAAGTATTTAAATGTGGATTGCTATGTAAATAATTTGTTTCATTTATGTTCATGCAATCTTTTAACAAGTTGAACCAAGTTGTAAGTTTTCACATTTTGATAGATTAATTATTATTATTCTTCAGGGTGCTTCCATTATAATAATTATAAAGTTTAAGGTCAAATGAAGATATTCGGAAATAATTAATAATATTGACGGATAACTGCTAGTCGCATAGTTTGTCTTACTCTGTAAATGCAGAATAGTTTTATTTTATAAAAAAGGTTAGAAAAAAATCTTGGTCGTTAAAATCAATATAAATTTTTTATATTTTTTATTAATTACAAAAAGAAAAACACAAAGTCAGCAAGAAACCAAGTTGAGAGATGTATTTTTAATTTTTCCACATTTATTGAATGACTTGCGGTGCTGGTTGAGCGCCCGCGACTTCGTCCGCTTGAATCGAGGTAGGGGGAGGTATTCCCGCGGGAAATATGTAATTTTCCGGGATAGGATGTGTTAATCCTCGCTATATCCATTTGAAATTTCAGCCAAATCTGTCCAGTAGTTTTTGCGTGAAAGAGTAACACACACACAAACGTTTGTCTTTATAATATTAGTGTGATGTGATGTGATAATATATTTATCGTCAAAGCATATGGAAAATTTCATGGACTCTGTACCCGGCATTTTGCGTTAGAATTTTCTTGAGCGAACCTTACAGTAATTATATACCTACATCAATAGGTACGTAATTGTATAATAGACATAGGTCATATTATAGGTCTTAGACAGGTATTTAAATGTAAAAGATTAGTAATTATAATCAGCCTCGAGAAACCTTGACCACCCTTGAGTTATAATAAGGATGGATTTTCTGAAATTCCTTCCATAAAAAGGTAAGAAGGGGTGGTACCGTTGGTAGAGTTTGTTTAAAGATAGTTTTTTGAAAACCGAAATCTATATGGATGAATCGTGCACATTAGATAGACTACACAATTTACCTAAATAAGTGATAATAGTGTTCGGCGTGTGTAACCATAATAAAAACCGGCCAAGTGCGTGTCGGGCCTCGCGCAGTGTAGGGTTCCGTAGTTGAAAGTCTCAAATATTATTGCTGACCTAGGATAGTGCTTTTATTTTATTTATGAATATTGAATATATTTTGAGTTCCATGGCTTAAATAGGTACTATAATATACTACAAAATATGCAACTTACGCTACGTGTAATACCTAACTTAGAAAAAACAGATATAACTCCATAACTAATGAACCCTACTTAGCCGTGATAGTTTTCCTTTAAAATTTATTATATATATTACTACTGCTGTGAATTTTTTCTTGTATCCTTTATACAACCATTTAGCTGGCAGAGGAGGGGGGGGGGGGGGGGGCACTTGACTCTAATAAAATTTAGCACTTTAAAATATCATATTTCCCAAACGGATCCCTGAATTGAAAAATGGTGTTCCCAAACCCACAATATTTTTGAAATACCTATTCAACGATACCCCACACTATGGGATAGACGAGAAAAAAAATCATCCCAACTTTACATGTAGGGGAGGTACCCTAAAAAACATTATTTTTCACAATTTTATTTCACCACTTTGTCGGCGTGATTGATATTTATACCCTTGTCAAATTTCAGATTTCTGGTACCAATGCAATAGTCTCTGAGCTAAACCGCGGACGGACAGCCGACAGACAGACAGACAGACAGACGGACATGGCGAAACTATAAGGGCTCCTTGTTAACTACGGAACCCTAAAAATGATTATAAAACTATACCTTAACACGAAGAAAAAGTTTTTTTTCCCTGAACTTAATACCTACCAGAAATAAAGCTCTGTCCAACATTTACTCAAATAATATTATGGCTACCCTACCACAGATCACTAATGATTGCAACTATAATCATCACGGCATATGTACTCCATAATGTTGCAACTCATAATTATGGTGACTTAAGTGACACGGATAACATTTGAACTTTGTTTATACTTACTGACTTTTGACCTCCATTTTCTACAAACCCTGCAAAGAGCCCTATAAGGCAACCATACATCGAACTCATTGAAGAGTTAAATTATTGAAGAAGCTTCGCATCAGCTTCTTTTCTAAAAAAAAAATACAAAACAGAAGAGAATCGTGCCCGCGATCGCTGGTAATTGTCTCACTTCTCAGTGGAAATATGAATTAAGCCCCATAACATAATGATATAAGTACCTACCTAAAGATATGAAAATACCTATTTATATACGTACCTAACATAATATAGAGAGTCTTCATAATAATATGAACTATGTATAATAAATTAGTTTACCTAATACAATAATTCAAGTCATTATAAAATGGCATGTCATGGCGACTCTATGGTTTAACACAAGTGTCACTTATAAGTAATTTTTATAAATGCAAATTTAAACAAAATTATCTTTAACAATACAATTGAACATGATAATGTAAACGCCATAAGTCACGAGCCCATCGTTAAATTCAATTACTATAATGACATTCATCATTAATACAAAATTGTGAGGGAAGTGTTTCTGTACATTGAAATAAGATAAAACTATTTATGTAGGTAATTTGCATAATATTATAATTTATTACCGTTTTTGTGCGCTTACGCTATACATAAGCTGGTAAGGCGGAGTTGGAGAGGATTATGTGTTCCGCAGTTTGTGTATATGTATGTTTGTTTGTTGATCGGTTTCCTCATAACTATTTTTTAACTCATTAGATTTAAATAAACTTGGTATCGTTGGCTGTTTTTTATGGTTCCGTGTGTCATCTTGGTGTCATATTTGTCATATGTCTGTGTTTGTGTCATATTGAGGCTTGATGTCACCGTAATGAAAAACCGTTAGTTAACCTGAGAGTTATCCATAATTTTCTCAAAGGCGTGTGAAATCTGCCAATCTGCCCTAGGCCAGCGTAATGGACTATGGCCTCAACCCTTCGGATTCAAGAGCAGTTCTGGCCCAGAAATATGCCAGCAATGGGTAGAGTTGAGATGAATGATTCTGAATTTTAGTGCAACTAGGAAGTTCAAAAATCCAAAGTATTACCTATTTAAAATATTTTATCAAATTAGTTTAATTTATTAAGAGAGCTCTGGGTTTTCCTTTTCCATTTTCGCGATCCAAATCACGGGTATCGTCATTATTATAAGTCCTATCGTGGCAACGAACACAATTTTATACTTAAATACCCAATTTGTCTTTCAATAAGACGTCTCGAAGTAATCGATTCGACAGAGCGCAGTTGCATTCCGCGGTTCTATGGCTAATCTTCCATTATTATCGGAGACAAAACTAATAATAAAACAGAAACAATTGCATAACTTTCGGGTACAGTGAACGAGCGGCGCGATAGTAGAAACTTAGTCTTCAAAAACACCTTGAACGTTAAGTATTAAGATTGCAATTGAATTAATTTATTCTGTGTGTTATTTATTTATGCTCACCGTCGAGATATATAAAGAAGATACTGAGTAATATACTTTAAGAAAGAATACCTAGATACATACGCATGGAACAATCTGATCCTACATCCGATGTGTGGTTGCCGCGTTTGTGATCTTTTGTAGATTTAGTTACCTATTTACGAAGCTACACAGGAAAAAAGTTCTTCAAAATTAATTGAAAAAAAGTTGATTCTTAACGCGGGCATAGGTACGAAAGCTATAAAAAAAGTACTTCAATTATCGATTTTTTTTATTTCATAATGAAAATGTGTATTGGTGCAGTGTACAGTTTACGAGTTAATCTCAGTAGTATGTACATGTGATAAAATGTATCTGAAATATTTTCCATTACGCGTGGTAAAGTGGAAATATTAAAATGTATTGGAAATTGTTAAACACCACTGAGTCATGTCGGATGATGTCATTCTTTATTGGTGAGTGGTTTATAAAATTGTAATTAAGAGATTCTCACTGCGTGTTAGCTCTCATTGTTGAGGGTTGTACCCCTTTCCATTAATCACTCAAAATATGAAACATTAAGTTTTCTTGGGATGTCCTCCACTGTAGTAAATATAATAAAGTCTATGTGTCCTCCCGACCTAATCCGTTCACATTGACTAGTCTCCACAGAGCTTAGCCATCTGCGCAGGAGATATTATAGTGCACAACTATGTGCGTGCACTCAAGTGCGTTCTATTCCCTAACTCTCATAGACCAACGGGACTGAAATCCGACACGATCGGAGCGAGATCAGGCGCAGGATTGACGGCTTTTCTATGGGCAACTCACCGCCAACTTCCTATTGGGCTAGAAGGAATACCTAATAACTTTTTGTCCCGACCCGGGAATCGAACCCAAAACCTCGCCATCAACAGACAAACATGCTAACTACTAGACCAACGAGGCAGTTGATTGGGATAGTGGTGGCGTGGGGTCCCATACTTCCCGGATCCTTTCACATAAGTTTAAGTTGTGTCACATATTGGCCACGGCTGCCAATCTCTGTAGAAATTGGGCACCGTGGCCCGATTTGGCCGAGAGGACATTATTAGTGGACCGATTATTCAAAGTTAGTGCAGAGTTTGAGCTCTAACTGCAAAAGTTTCGTCTCAATTGGACCAGTGATTTTGGAATGGGGTGAAAAAAAAAACAAATGCATACATAATTGACCGCGCGAAACGAGGAATACTTTATTAACACTTTTTCAAACAGAAATAAAGTTAATCCATTTTTTCTTGCAAAACTCTGCAAAAAAACTACAAAACTTTGTAAAGATTTCTGTAAGTAGTAGGCAAACGTAAATTATACGTTTTTATGAATATGTTAATTAAACGTATCTAATAATAGATACACTTTAATTACGTATAATTTTTTACGTTTAACTAATTTTTCGTACATAATTCGAGGTAAAACTTCTAGGACACGAGGTTTTATTTCAGGGCAAATAATTGTTTACCTACCTATTAAGTCATATAGTATTTTTAGCCGACTTCAAAAAAAAAAACAAAAAGAGGAAGTTCTCAATTCGACGCGTATTTTTTTTCTTGTTTCGATAAATTTTCCGATTTTTCCGATTTCAATAATTTTTTTTATTTTAAAGGACATACCTTCAGGTTGGTCTCATTTAAATTTGGTGAAGATCTAACGAATATCTTCAATGATGGAGGACGGAACTCCTCAATTTTTGTTTATGTTATAATCCATAACTCCGTCAAATCTGAACCATTTTCAAACTGAAATTATTTTATACTTTTCAGTGGCGTTTGAAGTCGGTTGTTTTTTTAAAAGAATTTTTATATATTACTAGCTGATGCCCGCGACTTCGTCCGCATGGATTTAGTTTTTAAAAATCCCGCGGGAACTCTTTCATTATCCGAGATAAAAAGTAGCTCTCCCGGTCTGAAGAACCACTACTACATCCATTACTATACCCATGCAAAAAATCGCATCAAACCGCTGTTCTGTTGCGACGTGATTGAAGGACAAACCAACAAACAAACACACTTTCGCATTTATAATATCAGTAATGCTTTATTATAACACTTTTTATAATTGTCAAATTTTTTACCATAACCAAACCTTAACCAAAGACAAAATTACGTTTAGCTGTCATTTACTTTTTGTTATTCCACTGTCATTTGCGTTTTGTTATTCCATGTCAGATGCGTTTTTGTTATACCAAGTTTTATAGTGACTTGACGGAAACGCGGTCGAGCGGGATAAAAAGTATCCTATGTCCGTCTCCTGGTTCTAAGCTACCTCTCCACCAATTTTCAGCCAAATCGGTTCATCCGTTCTTGAGTTATAAATAGTGTAACTAACACCACTTTCTTTTATATATATAGATAGACTAGCTGACCCGGCGAACTTCGTACCGCCAACTTATTTATATAAATAAAACAAATAAACTATTCTTATAAAAAAAAAAAAACTATCCTATCTTTCAAGTTGGACCAAATTACGGATAGTTACGAAGTTTGATCAAAATCGGTTAAGTAGTTTAGGAGTCCATCGCGGACAAACAACGTAACACGTAATTTATATATATTTACTAGCTGACTCGCCGAACTTCGTACCGCCAACTTACCTATATAAATAAAACAAATAACTACTAAAACTATCCTATCTTTCAAGTTGGACCAAATTACAGATAGTTACGAAGTTTGATCAAAATCGGTTAAGTAGTTTAGGAGTCCATCGCGGACAAACAGCGTGACACGTAATTTATATATATTATTAAGATAAGATAAAATAAGATAAGATTAAGATAAGATTAAGATAAGATTAAGATAAGATTAAGATAAGATAAGATAAGATAAGATAAGATAAGATAAGATAAGATAAGATAAGATAAGATAAGATAAGATAAGATAAGATAAGATAAGATAAGATAAGATAAGATAAGATAAGATAAGATAAGATAAGATAAGATAAGATAAGATAAGATAAGATAAGATAAGATAAGATAAGATAAGATAAGATAAGATAAGATAAGATAAGATAAGATAAGATAAGATAAGATAAGATAAGATAAGATAAGATAAGATAAGATAAGATAAGATAAGATAAGATAAGATAAGATTAAGATTAAGATTAAGATTAAGATTAAGATTAAGATTAAGATAAGATAAGATTAAGATAAGATAAGATAAGATAAGATAAGATAAGATAAGATAAGATAAGATAAGATGTAGGTACGTAGTGTAAAGTGGCCGTGGTGTGAGATTAGCGATCGCAGAATGATGTACGGTTGTACCTATGCATTGTGTAGAATGAGGATACAATTATATGCACCTAGTCAATTTAATAAATGATGCATTTGCATTGCAAATGTCATTTCTTAGATAATAATTTACTATCGAATTAAGTTTTAACGAAAGTTGTCTAGGAATCCGAAGGACTTTTAAAACCGTCCGTCCGTCCGTCCGTCTATCAGCGGGCTGTATCTCGGTAACCGTAATAGGTAGACAGTTGAAATTTTCACAGATTGTGTATTTCTATTGCCGCTACAACAACAAATAATAAAAATTAAATTAAATTAAAAAAATTAAATAAAATATTTCCATGGGTACATGAAAATATTTTTATGTAAACCCTAAAAGAGCGAGGCCCGACTCGCACTTGGCCGATTTTTTAGAACATTTACTTTTGATAATACAAATCCAGTGAACGGAGTAAATGTCTACTCGTCAAATAATGCAATCTAATAAATAATATGAGTGTTTCTATTTGATATCTGTTTTCTCGATATTTTAGCCCGCATCGCTGAAAATCGTTTAGAAATAATTACACAAGAACCTATTTAGCATTGGTAAAGTTGATTTTAAATCAATATAACTAGTTCACTATTGCTTTTTATTGAATTCTTTACGGTTTCAGCTATCTTTAATGGTTTCAAATTAGTACTGAATAGGTACTAAAACGCAGTTGAGGTTGTAATATTGTTATTGCGCTACACTAGGTACATACTCTATATTAGTTTATTAACTAGGTAGTTCTTAATTTTATTTAAAAGCTACTATGTGGGACCCTTGTACACATGTGTGTGTTATTTTGTCAAGTAAGTAAGGGTGGATGCTTTTGAAATTTTTATTCAAAGTATGAATACCTCATTGTGTGAAAAAACAGAACAGAACGCGTTGTGGCATCTTATATGTATCATCATCATCATCATCATCATTAGCAACCCACCAACGGCTCACTACTGAGCGCAGGTCTCCTCTCAGAGAAGGGTTATAGGCCATAGTCCACCACGCTGGCCCAATGCGAATTGGCGAACTTCACACACCTTCAAGAACATTATGAAGAACTCTCAGCTCAGTTGAAGCAAGTGATATTTAATTGCTTAAACGTACTGGGCTCCGAAAAGTCAGAGGTGCGTACCCGGAATCGAACCTGCGACCCCCCGAATAGGAGACCACAGTCCTAACCACTAGGCTATCACTGCTTCCCGCAATATTTACTTACCTCCTACTTTATACTTATAATATGTATACGCAGCCACAATTCGATATTCCTGTTATGGCACGAAAAACCCTAAGAAAAAACCACGCTCCTCGTGGGATTTTTCATGCAAACGTATTTAAATCTATTTTTCTTGTTCTAGATCGTTAACTTAGCCCGATATCGATTATTTTTATTTATCTTCACTATCAATGCCGTATTGCAAAAACAAAATACATAGTTACATGATAAATATTTATTTGTTTTGGAAGTTATAAATACCGATACATACGAGTACATACCGCTCGCTCGTTGCTTTGTTTCAACGCGCAATCAATCTGAAACGCTTCGCAAGGTGCCACTGGATACAAGCGACGCAAGAGCTAGTCATTTAGTATTTGGAGTCCAATTAGACCTATGGCCTGAAGTGGACGTTTATCAGTTGACGAAGACGTTAAGACATAATATATTATTACTAGCTTGTTATTGTTTTTTTTTTTTTTTTTTTCATTTATTTTAGTTTATTATGACAATTTGACTTGTTATTGTAATAATCGACCGAGCGAAGCGAAGGTCTTTGAGTCTACTTGAGTGAATTTGCACTTGTCCGTCCGTCCGTCCGTCCGTCCGTCCGTCCGTCCGTCCGTCCGTCCGTCCGTCCGTCCGTCCGTCCGTCTGTCAGAGCCTTATAACTTCTGAATTACTGAACGTAATTACTTCAATTTTAGATATAATATGTAAACCAATGGCCTCCAGCCGAAAATGGCTTAAAAAGTTATAAAAATCTTTATTTCAGGGGGGCTCTCATAGAAGCGAATGCGAAGAAAAAAAAAATTTTTTGCGTTTCGTAGGGTTACAGTACCTCATTTTAAAGATAATTTGGAACAGAGTACAAAAGTATTTTTTTTTAATTTTTTTCCTAAAATTGACGAAATGGGGGGCTTTCAAAGTGGAGATTATATTTGACTTCACAACGGAATGACCATTGAAAGCTGGGGCTTGAAAGTTTTATAATTTTAGCGTAATATCATGTACTTGAACAACAAATACTAAAATTAGATAAATGTAATAAGGAAACTAAATTATTTAACTTTTAATGAGCAGCAACAACAGAACTTCACAATGATGTCAATAGATGGCGCTCTCATCTCATTTAAAGCAAATGCAGCTATATGTAACATATTATCATTCAATTAAAATTATTATTTAGTCATTTAGCAAACATCAATAAAACTTCACGTTGCAGTTTGTTTTTACATGTTTTCTGATCGTGTCGATAGTTGACGCTGTGTACAAGTAATTTAATTTGAATGTTCCAAAAAACTATACCTAAGTTTGATTGAGGCCTTGAGGATTTCACTATAACAGTTCCCTAACCTTTACGGGCTACCTATGTTAAGTTAGTTGACACTTTCTGTCAACTTCGTTATTACGAACCTCTACGGGACAACTAAAGGTGAAAATGACATTGGGATGTTAGGATTGTATTTAGGGGCTACAAAGGGGATGATTTAGGTATGGTTGGTGAAAACGGGCATAATAATAATGTCAATTTTGATCGTCATGTATCTATTGAATGAATAAGTAATAATGGGAAACCGTTACCGCGAGGTCTCAGTTCGGGGCGAACCACTAGTATATTATATTTTATAAAAATCGCAAAATCACCGGAGGGTTTTTTTTCCTATACCTAATGTCACTCTTTCACTACTCAATTATACCTACCTACCCATGCAATAAATCAAGTCTATTCGTAGCCGATTACGGGGCAATGGAAGGAAAAACCAACAAATTAACTCACGTACTTTTAAAGGTGCAAAATATGCGAAAGTTGTGTTTGTTTGTTAATTTGTAGCCGCGGAAAATGTCACGGGCCAAAGCTAGTTCATAATATTTTTAAGGATACCTATTAGTAGATTCAGTAGTGGTGGTCAGTAGTTAAAAGGGATATTAGGAAGTAGGGATTAATAGGAATAGATAGATCACATTCTATTGAGTTATCTACGAGTAATAACCACCTGTATTGCTAGGAGTATGAATAGCTATTTATGCAACTGCATCGTAATGAGGGTCATTTTAATTCGAGTGCTGTTTTTTGATACGAGGCTTGCCGAGTATCAAAATAGGATAGTACGAGAATTAAAATGACTAATTACGTTCAGTTGCATACAAGATTTTATCTACGACAAGGAAAATAAAATCATTAACAAAATACGCCGTAGGCTCAATAAAGTAACAAAAAGTAACTCCGTAAGCCGCCACCAGCCGCCTGTGGCGCCTCTGTCAACAAAAAGTAACTCCGTTAGCCGCCACCAGCCGCCTGTGGCGCCTCTGTCGTATGAACGGTACAAAAGTGCCAGAACTCAGAGCCTTAGCTTTAGGTATCCTATTTTAAGAAGATAACCATTTCGATTCAGCTCCCATACAACGAGCTGCATCGAAATGAGAAGCAAAACCGAAAGAGGGTTCATTTCGATTCAGCTGTCAAATTCGAAATTGGAACTTTTCGATGTTGTAGTAGATAAAATATATTATGTAAGTAATTTTGTATGCAGTTACAAGTACTCGTAGGTATACAAATGTTTACAGACTGCCTACTTGTCACGCAATAGCTATGTTTGTTTGCGGAATGAAGGCCTGGCTGAGGTTTATTCAATGATGATTAAATTAAATTGCATTAATATTACTACTATTCGTCTTAAGCCCGTTTGCAGAGACGCCGGGTTAATTAACCCAGGAATAAATTTGTAATTTTGACAGATGCTTTATACGAAATCTGTCACATCTGACCTTTTAACCCAGAGTTAGCTGCTAACTCTGGGTTAAGACGTTTTTGCAAGCGCCTTAAGGCTATATATATTACACCGGGGCAACACTGTGCGGCATTGCGGCATGCCACAAGGCCGCATGCTACAATGTGTAGCATGTGACACTGTCGCACGTTTTTGACTCGGCGTAAACGAGCCTTTAGAGGACTATTACATTTCGCATCCCTCTCTCTCGCAAATTCTAATATTTTCAATGATTGTAAAACTTTGACAAAATGTGGTAAATTTACATATTTTTATTATCTTTAATATTATACCGTTCATATTTTTGATAGAGCATATAAGAGCGATAAAAGTAAAAATCGGCCAAGTGCGAGTCGGGTCTCGCTCTTTTGGGGTTCCGTACATATGACCAAATCATTTTTTTAAAACTAGATACATAATATTTAGATATCTTAGTTCTTAGAAAGTTTACTAAATTAGCATATTATGGTGAAAAAATGCTACATTATAAATCGGTGATTTCAGTATTTTTTGTTTAAATACACTATATAGCTAGTATTATAATATAATCACGAATTCAAATGACTTTTTTATTTAAGTATTATATTTTTTTTAAATATTAGTCATAGTTTAGTTAGTACGTAGGAACATTTTGTATTAGGTATGCACGAGTAAGATCATACGTGCGATAACATTGTATGTATGTAATACTTGTACTTCAGAAATTATATCGGAACAGTGTAACATAAAATAATAAATATTATACTTTGCTAAGTTATTTCCAATTGTTCTTGCGCGCCACGAGCATGCATCGCAATAATAAATAAAGTACATAATATCTACTTTGGCCTTAGTTCGTCAATAATTTTGTTTTTCAATTTAATTTTATAATATTCTATTATAGGTCGACCGTTTAACTCGCGTATCGCCTGCGCGGTAAGAAGGGAGCGGGGGCGGGTAACGCTACACACGGAGTCAATAATCCAAAGATTTATCTCGAGATATACATTGTTGGTAAAGAATTAAGTATTTATTTTTAAGTTTTAACATCTCTAACATCTCCCTCCGCTCCCTTCTTACCGCGCAGGCGATACGCGAGTTAAACGGTCGACATATAGACACATTTATCCTCATTCCTCAAACTCCATTTATCTCCTTAATTTTAATACTAAGCTTTGATGTGAGATTTAACGTGTCCTTTAGCTGATGTCAACATCTCTACTTTTCCTGCCGGCTCTTCTCAGCAGAATCCGCTTTCCGAACCGGTGGTAGAGTCATGACGTGTCATAAGACTCACGTCACGTCACGTGAAATCCTACTGTTGAGGCCAACGGCTTGGCCAACGAGTCAACACCTGGACCACTAGGTTCAGGGGCCCATCAGCTGAACCTGAGTCCAGAGTCGCTGCCCAAAGCGGCCTTTCACCGCGGTCAGATCTGTTCTCAACGTAGTGGTGACTTAATGATGGTAGGGTTGCACTGCCCTTCCTTGCAGCAGTCAATCCTTGTACGGCCTGAGATGGTATGATAGTGGTGATATGTGGGTGTATTGTGAGGTTAAGTGTAAGGTGAACTTCTCAGGCCACTAGCAGCAGCAGGCAGGCAGCCAGTTATGGCCCGCTGGAGACGTTGGGCTGACGGAGCACTGTACACTTGGCTTGTCACTAGTAAGACCAACTAGAGGTGGTCTAAGTCACTGTTTCACACTTAGCGTGGCGAGCAATAACCGCTTGTTAGAAGTCGCCTTTTGTTACAAATAACAGTCTGTAATTCTGCTTATAGCTAGGTCGACACATAGACCGCTTGACGGCACAACTAAACCGTAAAATAAACTAAATCTAGACACTTAAACAGCAAAACGGTGCGCGAGGCGACCCGGATTTTTCGTGTACGTGTTAGCTGTCAAAAAAGGAACTTGCAAAATCCACGCCCAAAAACGGCGGCAAGTTTAAAACTAAGAATCTGTCAACTTCATTGCGGGCTAAAAAGATTGCCAGCGCCACGACCATGGAACAAGGAATTCTGGACAGGTACATGGCGCGAACACCAACTAATATTATAAATGCTTCTATAGATACGATGGTTTGTGAGGATGGATGGATGTATGGATGGATGGATGGATGTTTGTTACTCTTTCACACCACAGTTCATTCGTGAACTGATTTGGGAATGGAGATAGCTCATACCCAGGATAAACACATAGGCTACTTTTTATCCCGGACAAATTACAGCGATCCGCAGGAAATAAAAACCTTTATCCACGCGAACGAAGTCGCGGGCATCATCTAGTACCTAAATAATTTTGAGTATGAATTTGAAATAAAGTTAAATATAAATAATAATAATAATTTTATTATTAGTCACCACCTATCCACCATTCTGCACTAGACGTACGGACTACGGATGCACATGATTTTGTGCTAAGTTTTGTAAACTATCTCATAGTTTACAAAAATGATGTGACAGCCAAACTGTGTTGCTACCACGCGAAATAAAATTTCAATTTTCGATGTCTGTCTATATAGAAGAGTATTAGCCATGCTGCAATGCATGTTCTTGTTACCCTAGCTTTATATGTAACTGGCGTTATTAGAAAAGTTGTAGAGTACAAAATTCTCTACAAAAGTAGTAGTCAACGTTTTATGTAATTTATTTCTTAATAGTATCTTAATATTAGAGCGCCAAGTGTGGAAGCGCCTTCCTAACGAGGGACGGCTGTTGGTCTTTGGCGGGTCTTTTTGTTGTGTGAAGTGATCCTCCGTGCACAATAGTCCATCTGCGTAGGCATTTACCTAAATCCAAATGGACATACTCGCGGGCATCATCTATAAATGAATATTTATGCAAATAAGGAATTTTTTTCCTATACTATAACCCCGGTTCATGAAAAATCTTAATCTTAATCCAAAAATAAAAATAAATATAATTATTGTATGATATGGAATTAGGTAGGTAGGTGCGTCGTTTTATGTTTTCATAGTTTATCGACCTTAAAACTGATCACTGAACATAAGATTTAAATGTAGGTAACTTCTCAAGATATACGCTACTTATGTCATTTCACCAACGTAAAAAAAAACCGGCCAAGTGCGAGTCGGACTCGCGCACCGAGGGTTCCGTACTCCAAAAGTAAAAGTAAAACGATAATATTATATTAATTTGCTTATTTATCGTTAATTTCGTTTGTAGAGGCTTATTGTTAATATAAAAAAAACTATGCTAGTTGGAGCGTTGGTTTTATTTTTCCTGTAAAATATACATAAACCTCTATTGACCATAATTATTTCAGATTTTTCGATTGGTAAACTTCGGAGATAAGGGGGGGTGGGGGGAACGGTATTTTTTTCGACATTTTGGCCGATTACTCAAAAAGTATTACATATAGGAATAAATAAAAAACTGTTTTAGAATGCACAAGTAAAGGCCTTTCATATGATATCCCCCTCGGTATACTTATCTTACTTTGAAATTTCAAACCCCTGATTTTTCCCCTTTTTTAATTAAACTAAAATAATTTTCGCGTTGATTATATTTTTCCTGTAAAATATACATAAATTTCTATTGACCATAATTATTTCAGATTTTTCGATTGGTAAACTTCGGAGATAAGGGGGGGGAACGGTATTTTTTTCGACATTTTGGCCGATTACTCAAATACTATTATATATAGGAATAAATAAAAAACTGTTTTAGAATGCACAAGTAAAGGCCTTTCATATGATACCCCACTCGGTATAATTATCTTACTTTGAAATTTCAAACCCCCGATTTTCCCCCTTTTTTAATAAAACTAAAAATAATATTCGATTTTTCTTTATTCCAATGATGTTGGGCCACTATTATACACAACTATGCCAAATTTCATGTCGATAGCTTTAATAGTTACTGAAATAATCGACTGTGACAGATGGACGGACGGACGGACGGAGAAAGTCTCACCATAAGGGTTCAATTTTTACCATTTTGGTACGGAACCCTAATAAGTCTTATCCGAGCGTAAATTTGATATTCTGACGACTAATGTTCTGACATCATTTTCAATACAAAAACTGTCAGAACGCCCAATTTATTCTCGGTAAAACGTCACTCGACGTTTGTGAAATCGGCCATTAGTCAAATAGAAAGAAAGAACACCAACCATAGAATAAAACTTTTCAACCACTGTTTCTTTCTCCTTGCTTCTAGAAAGCAAAGCTTATGTCCGACCGTAGAATGTTAACAGACATAATATGACGTGTTTTAAGAAGATTAAGGTTCCATATATAAAAGGTGCTCTTATTAAGGACCGCTAAGGATTATTAAGCGACCGCTGCTCATCCGTCCATCCGTCTGTCAGCGAGCTGTATCTCATGAACAGAAATTTTCACAGAATGTGTATTTCTATTGCCACTATAACAACAAATAATATCATTAAAACAAAGTTAAAGATTAAAGATAAATAAACTTTTGTTTTTGTTTGAAGCAGTGATAGCCTAGTGGATAGGTCTGCGGTCTCCTATTCGGGTGGTCGCAGGTTCGATCCCGGGTATGCACCTCTGACTTTGCGGAGTTATATCCGTTTAAGCAATTTAATAACACATGCTTTGTAGCTGTCACCTACTGTCGCCCACGATGCGCCCACTGTTTTAGGCCAGCCGCTTGTCACTGAGTGACAAAACCCGCTCATTCTTGAAATGAATTTCAAGAATTGTCAGTTGCTGGACATTTTTGTCGCCGTATTGTCTCGTCTCTACAGTGAGCGCACTTCCATATATCTTCATAGCACTCCACTTGGCGACAAAAATCACAATGAGCGTCTGCACTTACCCTTCTCTGGGAGGAGAGCTGCGCTCAGTAGTGAGCCGTTGATGGGTTGCTGCTGCTGCTGCTGATGATGATGATGATGAAACTGTTTTTGCTCCATCTTGAGATCGATAATAGCTGGTGCTAAATCTAGTTCAATGGTACGGAACCCTTCGTATGCGGGTCCAACTCGCACTTGGCCGATTTTATTTAAATTCAAATTCAAAATTATTTATTTCACGTAGGCCAACCTGTGGCTCTTATGACAAGTCATGACTCTTCCACCGGTTCGGAAAGCGGATTCTGCTGAGAAGAGCCGGCAAGAAACTCAGCAGTTGCTCTTTTCAAAATAATCTTTTACAATATTATTATGAAGCTATTACATAGTAATCAGTTTTTTATACTATCTTGTGGGCAGCTGGATGCCAAGCCGATTTAACCTATGCAACTTTGTTAGAATAAAATATAATATTTCCACAATGAAGGGGAAAGGCGAAAGGGGAAATTCCAAAAAAAAGTACTACAATTCAATTCATGTTAAGACGGTTTACTTTTCTAAAAGCGATTAATTTTATCAACTATGATTTCAGGCATCACCCAAGTGTGCTTCATGCCGGCACCGGTGGGCGATTGCGAGTCGTGCTGTGCGAGGGACGACACTATCGACATTCAATACAAACTATTTACTAGGTACCTACTATACTACCTTTTATAATTAATTTTAGTTAGTATAAAAGAAAGCAGATATCCTTTAATAGGGCCTGGGATGCGATTGTCTAAAGTTATTCCATTGATCGTAATCATATTCGATGACATACGTCAAAGTAAAATAAACCAATGCAGCATTGAATTAGAGCTCAATTTCGTGTATACATTCCTTATACATTCTTATACGTTTAGGTATGTACGATGCGCTCCATAACGCTCCAATCGGTCGCAAACAGTACAGGTCGTGTACAGAATTTGTGACTAAACCAATACAATCAAGGATTATTTTATTTTGACGCTTATGTCATCGAATACGAATACGATCAATGGAACAACTTCTAGACAATTTTTTTTTTAAATTGAAAATCTGCCAAAATATCACGCTCGGAAAAGACTTATTTTGTGTTTGTGAAGTCGGCCCGTAGTGTAGCATTGTAGCGCAGAGGGGGGTCTCGTGGCACAGGGAACATTCCAAAAAAACCGGTCAAGTGCGAGTCGAACTTGTGCGCCGAGGGTTCCGTACCTACCCATTATACCGCCATTATATTACTAGTGGTTCGCCCCGAACTGAGACCTCGCGGTAACGGTATCCCATGATTATTCATTCAATCGATACATGATAACCAAAACTGACATTATTATTATGCCCGTTTTCACCAAACATACCTAAATCATCCCCTAAGTAGGAGTCTCTTAACGTAGGTAGCTCCTAAATACAATCCTAAGTCCTAACATCCGTCCCAATATCCTTTTAGGTGTCCCGTACAGGATCGTGATAAATAAGTTGACAGAAAACATCAATCACCTAACTTATAAGTAGCCCGTAAAGGTTAGGGAACGTTAGTGAAAACATTGAATTATTTATCAAACATTGAATTTAACTCGTAGTTCCATGGGAATAGTTACTGACTGCGCCATCTATTAGCATTATTGTGAAGCTATGTTGATGCTATATGAATTACTGACGCCCATTAAAAATTAAATAATCTCGTTTCTTTATAATATTCATATAATTTTAGTATTTGTTGTTCAAGTACAGGATATAAGTGACCTAAAAACATAAAATCAGTTTGAAAATCCATAGCGGATTTTTCTAGAGAGCGTCTTCAAGCGAGCGTATAAAATCGCCACTTTGAAAGCCCCCCATTTCGTCAATTTTAAGGGAAAAATTAAAAAAAAATTATTTTTGTACTCAGTTCAAAATTATCTTTAAAATGATACGTAACAATTTTATGTAACGCGATATTTTTTTTTTTACTTCGCATTCGCTTCTATGAGAGCCCCCCTGAAATAAAGATTTTTATAACTTTTTAAGCCATTTTCGGCTGGAGGCCATCGGTTTACATATTATATCTAAATTTGAAGTAATTACGTTCAGTAATTCAAAAGTTATAAGGCTCTGACAGACGGACGGACGGACGGACGGACGGACGGACAAGTGCAAATCGCCCTAGTTAACTCAAAGACCTTCGCTTCGCTCGGTCGATTATTAACTTAACTAACTAACTTTATTAACTTTTTATTTTTCGGAATTTTTCCTTTATTTTTGCTGTAAGACCTTGCTTTTTGCCAAAGAAGAATGGCGAAGTTTGACCCAGAACTTTTAAAATCCGTTCAGATTCAGGATTCATTTCATTTTAATTGATAATTTTCAAAGTATTTTTCTGTGTAAACCCCATATTTTTAGAAGTTGGGGATCAAAAATACAATTATTCACGACACATTATAAATAACCATTCTAATGGCAATACTTATCGAAGCATTTTACCATAAATATGTAGTCGTTATTCCTAGATCTATGGTAAAGATAAACTTCTATTATTTATGTCATTCAAATAAATCCAACTCCCACTGCCGCTGTCAGCCGCTGCACTGTGTGAACTTACCTCACTATGTAGGTATTCAGTGATCAGTCAGTAGTCACCATCATCATTAAATCTCGTGCATGAATACCTACTGAGATTCTTAAATACCTACTTAGTTTTTACTATTTTCGGTAGTAATCTTTTTCCAAAAAATAGAACAGCATGACAACCACCATCACTTAGTCGTTTTCCTAGTTCCATGCACCATCATAATACCTTAGACATAGTCGTAATTCCTAGTTCCATGATAATACCATTGGCCGCATTACCTATCAGAACTATTCGAATTACACATTTTAAGTAAGTAAGTAAGGTAATAATAATCTGTGCCTATTAGATTATTCAAAGCACAGATTAATGATTGATTCAAAGCTAAAGTGGTAATAGGTATGTCTTAAATATATTAAATTGAAACATAACCTCATTTTTAATCATTTACTACTGAATATCTTTTTTCTCCCAACTTTATTTGATTGACTTTAATTAACTTTTTTGTTAGTCTGGTTTACTAGAACAAGTATCAGAAGTTTGATTCGTGCACGTGGGCCGCAAGTCTGGGTCAGAAACACTATGGGCGTTCGCCAAACTCCTTTCGTGATTCTAGGTCAACGGGAACTACCATAATATAGGTTTTCGACCCAAAACCGGGTACTTCCGGTTGACCTAGAATTGTCAATTTTGGTTAAAAGCAAGGTGAACATGATGCAGATTGTTAAGATCTCGGCTCTAGTTTGACAGAGTTGCATTATATATATCTGATATTATCTGGTAATTCATGTTTACCTACTGCTAATAAGTATAATATTATACTAGCTGATGCCCACGACTTTAGCTCACTACTTTTTTTGTAGTTAGGTTTTAAAATCCCGCGGGAACTCTTTGATTTCCCGGGTTAGAGAGAATTCTACTACTTTCTCTACTATACCCATGCAAAAAATCACCTTGATCCGTTGCTCTGTTGCTGCGTGATTGAAGAACAAACCAACCAACAAATAGACTTTCGCATTTATATATGCCTAACAGGTATTAGTGAGAATAGTAATAATACTACTTAGTATAATATAGATACTAATAATACTACTATACCGCCGAGTTTCTTGCTGGTTCTTCTCGGCAGGAAGGGCATTCCGAACCAGTCAGTGGTAGACTCATCGACGATTCAAAAGCATTTGTAAAATGTTTATTTGAATAAAAAATATTTCTATTCTATTCTATAAACTAAGGATGGTAAAGATTTTCTTAAGATATTTTTTCTCGTTCTAGGGAAAATCCAGTTTACCACGATGACATCATACAGGGGGACGCAAGAGCGTTATTTGCAACGCATTTCAGCCGCTCCCGACCTACAGTCATCTATTTATTTGGTTTTTCTGAAGCCGTCACAGGAGCAAGTACGACAATGTTAAAGAATGGTAAGGTCTTGGTAAGGTAAGACCACTAAATAATAGTTCGTAGTGTGTTATTTTTAAGTATAGTTTTTATCCACGACCTCGACCGCGTGGAGTTGGGTTGTAAGAATCCCGCGGGACCCTTGTTTTTCCGGGATAAGAGATAGCCTATGTCACTCTCCAAGTCCTCAAGTCAATTTCTGTTGCTCTGCGCTGCGTGATTGAAGGAGAAACATACTTCCCCGTTTATAAGATAGTACTCCAATGATATTTATACGGCGCGGGCGTTTGGAATTTTTTGTAGTACCGCTGCTACTACCTATCTAGCTGAAGTCCTCAACTTTCACAAACCAAAAAACTTTCGCATTTATAATAAAAAATATTAGTAGCGATTAATTGCCAGTGTTTGCAAATTTGGAGAATAAAAATACTCATAGATCGGAAGTTCCTTACAAAGTTCCGCTCCAAACGTAGGCTCAAAACAAGCAATGAATGTGTGAGTGCCATGTAATTATTTTCTGTACTGGTACTGTTAATTACGTTTTTGATGGTTATTGTGATGGATTATGACAACCTTTCACAGCACAGTACGTTATTTTTTAATAATTTTCCGCGAGCTCGTCGTACTAACGCGACGATACTGCGATGGCTTATCACCGTGTCGACTATTGCGTTTCTAGGATTATTTATTCTAAGACTTTATAGGGTTTATAGTAGGTTTTAGGTACGGAAGTTCCGTAACGGAACTTAAGGGCAGGATCTCCGGGCGCAGTAGGCATTTAGAGCAACCTCAGTCCCCGCGCGGTGAGGTGCGCGTAGGCGCTTTTCAAATGAACTCACTCACCCCAAATTTTACATCATAGATTAAATAACTTTATTGTACCTAACAGTACAGGGACACTTGTAAGTTTTAGAAACATTTATTTTATTTTTTATTCATACATTTATATTATATAAGTGTGATTGTTATTTTGCATATTACGTACATAGGTACATTTACCTACTTATTTTTTTTTTGTTTTTTTTTGTTATTTCTTTCGAACTCGATATCTGGGGTTCCCTGTACTTATAAAATACGTAACCGTTGCCAAAATGTCGGCCATTTTCTTTTTTTTTGTTATTGGGCCGATTTCTTTCAAAATCCATATCTGGGGATCCTTGTACTAATAAAAGCGGTAACCATCGTCAAAATTAGAAAAAGTGGTGGCCATATTCTTTTTTCTTGTTATAGGACCGATTTCTTTCAAAATCGATATCTGAGGATCACCGTGCTCATAGCAGTGGTAACCAATGTCAAAATTAGAAAAATGGAAAAGTTTTTCCCTAACCTATTTGGGACGAAGTTCCTTAGACATTTTTTTGTTATTGGACCGATTTCTTTCAAACTCGATATCTGGGGTTCCCTGTACTTATAAAATAGATAACCGTTGCCAAAATGTCGGCCATTTTCTTTTTTTGTCATTGGACCGATTTCTTTCAAAATTGATATCTGGGATTCCCAGTGCTAATAAAAAAGGTAACCATCGTCAAAATAAGAAAAAGTGGTGGCCATTTTTTTTCTTGTTATGGGACCGATTTCTTTCAAAATTGATATCTGAGGATCTCCGTGCTCATAGTAATGGTAACCGATGTCAAAATAAGAAAAATGGAAATTTTTTCCCCAGCCATTTTGGACAAAGTTCCTTAGCCATTTTTTTTTGTTATTGGACCGATTTCTTTCAAACTCGATATCTGGGGTTCCCTGTGCTTATAAAATAGTAACCGTTGCCAAAATGTCAGCCATTTTCTTTTTATTGTTATTGGACCGATTTCTTTCAAAATCCGTAGCTGGGGATCTTTGTTCTCATAAAAGCGGTAACAATTGTCCAAGAAAAAGTGGCGGCCATTTTTGTTCTTAATATGGGGCCGATTTCTTTCTAAATCGATATCTGAGGATCTCTGTGTTCATAACAGTGGTAACCATTGTCAAAACTAGAAAAAGTGGCGGCCATTTTATTTTTTCTTGTTATGGGACTGATTTCTTTCAAAATCAATATCTGAAGATCCCTGGGCAAGTTTTGGCAACATTTACCTGTTATGACACAGTGGTAACCGTTGCCCGAACAAAAAAATGGAAAAGTTTTTCCCCCAACCTATTTGGGATGAAATTCCTTATCGGAATAGCAAAGAATAATAAAAACACCTATTTAATATTTGACAAATGTTTATAGTATAAAAAAAAATTGCCGACACTTTTTCTAATTTTGACGACGGCGACCTCTTTCATGAGTATGATGAATCTCTGATATTGATTTTGAAAGAAATCGGTCCAATAACAAAAATAAATAAAATGGCCGCCACTTTTTCTTATTTTGACGATGGATACCTATTTTATTAGCACTGGGAACGAACCCCGAATATCAATTTTGAAAGAAATCGGTACTATAACAAAAAAGAAGAAAATGGCCGCCTTTTTTCTTATTTTGACGATGGTTACCTCTTTTAATAGCACTGGGAACCCCAGATATCAATTTTGAAAGAAATTGGTCCAATAACAAAGAAAAAGAAAATGTCCGCCTTTTTTTTCTTATTTTGATGATGGTTACCTCTTTTATTAGTACTGGGAACCCCAGATATCAATTCTGAAAGAAATTGGTCCAATAACAAACATAAAAATGACCGCCACTTTTTCTTATTTTGACGATGGATATCTCTTTTATTAGCACTGGGAACCCCAGATATCAATTTTGAAAGAAATTGTTTCAATAACAAAAAAAAAATTAACCGCCACTTTTTCTTATTTTGACGATGGATACCTCTTTTATTAGCACTGGGAACCCCAGATATCAATTTTGAAAGAAATCGGTCTAATAACAAAGAAAAAGAAAATGGCCGCTTTTTTTTCTTATTTTGATGATGGTTACCTCTTTTATTAGTACTGGGAACCCCAGATATCAATTCTGAATGAAATTGGTCCAATAACAAAAATAAAAATGGCCGCCACTTTTTCTTATTTTGACGATGGATACCTCTTTTATTAGCACTGGGAACCCCAGATATCAATTTTGAAAGAAATCGGTCCAATAACAAAAATAAAAATGGCCGCCACTTTTTCTTAATTTGACGATGGATACCTCTTTTATTAGCGCTGGGAATCCCAGATATCAATTTTGAAAGAAATCGATCCAATAACAAAGAAAAAGAAAATGGCCGCCTTTTTTTCTTATTTTGATGATGGTTTCCTCTTTTATTAGCACTGGGAACCCCAGATATCAATTTTGAAAGAAATCGGTCCAATAACAAAAATAAAAATGGCCGCCACTTTTTCTTATTTTGACGATGGATACCTCTTTTATTAGCACTGGGAACCCCAGATATCAATTCTGAATGAAATTGGTCCAATAACAAAAATAAAAATGGCCGCCACTTTTTCTTATTTTGACGATGGATACCTCTTTTATTAGCACTGGGAACCCCAGATATCAATTCTGAATGAAATTGGTCCAATAACAAAAATAAAAATGGCCGCCAATTTTTCTTAATTTGACGATGGATACCTCTTTCATTAGCGCTGGGAATCCCAGATATCAACTTTGAAAGAAATCGATCCAATAACAAAGAAAAAGAAAATGGCCGCCTTTTTTTCTTATTTTGATGATGGTTTCCTCTTTTATTAGCACTGGGAACCCCAGATATCAATTTTGAAAGAAATCGGTCCAATAACAAAAAAAAAGAAAATGGCCGCATTTTTTTCTTATTTAGACGATGGTTACCTCTTTTATTAGCACTGGAACCCCAGATATCAATTTCGAAAGTTTTCGTAATTTAAATCAAGATATTTTGTTCTTTCTTCCATTTTTATTCCCCATATTTACTTTATTATATTATTCTTATATTATAGTTTAACACTATCTATACAATAAGACTCTAAACCTAAAGCCTATAATACTAATATTTACAGATTTATTAATAAATACTAAAAATTAAAACAATATTAACCCTCTGATTTGATTTAATCTATGATAAATGAATACGGAATGAAAATAATAGGTATCTATGCAATAGATCGCTTGATCAGCGGGGATCGCAGCGAGCCAGCGAAAGCGATACGTCCTACCTCGATGATACTTTGCGGGCTACTGAAGTGAAGCGCACGAGCCACTTTGTTATATAAAAAGTAATAACGTCGTGATTAAAAAAATACAAATTTTTTAGAGAAAAAGTAATCAGAAAAGAATCTTCTAAAAGTGTTTGCCTATTTTATGAAATTTGTTTTTTTAGTCTAACTTTAATATTCTATGAACACGACCTGAAAAACGATAAAAATTACACTGTTTTCGAAATTATTTTTGATCGGGTGAAGTTGTAAATATAGAGTTTTGAATCACAAAAGAATTAAGAACATACATTAAACTACAACATATATTTTTAACCGATCAAAACAAAGAATATTTCATTGTTTACGATTCAATCAAAAATAGGTCGATGTCGAAGATCCCGCCGTTAAACTTTAACAGCAAAAAGCCCTAATAAAAATACTAATTTATTAATTTAGTTTGGGTTTTTCAGCGTTTCTACAAAATGGCGATTACAACTTCATTGCTGTCGATTGGTCCCGACTTATTGTTTTTCCGTGGTAAGAGTTTTCTATACTACGGCCGTTCAGAGAATGCGTTCCTGACACGTCGCGATTGAACTGACGACGTAACTTTGTAATGGCGTTGCAGTTACGATAAAAATATTATTGCTGGTTGTTTACCGTTTTAACAATT
The DNA here is from genome assembly GCA_029955525.1 of Oeneis ivallda. Lineage (NCBI taxonomy): Eukaryota > Metazoa > Arthropoda > Insecta > Lepidoptera > Nymphalidae > Oeneis > Oeneis ivallda. The sequence continues at coordinate 7,417,099 of JARPMR010000019.1, forward strand.
GATGAGCATTAAAACAACATTATTATATCAATAATCAATTAATGTTATAATTTTGTGCCAAACTGAGTGTCAAATAACTTGGTTAACAATATTTTTCAATAGGTGTCAGGAACGCATTCTCTGAACGGCCGAACTTTAATTAATAATTTTAGTAAGATTTTAGTAGATATATCGCTTTTTTGTTTAGTTATTTTATTTTTATTTTATCATTAGCGCGCGCACAGATCCAATGTAACGCAAAATGAAGATTTGAAACTTTTACCTATTCCTTAGCTTAAGGTTATTGGTTCAAAGATTAAAATTTTCCAACTGGAAAGAGATCCAACTAAAAGTATTATTAAAGTCTCATTGACCGCACAGGTTAACTGTCCCGACTCAAGCCATAACCCGTTTTAAACCATAAGTCCCTTGTTTACAGCGGAAACTTGAAGCAATGAGGTCACGTTCAGTGGGCTTAGTCGGCTTAGTACGAGTTTTATATTACCACCTTAAACCTACTCGCTTCAGAGAAAAAAAAGCGCTGTATTGGCAGACCCCCCCCCACTAGGCCCACGCAGATAAACGACCACGCAGGGAGCTGCAAGAGAAGACCTTTGTCCAGTAGTGGCGGTCTATCGGTTGATAATCGGACGAAGATCGAAAACTATTTATCATTAAAATGAACCTAAACTCCCATAACCTCCATTAATGTATAGCCAGTGCCGCAAAAAAAAAAAAATTTAAACAATAATATATTACTTATTGTCTATTTCACCAATATGAGAGACATATTGGTAGTTAATTGTTCTATTAAACATAAGTTCTTTAAACTTTTCTAAAAAACACGTAACTCGGTCCAGAAATCTTAAGAGAAAATGGTGTACGTGGTATACAAAAAAGAAAAACAAAGATACCGACTGAATTGAGAATCTTCTCATTTTTAGGGTTCCGTACCCAAAGGGTACCAACGGGACCCTATTACTAAGCCTACGCTGTCCGTCCGTCCGTCCGTCCGTCCGTCCGTCCGTCCGTCAGCGGGCTGTATCTCGTAAACCGTAATAGATAGACAGATGAAATTTTCACAAATTATGTATTTCTATTGCCGCTATAACAAAAAATAATAAAAATTAAATTAAATTAAAAAAATTAAATTAAAATATTTCCATGGGTACATGGAAATATTTTTGTTTAATTTTTTTTAACGGAACCCTAAAAGAGCGAGGCCCGACTCGCACTTGGCCGATTTTTAAGAACACAGTTAAAACTAGTGCTACCCTTTCACTATGTTCCCTCCGAAAAGGGCAATTATTTACGCTTTATCTTACAGTAGCTGATGCCCGCGACTTCGTCCGGATTTGTTTAAAATTCCACGGGCACTCTTTGATTTTCCGGGATAAAATGTAGCCTGTCACTCTCCAGGTCCTCAACTATACCCATGCAAAAAATCACGTCGATCCGTGTTGCGTGATTGAAGGACAAACCAACAAACAAACTTTTGCATTTATAATATTAGTAAGAAGTAAGATAGTAAGACAAGATTCCCTAGTCTGGGTAAAAAAACAGAATTAGCTGATTGATACCTTCACAATCTCTAAACTAAATTGATTAACTAATTGATTAACTAATAGATATACCTACCTATCTAAAAATCATCATCATCATTAGCAACCCATCAACATCACTACTGAGCGCAGGTCTCCTCTCAGAGATGGGTTATAGGCCATAGTACACCACGCTGGCCCAATGCGAATTGGCGGACTTCACACACCTTCAAGAACATTATGAAGAACTCTCAGGTGTGCAGGTTTCCTCAAGATGTTTTCCTTCACCGTTGAAGCAAGTGTTATTTAATTGCTTAAACGCACTTGACTACGAAAAGTCAGAGGTGCGTACCCGGGATCGAATCTGCGACCCCCCGAATAGGAGACCACAGTCCTATAACCACTAGGCTATCACTGCTCACAAATAAAAATTGTGCTATCCTTTTCAAATCTTTTTATACTCGAAATCGTTGAACGTTGTCGAGATGCCGCTCGACAGCGACTCGTACGTAAGGTACAGAAGTATGGCTACCTGACCTAAACAGGCCTCACATTACGAGACAGATGCGGGATAAATTATTCATCTCAGCAATTATGCACAGACATTAACGTATTTTCCACTTGGCTTAGGATAAGCTTTGCGTTTAGCTCGTCGTTTAAGATACAGGAAAGGGTTGGATTAGAATTAGATTAAATAGTGGTTCGCCCCGAACTGAGACCTCGCGGTAACGGTATCCCATGATTATTCATTCAATCGATACATGATAACCAAAACTGACATTATTATTATGCCCGTTTTCACCAAACATACCTAAATCATCCCCTAAGTAGGAGTCTCTTAACGTAGGTAGCTCCTAAATACAATCCTAAGTCCTAACATCCGTCCCAATATCCTTTTAGGTGTCCCGTACAGGATCGTGATAAATAAAGTTGACAGAAAACATCACCTAACTTATAGGTAGCCCGTAAAGGTAAAAAGGGAACGTTAGTGAAAACATTGAATTATTATGTAGGTACTAACGAGTGAAACCGGGTTACGGGCATCTGTACAAATCGTCATCTATCGACGCGAATAGAAAATATACAATATTTAACTAAAATTTAACTAAAAAATAATTTTAATTGAATAATATGGTACAAAAAAAATTACAATACAATTATTGTATTATATTATGTAACTAAATAATAATGGTCGACGCAAAATTGCTTTTGGGATAGGTCGTAGTCGTAACTCGTAGTTCCATGGGAATAGTTACTGACTGCGCCATCTATTAGCATTATTGTGATGCTATGTTGATGCTATATGAATTACTGATGCCCATTAAAAATTAAATAATCTCGTTTCTTTATAATATTCATATAATTTTAGTATTTGTTGTTCAAGTACAGGATGTAAGTGACCTAAAAAAATAAAATCAGTTTGAAAATCCATAGCGGATTTTCCTAGAGAGCGTCTTCAAGCGAGCGTATAAAATCGCCACTTTGAAAGCCCCCCATTTCGTCAATTTTAAGGGAAAAATTTAAAAAAAAATATTTTTGTACTCGGTTCAAAATTATCTTTAAAATGATACGTAACAATTTTATGTAACGCGATAAAATTTTTTTTACTTCGCATTCACTTCTATGAGAGCCCCCCTGAAATAAAGGTTTTTATAATTTTTTATCCAATATTCGGCTGAAGGCCATCAGTTTACATATTATATCTAAATTTGAAGTAATTACGTTCAGTAATTCAAAACTTATAAGGCTCTGACAGACGGACGGACGGACGGACGGACGGACGGACGGACAAGTGCAAATTCACTCTAGTAGACTCAGAGACCTCGCTTCGCTCGATCAATTACACTTTATTATATCTACCTACATGCACCACAAGTTATAGTTTATCAATAAGTGGTGAAACAGGCCCTTAGATTCGTTAATACCTTTGACGCTTTCCCTTCAAGGTACATATCAGCAGTGAAGAACACAAAATATATGGGAGCTCGGTTAGCAGATTTCGTAGAGTTCTTGAACTCTACCGGCGTTCCAGCGGGATCTCTGCATGTTGTGGGCTTCTCATTGGGAGCGGAGGCTGCTGGCTTTGCCGGAAAAGATCTCATCACCAAGGGGTTGAAGTTGGGAAGAATAACTGGTAGGTATGAATGACATTTGACCGCCAATAGAAAGTGGCCAACTGCCGCCAACTTTCATGTTTTCATCAGCAACTCACTACAATTTCAGTAGAAATATTATTTTTGTGCCTGTTTTCATCAACCATATATACCTAAATCATTTCCTAAGTAGGAGTCCCTTTAAACCCCCCCCCCCCCCCCAGCCCGCTAAATCCTAGGTAGTCCCTAAACTAATCCCTTACCCAATGTCATTTCCACCTTTAGGTATGTTCTTTCCCTAAAACTTCATGGAAACGAAATTTACAGAAAGCATCACCAACCTTAGGACCTAGGTAGCCCGTTAAAAAAGTTAGGAAACGTTGTTGGTGAAAACCTGCCCGTGTTATCTTTAGAAAGATATTGTAAGATGTTTTGATTTTGAAGCGCGTTCCATTTAAACGAATTTTAATGCTCATTTTAATTTTTTAATTTTCATTTAACATTGTTCGAGTCACAAACTTCGTTTGCATGGGGTGCGCTATAGATAAACGCCTCTTAAACTGTGTAAGTAGTCTATGTGCACGTATTCGTAGTGATTGTAAAAAATAAAGATTTTTTTAATTAAAAAACTCATTTTATCCCTTGATTCCTTAGTAGGAAGACAGTTAATTAGGTCGTCAGGTCTTAGGACATGGGACCCCATCTGATTTTATTATTATGATTTAAAAAAGCTCTACAATCATACTCATACTAATTCATATAAAAGTGAAAGTATAAATGTGAAAATTCTTCAATCACGCCGCAACAGAGTGCCGAGTGCGAGTTTTCAAACTTACGTTAACTGTGCGAAAATACGTCAGTTAGTATAGACGGAAAAGGGATGGAAATATACTCCGTCTCTTTCCCGTCCATACAAATCGAAGTTAACGCTATCACGACCGAATAAAGTAAAAAATCTCCTAGTTCTCCCACTAGGCACAAACAGATACGGATCGACGTGATTTTATGCATTGGTATAGTTGAGTGACATAGGCTACCTTTATCCCGGAAAATCAAAGTGTTCCCGAGGGATTTTATAAACGCAAGGGGTCAGAACTCTTCGTAATGAGTTTAGAGACACAGAAAAAGAGAGAGCACTTAGAGTTAATGGAGGTATCTTTTTCTAGGTTTAGACCCAGCCTATCCCGGTTACAGTTTGGGCGGCAAGGACTCCCATCTTGCCAAAGGAGATGCTGTATTCGTAGACGTACTTCACACCAACCCTGGACTCTTTGGCTTTCCTCAGGCCATTGGGGATGTGGATTTCTACCCCAACCCTGGCCGCTGGATCCAGCCTGGATGCTGGTTCGACGAGCTAGTGAAGAATAGCGAGCTGAGTTACTTTTGTGAGTACTACCAAAAAAACGGAACGCTGCTATTAGCATACCCCTCCGGACAGCCGCAGAGCACACAGGTCACCCTTGTTTAAAGGTACTTGTTAGTTTAAAACTAGGTACTACATTAAACTAGCAGCTTGCAACTTGCACCTTGCATGCAGGCTTTTTTATATGCGGTCTTTACAATATTTTCTATTCTAGGTAATCCTAGGTATTCTGAGATTCATTCGATGTTTTAATTTTCATAAGTAATGCAACCAAATAGGTTAGTCAGCGCGGTTTAATTAGGTATTCGCTTGCTTACTAATTAATGTAATTACTTACCTATGTTTATTTTTGATTTTAAAACCGTAACAGGCACCGTAACCTTATTATTTTCTATTTCCCCATATTCTTTACATTTATTTTAGGAATATAAAAAGAATAGGTGACTGACCGATTGACTGCTAGCAGATTATAACTATAATGACGTAGGCAACCACTAAGAAACGATTTAAGAAAATTTAATTCTTATAATGGGATAAAATAAGGGGTTTGAAAATTCGAACTTAACGTGAGCGAAGCCGCGTGCAAAAGCTACTTAGGAATATAAGCGAAAACATCAAGTTTCTCAACAAAGATAGTACGTTCAAATACTTTATACCAAACAGAAAGGACGACGAAGGATCTTATCAAAATCAAGAATTTCCAGAGTACAAAAATAAATCCTACAATATTCTACGCAAGTATCAACGCTGATCATCGTTTCATCGTAAAAGTCTTGTCACGTTATTCACGATTTGAACCACGTAAACGTCATTTTCGCAATAACGTTATATTACCACCTTTAGGAAAAAAAGTAATCACTCCTCTTCTGTCCTTCGTTTGCAGCATCCGTGACGTCAGAGCATCGATCGGTTCAAACGCGAACCAGGGGGTTGAATCTTTGTTCCCAAAACAATAAAGGGCACGCAGCGACATTTAAGTGATAGGCTTGGCTATACAAATTATGGCTTTACATTATGGTATGGTTTAAGTGAGGCTATACATTACGATATTAATTATAATGTATGATACGAGTACGTACCACGATAATTGTTTTATATAATGTCGATATTTCGATCCAGTTGCATGTGCATAATTATGTCATTAAGCCACGAAATAAGTCTAAAATCTTTACATTATGGTTTTGTTGTTATAGAAAAATAGATTTAGTACTCCCCTCTGACTAGACTAGTGACCTCTGATTGGCTGGTGCTCTCCCACTATTGGTTAAAATGCATTGATGCAGCAAAAACACCATAAATTCAGCCAATCAGCGTTCATTGTGATCGTTAAACTAAAGTTTTAATGACTGGTAGTCATTAAAATTTAAGTTTAACGATCTGAATGTCCGCTGATGTCTGTGATTTCATGTGTGTAGACTTAGCTACAGTATCTACTTGCTATTGATCAAAACCGGTGAACTAGTGGACTTACCACCAAAGATTGATAGTCACGTCCAAATTATGTCAATGAAGATTGGTTACTTCAGAATACAAGACGAATGTTACGACCTGGATCTAAACGCCGATTGCTCCCTTATGTAGCGTTGAGGTTGTGGAAATCGCACTCGGTGATATTAAGGGTTATGTTACACCTACTCGATTTATGACCTACCTACCTAGTCCTACGTTGGGATTTTTAGTGGTTAGTGAATTAGCTTTACGAATCGGAATAGCCCTAAGCACGTTTAACAAAATGAAGAATGTGCTCTGCAACTAAGTTGCAGAGTATATTCTTCATTTTGTTCTTTTGTTTTTCAACATACATTTAAATTTTTTTTGTTGTTCATTCTTGATTTTGTTGTTTTGTTCACATCTGACGCCTCACATCATTGAGGATGCAACTTTTGTGCATTCGACTTCTAAGTTCATACATTTTACTAGATAAAAAACTTGAGAGGTGTCAAGGGACACCCGGATGGAACGAAGTTCCTTTCGATTAATTAGTGAAGGAATTGTGATAAAATTTTATTTCTTTTTTTAAGTTATAATAAAAAATTTTAGAGAAAAATTCCACATGTAGCTAAATTATCTATCTATAATATAATAAAACTGTAACAGGTCCAATTCTGTACATTGAAGATATTTTGAAATTTTTGTATGAGGGCACTCTATAATCGATACTGAAGCCAAAACAATTTTTTTTTAATTTTTTGTCTGTCTGTCTGTCTGTCTGTCTGTCTGTCTGTCTGTCTGTCTGTATCTTGGCCGCGCATCACGCCGAAACTACTGGACGGATTTAAATGAAACTTGGCACGATTTAAGTTCATACTACAAGGTATAATATAGGATACTTTTTATCCCGAAATTCAGCACGGTTCCCTTGGGAGAGGGGATGAAAGTCAAAATGTGTATTTAGCTGTAATTAATTAAGGCGTATTCCGATTTCATTCATTCTTTTTTGTTAGAAAGCAGGTATTTTAGAGATTGTCCTGTAATTATTTCAAGGTCGTCAATTTAGTAGTTCAGAAATTATAGACATCACTATCGTCAGTATAATGTCCAAATAACTTGAACCCCGGAATCTACAGGATACTTTGAATGTACGGCTCATCTTAAGCTGGCAAATGTACTTTATCGTATATAGCCATCGTGGATAGCCCTATTTTGTCAAAGTCAAACTACTCCAAAGGCGTCAGATTTTGCCAAACGATCATTAGACCTACATACTACATAGTAGGTATGGATGCAATACATTGTATGGACGTAATGTTACAGGGTTTTCCTATGCAATTTAATATTCTAATCATACTAATATTATAAATGCGAAAGTGTGTTTGTTTGTTGGTTTGTCCTTCAATCATGCCGCAACAGAGCCACGGATCGACGTGATTTTTTGCATGGGTACTATAGTTGAGGACCTGTAGAGTGACATAGGCTACTTTTTATCCCGGAAAATCAGTGTTCACGAGGGATTTTAAAAACTAAATCCACGCGGACGAAGTCGCGGGCATCAGCTATCTTAATATATATAAATTACGTGTCACGTTGTTTGTCCGCGATGGACTCCTAAACTACTGAATCAATTTTGATCAAACTTCGTAACTATCTGTTATTTGGTCCAACTTAAAAGATAGGATAGTTTTTTTATTAAGATAATTTATTCGTTTTATTTATATGAATAGGTAAGTTGGCGGTACGAAGTTCGCCGGGTCAGCTAGTTTAAAATAAAATTGAAAACAAGTAAATATTATTTTGCGATGCCCATGGCCACAGTCACAGTTAATAATCCACCATTCTCGCTTTCCCGTCAAAACTCCGCCGTTATATTTTTACAACCTGATTCTAGTGGTGTCATCTAGTATTAAATTGATTAACTACGATGAATTATATTTAGTTTATTTCTATTGCAGCAATATTACAAAACCAAAGAGTTACTCTGGTTTTTTAACAGATGGCGTTAGTAGTACAATTACATTTTATCCAATTTATACAATAAAAAATTAGGGAAAAATTCCACATGTAGAAATTATTTAAAATAAAATTGAAAATAGAAAATTCAGTCTGTCGAGCTGGGATTCGAACCATAGACTTTTAACTGTTTAACGACTGCAGAAACCACTAGGCTACAGAGGCCCAATATTGTACCGCGAAAATACCGAACACACAATGCCAAATTCACATTCAAAAGTGGCGGTTTCAAAAAAGTGTCGATCCGTCTAGCCCCCTTCCGCACCGCGCGATAAGGAACTACGTTCCAAAAGTCGAATACACAAAAGTTGCATCCTTAATGATGTGAGGCGTCAGATGTGAACTATTAAAGAAGACCTCAGCATTCAGGAAACGCATAGAAGCTTTCCAGATGTGAGCATGTAGGCGAACGCTAGCCATTAAAAACGCGAAAATTAAATTTCAGTTTGTATCTTTGTACCTATATCTAGCCCGTTATTTGATAACTTGGCGTACATAATTTCGAATGTTATCTATTATCTAAGAAAGCAAGTTCAATTGATATTTGGACAAAACATTCAAGTTTTGGATGGGAGCCAATTGGTACGCCAGTTTGCTTACAACATCCGAATCAAAATGCTAACGGATCTCATGTTTTGGCGTTTCCAACGATAAATCTTTAAACGGCATGAACAAATTATAGTATACCCGTTTAGATATTTCCAACTGAGTAGGTATACAAATGATACTTTATGCTTATTCTTCCTAAAATCATTTGAGTGTAATTTCATGCATTTTTTAACCGATTTCAAAAAAAAGAGGAGGTTCTCCATTCGTCGGAATCTTTATTTATTTTTTATGTATGTTCACCGATTACTCGAGGATGCCTCAACCAATTTGAAAAATTCTTTTTTTGTTTGAAAGAATATTCTTCCCAGGTGGTCCTATTTAAATTTTAGCGAAATCGGTCGAGCGGTTTTAAAAAAATCAACAATAGATGATATACTTTGTAGTGGCGCAGGTGTTTGAAGTCGGTTTTTTAAAAATAATTTTTTATATTAAATTATGTAACTCATATGCCACTATTACCAATTTATAATCAGTTATAATATAGTCCGCGAGGCATAACTTCAGCTTTGCATTGTTTAAGTGATCTATACCTAAAACTAAAAGTAAAAACCGGGGTTCAAAAAGCTTTACAAATGGGTTTAAAACATGTCCCTCAAGTTAATTGTCAGTAATTAAATATTTTCAGATGGTTGCAGCCATAACCGTTCGTGGAGGTTGTACGTGGAATCTATCCGGAACCCCACCGGCTTTCCGGCCACCCGCTGCAAAGACTGGCTGAGCGCGACAGCCTCGTGCAGCTTCGTAGTCGACGGTTACATGGGCTACGGTGCCCAACCACCGTAAGTTGACTATAACCCTCCAGCCACCTACGAAACCAGTGCTACGTAAACTATTTCGTGCAAAGAATGAAAGTCTTACTACGAAACCAGGTTCCGTAGGAATACATTTTATTCTTTGTACGCTACCAACGAAACTCGTGCTACGTAACCAGTATTGTACAAAGAATTTTTTTACTACGTAACCAGGCAAATCTATTTTCACGACTAAATTATTTTATTAAAAAAAAAACATTTAGAGATATCATTTATTTAATACAGACTTATTTATGTAAACAACTTTTAACTTATTATAACTAAACTATCAAAATTATTTTTGGCGCGAAACTGGTTACGTAGGTGGCCGGAAGGAACTATAATGGTAAACTCACTTGACGTTTCGAAATCACTGTGTAAAAGTTTATTTGAATAAAAAACTATATTTTATCCTTATTATAAGTGATCAAACGAACTTACCTGAAGTGAAGTTCGATCATTATTATATGAGTTGCTTCATCCGAAGATATAATATTTACAAAGTTAGTAATTCCAGTTACCAGATAACTACGCACGTTTCACAGATACCCTCTTATCAAAATAAATCACCTTCGCGGTACCGTCCTAAATTTGCTCATTATTTTTAGAGATGTATACGGTTCAAAACTTTTTTATTTGGGCAGAGTCAGGGGGGGTGGGCAATTATATCTTCGGATGAAGCAACTCATATAATAATGATCGAACTTCACTTCAGGTAAGTTCGTTTGATCACTTATTATATTTCTTTGCTTCATCCTTCGATATAATATTTACAAAGTTAGTTGTTTAGAGTAAAAAGTTTTGATAAACATGTACGCAATACAGATTTTGTAAATCGTGTATTTTTAATCACTTTCTTAATATAAATAATAATGAATTTGCTTATACAAGCAAATTCATCTTTAACAATTAATATTTATTTATTATTTAACACTACAAATTAGAATATATTTATTTTTATGATTATTTTTAATTCATAAATTGATACAATATTAGATGTGTCAGTCCAGCCTGCCGTTTTCCTAATTGCCTCAACGCTGTCGGCTGAGTGTGAGATGCTGTGCGCGGGGAATACGCTTATGTCCACGCTGCTCCCTGATAGCGTTTATTTGATTCACCTGCTGATCTGAGGTGCGGCCTTTTTGTAAGGCTTCTTGTAAGTAAATAGCAGGTTATTTGTCCCCTCAAATCTTATATGTTTAGTTCTAGATATATAATATGTAGAGGACTGCAGTAGCGGGGCAGATGCTGAGATTTCCTTGAAAGTAAGGTAAGAAAAGAGTAGGCTTGGTATCTGCCCGCAGCGGGTGTTATTTTTTTTTTTTTTTTAATAAATTAAATATCCGATATTCTTATTTTAATCCCAAATTAAATTTCGAAAGTATTAATATTTTCCAGTTTAATTGATGGAAGAGTTTGTAGTCTATGAGCAGTGCAAATTGTTAGTATAATGAAGAGTTTCTTAGTATTTTTTTTTTTAAAGATAATAACCAATTTTTTATTTTGTTTAAAACAAATCGAGGGACCCAAGTACAGAAGTAGACGTTTTACGCTCGCTCCAGAAACAATGTTGTTTCTTAGCGTAAATGATATTGCAGATCGATGAGGGATCAAACCCCCATAAAAATCACCATTATTAAAATGCGCTGTAAGAAAATATAGCTAATACTGGCCTTTGATGGTTCAAATACATTTACATTAACTGCCACCGAAGCTTGAGTGTGGTATTATATTTTTTTAAAATACTGTCAGAGAACGATGCTAACATTAGTGACGCCGAATTTGGGTCGGCGCCTTGTTTTAAGGGAGAAAGAGAAAAAGAGGGTCTGGAGAGTCTCGCGACACCCAGGGTGAGTTTCTTGTCCAGGGAATGATGAGATGAGATTGCAATAATTATTTATGACCATTAAAATAAAGTGTATTCAAAAACTACCGAGCTTTATTATAGGAGATAGCCGCTTGTGATAGCCAATTTGAAAAAGAAAAATTCCGTTTGACTCGTTATCAATGATTTTCCTCAGACACTTTAAAAATAAAAGAAAAAAGAGGAAAATACATAGAAGGGCGTGAAAGTCCAACATAGCGTAAATGCTTCGTCAGCTAAAGCGTCCAGATCTTGTTGCCAAGTCACGGATTTTTTACATTTATTGTTGTCATTCAAATAAAACATGGACTTAAAGCCCCGGTATCTCAATGTTATAACTTCTTATATGACCTCGGTTAAAACACCAGGAGTCGCAGATGCACGGTGTAAAATTAAGTTTCGGCATCAAGAAAATTAAACTCGGAACTAGTAGCTTTTATTTGTAATAAATTACCTGCCCTGTGGTGCAGTGTTTCCACGCCCCCCCCCCCCCAGTTCGTGACGAGTACCGATGAGGCGCTGGCCAGTTTTCCTAGTTGCCGGCTGGTCGAGTACAGTAAGGTAACGTATTAACGTTAGTATTGTCTCGCAGACAATAATTTGTAGTTAATGTACGAGTACATATCTATTCAAGATTTCAAGATTACACATTTTCTATATAATTGTCATAAGGATATGGCTCATAACTAGCTCGCAGCTAGTTAGGTTATCACAATTTTTTTTTTTGTGGAGTCACATCTTTAGGATGTGACTTATGAGTAGCTCGCCGCTAGAAATGCTATCGCAATTGACTCGCAGTAAATCCAGATTTGTTTGTGGAGTTACGGCTTTAGGATATAATATAATAATAATAATAAAATAATTCGTTTATTTCAGGCGATAAAATTACCCATAATATTACCCATAACATGATATGAATCATAAGTAGCTCGCAGTTAGTTATGTTATCGCAATTGATTCGCAGTCAATCCCGATTTGTTTGTGAAGTTACAGCTTTAGGATATGAACCATAAGTAGCTCGCAGCTAATTATGCTATCGCAATTGACTCGCAGTCAATCCCGATTTGTTTGTGAAGTCACAGCTTTAGGATGTGAACCATAAGTAGCTCGCAGCTAATTATGCTATCGCAATTGACTCGCAGTCAATCCCGATTTGTTTGTGAAGTCACAGCTTTAGGATGTCAACCATGAGTAGCTCGCAGCTAATTATGCTATCGCAATTGACTCGCAGTCAATCCCGATTTGTTTGTGAAGTCACAGCTTTAGGATGTGAACCATAAGTAGCTCGCAGCTAATTATGCTATCGCAATTGACTCGCAGTCAATCCCGATTTGTTTGTGAAGTCACGGCTTTGGGATGTGAACCGTAAGTAGCTCGCAGCTAATTATGCTATCACCATTGACTCGCAGTCAATCCCAATTTGTTTGTGGATAGACAGCTTTAGTATATGACTCATGATGCGCTCGCAGTTCGTTATGTCATAACAATTGACTGGCAGTCAATGCCGATTTGTTTGTTGTGTTTTAGTTTCTCCGATAAGGCCAATCCCAATAAATTTTTGTCTCTTTCCGAATCTTATAGTATGGAAGCACGTCTTGTTAAGTTGAAGCAATAATAGTTTAAATGCTGCTTTGAATGATTCCGAAATGCGAGTCACATAGGATCCTGCAGCCATTGCTGAGGTGTTTCTTGGCTTGCACCCTGTTTTCACTCCCTTTTAATAGTAGGTCCGTTCCGTTATTGACGGCCGTGATACGCCGGTCGAGTTGTTGTCACCTTTGGGCATCCCCTTTTTGGTATGGGGAGCCATGATGCTGGTTGGCATGGATATTTTCACCATACTCCGGGGCGTCATGCGTCGATTTTCCAAGCATCGAGTGTAATTCTGGGTCAATTTCAGGTTGACCGACATTTTATACAATAATTTGTTAGAAAATGACCATGCAGTATCTAGATTAACTATTCTAGACGCGTCTGTGTTTACTATGACGCAAAAAAAAGAAACAAAGCTCGCATTGATAACACCAATGGCAAATGGTTTGAGTTAACGTATTTAAGTGAGGGTATTGAATGCCTCCCATTCAATTAATGTAACTTATTGCCGTCATATTGTTGACACGAAACATTGCACAGTTATTTAAATTACGAGCAAGACTTTAAAACCCAGAAAACAACCATTACTTGAAAATAATTAACAATATGGAAGCTACTTTCTCTGCTTGTCAGCGGTATGTAAAAATTATAACCACTGGTAGATGTTTTTAACTTTTACATACCGCTCCTCCTCGAATAAACTAATCGAATAACCTCGAAGTTTATAATTCGAGTGTTTCATAAACTTTATTGATGCATTAATGTTGGATAGCCAACAGTTTCTGTTTTCTAGTATTATCGTGGGTAATTATATTTTTGCTTCATAACAAGTAATGTTTTCAGACAAAGCAAATAAAAGGTGGGTAGTTCCCTTACGCTTCGCTTGGCCCGTCGTGGCGGGGACACCACTGTCCCCCCAGACAAATATGTTTTTGCTATACAAGTACTCGAATATAATTAACGGCTGGGCAAGCCACTAAAACTCCGTTGAGTGAATTCGTAAATAGTATTTTTCATTGAACAACGTTTCGGTAACTTTGCCATTTTATTACATTTCTCGAATGCATAATACTTATGATATGTAGAGATAATAATGACAAATGTGTCCCAACATAAATAAATCTGAGACACTTGGAAGTTTGTCGGGTAGGCACTAAGTTAGTTTAATCGTAACTGATGACAATGTTGTAACAACCTTAGGCTCCAATAGCACTACCATAACAATCGTTATAGTTGTGTTTTACTTTCCATTAACTTTCATAATAAAAAACACTTCCGCAAATATTTGCAGAGCAACGTAATATCTAATTCAGAATATTCACGTTTTCACTGACGGTAGACCTCGATACGAAAAGTGTACGGTCCTTACGTTAATGCAAAATAATATAGTATACCATATGGCGGCGCGTAAGCGCAAAAAAGCGATCGTAATATTCAAAAAAAAAAATAAGTCCTCGTACCTTCTTCCTTGGACGATAATGATTTCAGCCGTCGAACAATCCTACGATCACACAATCCTACAATAACACTCAATCTTCTTCACTTCTGGTTTAAACTATTAAGCGCGTCGCGCCGAGCGCGTGCGTTCGTTATCTCGCACGAAAAAATAATGAGCAAATTTAGGACGGTACCGCGAAGGTGATTTATTTTGATAAGAGGGTATCTGTGAAACGTGCGTAGTTATCTGGTAACTGGAATTACTAACTTTGTAAATATTATATCGAAGGATGAAGCAAAGAAATATAATTAAAGTCGTGCCATCATATCAATTGACAAAAATAGAATGTCCTAAGTATTTAATTTAGGCAAGACACATCAAGCATAGCCAAAGTATTTTCTTTTTCTTTATCAACCGATAGACTTCCACTTGCACAAAGGTCTCTTGTCTTGCATGGACTTCCACAGGTCTCGGTCTTGCGCCGCCTGCATCCAGCGACTCCCTGTAACTCGTTTGATGTCGTGGATCCCTATGGCTCAGTATTTAATAGATTTAAAAATGCAGTTAATTTAATCAGTCTATCTTCTTTTTCAGGGCAAATGGCAAAATGTATTTACTTACACATGATAAGCCTCCGTACGCTAGAAATGGACCCTAGAGGTTATGTTAGGCCTATTTATTTATGGTTGGAAATTGTAATAGTCAAATATTTTAAGTCGTTATGTTATTTATAATTTTTGTATATGCAATAAAATAAATATTTCTCAGTTTCTAGTCTGAAAGTAGATATATTTTGGTCAAATTCTTTTCAAACCCTTTAGCATTAATGCTTTGCTTCGAAATCTGGTTTCTGCAAAATAACTCTGTTTGGATTCCAGGATAGTAATTTTTAAAGTGTTGTACATTTCATCATTATTCGACACTATATCAAAAGATTCAAAGTCTACGTGGAAATGCGAATAGTTACATTGAAACTCTACATCTACGAAGTGCAGGATACTCGTACCTAAAGCTTGAAATATTGATGAGTGCTACGAGTAAGATAAACTTAATTATCCCGACCCTATAACAAAAGTTTCACACAGTCTACGTGAAATACGAATAGTTATGAGTAGGTATGTTGAGGCTCTATAATATATCTCAACGTGGATGCAGCATGTTCAAAGATTGAACTATTGAAGACCCAAAATAAGATAAGCTTGTCTGCAAAAATTGCAATCTTTCACAGTCACTGGGATTTTGCCAGGCAGGTAGGTACAATTTCAACAGTTCATACTACTTGGATAGCCGTGCTTACGCAAATGGAAATGCGAATAGTTACATTGAAGTTCTACATCTACGAAGTGCAGGATACTCGTACTTAAAGATTGAACTATTGATGAGTGCTACGAGTAAGACATATTTCATTATCCGACCCTTTAGCAAAAGTTTCACACAGTCTACGTGAACATGCGAATAGTTAGGTACATTGAAGTTCTACATCTACGAAGTGCAGGATACTCGTACCTAAAGATTGAACTATTGATGAGTGCTACGAGTAAGACACATTTCATTATCCGACCCTTTAACAAAAGTTTCAAACGGTCTACGTGGAAATGCGAATGGCTACATTGAAGCTCTATTTACGAAATGCAGCATACTCCTACCTAAAAATTGAAATTTTGATAAGTGCTACGAGTGAGATACATTTTATTATTCCGGACCTTTCACAAAAGTTTCACACGGTCTACGTGAAAATGCGAATAGTTACATTGAAGATCTACAAAATGCAGCATACTCCTACCTAAAGATTGAACTATTGATGAGTGATACGAGTAATATTGAAATGTGTCTTACATTTTAATATTCGACCCTATAGCAAAAGTTTCATACAATCTACGTGGAATTGTGAATAGTTGCGACTATATTGAGGCTCTATAATATATCTGAACGTGGGTGCAGCATGTTTAAAGATTGAACTATTGATGAATCAAAATAAGATAAGCTCGAGTCTGCAAAAATTGCAATTTTTCACAATCACTGGGATTTTGCCAGGCAGGTAGGTCTACTTTCAACTTCATACTACTCGGATAGCCGTGCTTACGCAAACGTTGTTACGAAACAGTGGGTGTGTCTGCATATACTGTTATATTTTCAGCACTATACATTAATACTGCAGATATTATTTTCAGCATTATACATTAATATTATTTTATACTATATATGCCCGCGACTTCGTCCGCGTGGATTAAGTTTTTAAAATCCCTCGGGAACACTTTGATTTTCCGGGATAAAAAGTAGTCTATGTCACTCTCCAGGTCCTCAACTATACTCATACATAAAATCACTCGATCGATCAATCGATCATGGACAAACCAACAAAAAACACACTTTCGCATTTATAATATTATTAGTATGATTAGAATATTAAATTGCATAGGAAAATACTGTAATATTACGTCCATACGATGTATCACATCCATACCTACTATGTACTTAGGTATAATGATCGTTTGGCAATATCTGATGCCTTTGGAGTAGTTGGACTTTGACAAATAGGGCTATCCTCTATCTAGGGTTTTTAAAATATCAACAATTATAAGTTTTGTATTTTGTATAGTTTGAAGTCGGTTTTTGAAAAACTATTTTTTTATATTAAATTATATTATAAGTATAGATTATGGTACAAACTCTACCTGGGTAGTTTTGTTTTATTCGATGACAAGATGACCCTTAACTGCGATCTCATGTAGTGGTAAGTGGCGATATAATGGCAGTTTTTTATACAAACCCAGTAAATTAAACCCATACCTACCCCAAATCGGTTTGTACACGCCATCGTGCCGGAATTTTAAATCATCTTTGACGGTAAGATGGGAGCATCCGAAACAACTTGCCTTCCACCAGAGCAGACCATAATTTATTTAGAAATTATAGATTCCATATAATAAACCCGGCTGAGAATCGAACTCAAAGGGTAGTTCGAATTGCAAGATTTGAGACTGCACAAATATAGGTACAAAGGGGACCGGTACGCAACATCAAAATACACAACATTGATGCTAATGAGATCGAACACGTTACATCGATACCTTACGATGTAGGTAATGGTAACGGTACTACTTTGATCTAGCTTGTCCCCCAAATACATTTAAACCAAGCTCTGCATTTTGTTCCATTAAACTAGTTTAATAACATTGTTCCACAAACATCTGAACAAAAATTTAGTGGTTGAAAAAGTCTGATCGAACATGGTTTTTATCGAAACAAGAACAATCCAATATGCGGTATAGTTTTTCTCTTTGCTGAAACGCTCGTAGCTTTGATCACATAGAGAGATGAGATGAGGTTTTCTTTTTATTGTGACGATGGCTCGAGAGCTTGTGGAATATTTTAAGCAGGTGCTTAACAATTTCAACCTATTGGTAAACCTATTTGTAAAGCACCTCCTTAAAATATACATAGAATTGATTGAAAAGTTCGTCAAATACCAAAATGGTTGGTAAAATATCAGTCGGATCGCGGTGGTATCGTCGGAATTTATGGGTTTTTATAAAAGTTGATTTTTTAGGGTTCCGTACCCAAAGGGTACAAACGGGACCCTATTACTAAGCCTACGCTGTCCGTCCGTCCGTCCGTCTGTCAGCGGGCTGTATCTCGTAAACCGTAATAGATAGACAGATGAAATTTTCACATATGTATTTCTATTGCCGCTATAACAAAAAATAATAAAAATTAAATTAAATGAAAAAAAAATTAAAATATTTCCACGGGTACATGGAGATATTTTAATTTAATTTTTTTAACGGAACCCTAAAAGAGCGAGGCCCGACTCGCACTTGGCCGATTTTTTTGTTTCTTCAATACTGCAGTGCACGTTACTAGTGTAATAGTTCGATACTGCCCAATAGGTGACAAGGTGTAGTGATAATTTAAGAACTCTCTCGGCATGTAATGTTGTTCTCTTAAAAATACTAGATTGAAAGGGATTGGGAAAGTGAAATTGTTTAATTATAATGTATTTATTATACGAGTACGTACCACGATAATTGTTGACATAATAAAAACAACAATTATCGTGGTACGTACTCGTATAATAAATACATTTTTCGTACCACTTGCTCAAAAAAGTGACATTCTATGCCACAAAAAGCGAACATAACAATAGTCATTTTTAATCTGTTAAAAACAGGGAAAGAAAATTGTACTGAATTTCATTCATCCTCTAGGGGGAGAATGTGATTTAAATTTGGAATACTTACCGAAATTTATACTGAAGTACATCTGTGTTTACACCATTGAGTTTGTATATAAAGCATTATACATCTTTTTGATAAAGGAATACGCATTTATTATGCAGTTATGATTATTAAATAAAATTACGAATACCGACGAGGCCGTATGAGCTTGATGCTTTGCTTTTCCGACAAAAAAATATTAGTCTAGGAATTTGCCGCGTTTTTGTTTTCTTCAAATACATAAACGTTAAGTTTATTTTAATTTATTTTTATAAATAAGTTAATGTTCTAAAAATACGTTACGATGTTAAATCAAAGCGACAGTGACAGTGAATTGTCGGATTCCATCAGTGCAAATGCTCAGACGCAAGAACAGAGAAATACTCAAATCAACTCATCAACAATAAATGTACCAAACAAAAATATAACTCTATCAATAATTGGACCAATGTTTCGAATGTTAACTTTTACTTTTAACTGTCATTATTTTTAATAAATGCTTATCTCATATTATTATTGTGTTAATTTTTTCGCAAATGGTACGAAAAGTAGAGTATTTTCCTCGGCGATAAAGCTGTCTTAGTCTTGGGTGAACTTAAATCCCTCACTACACTCAGGACTCGTCTTAAATCCCTCGCTTCGCTCGTGATTTAAGTTTTTAACACCCTCGCTACGCTCGGGAGTAAACCTCGAGTCCTTCGTTACGCTCGCGATTTAAATCGTCACCCGCAACAGAAGACACTGCTTTATCCCCTTGGTTAATAATCTACTAATAATTATGTCATTGAACCACGAAATAAGTCTAAAATCTTTAGTGACATTTTTATTACAATAACAAAATAACTAAAGAGGGTGGCAGGAAGTGGCTCAATGAGGAGGGCTGACAATCATCCAACTTTCAGCTTTTATGAAGCCCCTCCTCAAATCGCCTACGAGCTCTCAACCTACAACGTTACGTCACTCAATGGATTGTAATAAAAACAAGGACGTAATCTTGAGCTTTGCTTTACGAGAACAATCCCTCAATTTCTCCACAGATACATGTGCGATTACTTGATTAGAGCCGTGAACGTTTATCAGCGTTTTTGACCATTTTGTAGATTAAATTAACATCCAACCAATAAACACTAACATTTTAATTAAAAAAAAAAATTTGATAAAAATGTATCCTATAGATTACATTCTTATCAGATGGTAAGTGCACTTGCAGTCTGAATTGGGTCTTTACATTCCTAATCGATTTATACACGGAATCTTATCGGTAGTTACGTCGCGTCGTTACCAGTAGTGTGGTAACTAACCATGTTCGAAGCAGCTTTCAACCAGACTAGAGCAAAGACTATGCAGAAATTATAAATTCTGAAATTTCCCCAGCCTTGTTAAGAACCTGAGACATAAGTGGGACTTATTAAAAACACAGCTCCTACCACTATGCCAGGGAGGGAGGTACTTCATTAAATACCGATTTTACCAACGTCGAGTGAAGTTTAACCCAGGAATATTTTGGGCGTTCTGGCAGTTTTTGTATTGAAATATCTATCAAAATAGTAAAACGCTCGGATAAGACCTATTTTACGTTGGTGAAATCGGCCCTTAGCTTAGGTGTAAATAACAGATTTATATAAATTCAGTTCTGCAACAAGTGTATCAAAGCACGAAAGTTACAGTGTGTACAGATTTACTAGAACTGCAACCGCAAACTTAGCCCAAAAACAATCGTTTTCAGTAATTCCTAGAGATTAATAGTAAACTAATAACAATTATCTTATCTTCACACAGAACAAGCCAAAAACGTCGCTTGTCGATGAAATTGGCACAATACCATCCCAATAGCATTTAATTTTGCCCCAATGCTGATCATGTTTGCTGATAACACTAACGAGAGTTCTACGTAATGTATTTATTGCCGTAATTTGTGCCCAATAAGTGTGAATCGGCCTTAGCCTACTAATGCATGGTGCTTCCACGTAGCGGTAAAAATTGTTGAATAACATATTTGTATTTGTTATATAACATTTTATAACAAAATATTATTTATTTTACTCAAAATTGAAAAAACTTACTTACCAAGTTATTTAGTCTCAGTTTAACAAGAAATTTTGTACAATGTTTTATAACAAAATATTATTTATTTTACTTAAAATTTAAAAAACTTACTTACTTACCAAGTTATTTAGTCTCAGTTTAACAAGAAATGTACAATGTTTTATAACAAAATATTATTTATTTTACTTTAAATTCAAAAAACTTACTTACCAAGTTATTTAGTATAAGTTTAACAAGAAATGTTGTACAATGTTTTATAACAAAATATTGCAACACGAAACACGATGAAAGTTAGAAATTTGCTGTTTTTTAAGTTATCGTGTTATAAAATGTTATATAGATAACTGCTGTGTGGGAGCAAGATTAGCGAAGACCTGTTCGTTGGACCAATCACATTAAGCCGCTACAGTTTAAATCAGCTGCACAAAATATAGTAATTAATGTAGTGTACAGTCAATTTTCTCTGGAAAGATTCTCACCAAACAGTCAAAAAGACTTTGTTTTAAAGGCTACTACACCGAAAAGTGTTTGCATTGATACGGACAAAACCAAATAACAAGAATCAAGATAGAATGATGGATGCAAATCGAACATTGATTGGACACAAATCAATGTATACGGATCAGAACACCGATAAATCTCGCATCGCTAACATATCGTGACAGCGTTTCATTTCTCATTTCACTTGAGTCGAGACAAAAAACATGAGTTTACAGATATTGATGACGAGTTGACGGCTGAGCCTTTCAAATACTCATTTGTCGTAATCTGCCACGTCAGTGATAATCTGCTGACTCTACCCTATCATTAAGGCTTAACATACACAGCATTCGTTCATTCATCTCAAGTTGAGATTCTCAACCCATCACCGACCAAATACTATCTATTGGGTTTTAAAGAAAAAAGGCTTTTTAAGGTTAGGTATGCTAGTCATTATGGAAAAATCTCCGGCATGCAGGTTTCCTCACGATGTTTTCCTTCACCGTTAAAATCAATCAAACCACGCATACACAGCATACCATGCAAAATTAATGTCTGGCGTATTATGAATGCGAACAAGCGGCGCGAATGTCGCGCGAGTTCCAAAACCGATTTCGATGAGGTGTCAATCGATTCGATATCGTCCGGCTGACATAGGCTACATTTTGCGAATAAAATCCATATAAAATCCATATGACGGATGTTACGAGTACATCCAATTTTACATTTACATTACACATTACGGTTTTTGAATTTTTTTCTTGTTATTGTTAACTAGATGATGCCCGCGAATTTGTCCGCGTGGATTAACGATTTTTAATCCCCGCGGGAACTCCTTCATTTTCCGGTATAATGTAGCCTATGTGTTAATCCTGGATATGGCTATCACTATTCCAAATTTCAGTCAAATCGGTTCATTCGTTGTGACGTGAAAGAGTAACTCCATCCATACTCACAAACTTTCCCAATTATAATATTAGTAGGATGTACACGCATAGGTGACATGCATACCCAAACCAGTTCCAATTTGAGATAGGTTTATTGGTCCGTAGTACTACAGTCTACAACAAGCATTGAATTTCTAATAGGCTGTGAAAGGTTATTTCTAGGAAGATTTGTATAGACTGAAGCCTGAGATATTTTCATCGGATCTATTTTGTTCGGGATGATGTCGTGGAGTTCAAGAGCTTTGACCGCGCGTGTGTTGGTGTGACGTCACAGCCTGTGCCGCAGGATTGCCCAGAATTGAATGCTGCAGTATAACGATCGCAATCATCTTTTCTCGCTATTGGCTAAAATACATTGTTTGCCGATAGAACGGCATTTATCCTATCATCACAAGAGACTGTAGCGATGTTACATCAATGTACAATGTTCTAGAGCAAACAAGAATTTATTTCAATTAGGCAATCTTAGATAAGTCAAGAGTTAAAACTCTAACACCGGCTCGGAAAGCAGATTCTGGTGAGAAGAGCTTAGAACAAGCAATAAAATGAGCAGTTGCTCTTTTCGAAATCGAATAATATATTTCTCATCAAAAATATCGAAACACTTACCTAGTACCTACTAGCGCTCGGCGTATCGAAAGTGTTTCGATTTTTTTTATGAGAAGTATATTATTCTCTGTGTATTGAATTCAAATTTGTTAATTTTAAATTGTAATGAAACTTTTCATATGTGTTAAAGCAGTGGTAAATAAATTAACACTGTAGGTATGAAAGCTGTTGACTCATCGAAAACGTTATTAGCTGATAGAGCTAACAGTGATCAGGTATTTATGAACCGTTTAACGACACATAAACTGTTCATATTGTAACCTCGTAAAGCTTTTACCGTGCCATATTAATGGGGGACGTTTCAAAGGAAAGTAACTATCCAGTACCAGTGTCTAATTCTAATTAAGTTTGTATTGTCTGCGACGAAATTGATTTAAGCTTTTGGGGAAGACCTGGAGGAGAATGGCACAAAATCTTAAAGAATGGCTTACACATGAGGAGGCCTTTGTCCAACGATGGACAAAATAAAATGGCAAAATAAATGGCTAGAATGCTATCACATTAGAGCATCAAACTAGCACAGAAGAAAAAGGAAGACAAAAAACTACAACTGGGTAAACGACCAAAGTTTTCCCACCAATTTCTCCACTATTTGTGCCTCTTTGGGCGACCAAACAAAAACTACCAATTAAAAAGAAAATAAGTACAATTAATTTTTTTATACAAAAGTTTATATTTTAGTACAAGCAAGGACTCAAAAACGGTTTTAAATTTTTTTTACATTTCACAATAATAATTATGCATTTTTTTTATTGACAGCAACTCATTTTGGTAACAATAACTAATCTTCTTACTCCACTATTGCAGTTACGCAGGGCGGTATACGTTCAAGATTTCTCCAGCTTAAAAATTCATTCCTCGATCCAATTTTGCCGGATGCAAACTCGCACCCCATGTGTTCTTTATTCCAGGCGATAGCTAGGTCTTCCCTGTATTTGACGTTGCCAAATGCAGCGTCCAACATCTCCATCTCGAAGGAGCTTATTTTAGGGAGAGTCATCCTGTCACACACGCCCTTGTCGTTAATCATGAGGGTCGTTGCGAAAAACCTAAGTGAGATAGATATTTATAATTAAAATCAAATTATTTCAATGTAGATAATTATTTGAGAGGAAAGGGGTCTGCTAACACTTCGCTTTCCGGTGCGCTTGGGATCCAAACCACCATCAGTTCTTCGAACTACATACCTATAATTATAATGTGTTTTGCCCATTTTTACTGCAGCTTCGCGACTTTGAGCATAAGTATTTTTAACCGACTTCCAAAAAGGAGGAGGTTCTCAATTCGGCCGGTATCTTTTTTTTTTTTTCTATGTATGTCCACCGATTTCTCCGGGATTGCTGGACCGATTCGCGTGTTTTTTTTTTTAATCGACAGAGGATGTTTGCGAAATGGTCCCATAAAAATGTTCACCTTCAACTCCTCAAGCCTGATGCTGCAGGGATATTGCTCACCTAAAATAAAGAGATTTAGGAAACGTCGATTACGAATTATTATTGTAGGTAACAAGTATGGACTACATCATGGAGCTCCAGGTCCTAGCTCCTCAATCCTGATGCTCCTCAATCCTGATGCTGCCTACCTAAAACTATGGTGATTTAGGAAATTTCGATTACGAATTGATTGTGTAGGTAACAAGTATGGACTACATCATGGAGCTCCAGGTCCTAGCTCCTCAATCTTACTACACTTAAAAGCCTAAAATAAAAATTCTTTTCAAAAAACCGACTTCTAACGCCACTACAAAGTATAAAAATAATTTTAGTTTGTCCACGTTTGTTGAAGTCGGGCGGGCCTAAAATACAAACTATGAAACCGACTCGCGATGCTCGCTCGACTTCTACAAACGAGTCTCTCATATTGTGTAGCGTTGCGCATCGGTTTCATAGTTTGTATTTAGGCCCGCCCGACTTCAACAAACGTGGACAAACTAAAATTATTTTTATACTTTGTAGTGGCGTCAGAAGTCGGTTTTTTGAAAAGAATTTTTTTAACACAGGCAATACAATAGCGATTTTTTTTATGGATAATATTCGATAAAAAATGGGTGAATGACGAACTCTCTTAGGATCTTGTAGTACATATATATTTATTTGCGTTTTTAACCATGATTTTGTTTGATGATATAGACTCCGCTCCAATTCAGAACTACAAAAGAGCTAAGTCTTATACTACTTATATCTTCTATAGTAGTTCTCATTATTAAAATATAACTCGTTAGCTTTATATATACCTAAGCCTTACCACAACTAAGCTGCTGTTAACTATCATTTCTTCATTTCCTATTGTTACGGAATTTCTTACAATCACACTTAATCGCGGCGCAGTCGTTACCATGATATAAAATTGTTGTTAAAAACCTTTTAAAACACGTATTTCTACAGAAATTTTTACCACCTCTATAATTATTCCATCTCATTACTATCGCAAGCAGACTAGCTATCATCCATGCTCCATACTTTTGTTGCCGTACACAGTATATTACCAAAGCCAATATTTGCACAAGCGAACAGATTAACACGTGTTACAAAGTGGGAAATTAAACGCTTGTTACACAGGCGCCAACATCGTTAAAGGTAACATGGTTTAACGCTAGAATATTTAGCTAAGGCTTAGATTGAAAATGCGTTAAATTACTTGAAGCCAACTTAAAATACGCTAACTTTAGCCCCATAATCTTACAAACATAGCCTAAATTCAATTAAATAAAAACTTTAAAGTGTATTTTTGATGTGTGTGTAAATTTTTCAAGTGATAGTGATAGAACCCGAAGTAAATCATAAAGTACAGCTTTTGTCAATCCAAATTACTACTAGTGGTTCGCCCCGAACTGAGACCTCGCGGTAACGGTATCCCATGATTATTCATTCAATCGATACATGATAACCAAAACTGACATTATTATTATGCCCGTTTTCACCAAACATACCTAAATCATCCCCTAAGTAGGAGTCTCTTAACGTAGGTAGCTCCTAAATACAATCCTAAGTCCTAACATCCGTCCCAATATCCTTTTAGGTGTCCCGTACAGGATCGTGATAAATAAGTTGACAGAAAACATCAATCACCTAACTTATAGGTAGCCCGTAAAGGTTAGGGAACGTTAGTGAAAACATTGAATTATTTATCAAACATTGAATTTAACTCGTAGTTCCATGGGAATAGTTACTGACTGCGCCATCTATTAGCATTATTGTGAAGCTATGTTGATGCTATATGAATTACTGACGCCCATTAAAAATTAAATAATCTCGTTTCTTTATAATATTCATATAATTTTAGTATTTGTTGTTCAAGTACAGGATATAAGTGACCTAAAAACATAAAATCAGTTTGAAAATCCATAGCGGATTTTTCTAGAGAGCGTCTTCAAGCGAGCGTATAAAATCGCCACTTTGAAAGCCCCCCATTTCGTCAATTTTAAGGGAAAAATTAAAAAAAAAATATTTTTGTACTCAGTTCAAAATTATCTTTAAAATGATACGTAACAATTTTATGTAACGCGATTTTTTTTTTTTACTTCGCATTCGCTTCTATGAGAGCCCCCCTGAAATAAAGATTTTTATAACTTTTTAAGCCATTTTCGGCTGGAGGCCATCGGTTTACATATTATATCTAAATTTGAAGTAATTACGTTCAGTAATTCAAAAGTTATAAGGCTCTGACAGACGGACGGACGGACGGACGGACGGACGGACAAGTGCAAATCGCCCTAGTTAACTCAAAGACCTTCGCTTCGCTCGGTCGATTACCATTAATCGAACCCTTGGCCTCATACTAACAGATCATAGCGCCCATCAGTGCGACAGAGTTACTAATAAAGAAATATATAAATAAAACGAAATGTATCCACAACGATTTATTAAAATAACAAACTTTAATCACAGTAGCAAGAAAAAAACATTCACTCACTATAATTTAAAATACAAAACTCTTCGATAGTTTGATTGTAAACGATAATAATAAATAACAACACCTCAAGTAATTTACGATACATAAGACACGAAACCACAATCAAATAGAGGCGTACGCGCAATCTTCGAAATGTTGTGAAATTCTTGGGGTGAAGAACTGTGTTTTGAAGGCGTCAAGTTTTTCGGTCGAGCTGCAGTACTTGCAATACCAATCATAGACCATCATCTGCGTGAAGTGAAGCTTGTTAAGCGCATCATCTACTTGTCTCACTTCTGCGTCCGTCATTTTCGGTAACCCAAGGCTCTTAATGATCCCTGAGCCAGTTATCTCCACGGCATTCGCGATGAATCTGAAGAAATAATTAATATTGTACTCTTCTTAAGCCTTTATGTGTAATTCTACTTCTTATACGTCTGATACTACAAGTACCAAAGAACAATTTCTATTCATTCGTGGTTGAAGAATGCAGAGTGCTCGTCAATTGAAGTTTACTGTTTCTGTAGGTATTATTTACTATTTCCCAATCTAATTTATTTCATCTTACTCTCAGATTACCTACGATCGTTTTCAAATTAATTTTTTAGTCGCTTCACGGAGCGATAGCCATCTTACTTTCGCAATCTGATACATTTCAAATTCCAATGAATAACAAATTGTTTTTGTACCAAGGTTAAACTGCTTTATCAGATATTGTAACTCGGGCCAAGGACTTTTCAGTTTTAATGCACGATAATTTATCCGGTAATCCAATTTTGTCCCTGACTCAATTCCACTGTTTAACGTTTATATACACACATTCACGAAATTTCGATAATTTGAACTGTTGTAAACTCGTAAAGGGTTAACTTACTATATTTAGAATTAATGAAAAAATAGTGGTTTTTGCAGTTCATGTAAAAGTCTGCACTGCAATAATTTTACTGGCTACTTTTGACATTTTACATATAAGAGATGAATACTAATTGTAGAACATCATTCATTACCTACTAATATTTTAATATTTTTAAGAAACCAAGAATAGTTATTTCTGCTCAAAAATAAATATCAAAGTCGAAATCGCAGTGTCTCTTCCACGCAATTCCAATTGAATAAAAGTTGCAGACTCTAGCAATCATCATCATCATCATTAGCAACCCATCAACGGCTCACTACTGAGCGCAGGTCTCCTCTCAGAGAAGGGTTATAGGCCATAGTCCACCACGCTGGCCCAATGCGAATTGACTGACTTCACACACCTTCAAGAACATTATGAAGAACTCTCAGGTGTGCATGTTTCCTCACGATGTTTTCCTACTCTAGCAATAAAATTTGTAAATTAGCACCTTGCAGGGGACACCACTTGTGCCGGATCCGTTTCAACAAATCCGGACACTCTCGGCACGTCCTTGCACAATAACGCCCAAGCCACTTTAGTCACAAGCCCGGCCACTGCATGTGCCTCGCTGAGCTCAGCAGCTTTGACGCATTGGCCATCCGCTCTAGTTACTGCCGACGCAGCGCAGCGAACTGTCTTCGTCAGCATTTCTGCGTTACGCTAAAAGATAATATTGGATTTAACTCAAAATTTTGGAGTCAGTAACATTGCTAATAAGGTTCTCATTAGGTATATTTCGTTGTTGTTGTAATTATTTCGTTGTAAATTGAAGAGCCAGATCGATTTAGCCATTGAGCCGTGAAAAGGATGCACAGGCAGGCAGCTAGCTTTCGCATATTAAAAAAATATGTTGTACTCAATATTAGTAGATGTTAGGTTGAATAAAGGCTTAGATTACCTCGTCAAAATCAAAATATTGCAAGGCCTTTGAAAACAATGGCACCAAAGTCGGCCCTTCAGTTCCACACACGCAGGGCACATGCACATAATAGGGCTCCAGACAAAGGGCTCGGGCTGCGAGTGTACTTGCTCGCATCTCTGGCACCGCTAGAGAGCCCAACAACTTACGGGGATTGTACCAGCCTGTCTCCTTTAGCGTCTACGAGAATATAAAAATATGTAAGTATATATACCAAGTAATACATAAAAAGTGTAAATTAAAAAAAAAATTAAAATAAGCTTTTATGAGACCTTTATTTATTTTAATACTAAGTAGATGATGCCCCCGCAACTTCGTCCGCTTGTATTAAGTTTTTTGAATTTCCGCGGGAACTGTAATTTTCCGGGACAAAAGTTAGCCTATAGGTTAATCCTGGGTATGAGCTATCTCCGTTTCAAATTTCAGCCAAATCGGTTCATTTGTAGAGGAAGAAACATTCATCAATCGATCCATACATCCATCCTCACAAACTTTCGCATTTTAGGATTATAATAAGACCCTGGATATCATTTAGGACCAGAGTACTTGTCAAGACGAATAAAACTAACCCAAACCAAACTCGATGGGATTACGTTGTTTTATTACAGAGTTCCTATGACCAACTTCCGGCTCCATCATCAGATTATCTCAGTAATATTTCATCGTCATCCGATTTAAATATTATAATGTAGCTACATGCTAAATTTCGGCTCAATCGGAAACCGAGAAGTCTTTCTAATTCAGCTTGTAAAATTTGACCTAACGAAACACACATACTCGTACCTACATATTATATTGCAAGTTAAATAAAAGCTTGTAAAAACTTAGGTGAAATATAAAGAACTTTTGAGATTTTATACTTATGTTATACTACACGCAATACTGAAAAGAACCTTAAATGTTAGGAGGAAATGAATTATGTATTTATGTAACGCGTTTTTTTTGGCATATTTTCCGTGAAGTTTACGATAAAAATAAAAACCCAAAGCTTTTAAGTTGGTGGATTACTAATAGGCTGATGGTTTTAAAAATATTATTTTATTATTATCGTCCGCGTGGATTTAGTTTTTAAAATCCCTTCCCTCGGGAACTCTTTGATTTTCCGGGATAAAAAATAGGATATGTCACTCTCCAGGTCTTCAACTATACCCATGCAAAAAATCATGTCGATCCGAAGCTCTCTTGCGACGTAAGTATAATTATTTAATTTTTTTTTACTTTTTTTTCACCGTTTATACCTT
The DNA here is from genome assembly GCA_029955525.1 of Oeneis ivallda. Taxonomy (NCBI): domain Eukaryota; kingdom Metazoa; phylum Arthropoda; class Insecta; order Lepidoptera; family Nymphalidae; genus Oeneis; species Oeneis ivallda. Next base: position 7,447,065 of record JARPMR010000019.1, read on the forward strand.
TCCTGGATTACAACAAACATTTCAAAACCAAAATCAGCTAAATCGGCTCAGCCGTTCTCGAGTTTTAGCCAGAGAAACGAACAGCAATTGATTTTTATATATATAGATAGATAGATAGATTATTCTGTCAAAGGTCATTTATATTAAATTTTAGGCAAAGAAAATATTTAATTACATATTGAGATGGAAAAGATAAGAAAATTAATGATTCAAACAAATATTAAGTTCATATTGATGATCCATATCGGAAGTCGTAACGTGTTGATATTCCGATAATGGAAGTTCGTAAAACTTTTAATGTCCAAAGAGAGCATGATTTATCGGTAGTAGATAAATAAGAGACATAGCTTCTAGTTATGAGAGAAGAGATAGTTACTGATATTTCTAATGTAGGAATATGAAAATGTTACGGTCGTAAACGTAAACTTTTTTTATTGTTCTTGTAGAAAAACACCTATTAAATATAATATTTATTGGTTTGTCCTTCAATCATGCAACAGCGGAGCAACTTTTAGTTGCTTTTTCGCATGGATAAAATAATAGTACAAACTTAAGAGAGTGACATGGTATTCGTTATATCGAAAGCAAAGAGTTCTTGCGCGGTTCTTAAAATTCTGAATTCAATGGACAAATTTGCGGTTAACAGTTAGTTACAAATAAAATACACAATTAAAAACTTGAATCACCTCAGCAATTAATGGCACCATGCATTCGATAGGTGTTGTACAAACAATGATAAAAGCGTTCGGGCATTCCTTAGCAATGGCGTCAGCATACGCTTTGACTATCGGTGCTTGAAAGTTGAATCTGTTCTCTATTGGCATATCCATGGACACACTCCCACTTTCCAGTAACAGTACGATATCAGAGTTCTGGAAAGCAATATTAGAAGTTAATTTTGCTAGTATTCATTGACTTGCAAGCAAACCGGTTGCAGTAGCTAATCCATGTATATTATGGCAATTTTTTGTTGTCGTTGATGATGATGATGATAATGATGATGCGTAATTTTTTTTTTAAATCCTAACTCCACGCGGATGAAGTTGTCTGTTGTTGAAGTTTCTATAACTGTTGATAATCACTGAAAAGAAAACAATATGCATTCAGCTGATGTTCGTTATTAGAAAATTTTACACATGTTAGCTTACAAATAGTTGAATAGGTACGCCATGGAAACGAGATTACTTATTTAATGTTTAAACGAGTTGCAAATTCATAATATAATGCAACTACGTAATATAGCAATGCAGCAAAATCTGTTTATTTTATCCCGTACAAGTCCCCGAGTTCTTTCAACTGAATTCTAAAGCAGAAATTGAATAATTGGGTCATAACCACGAACGGGGCTGTGATTTTAATTTTAATTTTACTAGATAAAACCCGCGACTTTATGCAAGCATAGAATAAAGAAGAATAGAATAGAAAATTATTTATAGCGCACCAATAATTAAAACAAGAAATAAGAAAAGTATTACTTGGTGCAATACATTTAATTTCAGAAGCGAAATTGAGTTTTGAGAGCGGTACATATAAACTAATATTATAAAGCTGAAGAGTTTGTTTGTTTGTTTGCTTGAACGCGTTTGAAAAAAAAAATTTTGAAAAATTCTTTCAGTGTTGAAGAATCCACCAATGAATGAACCAATGAAGAATGTTTCAAAAACGGGGTTTTTTTCAATAGGTTTCTTGCAGCGGGAACATTATTTTATCTTTATATAATCTCAAAGAAAATCAGAAATTCTACGCGGACGAAATCGCGGGCGACCGCTAGTACACTTATATAAGGATTAGGTTTTATAAAAATCCAGTGTAAACCCAGGAATATAATGTCGCATATCTTACAACGCAAAAGCCACAATGAAGCGTCAGCTGTTTCACATCACATATTGACATATTGATATTGACATATTCACATATTGATTTCGCGGTTTACTTCAGATGTGGGATTGTTTAAAAACGATTGCATCAGCAGTGTAGTGATCGCATTCATCTCTGATTGGCTGAGTTTATGCTACCGGCCAATCAGAGGTCATTGCGATTACAATCATTTTTAGACAATCCCTCAGCTAACACGCCTTAGTGCGCTATTGAAATTTCACGGCACCGTAAAAGGTCAATAACACTTAATCATACCCACAACCGCATTGGGGGGAGGTTGCCGTGACTGGGAAGTGGGATGGCAATAATGAACGAAATATTAATTAATTACACTCAATATTACTTGGTGATAAATTACTTGTTACATAACCGAAACTGGGATACCGCATAGTCTTCATGATCTACCATTATAGACTTTCAAAAAGCGTTATTTCATTTTTTGTATTTTCTTTCATGTTTTCGTAAAATATTTTAGGGCCTAGGAGTGTTTCACCATAGGCGAGGGATAAAGACGTTCTGACGGTTTTTGTATTGAAAATCTGTCGAAAGTCAAATGACAAAGAGAATGATTGTAGGTTACTTTATTTTAATTACTTTGAGGTAAAACCTTTGAGTATATATACTCAAGGGGTAAAACATAAAGGACTTAAAAAAAGTCCTCCATGTAGACAAAGTCGCGGACAAAAGCTATAGTAGTCAATAATGAGTTAATTTAATTGTGCATTGATGATCATATGTACTCAAAGCGTACAGATTTTCTTTCATAATAGATTCTTCAAAATCTCAGGAATATTTTGTAGGCATATTTTATTTAACAAAATCGATTTGAGTGAAGAGTCAGAAAGAGAAATGATCGTGATTATTATTCCTGACCAGTTGTAGCTACGATCCATATAACTGGATCGGAAATCGACACTTGTAACTAAAACATTTACCGAGACGACATACCTATTTACCGAGAGTCGAGACATAAGCATAAAATACGTCTAAAATCTTAAGAAAAATTTTTGGTTTACGCTACATGAATATTCAAAGCTTCTAAAAGCTTCAAAAGTTGGAAGCACCATTTTTCCATTTACGGAAAGCTTCTTTACGGATATTAAAAATGGTTAAAAGAGACAGTAATCATATTATGAATAACGTACAAGATTTAGTAGGTGGTGCTGGTGGTCGCTCGCTGTATTGATTGGCAAGCGGTCAGGGGTCACCACCCTCGGTTGCTTGCAAATTATACCACGAAGCCACAGGCAATTCATACTATTGTGTTGTTTAGATTGCTTCACTTTGTTGCATGGGTAAGAATCGAAACCGAACACAATATGTGTATAGCAATTTTCGATATTCGTAAACTTGATGGGTTTGAGATTTATGGTAAAGTTAAACCCTAAATTAAATTAAAGGGGATGAATGAGAATTAAATGAAAGGGGATTTGTAAAGGGCTTAAAGTCTAAAGGTCACACCGAAAAAAACTGAGTTTCGCAAAAGTATTATATAATGTTAAAACACAGAATGTTATTAACAGATATATTCGTATACAATAATTTTCGCCAAATGCGTAGCAGAACGCAATTTTCTGGTATTTATTAGCGGGGTGACCCAAACACTGATGTTGTACCAAAATAGCTATTTCTTGGAATAAATTGAAGACCGACTTCAAGTAAAGATTCTTTTTAATCAATCAGAGGGAAGGATAAAGTTCTTAGAGAATAATTGCACCTTTTTATGGGAAGGAAGACATTTTATACCCAATTTCATTATCAGGTCTAGTTTCTACTTAGCTATTTTAATCAACGTTAATCTTGCCTCTATAATTACGGTTCTTTCAAACACTAGTCTATAAACTGATGTATTCCTATTAAAGGAATAGATCGTAACAAACTTTGAATATAAATTGGTATTGAGAAACTTGGTGAAAATGGTTGAAGTTTGTTTCAGTTCACGTCGACTTAGGGAGGCAAGTGCTCTTCAAGATATGCAGATTCGAGTCTATAGTCGACCACCACTTTACAAGTAGGCATGACATGAAGTGTTTTTGAATTTTAAGTACCTATCTCTATCCTATCTTTAATGAAAGTGTCATTATACAATTTTAAAGTGAGTGTTTGAGGAACACATGAGTTAAACTAGCGGCACGTTATGATGGCCGGTTTGACGTTTGTCCGCTCATGAAGTTCCGTATTAATTGATAACGACTTTGAAGGAAATAATTGTATTACTTTATTGACGATAGTGATGTGCAGAGATTCATAAATTTTATCGAATGTAGTTTTAGGTTTAGGACTCAAAATTTATTTATTAAATTGATTTCTAAAATGTATACAAGTGTAGAAAAATCAGTTTGCACCATTTAAGGGGTGAATGTACTTGTGAATATGAACAATTTTCACTATGTGGACAAACCTCTGAAATCGCAAAAAATATCAGCTGTTTCATACAAAAGGTAAAATTTTTATTTTTATATGATATATACCACAACTCGGCATTTGGTTTTCTAAATTGAAAATTTTTAAAAATGGAATCTAATACGATCGTCACATAGGATCGCTGGCTAGCACAACTACTACCTCCGGCAAACTCGCGTCAATGCTCAATGCAAAACAAAGCAGTTTCGAATTGACGTTGCTTCGAAAAGTATAAACTGTCAGTGCAATGCGATTGTGATATAGTTTTGACCTGGCTTTGGATTTCAAATATTGATACTGCATTACTGTTGACCCTTGCTCGTTAATTTGGACTCTGTTCAAGCCCTTTGTTGTGGATTTCGTCGATATGACCGAACGTACGCAGAGAACTGTTCTAAATAGTCAGACACGTGAGTTCGTAATACGCCTTCGTAACTATTTCGATCGTGAAGCTCAAAATGGAGGGCCAATTTTACCTATAACGTCAGTGGTTGAACGCGTAGCTGATGCGCTTAATATTGGACAACGAACTGTTAGACGGATAACTAAAAAAAAATATGGCGAGACTGGCACAGAAGAAAATAAACTTCACACACCAAAAAAGAGAAAACGAGCAAAACCAGTCGTAGGCATCGATAGCTTTGATGCCGATGCTATCCGAAGACATGTTTACGGCTACTATTTACAGAAGGAGTATCCAACAAGAAAAAAGTTGGTGCATTCACTGAAGGAAGCTGGATTATTCTTCGGTGGGGAAAGTTCTTTAACGAAGATTTTGAAGACCATTGGATTTCGATACAAAAAATGTAACAGGCTCAAAATCACCAAGGTTGCGAATTTCAAGATTGGTTTTATGACAAAAAAAAATGCAAACTATAATGATGACTCTTGGTTTATACTGTTGCAAAATTTGTATATTAATAAATTTTAACAGGGCAGCGCACAGAATTCTATACTTTTTTTGTAATATTGCGTTTTGGCGAATATCTTACAGAAAATCGTCATTTCGGGAACGTTTTTCTAAATTTGATAAAATTAACAAAAACAAAACAAAGTACATAATTTAAGCTTTGTTGAATAACATGGGTATATTATATATTTATACTATATAAACAATAATGAAAACAAAACATACAAAATCTTCTACAAGTAAAATACGTCAAAAAATTAAAGAAGTTGCTATTATCGTGGATAAAATTTAAGAAATTTCAAAATATTCAAAACTCTAATAATCGAATTAACGTTACATGAACAGAATGAAAGTTTTTTAATGTAATAAAATATGTTTTTTCTAAAAAAATAGATCAAATTATGCGTATTTTATTGAAATTTAGTTCCCGGAAACGATCAACCGTTCCCGGAATGACAAAAATGTTACGGAAGTGATGGTATTGATATCATAAGGCATAAGTTAGGAAATATTATAATTAAAAACAACGTTTTAAATAACAAAGTTATTTATTTATATTGCCATATTGTTTGCACTTAAGAAAAATCACTTACTATTAATACATTCTTATTATAAATAAGTTATAACACTTTCATAAATCAGCCTAGAGGAACTTCTAGTCATAGTTATATCTCCTTAAAGTTGTAATCAGTTCTTACAATTTGAGTATCATGTCCGGGAACGTTCCCGAAATGACCGTTCACGAAATGACGATTTCAAATAAGCACGCGCTTTGATTATACGGCGGCCATCTTAAATTCGATCTGACTTTGACAATACTAAAATATTTGACGTTACTTTGATAATTCGTGTCGTAAAAAAGAATTTCATCAATAATTAAATGTAATAAACACGTTCACGAATTGACGGACTATTGATGTACGCTCTACGAATAATGAATTGAAAGGTACTTACCACTTAGATATAATTTATTTGACGATAAATACACTGACAGCCGGCTTTGTTATTGTTTTCTTCCTCTACTGACGTTTGACACCGAATGGCTGCGTTCACTTAAAATTATTTTTGTTCGATTATCGATTCGTTCACTGACATGACGCGTGCGCTATCGGACAAACTATTTTTGCATTTTTATAATTAAAAATAAAAAAGCTTTTAGTATCCTTTTCAAAACTAGATTTTGTATAAAATTTACGGTATATTAAGTATTGACAGGTGTTAAATATCTTAATTTTTTCATTAATATTTTGGACTTGTTGTTGAAGATCGTACATTAGGACGCATTCCCGAAATGACTTTCTATGCATGTATATTGATATAATTTAAAAATTACTTCATTAGTAAATTATATTGTTTGATGTACACACAAAACAGGTTAGTTTTAGTATTTTATTAATTTTATTTTCTCAATAAAGTCAAGATTTAAGACATAAAATTGCTCGCAAAGCGAATTCTGCACCTTGGTGATTTTGAGCCAACAAACGCAAAATATTGATGGAAAGATTTGATATAGCGATGGCAAGGTATACTTTTTTACGGCAAGTGAAAGAAATCAAAAATTGGCAAAATGTTGTGTTCTTGGATGAAACATGGCTTAATGCTAACCATACTGTAGGCCGTTCTTGGAACGATGACACAGCAGCATCTACTTCCAAAGTTCCTGTAGGAAAAGGATCGCGACTTATAATTTGTCACGCCGGAACCATCAACGGGTTTGTCGAAGGTTCTCTCATGGCTTTTGCGTCAAAAACCACTGGAGACTATCATGAAGACATGAATGGAGAAAAGTTTACTGAATGGTTTACCTCAATGTTGTGTAGCCTCCCTGAACCATCTATTATAATTATGGACAACGCCCCATACCACTCGATGCAAATTGACAAGCCACCTGCCCAATCCCAAAAGAAAGCTGATATCGTCGCATGGCTTCGTAAAAATGGCGTAGATGCAAACATGAATATGTTAAAAGCGGAATTAGTACGTCTTTTAAAAGAAAACAAACCAACCAAGATCCGATACGTCATTGACGAAATAGCATTAGAACATGGGCACAGAGTTATACGGTTACCGCCTTACCATTGTGAGTATAATGCGATTGAGTTGGTGTGGGCTCAAATTAAGGGATATGCTGCAAGACACAATACAGAACCCCCATTTACCACAAAAAAAATGCTAAAATTATTAGAAGAAGCTTGTGAACATGTGACTAAAGGAGACTGGGAAAAGGTTGTGAATAGAACTGTTAAATTAATAAGGGAAGATTATGAAAGAGATGTGAAAATAGATAATATTATAGAAAACGAACATATAATTATTAATGTAGGTGATGATAGCAGTGACGACAGTGAAAATAGTAGTATGGACGAATCTGATTAATTATGGCCTTTTGTGGCACCTTTTTTGGTATCTTTTGTATTCATATGTTTCTTGTGTGCATATAAAGTATGTATATTCATTTTCATTCAAATATTCAGTTCGTTCAAATAAATTAAATAAACATATACATTTTTGTTTTATTAAACCTATTTAATCAGGTACAAAAACAAAACTTAATTGTTTTTTGTTCGAGAATAAATTGACATTCCACATCACTATTGTAATGTGTCAAACCGGCCATCATAGCGTGCCGCTAGTTTAACTTGTAGAAAAGTGATTTAAGAAATTTTAATTCAGTATGACTTTCATTAACATATAAACGTTAACTGAACTAGCTATTATCCGAGGCTTCGGGGCTTAAATTTAGATTCCACAAATCCCGTGGAATATTTCCATCGTAGTTGTAGTCAAAACAAAAACGAATTATGTGGCCAGAATATAGAATAATTATTTTCAAAGTTACATTAGTATAGTAAACGAAGATGAGGATAAACGTTTCTTTCTTTCTTTCCTCTTTAGATTAATGGGTTATCATGCAATGTGGCAAGGCAGCACAATGCATTTTGCCAGTGTCAAGATATTCATTTCTATGGAACACCCATACCTTCAAAGTAATAATAATCATTAAAACTAAAATTATGTTTGTCCTACTGAAATAACTAAGACGAGTTTAAAATTTTTTCTACAGTACAATTAGTTTAAAAATCCTTTCTAACCTGAAGGCATCGTTCGAGTTCACAAGAAGCGCAAGTGAACGCTTCAACTAGACAGTTTGTGTCAATATGCTTCAGATCTTCCACCACCTCACACAAATCTCGATTGCACTCCGAACATGACGTATCTTTAGCTTCATACAAACGCAATCTGTAAAACGATAAGGACTGAAGAGGTTGAAAATGAGGATGGAAAACTTTAGGCCGCTTGAGATGAGCCACATTTGTATCATTTTGTTGTACCGCTATATATTTTACGAAGGCCAGTTGTGTATCATGAACATGATCGTAAGTCAGGACGCAAAATATATACACCAATGCGTCTCAAATTACGATCCTGATAGACGTTGGTTCTTCAATAAGATACCTTTTACCATCGAATATATAAAATTCTCATGTCGCGGTGTTTGTTACCAAACTCCTCCGAAACGGCTGCACCGATTTTTATGAAATTTTGTGTGCAGATCGGGTAGGTCTGAGAATAGGCCAGCATCTATTTTTCATACCCCTAAATGATAAGGGTGACCCACCCCTAAATATTTTTTTTGGCGGTACGAAGTTCGCTGGGTCAGCTTGTATTAATCTATAAATCACAATATGTACTACATGAAAAAAGTGATTATAGTACAATCAGTAAGTTTTATTTGTCGATTTATATGTAGTTAATAGAGACTTTACACATGAAGTTAATAAAGAAGAGTTAGAGCTGTGAAAGTAAAAACTATTATTCAACAACGTCCAATAATTGCCGCTTTGTTAGGCCATTTATTAGAGTGGAGCTTTCATGTAAAGTGTTCTAAAGAACACGAAGGATAAGACTTGAAAGTATGTTTTATATCAGTGTATCTGGACAGACTTTTCGTTTTACATCCCTTAATGTTGAGAAAAGTTTATTTGAATAAATATATTTATCACCCTTCCTACAATATTATTATAGATGTCTGTACTTATTTGATTTTGATCTTTGTTTAACATTTCAAAATTGGTTTGATTAAAGGCAGTAATTAATATTTTAATGAAGGCATTCAGATGAATTGAGGCGTAGTGGTAGTATTGCTGTCTTCCTTGCACGCCCACGCTTGTAAGTTATAAATTTTTAACTATAAGACCCTTTCGATAGTAACAATACATTCGTATTCTTATAATTTCCACTTCCAGTTATGCATAATACAATTTAGGAGTTTTGTAAAAGTTTTTTCCAGTGAAGCCTTTTGTAGCGGATACAATATGGCCATTTTCTCTTATTCCCGTACCAACGCTTGCCCGTTTGGAATCCCTCCCATTAAAACAAATCATGCTTCGCTATAGGGGTTCTTGAGATAACACGTAGGTCGTTAAGTGAGAGCGGGAAATAACAAGACTTTCCTTCAATTCTTTTATATTTTATACTTAAATAATTACATCGAAAACGCTGTGCTGGCGCCGAAGCACTTTGCCCCTTTCCTATTTGCAAGTCGGCGTCTTTTCTTTTGTAATAAGTTTCACAGTTCACTGCATTTCCACTTTGCAGATATTTAACAAAAAAAATTTTTTGAACACATTTCTTTCTTGCAACTTTTCTAAACTATATAAGATTGCATTTTAGTTTCTCAACGAACCGTCGTTGTTTTAGTTGATGCTATTTTTGTTTTTTGGTTGATGAAGACGAAACATAAAATCAAATGCAATACTACAAAGATAATCTGAAAAAGTGCTACATGCAAACAAAGTGATACATATTCAGTGTAAGAAAACGATAAAACCTTTAGTTCAGTAGCCGTGAAGTTTGTACATAAAGCATTTTGTAATAAACAGGAGAAAGATCAAGACGACGCTGGAGTCCCTACGTACCTACTCGTAACTCATAAAATCCCGACCCATTTTATTACATTCTGTGAATGACCCGTATAATAGCATGTCTAAGGTTCCTTTAAAAATTTGATGTGCAGCTATTCAGGGTGCCTCAGTGATTTCATGTACTGAGAATGATATTTATTATGTGCGTGACGACTGACGCCGTCTAGAAGGTTAGGGAACCCATAGAGATGCATTGAATCACAGTCAACATACACAGCTTAGTTAAAGATTTTAGACTTATTGCTGCATGCTTGCATTGCACCGTGGTCACGACGGGACAGTCTCGTCGAAACCACGGTACATGCATCTGGATCGAAATATCGACATTACTCGTACTCATATGATCATTATAATTGTACCTTAGTAATTTCGGGTTAAAAATAAATTTGACGGTGGCAGGGTCCTAATTGTGTCTAATAAAAGATTGCAATTTGTGGCATCAAGTTATATATTTCTTGTATATGAACGAAGAGTGAGTCAAAAACCAAAGCCAAGAGAGCTAACTTGCCTTGACGCTCTAGAACATAATAATTATATGATGCAGTCTAAAATTAATTATGATACATAAAACAAACACAATGAAAGGTGTTTACAGTAATAAATAATAAAATTAGTACATACCTACTTATATTAGGCAATTCTCTTGCCTATCCATTCTGGGGTATGAACCATCATAAAATGATTTGCACATAAAATTAAGTGAAAATTTGTCATCGATGAAAAGGAGCATCAAAAATATAAGATGCATTTTCCCAGCCTAAACATTTCCAATTCAGGTGAAGTACCTACTTATCAATCTTTTGTCTTCGATGAGCCGGAGTATGCTTTCAAGCTAAAACGTCCATCGAGTCTAAAGTAGCATAAAATAATATCTAGATGGTAGCAAATGGTTTTCTAGATATTGTTAGTATCTTTTAAAAGGAATGGGAACAATAGATTTTATACAAGCGGTCTCGTTGTTCTAAAAATGAACTTTTTGAATGTTCTTTTCTTATTTTTTATTTTTTTCTTTTTTTATCTTTGTTTTAGACATTAATCTATTCCCAGACAAATTAAATATCTATTATTTTATTGATTTCAAGAGTCTTTTGGTTAACTACCTAGAGAACCTACCTAGAAACTGCGGCAGCCAATATAATTTTGATCGTATTGCTTGCCATGGTCTGGTTGTCTATTGCACGTATATCATCATCGTCATCAATTCATAGACGTCCTCAGCTGGATCTAAGTCTTTTGAAGGGAAATGTACTTTTTCACGGTCTTGCGCCGCTTGTATCTAGTCCAATAAAACTCTCTTTTGAATGAAATATTATAAATTTAGTTAGTAAAATATTATCGACCTTACTCTCGGTATATTGAAAATCCCCTCGAGTCTGTGCTTCATACAAAATTTATTACTTATCGCGTATTTATTACCGTAGCTTCTTTCCACCTGTTTATTCCCTTGGTGCCCTCGTTTCAATAAATTTACTCAAATTGTAAAGTTAGCAAACTGTATTGAAAGCATAAAATCTGCAATATTATCTGGATAAACATAACCTTCTTACGACTTCTATAATATAAACCTCTTTCAGAATCATTTGTATTGCTCCGTACAATAAATAACATATTTTTTATCCTTTCCATTCTATTCTTCAATACCAATAAATCATTCATTGTAAAAAGCCCATTGACCACATATTTCAACATCTCAATTATTACTAAGGAGTACCTACCTATACACTATATCAGAGATGTATATTCGGTATAACGAATGAAAAGCCTATATGAAAAGCAAAGCCGAAACTTGTTCTATTATAAACATTGACTTATTAATAAGTCAATGATTATAAAAGTTGAAAAGAAAAAAAGATGAACACTGATGGCCGTTGAAATAAAACTGGACGAACGTAATAATATTTTCCCCCATGGAAATGAAAATGAAAAATGTTTTTTAGACGATGGATGGACGGATGCAATGGCAATGACTATGCTTATAATTATAACTAAGGGACTGATAAATAATCTTTTGAGTCTATTAGGGTTCCATACCAAAATGGTAAAAATGGAACCCTTATGGTGAGACTTTCTCCGTCCGTCTGTCCGTCCGTCTGTCACAGTCGATTATTTTAGTAACTATTAAAGCTATCGACATGAAATTTGGCATAGTTGTGTATAATAGTGGCCCAAAAGCATTGAAATACAGAAAAGTCGAAAATTATTTTTAGTTTTATTAAAAAAGGGGGAAAATCGGGGGTTTGAAATTTAAAAGTAAAATAACTATATCGAGTATCATATGAAAGGCCTTTACTTGTGCGTTCTAAAACAGTTTTTTATTTATTTCTATATATAATAGTTTTTGAATAATCGGCCAAAATGTCGAAAAAAATACCGTTCCCCCCCCTTATCTCCGAAGTTTACCAATCGAAAAATCTGAAATAATTATGGTCAATAGAGGTTTATGTATATTTTACAGGAAAAATAAAAGCAACGCGAAAATTATTTTAGTTTGATTAAAAAAGGGGGAAAATCGGGGGTTTGAAATTTCAAAGTAAGATAACTATACCGAGTGGGGTATCATATGAAAGGCCTTTACTTGTGCATTCTAAAACAGTTTTTTATTTATTTCTAGATATAATAGTTTTTGATTAATCGACCAAAATGTCGAAAAAAATACCGTTCCCCCCCCCTTATCTCCGAAGTTTACCAATCGAAAAATCTAAAATAATTATGGTCAATAGATGTTTATGTATATTTTACATGAAAAATAAAATCAACGTGAAAATTATTTTAGTTTAATTAAAAAAGGGAGAAAATCAGGGGTTTGAAATTTCAAAGTAAGATAATTATACCGAGTGGGGTATCATATGCAAGGCCTTTACTTGTGCATTCTAAAGCAGTTTTTTATTTATTTCTATATATAATAGCTTTTGAGTAATCGGCCAAAATGTCGAAAAAAATACCGTTCCCCCCCCCCCCCCCCCCTTATCTCCGAAGTTTACCAATCGAAAAATCTGAAATAATTATGTTCAATAGAGGTTTATGTATATTTTACAGGAAAAATAAAACCAACGCTCTAACTAGCATAGTTTTTTTTATATTAACAATAAACCTCTACAAACAAAGTTAACGATAATTATGTAAATTAATATAATATTATCGTTTTACTTTTACTTTTGGAGTATGGAACCCTCGGTGCGCGAGTCCGACTCGCACTTGACCGGTTTTTTTTATTTTGATGAGTACATTATGTACTAAATTTTTCTGAACTGATAGGCTTTCGGATTTCAAATCTGGTAAAAGTTGAATTTGATTATGTTGAAACTGTATTGTCTTTTCATAGACTCGCATGGTTTATGGTTTATATAAATAGCACTCTGTGGCAACACTGTACTCTCACTGGCGCCACAGAAAGTGCAACTACGAACGTCTCGCTAGTTTTCTGTATTTTACTTTATTAACACTGTGATTAAATATTTTTCTACTAAACTAATCTATTACTGATCGGCCTCTGAACAACATCAGATTATCTGACTTTTGCCAGATATCGCAACTCTTTCAAAGCCGTATCAACTGTTATGGAATGTTCAAATAAGATGTTTAATAGACGTCGATTTGGATAATGGGTCTGAGACTATCATTATATACGAAGTCAAGGGCAATTGGCAAACCTAATTGTGATCTCCTTCCTACCATTTTCATGCTAATAGAAGAAATTATATTCGACTAATCCGCAGTCGATCATAGCCCCACTGTCTACTATATTATTTTAATAGGACAGAGGGATTTAGAGCTTAGTCATAAAGGTGCAATGTGGATGAACCCCTAAAAGTCCATTATATTTTATGTCTGGTTTCGGGGCGCTCGAGTAAATAAACATTACAGATAGAATTGATGTTATGTAAGTAAAAGAGGAACGGTCCCTCAGCGGCCGAGCGTCATTGGCCGTCTCGTGAAACGAGCAAAATTAAATTCCATAAAATATTCGTGTTATGAAATGTTTTTTAATAATACAATTATTAATTTTGTGTATTTTATTAACTGTTTAAAAATCAATGTTCAGATTTATTTTGTAACAAACGTAATATTATAATAGAAACACGCCTGCCACCGTGCGCATGAATTAAATCTTTCTTAGTATTAACTTAGTTTTAAGACGCTGAAGGAATATTTCCTTCAAAGAGAGATCTGGATCTACCGGCAGGTTTTGCGTGAAGCATTTGTTTAATTATTATCCTTGAAGGTTAACAACTTTTAAAAACATCTGTAAAACTTGCAGGATAATTATATCGTTCATGAAACTTGATTCCGCAAATTATTATCTCAAATTATCCAAATTTTTGATGACACATTGGAGTAGGTAACTGTTTTCAAAATTATCTCAACAATTTCCTTGCATCCAATGATAATAGTTGTTCAAGATGGAATTTAAATAGGATAAACATAGTGTAGGAAGTAACTGATAGCACGAGTGTAACTACTAAATGGGACATCCTCATTGCATAATGCATTGGCTTGCATGTATATAGGTGCATAGTTTGCATATGTATATAGTAGTGCATATCTATGTTCTGGAGGGGTTAAAATTGATTGGAGGGATTATAGTCGTTTTAGTAACGTTCTACTCGTTCATCTTTTCTTTCGTTTAGTCAAACATGTGCCCAAATACACCAAAGACAAAATTCAGAAAATCTTTTTCAGATAACCTAAGTGTATACCTAAGTCAAATTATCTGAAACTAGCTTTTAGCACACGACCTCGTCCGCATGTTGGTATGTAATCCGGTATAAAAGGAAGCCTTTGTCACTCTCCAGGTTCTCAACTACATCCATGCAAAACTCGAGCCGTTGTTGCTCCGTTACTGAACTGAAGGACAAGCAAACATAAAATACAATTTCGCATTTATAATAATACTAGGTGATGCCCGCGACTTCGTCCGCGTGGATTTAGTTTTTAAAGTCCCTCGGGAATTCTTTGATTTTCCGGGATAAAAAGTAGCCTATGTCACTCTCCAGGTCATCAATTATACCCATGCAAAAAATCACGTTGATCCGTAGCTCTGTTGCAGCGTGATTGAAGGACAAACCGACAAACCAACAAACACACTTTCGCATTTATAATATTAGTATGATTAGTAAGGATGTAAGTTCATAGTTTCCGATTACTTAATTAGAGTGTAAGGGCAGTACCAACACGTTGTCGGTCAAGTTAACCTCATCTGCCGTTGGTGCACCCCGCTAAACGAACGATGCTCTTACGAGCGACGGCATAGTGCCCTTCAGGGTCGTGGAACTCGTGGAGGTCG
This sequence comes from Oeneis ivallda, assembly GCA_029955525.1. NCBI lineage: Eukaryota > Metazoa > Arthropoda > Insecta > Lepidoptera > Nymphalidae > Oeneis > Oeneis ivallda. Next base: position 7,462,465 of record JARPMR010000019.1, read on the forward strand.
CAAATTTTTGAAAACAAAAAAAATTATAGTAGAATGAAACCCATTGGAAAAGGAAGAAAATGCAACAAAAATCAAAGGAAAAATAAATTACGGGCGATCTGAGGTCGGGAAGTGGGGGGAGGGGGGGTTTAAGGGTAAAAAACGGTTTATCTCAATTTCTGGAAAAACTACAAGTCCTATGGAAAAAAGTTAAATGGCAAAGTTGTAGGTAATAAAAAGATCTACAACTTTTGTATTTAGACTTTTTTCACATAACCTCAAAATGTATGTGAAAAATTCAAATAACCAAGTTTTTGGTTTTTTATTTTTATCTTTTACAAAAAAAAAATTTTTTTCACGAAATTTGGTGAAAACTTACCTTTTTATGTCCCAAACACACTGTAATTTTTCTGATTTAAAATATTTATTTTTTCACCTTTTTTTTTGACTTAATATTGAAAAAGCACCTAATTTTCAATCGAAAATTCTCCCGTCAAAATATCTGCTTTTTTTAAAAAGTCGGTGAGCTTTTTGTTCGTTGAAATCTCTACTTTCTGATGGTGTAAAAAAAATATACATTACTATGGTAAATGCTCTCAGAAAATGCAGAAACGAAATACGAAATAACAGGTAGTAAGGCCCAGACCCTCCTAGCCCCTATGAAATACCTTTTAAATTACATGCGTAGATGGCTATTTATTGCTATTTTAAGATAACTTATATACCTGAGTGACCTACGGAAAATTTTAGCCCATCAAAAGGTATTTCATAGAGAAGTGGGGAAGGGGCTAGGAGGGTCTGGGCCTTACTACCTGTTATTTCGTATTTCGTTTCTGCATTTTCTGAGAGTATTTACCATAGTAATGTATATTCTTTTTGCACCACCAGAAAGAAGAGATTTCAACGAATAAAAAGCTCCCGGACTTTTTTAAAAAAGCAGATATTTTGACGGGAGAATTTTCGATTGAAAATTAGGTGCTTTTTCAATATTACGTCAAAAAAAAAGGTGAAAAAATAAATATTTTAAATCAGAAAAATTACAGTATGTTTGGGACATAAAAAGGTAAGTTTTCACCAAATTTCGTGATAAAATATTTTTTTTTTGTAAAAGATAAAAATAAAAAACCAAAAACTTGGTTATTTGAATTTTTCACATACATTTTGAGGTTATGTGAAAAAAGTCTAAATACAAAAGTTGTAGATCTTTTTATTACCTACAACTTTGCCATTTAACTTTTTTCCATAGGACTTGTAGTTTTTCTGGAAATCAAGATAAACCGTTTTTTACACTTAAACCCCCCCTCCCCCCCACTTCCCGACCTCAGATCGCCCGTAATTTATTTTTCCTTTCATTTTTGTTGCATTCACTTCCTTTTCCAATGGATTTCATCCTACTATTATTTTTTTTCACTTTTTATTATTTTTTAAGGCTTCTACCCTGGTCTACTAGGCACTCGCAATAAAATAAAATCTTTGCTATCTCGTTGAACAAATAACTATTGTAGTGGCGTGGATGTTTGTAGTCGGTTCTTTAAAAATACTTTTTTATATTTCATTATTTTAGCTTTTATTGGGTAAGATGGATCGATGGATTTGTCACCAAATCTAACTACCACCGAGATTTACCTAATAGTTCAATATTCAAAATAATTATACAGTAAATGGTTCAACTTACTTCTTTATACAGGGGCACTGTTTGAGCAGTAAAGCCACATACTGTCCGAGGTTAGTGTCGGCACCTAGCACTGACACTTGGACAGCCGGCCGAGGCGGCGGTAGCGGAACCGGCTTGGGCACCGGATCAGGCAACGCCTTCGGCTCAGGCACTGCCACTTCCTTGCACACTTTGTCCTTACATTGGAGGCGGCGAAATGGCGCTGAATTGGAATTCATAAAAAGTTACAAAACGGTAACGGTGTGCTTTCCGTACTAGGTGAACTTAATTTGACAGAAGGTTAGAGCCCAAAACTAGGCAAAGCGATCGATCCGATCGGGACGGATTCGTGTCGGATTGAAAAGGTTAATTACATAGAGACTTGACAGCGGATAAACTTAGAACATGTTAATAAGGGCATAGCAAGCCATGGCTTACATTATTTATTTAGATCAAGGAACACAATCGGTCGTCGGTCATCGTTCTTCGTGGGAGCAATTCGTGGTCGAGTCGTAGACTCGTTCACTCAAGCAGACGCTCAAAGAAAAGTACACTATCGATCGGATCGAAGGTTTTTTTTAAAAAAAGAATATTAGTCAAGTTGAAGATAACTAATATCCTCCTTACCCTCCAAATAAGGTTATTGGATTATTGCGACCAAATTCACGATGCGTATTGAATTACGATAATTTATCTTAACTTAAGAATCTTAGGTCCTAGACCTCCTGACTCAGGAGGTCTAGGACCTAATATTCTGGAGATTCAGGAGTCGTGAGGCCTAATGAGGCAAAAGTGATGATTTAAAAAAAACCGGCAGAGGGGGGGGGGGACACTTGACTCATAAAATTTAGCACTTTAAAATATCATATTTCACAAACGGATCCCTGAATTGAAAAATGGTGTTCCCACACCCACAACGTTTTTGAAAGACCTATTCAACGACACCCCACACTATAGGATAGATGAGAAAAAAAAAATCATCCCCACTTTACATGTAGGGGAGGTACCCTAAAAAAAATATTTTTCATAATTTTATTTCACCACTTTGTCGGCGTGATTGATATTTATACCCTTGTCAAATTACAGATTTCTAGTACCAATAGTCTCTGAGCTGAACCGCGAACAGACAGACAGACAGACAGACGGACGGACATGGCGAAACTATAAGGGTTTCTTGTTTACTACGGAACCCTAAAAACAGGTGTGCGATTCTTCAAAACCTCTAAAAATGATTGCTACAGTGTGACGATTGCAATCGCCCCTGATGGCCGATACTCTCCTGCTATTGGCTAAAATGCATTGTTGCAGAAAGAACGCGATAAATTCAGCCAATCACCGCAATTGAAACTGTAGCAATGATTGATGCAGCTTTTACAGAATCGGCCTGCGGAGCACGATATCTTAAAAACGAACGAGGTATAAAAAACATAGTTACTCCCAAAATTAGTTCCTCCTTCGACGATTTTCAGCTTAATCTTGTGCAAGATACCCTGCTTCTTCTTAGTTCTCCGTTCGCATGGCTCTGGACACACGGGATCTACCTCCGGCGGTATATCAACACAAGCCCTTCTACAATCGTCACTTGGTTTTTTCGCATACCCTCTATATTTTACGCTATTATTTACCATCGTTCGCGACCAATTGACGCCATCATTATTTACCAGCGGTGCATTGAAGATACAAGTACTATCTTTCGCTTTTTTGGTGTAGCTTCTAGGGTTTACGGCATTACTGACCAACATTTGAGATGAGCTAACAACATTATCCCAAAGTGCTTTTGGTAGAGTCAATACTTTTGCTGAATGCATTTTTACTACAGTAGGATGTGAAGTTGCTGTCGTTTTATAATTTTAAGTATTGTATACTTGATTAATTTAGATCATTATTTTTTGAAATAATTTACTTAGTACATTGGATTTTCCTGCAAGAATTTCGATTAAGTGACATTTGATTTGGTATATATGTCAACACAGATTTTAAAACTGTGATGGGTCTTCCATTTTGACCACGGAGTTTATTTACATTGGTAAAAAAAGTATTTTTATGACTACCTAAAGACTACCTAGTACCTAGACTATCTACAAGTCAAGTCTTATAAGTTTAGGCTTGTTTTAGGTATGAATATTCCAAAACCCTTCTTAAGATAAACCTAGCCTACTATACAATAATATTAAATGATATTAAATGCGAAAGTGTGTTTGCTTGTTGATTTATCCTTGAATCGCTCTACAACAGACCAACGGATCGACGTGATTTTCGCATGGGTATAGTTGAGGACTTGCAGAGTGACAGAATTTGTCCCGGAAAAACAGAGGTTTTCCGCGGTTTTTTTAACGAACTCCACGCGAATGAAGTCGCGGGCAAAGGCTAGTATTTTATAACAAAGGAACATAAATCCTCATCCTTAGACATGTTTCAAATAAGAGTCGTCTGCGGGTGCAGACTCATTTGGGGTAGACCGAAGAATGCAAAAAATATGAATTGTCTAATTGGCAGTCGTAGGCGGGTGGACATGAAGGAGACCCTTTATGTGAGGGCACCCGCGTGCATCTCTCAACATAATAGCAGATGGAAAAGTTACTTTTGTTGTATATCCGCATAGAGTCTAATGACTTCAACTTCAAAACATAGTTGTCTCGAAAGATAGCTTCTGGGCAGGTCTAGTTTGTTGTTTCGTACATTATTAGTTTCAATGACTTATAAATATAGTGGAAGTAGGATTTTGTATAATCTGAAAGTACCTAAATTTTATATTTTTAAATGTTTCCAGAGAGCATTGCAAAGAGAATTTCAAAATAATCTTAAATCCACAACTTGTTCCCAATGACCTCTTAATCAATATAAGGCCCTCTGCTGGACAAGTAAAGCAAGCAACTTGCAAGAGACCCACTCTTGCAAGGATCTCCACAAAACACGAACGAGTGCTGTACTGACTTTCAGTGAGATCATCCGTGTCCACTTTGGCACAGAATCATACTTCATACTAATATTATAAATGCGAAAGTGTGTTTGTTGGTTTGTTGGTTTGTCCTTCAATTACGCCGCAACAGAGCTACGGATCGACGTGATTTTTTGCATGGGTATAGTTGAGGACCTGCAGAGTGACAGGCTACTTTTTATCCCGGAAAATCAAAGAGTTCCCGAGGGATTTTTAAACTAAATCCACGCGGACGAAGTCGCCGGCATCAGCTAGTATTTAATACTTAGTACTAACTTTGGGTCTTCTAACGCGGCGTTTTTTGGTGCGGAATGCTATTCAAGATTCTTCGAGATACGTGCTAGTGTAATGTAAAAAGTGGTAATGCTAGTGTAATGTAAAAAGTGGTGGTAAACTTAGCGTATCGTTAAGCCGAAGTGGTACCCCACTTCGGCTTAACGATACGCTAAGTTGGTAAAAGGAGTTTGGCGAACGCCCATAGTGTTTCTGACCCAGACTTGCGGCCCACGTGCACGAATCAAAATTCTGATACTTGTTCTAGTAAACCAGACTAACAAAAAAGTTAATCAAAGTCAATCAAGTAAAGTTGGGAGAAAAAAGATATTCAGTAGTAAATGATTAAAAATGAGGTTATGTTTCCATTTAATATATTTAAGACATATATTACCACTTAAGCTTTGGATCAATCATTAATCTGTGCTTTGAATAATCTAATAGGCACAGATTATTATTACCTTACTTATACTTAAAATGTGTAATTCGAATAGTTCTGTTATATAATGCGGCCAATGGTATTATCATGGAACTAGGAATTACGATTACGTCTAAGGTATTGTTATATAATGCGGCCAATGGTATTATCATGGAACTAGGAATTACGACTACGTCTAAGGTATTATGATAGTGCATGGAACTAGGAAAACGACTAAGTGATGGTGGTTGTCACTTGTCATGCTGCAGCCTTAGCATGGGAAGGGGACTATTTATCCACGGGGAAAGGATAAAATGATTCTCCCCTCGCTCAGTTTTATCCACCCATAGAGCATGGGCACAGCGGTGGATATAATATCCACGGTGGATAAAATGGGAGAAAAATTTATCCCCGCAATTATTGCCATTATAAGAAAATCATGGTAGTACTTTGGTAGCATTTGGTAGTAAGAGGTAGAAATGCATAGAATAAGTAAAAATGCCCATGGAACTAGGAGATAGGACTTGGAAATGCCACAAATAGTACTTCAAAATGTATGTTCAAGTGTCAACTATATGTCGAAAAGTCATTACAATTGATTTTGACAATTCCTATTTTTCGTAATTTTGTTTGAACTAAACAAACGTTGTCGGGTTAATTATTTTCAATTTCACCAGTTTTTAGAGTTTACGTGGTTCTGATTTATTGTACTTACTTACCTAAAGCTTACGAGGAGCGAAAGCTAACATGAGTGCCAAAACGTAAGTAGATACTAGGTATATCCTCACATCACTTCACATCACAAAATGTTGTAGCAAAATCGAAATGAAAACGTATCTAATTTTCTCGACAAATATTTAACTAAGTACACATTCTATTTCATTCAGGTCAAGAAGCAACAAAATAAAGATTAACATGTAGGTCGACCATGACCATTGCAAGACCCTTAGAAGTAAAAAGGGCAGACTCCCAGTGTCAAAAACTAAAAGACTTAATAAGAGCATGGGCTAAACAGGACTGTTGAACAGTGGAAGCAGGTAAGTCCACAACATAATATTACAATTTCATGGTAAAGTCAGTAGGTACACAAAATAAAATATTACAAAAGGTAATCATACAAATATTATATTTTAGCTGAAATAAGAATGGATTAATCTCTGTCTTGTTTGTCTGATACAATTGTCAGCAGCCTGGTTTGATCCACAGTAGATTTGAAGGAGGATTGCTCTTTTCACTTTTTACATCCGAGTTGTCCATTGGAATTCTGCAATACATAAAAATTAAATATATTAGTCTGATTCCCCTGTAAAATATTTTTTTCTATTAATGCTGTACTGTAATATAGATGTCAATTAATGCCTGCTTATTGTCTTTTCAGATTTCCACAAAGATTGCTGAAACTTAAAAGTACTGACTGAAAAGCAGCTCTTGAAATTAGAATTTAGCCTGCAAAGTGTTTGCAATGTGTTTATACAAATAAACAATTTTATGATCATGTGTTTTTTTTGTATTCCTTAAATTATTTAAATTAACCTGTTAGATATTAACTAGGCTTGCTTTATACTAAGTTTGATAGAAATTAAATTTAAACATTATAGCTAAAAGATAGTATCGACTAATTCTGAAACTCTGATCTATTTACCTACACAAGAGGCTAAAGTGTTTTGCAAATCACATTCTAACAATAGCTTCAGTGACTTGTGTAAGGTATTTGCTGATTATTATTGTTCGAACAACAACCATTCCATGACCCGTGCCTCTGGTAACTACCGGCTGCCAACAGTCTGATAGATATATGAGTACCTAGCAAAAAATTTAAAGTTATGCTAGCTAGCCACAATATTATGTAAACATACAAATAAGTAAGAATTGACGTTTGTTTGTAATGACAAAATAATAGCATTTTTACAAAATGCATGCATAATATGTTATAATTTGGTACTTAGAATATCCATATTTTAAATTTTTGTCTGTGTTCGTTTTTGTTTGGGCTAATTTTGGGAACAGCTGGACCGTTATTGACGGGACTTTCACTGGCAGATAGCTGATGTTATAAGGAGTAACTAAGGCTACTTTTTTAACCTACTTTGAAAAGAAGAGTTGTGTTTTTCTACCTATGTATATCGATATCTCCATGATTTTTAAACCAATTTGCATGAATTTTTTTTAATGGATACAGAAACTTTGCGAGATGGCCCCATAAAAAACTTCGAGTTCTAACTCCTCAATCCTGATGCTGCAGGGTTGTCCACCTAAATTGTGGTTAATAACTGTTGATTATTATGAATGTTGTAGATACCTACCAAGCAGACTACATAGTTAAATTCGACCCAATTTTGGGTTCTGTCCAACCCAAGGGGTTCTGTCCAAGCGGACGAAGTCGCGGGCATTAGCTTGTTGTAAATATACCTAGGTACTATTATTATAGTTGCTTATATATAGTATGTTTGCTTAAGATGGTTGTAATTGATGCTTACTTTATACGTGCACTGGATGTCCATCCACAGCATTGATTTAAAGTCCATCCACGGCTTTAAAGTCTCACGGAACTCTTCACATAAATATAAAACAGAATTTCTTCATCCGAAACTGGCGTTGAAATTCGGTGTCGGAAAACTTAAATAGATTAAATACTCTGATCACGTCATGATCGAGGATGTAATTTTCTTTCTTGTTTTTCCGTTTCTGATGCAAAAATGAGGGTCTAGGAGGCTCTAGACATATTTTTTGTTAAGAAATGGTATGAAGATAAATTTATACCCACGTCCTATGCACGAGGATAAAATTATCCTATCAAATGTCAAAAAGGGAGAATTTTATCTCTTTCATTTGAGTCCATGCTCTAGCTGGGGGGAAGTTTATCCACCGTAATGTCAAACAGGGATATACTTCTCCTTTCCCCTGTCTCCATGCTCTAGCAAAGGGAAAAGATAATTTTATCACTTTTGAGTGGATAAAATCGGGGGATAAATTTTTTATCCCCTGCCCATGCTAAGGCTGCTGTTCTATTTAAGTAGGTACTAAGTAGGTATTTAAGAATCTCAGTAGGTATTCATGCACGAGATTTAATGATGATGGTACATAGTGAGGTAAGTTCACATAGTGCAGCGGCTGACAGCGGCAGTGGGAGTTGGATTTATTTGAATGACATAAATAATACAAGTTTATCTTTACCATAGAACTAGGAATAACGACTACGTATTTATGGTAAAATGCTTCGATAAGTATTGCCATTAGAATGGTTATTTATAATGTGTCGTGAATAATTGTATTTTTGATCCCCAACTTCTAAAAATATGGGGTTTACACAGAAAAATACTTTGAAAATTATCAATTAAAATGAAATGAATCCTGAATCTGAACGGTTTTTAAAAGTTCTGGGTCAAACTTCGCCATTCTTCTTTCTTGTTCTCCTACAGATCTCTTCATTTCTGAAAACATACAAAATAAGACCCCTAAAATTATAACCTGAACCTTAATATGTTATTTTCAGTCAGGTCACATCTTTGAGTATTAAACGAACTACTCAAAGGGTCACATTCATGAGTTCGCAATAACTTCACATACCCATACATTCAGATAAACCAACTATTCAATGGGTCACTCACATTGATGAGTTCGCAATAAATTCACATACTCACATATTCAGAAGTTCTGGTTTATAAATAAGCCAAAACCACAGAATATATATTTGGTACTACGTACCAAAACTATTGAAAACAACAATAGTTCACAGTTGAGAGATAAACGGGGGCGGGCGATGCTCTACCTTGGCACTGTCGTATTAATAGGAGCACTCATATAGCCCCATCGTGAAAGTGTTCTTATATTTAGCTGCAAATACAAATAAAGAAATTTTCGGAGAAGAATTTTTAAAGGAATCTGTTTTCAATAGATCTTTTTTGTATATACTATAATAGCCAGCGAAGAAGCGGGTGGGTGACCCGGAGTGTAGGTAATTACCACTGGTACTTAATTACAATCACCAGCCATGAATAAAGTAATCTTAGTTACCACTGAGCAGTTGCTTATTGAAATTATATGTATTGTAACCATAAAGATTATAGTAAGCAATATAAGTACCTACTATGTTTATGTTTGTAACTAAGATTGTCCCGTGATTTTGAATGAAATGGAGACAATTAACTAAAGTCCATGCAACTATAATACACTAAATTATAATGTCACGGCTTTTACACTAACTCGAACGCGGCAGTCAATCATACTAAAACTAATCGGGGAACTGACTTTCTTTCCCAAGGTAGAACTACGTACTATGATTAACATTTACCTGAGAGCCTTCCAAAGCAAATCTCCCACAGCTTGATATATTTATCTGATACCTTACGTAATTCGTAATGACCTTTGCTGCTACCGTTCTATACAGAAGTCGGCTATAAAGGAAAACATCTTTGGCAAGTTTCACTGGCCCCTAGGGGGGCTCAAAGCGGTGAGTCATAACAAGAATACTAATTAGGGCTCCCACACACACTTCACAAAGATTCTACAGCGGTGATAGTGGTTAAGGCGGAAGTCATCAACCCTTCTGTCCCCTTACTAGTCCTATTTTCAAACCTCAATAGCCCAATGGTTAAAGGCGTGGACTGAAAACCGAAAAGTTGACGATTCAATCCCCACCCGTTGCACTATTGTTGTACCCACTCCTAACACAAGCTTTTCCCTTATTTGGATAGAGAGGGCAATACTAGACGAGTTCGGTATGACTAATATTGAAAAAAAAAAACTTAACGAAGGAAATAGAACTCTGTCTCATAAATTATTTAAGTATCCACATCTCAAGCCATCGTTGGCTTGCTACTTGCTAGGCATAGGTCTTCTCTTAAAATGAGAAGGGTTGAGGCCACAGTTCAACACGCTGGTTGAGTGCGGAATAATAGAAGTTCCACATATTTAAGAACGCTATGGAGGACTCTCAGGTTGTCGGGTTTCCTTGTGATGTTTTCCTTCACGATTAAATTCATCATCAGCATCATTAGCAACCCATCAACGGCTCACTACTGAGCGCAGGTCTCCTCTCAGAGTAGGGTTATAGGCCATAGTCCACCACGCTGGCCCAATTCGAATTGGTGGACTTCACATACCTTCGAGAACATTATGAAGAACTCTCAGATGTGCAGGTTTCCTCACGATGTTTTCCTTCACCGTTGAAGCAAGTGATAGTTAATTGCTTTAACGCACTTGACTCCGAAAAGTCAGAGGTGCGTACCCGGGATCGAACCTGCGACCCCACGAATAGGAGACCACAGTCCTAACCACTAGGCTATCACTGCTTCATTGCACCTGAATCGCAAATAACATCGAAAAGTTAGAGGTACACGCCCGGGATTCGAACCTCGGCCCAATGTATACTTTGTACATACATTATATTATACTAAATCAAATCAATATAAAATTCTGTATGTAAAAGTACGCTATGCTACAACTTGTGTTATCCTATGCATCAAAGACAAAGTAGTTAAAGTACTTAAAATGATTCAAACCAAATCGCTGAAACTTCGTAAAAAGTAGTTGCCGTGACAAATTACCTCAGTGACGTCATAACGAGCAGGCCAATTACAGCTGAGTGGAGCGACCCGTTTTAATCTGGAAAATATCTTCGCAATCACCGGGCTAAGTTTCTGAACGACTTTTCAGTTAAAAAGTTCGTAAAACTGAAATGGAGTTGAGCGCTAGGTAGGTATAGTCTTGAACGTTAGCACGCCTACAACTCAGACTTGCAAATTAAGTAAATACCTACCTAGATTTGACTTCAGAGTTTTGCGAAAATTACGAAAATTTTTTTAGATACGAGGAAAAGAGAGTGAAGAATAAATGGAAAGATCAACTATTAGGAATATAAACTAAACCGTCAATACTCTATACTATATAAACTAAACCGTCCACCCATTCATCTATTTCTAAGTGAGTACACAAGCCTATTGTTGATTATCTTACCGTAATAGATTTCCTATTTTAAATACAGTATAGTTAATTAAATGTATTCGTTATTCCTTCCTTCTTGATCGTAATTAACTTCCACTTACGGTTTTTAACATAACCATTACTATGTAGTATTACTTACTACATGGTTTTGAATGATCTAATTGGTAACGAGTCGCAAGGAGCCGCTGGATTCAGGCGGCGCAAGACCGAGGCCTGTGGAAGTCCATGCAAGAGACCTTTGTCCAGCAGTGGACGTCTATCGGTTGACAAAGATGCAGAAAAAGAATTGGTATTGGTATTAGTCTTATTAGTACCTACCTAATTATTCAGTTCTATTTTCTTGATTGTCTGTGTTCCTTTGACGTATTGTCTTGTGACGTATAATGTATGAGGTGTCGACACTTATATAACCGCCTATGACGTTTAGTAAATGGGGCGTGTTGGAAAGTGCTCGTAACGTCATGGCTTGTGATTTCTCATGCTGCGTGTAATCGATCGAAGTTTTTTTGATGTTAACTTTGAGGGAGCGGGTGAGGGGTGCAACTATTTAAGTTCATAAGGTAGGTTAGGAACGATCACAAACGAACCCAAAACACGGTTGAACCATTTTTGAGGGGACTCTCACAAGGTAGTGTGGATAAACAGAACCTCAGACATATTATAATCTTGTGACCTTTTATAAAGTCAGTTTTTTTTGTTATTTCGCTATTACAGACAAACCCTTCAACTACATAAATAAGTTTAAAGAAATGGCAGAAAGTGAATAAAGAAAATATACTTATGAAAATATACGTTCATCGCGAATAAAGAAAACTTATTCTTAAAATCTTTTTATAATAAAATTTTAAGCTAATTGTTTAGCACTTTTCTAGATTAAACTTATATTAATGAGGGTTAACTAGCTGTTGAGGAGCGCGTCCTACACTTAACTCTGAATGGAATAGCCGCAGATCGATTGACCGACAGATACAGGTCGAACTGAAGTGAATTTAATCAGATTTCCGAGATCCTACAATGACTAATCAGAAATCGATTTGATTGTCTGGAATTCTGAAACTTTTTCATTGAACAATGTAATTTCATGAACAAGCATGAACAGTACTTCTAATGAAACCTCAATGACTCATCACCATCATAGATAGGGAGTTGTCGGCAGAAAAATTATTATTATGAGCTCCCATGCCAAGAGTTGAAATTAAAGGAGCCCTCAGGAGGAAAAGCAAAACCGAATTCTGGCATACCCTTACAGTATCTAAATTAAAAAACAACTGACCTAAATCGTTTGCCTTTGCCTCTTCGCCATGTTCTAGAATCTAGCAAGTAATTGTAACATAAGGGTAATACATAAATATACCTAAATGAATAAGTTGTTATTTTAGATTTATTTTTTATTTTATCTCAACTAATGACGATTAAAGATGCAGAATTAAGCATAATATTATCTATAATTTTTATTTATTTATTTATTTCAAATATTTAATTACAATAAGAACTCCTTATGCAGGTATCTATTAATAAAACAATACTTTGATTTTTGTTTAGTACAAAGGAGTGCTACAGACACTTGTACTAAGTTGCTTGTGTTACGAGTGTACAGAATTTTATAAATGAAATATACTTAGTATGAACAAATAATTTAAAACAGCTTTCTACTACAAAATATCTTCTTTTAATCTTCAAACTTATTTTTTACTAAATACACCCTGCTTACTTTACACTTAACACAAGTAGTTATTTGTTTACATTAAACTATGCCCCTTTGTTTACTAAGTTGAAAGGCTTCAATAGGTACTCCATTAACTATCATTTTCCCCGACGAGCTAATCATAATACCATAATATTATAGCCACCAACTCTGCAGCTATAGAGCAAACAGAAACTTGCGTGTTTCGCCTCACCCATTTGCCTACGCAAAAAATGGACATAAGTTAGCGTGATTTGCTTGTGGCTTGAAAGTACCACTGCAATGCTGAAACTGGCCTTGGCATCGCTTTTTATATTAATTAATTTTATATTATGATATGGAAATAAAATAGTGTCGCCGTTTGGCGCAGTTGCCAGCACGTTACTTTGGAGGTTGATTGTCGTCAGCGTTGACCGCTGCCATTTTGATCTGACAAATTATATACTGGTAATAACACACTCCCAATAGAATTCCGGCCACAACAATCTCAATGAAGATAAGCCAACTACGCAAGAGATATTATAGTGCACCAGTCTTTGCGTGCGCAGGTAAACTCTTTTTTTCTCATTCTCCATAGCCTGATCGGATGGCAATCCAACACGACCGGAGGGAAATCAAGTGCGGGACCGACGGCTTTTCTAGGTGCTCTCCGAGGCAGTAGGCACGGGGCACGGTACCAACTTCCGAACTCCGTGCTTCTTCCTACTGATAATGACTGTCAGAAAAACACTATAACCTGATTTGTTTGACCTGTTTCGAGACTCAAACTCTGACGATCTAAGTAGGTATCATGACTTAAGCACAAATCATAACTGATAACATATTTGAACAAAGTTTTGTCAAATCAGCTTGCAATATGAAAATGAAAAGTGCGGGCCACCGGGTGTAGCTAGCTCAAGTCGAGTCAGCAAGAAATAAGAATGGAAAAGCATGAATGTTTCTCGCAGTATAATTTCCTTCGTGTCACTACTTTGGAAGCTCCCATCTTTGAGTATTTCCTATGATTTAAATTCGTAATCAAACTTAGCCTCAAAAGCGCCAGGAGGTCATCAAAAATGTAACATGGCAAATGTATTTATTCCCTTTAACTGCAAAAGATTCACTTATGATAATAATTTATAAGGGCTTCCAAACAAATATACAATTTTTTAACGTCATTTCCACTTTAAACAATGAAGGGAAATCCATAACTTGTGTATAAAATTTTAATGCTGCAAATTATAGTTCTGTAGGTGACGTGAAACCTTAGCGTGAAACAGTTTATCATACATTAACTAGGTAATAAAATAGACGAACAGTGGTATTTTATGCTATCGATTCTCAGACGGCGTTCGAGATACAATTCTTCAGCAATCTATTTAAAAACACTTCATGGAGAGAATATAAATGAAGTTCTATGGATACCTGTGCATGACCTTTATTAGAAAAATGCAAATTCGTGACCTATATAAAATATATTTTAAATATTATTGTGACTCAAAATTATGTCATATCGAGAATTTAAATAAATACAATACTTACTGGAATATAAACTACTAATGCATAATAGCTATTTATGCAACTGCATCGTAATGAGGGTCATTTTAATTCGAGTGCTGTTTTTTGATACGAGGCTTGCCGAGTATCAAAATAGGATAGTACGAGAATTAAAATGACTAATTACGTTCAGTTGCATACAAGATTTTATCTACGACAAGAAAAATAAAATCATTAATAAAATACGCCGTAGGCTCAATAAAGTAACAAAAAGTAACTCCGTAAGCCGCCACCAGCTGCCTGTGGCGCCTCTGTCGTATGAACGGTACAAAAGTGCCAGAACTCAGAGCCTTAGCTTTAGGTATCCTATTTTAAGAAGATAACTATTTCGATTCAGCTCCCATACAACGAGCTGCATCGAAATGAGAAGCAAACCTGAAAGAGGGTTCATTTCGATTCAGCTGTCAAATTCGAAATCGGAAATTTTCGATGTTGGAGTAGATAAAATATCTTTTAGCAAAATCCAAATTTTTTAACAGAATGATGTGCATTGTACAATGTACATAAGTCAGTAACTCATTATTATAATTGCCTAGGTAGGTAAGGGGAAAAAATCGTACTATGCTCAACGAGGAAAAATTTAATGTGTGGTTGAAGGTCATCATTAATAAGCTTCTGAAGCGGAAGAATCGGAGACCCCACCGCATTTTTATCTCAAGAACACTCCTACCCTCATATGAATAATGGAAAGGGTGCACGACCCTCAGTAATGAGGAATTCGATGGAGAGATCTACGAAGCTGGTTTGTCGTAGCATGCTCATGCTCGTGAACGGGTTTCACCGGCGGGAATGGGGCTTCTATCTGCCTGCCCGTCTTAACATGTATTGAATTAGAAATTTGCATTTTTTTGGAACTTTATTGAACTCTCATTGTGAAAACACTGCATACATAGCATACCTACTGTGTAAACTTGTTTTGAAAAGCTCTTGCTTTGCTCTCTTGCTGGTTCTTCTCGGCAGGAAGGGCATTCTTAACCAGCAGTGGTAGACTCACCGACGATTCAAAAGCACTTTTAAAAGTTTATTTGAATAAAAAAAAACGAGTTTGCTTTAGACCATACGACTGAAGTAAAACTTACGAAACGCAACTGGCTATGAGAGAAAGAGAGAAAGAAAATGTGTGCTCGCACCTCTCTCTCTTGCCCCTAAAGTAATATACGAAACGTAACTCTTTCTATCTTCACTAACTTATATCTCCCTCTCAACTTCCGTTCGCCTCGCCCGATCACACTTTTCGTAACGCATTCACCAGCTTACTCCCCAAGTCAAGCGTGCGTAAAGAAGTTTTACTTCAAATATAATTCTATTCTATTCTATTCAAGGGCAATACTTACAATTTTAGTATTGAGGTGCATAAGCTCGCGCTCGGTGACACGGCGGCGCGCGGTCTCCATTTGCTGCTGTCGGTACTGGTTGTACTTATACAGTAGGTACATTCCGGGCAACGCCAACACCACGAACGGGCGCATCAAGCTGGAGGACGACGAAGCGCGCTGCGGCATTTTAATGGCATTTCTTTTAGTTTAAACTTCAACACTTATTCCCTTGACACTGAACGGTGACCGGATGCGATCAAACTCGATTTTCGCGTTCCGAAACATTTTGTATAGTTTTTTTTCTTTACAATTACTCTTAACAATGGAAGATACTGCGTACAATAGAACTATTTTTTTTTTGTTATTTTAGCACTTCTACAGCGTCACCTATTTCTTATTTTAATTACGGGGTTTCTAGAGTTTAGATTATTGCTTTAGTAATAGACCTTATTTACAGAATTTACGCTAATACGCGACGATTAACCTGAAACAAAGAAAAGGGGCGTAATTAAAATCAATATTATAATCAGTTTTACCGAGGCTTTAAAAATAACTTTCTTCTTTCTTTTGGTTCTTAAAAGAATATTACCTATCATCTTAGAGCAATAAATAATTAAAGCCTATTATAGAATACTCAAGTATTCATTAAAAATCACGTACGTACGTAATTAAGTACGTAATAACACACACACTCCACTTGCGTACTACTCTGTACGTGGCTTACACACGACTGACTCCCCCCCACCTAGTGGTGCCCGTATTTATGCGCCTCTGTGTTTTGCTTCTACCCACTATTTGCTTTTTGAGCAATGTAGACATTATTATGTCTACTGTCTATATACTACACCTATCATGAACCTTTTTGGTTTTGGTAACAAGGAATTTTAAAATCAAAGAATAGAGACTTTATAACTAGATTAGGTTGTTCCCGAAGCACATGACTTATGAACGAGGTAAAATTGACTCTAAGCAAATAACCTAAATGGATATAGTATATACAATTGAAAAGAAGTAAAAATATATAATGAGCAAAACCGAGGTTCGAAAGTGTTCGCTAAGCGACTTGAGAGGAGCCACTTAACAAAGTTGAGAAACCCCGTCGGTAAAATCGTGACGACACAAGCAGAGGTCCTAGAGGAGATCGAACGATTTTACTCTCAACTATACTCCTCCAAAGCTCCAAAAGCGGCTCAAGACACGAACGACAAACGTGCGACATTGACCCGCCACTACACCGAAGACATCCCAGACGTTGACCTTGGCGAGATGCGAATAGCCCTCAATCAATTTAAAAACAACAGGGCACCTGGCGATGACGGCATCACATCAGAGCTTCTACGTGCAGGAGGTACTCCGATCCTGAAAGAGCTAGCAGAGCTCTTTAATGACGTCATTGCAAACGGAACTACGCCAAAAGCATGGAGCAAGAGTTTGGTAATCCTTTTCTTTAAGAAGGGTGACAAGGAGCTTCTAAAGAACTATCGGCCGATATCACTCTTGAGCCATGTTTATAAGTTGTTTTCGAGGGTGATCACAAATCGCCTAGCCCGAAGACTTGACGATTTTCAACCTCCGGAGCAGGCTGGGTTTCGAAAAGGCTACAGCACCGTGGACCACATCCACACCTTAAGGCAGATTATACAGAAGGCGGAAGAGTATAATCTCCCACTCTGCCTTGCTTTTGTGGACTACGAGAAAGCCTTCGACTCTATCGAAACTTGGGCTGTTCTGGAGTCACTGCAGAGATGCCAAGTCGATTGGCGTTATATCGAGGTGCTGCGATGTATTTACGATACTGCGTCAATGACCGTCCAAGTACAGTCTCAGCAAACAAAACCAATAAACTTGAGAAGGGGGGTTAGACAGGGGGATGTAATATCCCCAAAACTGTTTAATAGTGCTCTAGAAGACCTCTTCAAAACGCTGGACTGGACAGGACGAGGCTTTAATATAAATGGCGAATACATCTCACACCTGCGGTTCGCCGACGATGTGGTTATCCTGGCAGAGACTCCAGAAGATCTGGAATGGATGCTGAATAGCCTAAGCCGCTCTTCCAGACGAGTTGGTCTTGGGATAAATATGGACAAAACCAAGGTTATGTTCAATCAACATGTTGTCCCGATACCTGTGAACGTCGAAAATGTTGGAATCGAAATTGTTTCAGAGTACAACTACCTTGGACAGATCATACAACTGGGTAGAAACAATTTCGACGAAGAAGCCAACAGAAGGATACGGCTGGGCTGGGCGGCATTTGGAAAATTAAGTCGGGTCTTCTCATCGTCAATACCTCAATGCCTGAAGACGAAAGTCTTCAATCAATGTGTCCTTCCCGTCCTCACTTATGGCGCTGAAACGTGGACAAGGCTGAGGACCGGGTGTGGTGGCGTTCTCTGGGAAAGGCCTATGTTCAGCAGTGGACGTCCGCAGGCTGAGATGATGATGAGATGATGATGAATATATAATGCCTTCACGGTTTTGGTGATAAAATTATTCACCCAGCAACGTGCCTAAACACTATCGCTTGGCGACACGTCTTTGACGGTAGACTAGTGACTAACCACGACCATAGCATCCTATACCAAACCAGACCAGAGACAATTCAGAAATTACAAATTCCCAAATTGACCATAAATTAATTAAGACTGTTTAAGAAGTATGATATTGCTAATGAAGAATCCTTCTAAAGTATATATAAAGCTTTCGTTTTTGTGTAAGACAAATTCGCCTTTGAACAAAATTCATTTTGTCGTAAAGAATCTCATTATGATGAAGTGCGCTCCGCTATCAATTTGGCCGATATTAGCAGCGACGTCGACGTCGGTGGGGCAATCGGTTTAGGCGGTAAATTAGTTTTTAACAAAGTTGCCGCTGCACGGGTAATTGCCGAACCCAAAATAGAGGTAATGACCACAGGGATGAGTTGATTGATCGTTTCCTCTTGAACAACGTGGAATATTGACGGATGAGTATGAAATATACGTGACCGTTTGTGAAAGGCAGTTAAAACTCACGGTTTTCTTGGCAATGTAGTTTCAAAATAGTAACATTTAAAGAAGCTGCTTTTTTTAAAGGCCTTAATTTATCGTTTTGCAGACCAATGTATTTTCGCCCTACTTTATTTGATCACGTCCCCGACTATTACGGAAAATTCAATTATATTTTATTGAAGATTAAATTATTTTTCTATTCACTTAAAGCACACCACACAGCATACAGTATTGGAGTGCATTTCCAGCAACTTATTGTTGATTGGCAAAACAGAAAAATATAACAGAGCCTATAGTATCAATTAAGTCGACAAGCAACATCGTAGATTGCAATCGTAGGCGACAAATTAGATTTCAACAGTCTTACCGCTCGGGTAATTTCTTGATTCGAAATAGATGTAACGGATCGAGTTGATTAGCCAGAGTAATCGGTAGTAAGTAATACCACAAAATACATAATAGAACAAATTACCTAAGTCTATGTTTATGGTAGGCGACATAATTGTCAGCGATCACGCTGAGATGTCGATGCATTTAAAATTTCGTATCTTTAAAATTATGTAAGCTCAACAGCAGATCTCATTCAGACATATAAAACCGCCTTTCCACTTTTAATTAAATTCAAAATTTATATCATGTAGGCCAACCTGTGGCTCTTATGACCAAGACTTCAACCCCAGGAGAAGAGCCGACAAGAAACTCAACAATCGGTCTTTTCAATGGACGTGTTTTCTAAATTAAAACCTTGCTCACGTACTGAAGAACTTCTGAAATTTAAAATTGTAAAGCAATAAACGACAGCTCGAAAATAGAATCCAGTTGTATAGATCTGGTGTGAAGACAGCAATAACACGCTAGAAATATTAATGCTGTTGACCTTTTAAATAAATCACAGAGGTCAACAAACTGTAGGTGTAACCAGACATTTTTAAAGTTTACCATCGGTACCGCGC
Organism: Oeneis ivallda; assembly: GCA_029955525.1. Lineage (NCBI taxonomy): Eukaryota > Metazoa > Arthropoda > Insecta > Lepidoptera > Nymphalidae > Oeneis > Oeneis ivallda. The sequence continues at coordinate 7,482,152 of JARPMR010000019.1, forward strand.
GATGGAAAAGAAAATTTAACTGTTCAAAAAGTTTATAAACACCCACATTATAATCGATACCAAGACGATGCCAATAACCTTTATAACCTGCTTCTGCGGACCTACTTACCGAATAGCAATCATTCATATGCCCTAGATATGAAGCTTTTATACTAAAAAAACCATTTCGATTAAAAGAATTAAGTAGCACTTCTTTGAATGAGGCATATTATCGCAATAAATTCTAACGTTATATTTTAAATGTTTCTCGACCATCCTGACATAAATCTGAGATTCATTCTTAATGCAAATTCTCAATCCTATCTCGATGTTTCAGATTTTGATGGGATGATAGTCCAAAATCAAGTCTTTTATTACATGAAATAACAAAACCCTAAAGGACATGAGCGATGGAGAGAGCTATGCTTGGAGTATCCCTACGAGATCAAATCAGAAATGAGGAGATTCGTAGGAGAACCAAAGTCACCGACGTAGCTCAGCGTGTCGCGAAACTGAAGTGGAAATGGGCGGGGCACATAGTTCGAAGAGCTGATGGTCGTTGGGGTCCCAAGGTGTTGGAGTGGCGACCCCGCACCGGAAAACGCAGTGTTGGCAGGCCCCCCACCAGGTGGACCGACGACATCAAACGAGTCGCAGGGAGCCGCTGGATTCAAGCGGCGCAAGACCGAAGCCTGTGGAAGTCCATGCAGGAGACCTTTGTCCAGCAGTGGACGTCTATAGGTTGATAAAGAAGAAGAAGAAGAAAAGACATGTCATGTGGCGTGACGTGCCTTATGTTGAAACAGCGTTGAAGCTGGAGACATAGGTTGACTGCTTTGAATTGGCTCGTACTTAAAACAGAGTTACCTGAAATATTATGTTCTTATATAAATCTGTCTCGTTTTAGTCCTGCCTTTAGTCTGCAGAGTGAGATCTATAGATCAGAAATGCTTCAGACTCGTCATTTTCTCGATATAGGTACAAAGCGTTAGTTGCGCTTATTTCCATATCTAATGAAGTAATGAGCCTACTGAAACCCGTGTTCAGTTTCGATTGCGCTATCGTAATTCAATTTCTAATACCGTTCTGGTTAGGTACCTGTAGTCCTAAAAGTTGCCGTGACATAATCCGATCAGTTATCGCATCAATATGTTATTTGTGGCTGGCACGGACTTATACCATGGCAGTCAATTTGTGATGTTAGGAGTCGGGATACAAGGTTTATGATCCTTGGTAAAGGGTCTATGTAGTTTACAATGAGTTAGTTTAAAATGATAATAAATTGCCGGATGATCAAAATGATTGCTACAGCGGGAAGATGATTGGTCGAGACTCTCTCGCTAATAGCTAAACTGTATTATTGCAACAAGAGCACCATAATTATATTCATTCAAAGGATTAGCTTGGCTATCCAAAGGGGCAATGCTGCCAGCATCTTGGGTACTATGCCACACTGCGGTGGCTTGGATGGGGTTTTAGATTTTAATTAGTTTTTATGTTAGTTTTAATTTTAGAGTAAATTTAGGTTTTTAATTCATAATTATATAATCACCTCAATTGAAACTGTAGCATAATTACTGATGCAGCTTTCCACAATCGACCAGTTAGACAAGACAAACAATAAGTACTACCAATTTCTAAAGATTCTAAAAATACATTCAATGTAAATCACTGAACTGAGGAATTCTCATTAAGAAGATAATTTTGCAAAATATGTTTTTGGTAAAGTTTAATTAAACTGTCAGATGTCAGTCGCAACGATCTATTCAGCGAAGCCGAGTAACATTTCTGTTTTTAAGCCGTCACCTTAAATCTGCTTTTGATGTAATATGAAATTGTAAATGTGTCCCAAATTACGGCATTTGTATGTTTTACAGAGCTGCCTAACGAGTTACTTGTTGGATAAAAAGAAGAAAACTAAGTATAGAGTACAGATAACTACTGAGTAAATATAGTTGTGTAGGCACAATTTTTCAAAATTTATTTTTGAAACCTTGGACATTTAACTGTTCTAGTTCTAAGCTTCCTATTTTAGTAATTTCTAATTATTACGTAAAGCTTTACTTCCTTCAAATTTTTCGTTTTCAATATATAAATATCTAGAATGCAATTTTTTTAATATTAAAAGAAGAAAAAAACCGGCCAAGTGCGTGTCGGGCCACGCGCAGTGTAGGGTTCCGTAGTTGAAAGTCTCAAATATTATTGCTGACCTAGGATAGTGCTTTTATTTTATTAATGAATATTGAATACATTTTGAGTTCCATGGTTTAAATACTATAATATACTACAAAATATGCAACTTACACTACGTGTAATACCTAACTTAGAAAAAACAGATATAACTCCTTAACTATTGAACCCTACTTAGCCGTGATAGTTTTTCTTTAAAATTCATTATATATACTACTGCTGCGAATTTTTTCTTGTATCCAATATTTAGCTGGCATAGCTAAACTGGCATAACTACCATTTAGCTGGCAGAGGGGGGGGGCACTTGACTCTAATAAAATTTAGCACTTTAAAATATCATATTTCACAAACGGATCCCTGAATTGAAAAATGGTGTTCCCACACCCACAATATTTTTGAAAGACCTATTCAACGATACCCCACACTATGGGATAGTCGAGCAAAAAAAAATTCATCCCCACTTTACATGTGGGGGAGGTACCCTAAAAAAATATTTTTCAAAATTTTATTTCACCACTTTGTCTGCGTGATTGATATTTATACCCTTATCAAATAACAGATTTCTAGTACCAATAGTCTCTGAGCTAAACCGCGGACGGACAGACGGACGGACATGGCGAAACTATAAGGGTTCCTTGTTTACTACGGAACCCTAAAAATGAAATAAACAATAAAGAAACACAATGTTTCAACGGTTCCCGATTCTCACAAAAGAAAACGAGGCGTAGGTATCTAGAGTTTATTATTTTCCGTATGGTCCTTACGACTGAAGAAATAGATTATTTTTTTACTCTTCCCCAGTTGAGACTCAAGAGAAAATCTTTACCAAGTTTCATAACAATACCTTAGAGACAGGCAAAAATTATGAGATTTTATTGTACACCATTTTGTAGTCTTTATAAAATCGATCCCGGGCACGGACCTCTGACTTTTCTAAGTTTAAGAAATTTAATATCACAAGCTTCAACGGTGAAGGAACACATTATGAGAAAACCTGCACACCTGAGAGTTATCTATAATGTTCTCAAAGGTGTGTGAATTCTGTTAATTTGCACTGGACCAGCGTGGTGGACTATGGCCTAAAACCCCTCTCTGAAAGGACCCCTGCGCTCAGTACTGAGCTATTAATGGGTTGTTGATGATGATTGATGACTAATTTCTTTAATCATTGTGCTTACTAATTTTCTTATATTTTATTTATTTAATCCTTGAACCTTAACAATAATTTTAAAAACGGATGGCCTTTGTAAGTCCTTAGTATTTTTTACTTCGCTATCCTACTTCCATCTAATCGATATCATAATATCTACTAAGATAATGAGAACCTAAAACATTTAATAAACCTTTTTTACAGTAAAAGTTTCTGTTTCAATCATTCATTTTGGATGTAAATCAAAATTACTTTTTCTCTTGATTCTTGTTGAAAATTTGGTCAGCATAAAATGTGCCGTAAGAATCAATCCATGTCTGTACTTCATCATATATTCTTGCAACTCCTATATTGCAACAGTCGTCTCGAGGGGCTTAACAATCGTGTTTATTGTCAACTGTGGCTGTCTCTTGTTTTGTTTTGAGTCCCAGAATGATGTGGCTTGGCTTTATTCGTCTTTGAGAGTGCCCGCGGATACAACAGTAAGGCGTTGCTATTTTAAGAACGCTCTTTCATATTTTACTCTGGTCTTATGCATGGCTTCAGGGGGTTTTAAACATAAGGGCAAGAGTCTTTGTGTCGTTTTTTCATGTTTTCGTCGATTTCTATGCCTTACGTTGGTAGAAATGTACCGTAGGTATTCTAATTCTTTATCTTTCTTATGACTAATTAATACACAATATAAAACGATTTTTTAACCTTCAGTCCTTTCTTTTTTTTTTAAGTTTAAATATTTAAAGTTTTTATTTTAGGAGCTTCAGCAACACTGTTCAAAAAAATAAGGGAATAGACTTATTTATTGCAATATATCGAAACGGAGATAGTTATAATGCAAGTTGGCCACGAAGTAAGCATTAAAAAATAATAAAAATTATATAGATCTTAGAAATAGCAATTATTTTATGTAGGTAAATAAAGATACAGAATCACCGCTACTTATTACAAAAAAATTCTATCAAGTGAATAGTTTCTAATAACTTTTATATTACTAATTCATAGCGAAATTAGATAAAAATCCCCAAAAACCATAAAACTTATAAAAAAAACTTGAGAGGTGTTTGTAATTGATTAATTAATTTGGCATTGTGTTCATTATTTTCACAGTACAATATAAGATCTCGGTAGCCTTGTGGTTTCGACAGTCGCTAAAGAGTTAAAAGTCGATGGTCAGAGTCGGCGAAAGTTCAGATAAATAAATTCTAAAAAAATCAGTTTATAGTTTTAAGACGTCGATGTCGCTTACCAAAAACTCCCATACATTCTTAATGTGTCCCCTGAGGATAGTAAATGAGGCAATATTTATGTGTCTTTCAAAATAACTCCGATATAAAAATGTTTCACGTATGTTACGACTCACTACTGAGGCACACTGTGAGAAGATTTTCATCTCACTATTTCTTCTGAAAACATCCCCAGGAGAAATCCTAAAAATATTGGATAGCTTTCACAGTTCTACGTGACTGGATCAGCGAAACAGCGTGAAATTCGATATTTTTTTTTTCAAATAGGTGTTCAACATAGACCTCTATAATGCCAGTACCACTAATACGCTGGAATGGTTATATGATATCTTATCTTAATATATATAAATAACGTGTCACGTTGTTTGTCCGCGATGGACTCCTAAACTACTTAACCGATTTTTATCAAACTTCGTAACTATCTGTAATTTGGTCCAACTTAAAAGATAGGATAGTTTTTTTGGATTGGGATAGTTTATTTGTTTTATTTATATAGATAAGTTGGCGGTACGAAGTTCGCTGGGTCAGCTAGTATGATATATACCTAGCCGATTCCTGTGCTGATTCAAAGCGCTGAACCAAACGTCCTGGGAACTCACATATCCCAATACAACTCATCACAATTAACATTCCGTTCCTAGCAAGTAGCAACCATCTCCAAAATGTATTTATTCAACTTACTTCATTTTGACGGCGGCGTCGACAGCCTGTCGAGCATTAATAATAAAGGTCAGTGGTGTTCAGTGATTATTTTATGTATTGAAGGAAAATCTTGAAACCTTTTTAAAGGCTTATAGATCCCGTGAGGGAATAATAAATTTTCCTCGAAGTTTCAGAGGTTTGCTGTATGTTGGTGAAATCCGGATACCGGATGTAAATCTTACAATTCTGAAGAAGTTTAAACGTTTACATGTTCATGTGCATAGTTTACGATATTAGGGACTAAGGGAACCTTGATCTCTTTTGATTTGATAAGCTTTTGAGCCTGTAATAGCTTGACACTTGTTTGGAATACGAGGGCTTTTCATGGGGCTTTTTCTATTTCTTACCTTAGATACCTACGACGTCGCTATCCTTTGTTGTTTCTGTGACAGTGCACATTTTTTGCGACAAAGAATCAGCTTGGTTTTTCAGCGTGATTATGGCTTCTATAAAAAGATAACTTAAGCTGTCAGTTTTAGTGCAACGTGTTAAATAATATATTTAGTGCTACATGTTAAAAATGTTGTTCAATATAGATAGATTATATAGATCTATATAGATAAATTTCAATAGCCACTACAAAGTATAATAATTTATGCAAAAAGCGCTGTATTTTGATAAAATTTATATGACACTACCTCTGAAGTAGGCTGTATGTTCTACCAAACAAAAAATAATCATCATAATCAACGCAAAATTCGCACAATAATCGCGTAACAAACATAAAAAAAAGCCGGTCAAGTGCAAGTCGGACTCGCTCACCGAGGGTTCCGTACTCCAAAAGTAAAAGTAAAACGATAATATTATATTAATTTGCTTATTTATCGTTAACTTTGTTTGTAGAGGTTTATTGTTAATATAAAAAAAACTATGCTAGTTAGAGCGTTAGTTTTATTTTTCCTGTAAAATATACATAAACTTCTATTGACCATAATTATTTCAGATTTTTCGATTGGTAAACTTCGGAGATAAGGGGGGGCAACGGTATTTTTTTCGACATTTTGGCCGATTACTCAAAAACTATTACATATAGAAAAAACAGTTTTAGAATGCACAAGTAAAGGCCTTTCAAATGATACCCCACTCGGTATAGTTATCTAACTTTGAAATTTCAAACCCCTGATTTTCCCCCTTTTTTAATTAAACTAAAATAATTTTCGCGTTGATTATATTTTTCCTGTAAAATATACATAAACCTCTATTGACCATAATTATTTCAGATTTTTCGATTGGTAAACTTCGGAGATAAGGGGGGGGGGGGGAACGGTATTTTTTTCGACATTTTGGCCGATTAATCAAAAACTATTATATATAGAAATGAATAAAAAACTGTTTTAGAATGCACAAGTAAAGGCCTTTCAAATGATACACTTGGTATAGTTATTTTACTTTGAAATTTCAAACCCCCGATTTTCCCCCTTTTTTAATAAAACTAAAAATCATTTTCGATTTTTCTTTATTCCAATGATGTTGGGCCACTATTATACACAACTATGCCAAATTTCATGTCGATAGCTTTAATAGTTACTGAAATAATCGACTGTGACAGACGGACGGACGGACGGAGAAAGTCTCACCATAAGGGTTCCATTTTTACCATTTTGGTACGGAACCCTAAAAATACAGACGAATTGAAAACCTCCTTTTTGAAGTCGGTTAGAAACAAATAACTAGAATATCTTTTTAACAAGTGTCATTTAACCCGGCTTGGGTTCATGTGAAGCAAAGTTTAGTCAGTAAGCCGGGGTTGTGACGTCATAACCGCATCCGGGCACACCGCAACGCGGCAAATGGCCACTCCATTACCAGCTGTCCGGTATGTATAAGGTAGCATTTTTATGTAATATCCATAACATAGGTTAATATATGGATTGCGACTAAGATGCGGTGTTTTCGGGATTTTCTTTATGAAATGTTAGTACAATCCCCTAGAGTCCTATACAAATATACAACTATAAGATGGCACAATACTGTCAAGCTCCTTGTAGCAATTGTAAGCGAGGTCTAGAAGTCTATTGTCACAATTTACTATTTTTTTTATTTTATCATCATCATCATCATTATCAGCAACCCATCAACGGCTCACTACTGAGCGCAGGTCTCCTCTCAGAGAATGGTTTTTGGCCATAGTCCGCCACGCTGGCCCAATGCAAATTGGCAGCCTTCACAAACCCTTGAGAACATTATTGAAATAGGCCCAATTGCAAAGCTCTTAAAAAGTCTCCTAACAACAAATCCGATTTATAAAGCATGTACTGCCTTGGCTGAGGGTTCGGATTTGATACTTACTTAGCTACCTCATAGCTTAGAGACATTCTTTCTCATTTTATATACGCAAAAGTGCGATTAGGTTACATAGGCTACCTTTTATCCTGGAAATTGGAATAACAGAGGTTTCTCGTGAGATTTTCAAAACCTAACTCTACACAAAGTCAAGGGCTAAGGCTATTAAATCTTTTCGGACATACTTAAGTCCTTTTCGTTTTAACTGTCTGTCTGAGAAGGTAAATACATGCCTAATTCAAATTCAAAATTATTTATGTTTCACGTAGGCCATCCTGTGGCTCTTAATAAGAGCCTTAGCCCTTGACTTTGTGTAGAGTTAGGTTTTGACAAATCATGACTCTACCACCGGTTCGGAAAGCGGATTCTGCTGAGAAGAGCCGGCAAGAAAGACTACCAAGAAAGCCTACTAAAGACTACCATTTTGTTACTTATTTGAACCTACAAAAAAATGGGTCCTTCTAATAAAAGTATTTCTGTGCAAAGGGAAACGTGACGGCGCATAAGATTTTCTCTCGACTTTTCAAACTTAGGTAAGTAAGTACACGTTTTAAGAGAAAACTGGGTTGAGTAGGGCTTCGCAAGTTTCACTGCCGATGTAAGTTTTCATGCGAAATGTAGTAGTTTGGTTTAGCTCTTTTTTAAGGAGATAGGCTTGAGCTTGATGCAATCAGCCATGGAAAGCTCTAATGAGGTCTAAGTTGGAGCGCGCTTGCCTAGAAGTTGCATATTCACTCTTGCCTTGAAGGTACTCAAATTATACGTGGCAGTAAAACGCGGAAGCCGGAAGGGCGTTCCAAACTTAGCGGTTCGTTTCAGAAAAGTTGAACTAAAATGTTTCGTGCGGGCAGGTTGGATTTCAACCACGTAAGAATGCCAACGCTCGCATACGTTAAAACGAAGGAGGAAGAGCGGGTTCCCGAGATATAGGTTCATTCTAACTTAATTCGGGATTCCTAATAGTAAGCAGATGTACATCTATACTAATACTAATATTATTATTATTATTTTATTATTATAGTATTTTAAAGAGGAAAGATTTTGTTTATTTGTTCGTACCAAATAGGTTCTGAAACTACTGGACCGATTTTAACAATTTTTTCACCAATAGAAAGCTAAATTATCAGGAAGTAACATAGGCTATAATTTATTATCAAAAGAATTAGATATCCTTATAGAAAATTGCAATAATGTAATCCAAAGTAGCAAAATTTTGCCTATAAAGATTCATTATTTGGCGTGAGCTGAGAAAACTATTGATGATACATAAAAATTATGCACTACATATATAATTAAAGTACTAATTATTTTCTACAAAAAAGTCTCCGAAAAATAGGTATATCTAACTATCATAGTTAAGTCACACTAGTAGCTTTTGTGTTCTAAAATTTAATTAGATCGCCCGCGCCGGGAGAAACAAAGGTTCGTTACATTCGTATCATACTTAGTATTAATTTTTACTTTCAAATCTTTTAAATGCGAAAGTGTGTTTGTTTGTTGGTTTGTCCTTCAACCACGCTGCAACAAAACCGGATCGACGTGATTTTTGAATGGGTATACTATTGGTATAAGTAGTTTTGTTGTTGAGAACCTGGAGGGTGACATAGGCTACATTTTATCCCGGAAAATCATAGAGTTCCCGCGGGATTTCAAAAACTAAATCCCATGTGGCCGAAGTCGCGGGCATCAGCTAGTTTTTTTATATAACCGTACTTTACGTAATGTCTCAATGCCAGGTATTCGTCAAGCGCCAGTTACATGAAATCCAATCAATACGTAAACAGCCGTAAACAGACGTAAATAAACAGAAAAAATATTAATCAACCGCGAGTTACAGCCGCGACTTTTTTGTCAAGTCAAATGTCAATTTACCTTGACGTAAATTGAAATTTTCGTACTTTATCATCAATTTAATTGATTATTGCTACGTATTATCAATTGATAAAATATAACAAGTGTTATTTATTACAAAAAATTTATTTTTAAATGCAAGCTTTTAGTAGCTACATCATTAGACTCTGGATGTCATCTAGGATCAGAGTACTTGTTGTGACGAATCAAACGAGCCCAAACTCGATGGAGTTACGTCGTTTTATTACAGATTTCCGATAGCCATCTTCCATCTTCATCATCAGATCAGCTCCATGTCACAATAATATTGCATTGTCATCCGATTTACACATACATGCAAAATTTCAGCTCGATCAGAAACCGGGAAATGGGTCTAATTCATCTTGCAAGATTTGACCCAAACAAACAAACAAATAAATAAATAAACTGATCAAGCTAAATAAAAGTTTGTAAAAAGTAATTTAATACAGAAAATTAAATGACTAAACGAAATTTAGAAGTAAATACATAGAAATAACTTATTTAGAGGAACAATGTGCATTGATTGGGAACGTTGGTTGCCATCCTTACAATGATAGGATATTCATTCATTAATGAGCTATAGGTTCTGATGAAATCCTTAATTAATACTTACTAGTTACTTTCATATTATAAATGCGATTGTCGTGATCGATTTATTTCTTTATCGATTTGTTTCTAGTCCGGTAAGCTTTGGATGTGTCCTACCACCCTACCGTCATAGAATGTACCGCCAATTAGTGATTTAGCGTTCCGGTACGATGGCGTGTAGAAACCGAATAGAGGTAAGGGTTTAATGTACACTGAATACTCCTAGGGTTAGGCGTTCTACCATTTTAGACAGCGCTTACCTTCAGCATCGTCACTTACCATCAGGTGAGATCGCAGTCAAGGGCTACCTTGTCATCAAATGGAAACCTACATTCATCCGAATGCTTCTACAAATGAGGTAACTGGTAAGTTCCTAATTGTATTACGAGTTCTGAAAAGAATTATAAATAGTACTTTTGTGGTATTATGCCTTAAATTTTCGAGAAGTTTCAAGTCACGAAACGTCTTATGTATTCTCACAAGTTGGTTAACAAAGTTAACAAGAATGACAGAATAGAATTATGGGAATCCCGTGCCTGAAAAGTTATTGAACCGCAAATTAAATTTTGTCTATCCTTAGTCCTTACCTACTTCTTTACTAATATTATAAATGCGAAAGTATGTTTTTCTTTGTTTGTTGGTCTGTCCTATAATCCACGCAGCTACGGAGCAACGGAATTTTTTGCATGGGTCTTGTTGAGGACTTGGAGAGTGACATAGGCAGTACCTTTTATCCTTAAAAACAGGAGATTTTAAAAACCACGCGGAGGGAATGGCGGGCAAGAGCTAGTATTTCATAAAACTATAATGCTGCCTTGCGTCGAAATTAGGCACGACGAAAGTTACCAAGAATCAATGAAATAAAATAAAACTATAAAATAACGTGACACTGGCGAATCAATTTGTGCCCGGTTGTTACTAAAAGCCATTGCTTGGGAATTGAATTGAATTGAAAACTATAAAATGCAGCAATCCGCCATTTTTGGATTGAATACCCATTGAAATTTGAATATCAATCAGAGCGATACGTCACATCTATCGTCAAATTTTGTCAAATTAGAGAGAGAGATTCAAAACATAGAGGTGATGTCACGAATGACACCATGACATTGGCAAGCGTTTTGGCTTGGTTTTGATTTTAAAACTTAAAATTGAAATGGAAGTTTTATCTACCAAAATAAAAATTCTTTTTTTTGCTGAAATAAGATATTTTTTCAAAATAGTAGATCTTACTTCCGAACATCATCAAACAGTTTTTCAAAATCAGTCATCATGCCTATAACGAGGACAAAAAAAGGTTAAAACGGAATTGAAAAAGCCCTTTGATATGGATATTGACGAAGGGACAGTGTGCGGTGTCCCTAATTGAATGTTAGGTCGCGAATTCCGTCATTTTGCCCTTTGCAAAGGGCGATTGTATTGCCTTGACAGTTTGCCAAAGACCTTTGTGATAAAGGGTTACTTTAAATATAACATTGCGGATTAATCAGTAGGATTGGAATGTTTATAGGACGTAATTCTTTGACCACATCGAATAGTATTTAATAGAAGTAGAGTTTGCTTTTTATTATTTTTTGGCCTAAACCAAGCAACACAGAGCAGATAATTTAATGAAAATAAACATTATGTACTACACTAGCGGCACGCTATGATGGCCGGTTTGACGTTTGTCCGCTCATGAAGTTCCGTATTAATTGATAACGACTTTGAAGGAAATAATTGTATTACTTTATTGACGATAGTGATGTGCAGAGATTCATAAATTTTATCGAATGTAGTTTTAGGTTTAGGACTCAAAATTTATTTATTAAATTGATTTCTAAAATGTATACAAGTGTAGAAAAATCAGTTTGCACCATTTAAGGGGTGAATGTACTTGTGAATATGAACAATTTTCACTATGTGGACAAACCTCTGAAATCGCAAAAAAATATCAGCTGTTTCATACAAAAGGTAAAATTTTTATTTTTATATGATATATACCACAACTCGGCATTTGGTTTTCTAAATTGAAAATTTTTAAAAACCTTTTTTGGTATCTTTTGTATTCATATGTTTCTTGTGTGCATATAAAGTATGTATATTCATTTTCATTCAAATATTCAGTTCGTTCAAATAAATTAAATAAACATATACATTTTTGTTTTATTAAACCTATTTAATCAGGTACAAAAACAAAACTTAATTGTTTTTTGTTCGAGAATAAATTGACATTCCACATCACTATTGTAATGTGTCAAACCGGCCATCATAGCGTGCCGCTAGTGTAGATTAAACTTTAAAGAAAGGTTGTGAGTAAAACTGCAATAGTGGATGACAATCTACAATAGTAGATCGATATGTATCTAAGTCAATAAATATAAAAATTAGCATTTTTGTCCAAAAATATGTGAAAAATGAGTTTAAAAGTCTTTTTGAATGATGAGCATTATTTAATAATTATAAGTAATCGAGTATGAAAAACCTGAAATTATTTTAAATTTTCATATCAACACCTAACTTCTTCAAGATAATTTGTCGAATAATTGAAATCTATAAGTACCTATAACAATTATAATTATATTATGTCTGACGTCAAATGATTTCTGATCAAGCCAAGATCTTTGGAGTATTTTTTTCCATTTGCTAATAGTAGGTACATTAGGCGATTAGATTAAGTACAAGTAAGTACCTTACCTATTAAAATGCCCTTCTACTTACTGAAAGTCGCAGTGAAGCAACCGCTCAAATTCAAATACGTAACCAATTGAAAATAAAATTCAAGAATATTTTTTAAAAACAAGCCATTAAAGTATCTTATTTTGTTATTGTTCAGTCAGTGCATTTATTACGCTGCACATGCAGTTCAACGTTGCCCTGAAAATGCAGAATGAAAGAGCATTTTGAATAAATCCTTTGTGCCCGGCACGCGAAGTATAATTGCCTCATTAAGGTCCATATGCATGTGCCATTCCACAAGGGTAACCTTCGACCTTAGCCACAAAACTCACCTCACAAAAACAACCAGCACTAGAGTCAATCACACTACAAAGGAAGACACTACAGGCAAACGCAATCACGTGTTCATTTACATGCGTTATGCGGCTAAATTGACATATTGCGGTAACACACACATTCAGTAAACATGTTTGAGGGCATCTTTTTATTGAGGAAACTGCTCCCGGCTTCAGAGGAGACGGTGTGGGAGTCCGGGGCAGTCCGCCAGGCGAGCGCGCTAGCCGGCGCGCCGCCTTACTTTGACTGATTACGCGCCCGAACGTTTTTTGCGCAGGCGCGATGAGAAGCAAGGATCGGCCGAAATTCACCCCGCATCTCCCTTGGAAGAACATCCTAACCACCGCGTGTACTTCTCCCAAAAACATGACCAGTCTTAGAACAAACAGAGACGTTTTTGGCCCAAATTTGGATCGGAATTTCGGACATCTTCAAGTTGAGTTTGCGCGTGCCGCACTGCACACGTTGGTAATTAAATATGTGTTTGACAATACGGCGGCGGAGGCTGTGCCGTGGAGCTGATGACGTCAATGTGCCAAAGAGCGGGATGAACGCGCTATTAGACAAATTTTTGAAGCAGAAACAGTTACAGTCTTGCATCTACGGCTGCGCGAAATGAGGTTAGGTGAAGCCTTGACTTCCTTTAGAAAATTAGCATTTGCTCCAGACTGTGTCAGTTGAAATGAATATTCTTTCAAGAAATGCATAGTAGGTATTATTTTAATTTCGTTCCATGGCACTTGATTTAATTTTTGAAATGCTATGCTGGCTTCTATCTATATTAATTATTTAAATCAGCTGTTTTAACAGATACCTCTGCCACACAAAGGTTTCCTGTTAAGGCTTTCATATAACTTGTCCTTATGCCGTTTGTAGCCAGTAGCGGGTCCCAGCGGCACGTTTAAATGTAATCGACCCACCTAGCAGAGAGTCTGTCAGAACTGCGTTTTCAGGTGCGAGGTCACCATTCAAGATTCTTGGGACCCTTGACACACCCGTGACCACTTTTAATTTTGCAGCCCTTTAACTATGTCGTTGACTCTGGTATCTTCTTCAGATCGCCTCATTTCTGATTTCACTTATTACATTGTAACTGCATTGTTCTGTATAGAAGTGAGAAATCTTAAGATACCAATAGTCATGATAGTATAACATCCTCTTGAACTAGAAGTCTTGAACTAGTGGACATAAATGTGGACATAGTTTGGAGCCAGGAGAAAAATTATAAAGCTCTTCCTACACACACAATTATTCACATCACAATACTACGCGTTCGTTTCAAGTTGAGCCCTGCACCATAGAGTAAAGTAATCGACGTAGTCGTAATTCCTAGTTCCATGTAGACAGTACGGACACAGTATAGGATATGCAGTAGTTTGACACCTTTGATCTAGATTCTAGTGGTACTACGCGTTACAATTACAAATTTCCCCTAGCTCTCTCGCGCTTCCCCGCACCGCACCTCAAGTCAGACCCACTTAGTAAACCGCTCGCGAAGCACCGCTTATTAAAAATAAATTTCAAATTCAAATTCAAATTATTTATTTGCACAGATTGGGTAGTACAATGGTGTTACATTATAACTAGCCCGTTTCACCAAACATACCTATATCATCCCCTAAATAGGAGTCTCTTTACGTAGGTAGCTCCTAAATACAATCCTAAGTCCTAACATCCGTCCCAATGTCCTTTTAGGTGTCCCGTACAGGATCGTGATAAAGAAGTTGACAGAAATCATCACCTAACTTATCATAGCCCGTAAGGTTAGGCAACGTTAATGAAAACATTGAATTAATAAGTACTAACGAGTGAAAACGGGTTACGGGCATCTGTACAAATAGTTATCTATCGACGCGAATAGAAAATATACAAAATGCAGTACCTAATTAATAGTTTACTGAAGTTTGATATTTAACTAAACAATAATTTTAATTGAATAATAAGTTATTATTTTATGTAACTAAATAATAATATATAATAAAAACTGTTTTTGGGATACCTAGTCGTAACTCCCTAGTTCCATGGAATAGTAAATGACTGCGCCATCTATTAGCATTATTGTGAAGCTATGTTGATGCTATATGAATTACTGATGCACATTAAAAATTAAATAATCTCATTTCTTTATAATATTCATATAATTTTAGTATTTGTTGTTCAAGTACAGGATACAAGTAAAACAAAAAACTAAAATATGCTCGAAAATACATAGTCAATTCTCCTAGAGAGCGTCTTCAAGAGAGCGTATTATATCTCCACTTTGAAAGCCCCCCATTTCGTCAATTTTAAGGGAAAAATTAAAAAAAAATATTTTTGTACTCGGTTCGAAATTATCTTTAACATGATATGTTACAATTTTATATAACGCGATAAAAATTTTTTTACTTCGCATTCACTTCTATGAGAGCCCCCCTGAAATAAAGGTTTTTAAAGTTCGGCCGTTCAGAGAATGCATTCCTGACACGTGTCAGTTAGTCACGACAACTGTCACAAAATTATAACATTAATTGATTATTGATATAATAATGTTGTTTCAATGCTCATCAATTGTTAAAACGGTAAACAACCAGCAATAATATTTTTATCGTAACTGCAACGCCATTACAAAGTTACGTCGTCAGTTCAATCGCGACGTGTCAGGAACGCATTCTCTGAACGGCCGTAGTATATCATTTTTTATGCAATATTCGGCTGAAGGCCATCAGTTTACATATTATATCTAAATTTGAAGTAATTACGTTCAGTAATTCAAAAGTTATAAGGCTCTGACAGACGGACGGACGGACGGACAAGAGCAAATTCACCTAGTAGACTCAGAGACCTCGCTTCGCTCGGTCAATAAAAGTCCTTACAATCTACCGGATAGGCATGCAAAAATAATATTTAATAATAATTCTTATTCGAAGTTTACGTATTAAAATTTCAATTTATTAAATTGAACTTTGGATATTAGGAGTTTTGGTAGGTTTGGTAAAAAAAACTAAGAATGTTGTATATCGTAAAGCATTAGAATAATAAACACTTTTTTTTTAAATATTTTTTTTATTATTTATACCAATTCGAATTCAATATTCATAGTTAAGACAGGTCAGCTAGTACTTAACAGATAAAACAATAGATAAACTATTATACTGCATCTTCTTATACTGTGTCTTTACTAGCTGTGGGTCTGACTTGAGGTGCGGTGCGGGGAAGCGCGAGGGGTGTAGATTTCTTTACTCTATGGTGCAGGGCTCAACTTGAAACGAACGCGTTGAAACACCTGACTGAATTTACGTCGCCGATGTTCGCGTTTTGACTGACGATGTCTAGTGTCCCAGAATGTCTAGTATGCTAAAGTGTCCAGTAACGTCCAGTCCTACTAATGACCAGTGTCTGTCGAGTAAGCCGCAGGCTACACGTAACTATAATTCCATACAAAAATCTCACATCGTCCAACAACGAAATTACAGAAACCTATCATCTGTTCTGTTCCAGCAGATCTTTCAGAATCTATTTTAGCATCTAATGAATGCACCCAATGTTTTCTTTCTTTAAATTGTCATACAGCTTCTCAGACAGCAATATCAGTATCACTTTGATTGGTTTCACCCCACGTTTTACTCCGAGCAGCCCGTATTAATACTTTCAAATAAACTTTGACATGTAGCAGCAAGACAGCGTAAATTCCGTGAGGGAAGATTGACGACGTAAATTCCATAATGTTTCGGCTTCGTTTACCCGTGCAATACTCGTTTTCTCCAACCATACCTAAATCAGAAATACTTTACGTAGGTAGCTCCTAAATACAATCCATTACGGATTGTTATTTCCGCCTTTATTTGTTCTAAAGGTTCGTGAAAACGAAATTGACAGAAAGCGTCACCTAACTTAGCGGTAATAGATTAAAATGTTACTGCTTTCTTGCGAGTTACGGTTAACCTTAGCAGTAGGTAATACAGCAGTCATTGGATTTATTATGTTGTGATTTTGTGAATGGTTATTTCGAGGCAGATTTGCATAGGCTGAGATATATTTATCGGATCTATTTTGCGCGGGATGTTGACCCGCAGGGTTCAAGAGCTTTGGCCGTATCGTATGCAAACGATAGAGATTAAAATATCTCCGCTGTTTAGGTCTATCGATGGGCACCTTTTGCCTTCGGCTTCACTCCTGCCATCTATTAAAAAAAAGTCGGTTTACGGACGATAGTTTTACGTGATAACGTCATAAAGAAACATTGACGATGACTGGCGGGCGGCACAAGCCAACGCTTGGGCCGATCGTGCCTTTCTATCGCCCTCGGGCTGAGGCGGAACGTGACACTTTTTCGTGCGTGCAGCCGGTGTTCACCGATTTATAAGACGTTATCAAGTGGTGATTCCTATACAGAATTACCTACCAATTTTGATTTTTCAGCTATTCCTTTGGATTTCCCCTAATTTTTAACCGACTTCAAAAAAGGAGGAGGTTCTCAATTCGTCGGAATCTTTTTTTATGTATATGTTCACCGATTATTCGAAGACGCCTGAACCGATTTGGAAAATTCTTTTTTTGTTTCAAAGATTATATCAGGTTTTATCGAAATCGGTCGAGCGGTTTTTAAAATATCAACAATAAATTATAGACTTTGTAGTTGCGCGGTCGTTTAAAATCGGTTTTTTAAAAAGATTTTTTTATATTTGACGGCTCAAGGCCGTCAGAGTCCTCGTAGCTGTGCAACTTCATCATCATTAGTCATATCACAGTCTAGTTTATCAAAGATAGGGTTTTTCGTACCAATTTTAACGATTATGGGAGCCAGATTAGTTCCTGCGACTCAGTTCACACTTGAGGTTAGTGAACGTTCTCGTCTGTAGCACACATCATAGGTATGACCTAGTTTCCTGCAGTACGTGCACGTGGTCACACTTACAGGCTTAGAATTCTTCTCATCTACTTCTGGCTTAGTTTCTTTTGGCTTGTACCAGCAGTCATTAGTAGTATGATTCGTCCTCTTGCATATGCGGCAACTTGATGTTGATGGTGTGCTATCTGAAACACGTGGACGTTTGCCAGGCGGTCCTTGAACTTGTTGTGAACTTGGTTGTGGGCGCTTCTTCCGTATTGATGATGCAATCGAAATGAGTTCAGGTACTGTGGTTGCTCTAGCATTTAATAATTCAATTCGGAGACGTTCGTCGTTGACGCAACCAATTACGGCTTCAACCGCATGTTCATTTTCCAGCTCATCTTTGGTGACTCTCCTCCAGAGGACCCAGGCACGTGATAGAAATTCAGCAATGTCCTTCGATGAGTCGTAAACATGTTCTCTAAATCGGAGAATATCACGGGAGTATCTGTTTTCGGGTTCGAACGTGGTGATGAGATTCTTACGCAGTTCATCCCATGTAGATGTGGTCACCATCCAGTCATCAACCCACATTTTTGCTCGTCCCTTCAACAGGCTGCATACTTTCATTCGGATATCGAAGTCATTGATTTTGTATGCTTCAACTGCTTTGTCTATATGCTGACACCATTCACGTACACCAACGTTGGTATCTGGGTCAAACGATGGTAGGTAAATGTCCTTGATCCTGATTTTTGACTCAACATATGGAGCACACAAACGTTCCGACATCGTCTGCATCATCTGCATCATTTGCATGAAAAACTGAGGTGATACTCCACCCGTAGACTGATAAGGCACTTCATTACGGAGTGCGGCGCTAGCGTCGTTTTGCTGCGGCACATTTAATGATCGACCAGATGAGGTGGTGGCCGATCCCACTTCTGATGACGGCTCAAGGCCGTCAGAGTCATTTTTTAATAACAGTGACGTCAGCATTGCTGACGTCACAATCTTCAATACTTTCACTCATAGGAATCAAAACACAACTTGTCGGACTTTAAACTCAAAATTATTTATTTAGGCCAACCTGTGGCTCTTATGACACGTCAAGATTCTAACACCGGTTCGGAAAGCGGATTCTGCTGAGAAGAGCCGGCAAGAAACTCAGCAGTTGCTCATTTCAAAATTAAAACTTTACTTTTATTACGACAACTCTCAGAGGTCCGTACGGTCCGACGCCTCGAGCGAGAATGAGCTGCGAGGGATCGGCCGCCCGTATTTAAATGAAAGCATGCTTGTACAATCATCTTTTGTAAATTGTTTGCTACCGTCCAAATTATGTTTACAAAATCATATTGAGGGTAGTTAACATTGATTAACAAAGAAATGTTTGATTTGTGATTCAAACCGTCTAAAAGCGGTTAGTTATTGAAATCTAGACTTTCTTGACGCCGCTGAATGAGGTTAATAACCTCTTCGCGCCGACACGGCCATTCTGACAGGCGGTGCGCGCTCTGCACCAGCCTGACGGTTTGATGTTAGCTTTTTTAGGGAGGAATTTCTCGTAGAGTTCTCGTAGATTTCTCGTAGATTTCTCGTAGAGTTCTCGACGGTTTGATGTTAGCTCTGAAACAAAGATAAATTTCTTTTTGAGTGTGGTACCTGTAAGCATCTAATGATGCTGTTGAGGCCAACGGCTTGGCCAACGAAACAAGGCCTGGACTACTAGGGTCAGGGGCCCATCAGCTGATACCTGAGTCCAGGGTCGTTGCCCTAAGGGCCTTTATCCGCGGTCAGATTTGTTCTCTCCGTAACTTATTAGTAGGGTTGCACTAACCTTCTTCGCTGTAGTCAATCCTTGTACGGCCTGAGGGTGTATGAGAGTGGTGGTGTGGTGTGTTGTGAAGGTAAAGTGTAAATGTGGACTTCTCAGACCGCTAGGCGCCGCAGGCAGGCAGCCAGCTGATGGCCTGCAGGCTGTACACTCGGCTGGTCACTAGTTAAGGTCCAATGAGCTGGTCTAAAGGTCACCTTTTCACACACACTTTCGCCGGGCGTGTTGGCGAGCAAAATCGGCGGGTTGCAAAGTTTCTCTTATCACAAATAACAGTCAACAATTATGCGTATAGCGAGGTCGACACCTAGGCCGCTTAACAGCGCAACAAAAACGTAAAATAAGCTAAAATCTAGGAACTTAAAACAGCAAAACCGTACGCGAGGCGACCCGGGTTTTTTGGTGAACACGTATGAGCTGTCAAAAAGCAAAGTGCAAATTCACACCTCAAAATGGCGGGAAGTTAAAAACGTCATCTGTCAACTTCAATTCCGAGCCACAGAGAGATTGCCCGCGCTATGACCATGGAACTAGGAATTATGGCGCGAACAATCCCCCCGCCCGTGGTCGTAAGGATTTACGTCCACTTACTAGTAAATGGGTAAGCGTGATAAGGAGCAAACGGCTCGCTGCAAGACAGAGTCTCCGACCATTACCTCGGCAACCCTGGGAACCCCATCCGACCCGTAGATCAGCTTAAGAATGCGCCCACGGCGCCAGTATAAAGGCAACAAATTAGGTTCCTTAATCAACACTAGGTCACCAACTTTGGGTGGATCAGATTTGTCAGCCCACTTAACCCGCTGCTGCAAAAGATGCAAATACTCTAGTGACCAACGGTGCCAAAAACTCTGAGTCATCTGTTGCAGCAGCTCAAAACGGGACAAACGTGAGACCTTCACGTCCCTGAAGGGGTATTCGGGTAGAGCGTTAAGGGGCTGACCAATCAGAAAATGACCGGGAGTTAAGACCTCCAGGTCATTTGGGTCAGATGAGAGGGGACAGAGTGGCCGAGAATTGAGTACAGCCTCAATTTTGCAAAACACGGTGGCGAGTTCTTCAAAGGTTAAAACAGTTTCGCCTATAACGCGCCGGAGATGAGTCTTGGCCACCTTAACCACGGCTTCGAATATTCCACCCCAATGAGGGCAAGCTGGGGGGTCAAACTTCCAGGTTACCCCCATCTTGGACAATGCTGTACTTAATCTAGTCTTATTGCTAGACAGGAATTCGACAATTTCTTTTAAATATCTATCAGTGCCCTTATAATTGGTGCCGCAATCCGTGCGAATCAGGTCAGGCAATCCTCGACGAGAGACAAATCTACCTAGCGTGGCTACAAAGGCTTCAGTGCTTAAGGCACTCACAAGTTCTAAATGTACCGCCTTGGTAGCGAGACATACAAAAACGCAGAGGTAGGCCTTGAGCGATCTGGCGTTGCGGAGGTTAGAGCTCTTGATGGCAAACGGGCCAGCAAAATCAGTGCCAACCCCAGCAAAGGGTCGAGTGGCTAGAACGCGGTCGGAGGGCAGATCACCCATCATCGGCTGTGAAGTATTAGCCTTCAAGCGGTAACACGGAATACATTTGAAAATGACGTTCCGGATGGTGCGTCTCCCTGCCAGAATCCAAAACTCGCGCTGTAGAATAGCCGAGAGTGCATTACAACCAGCGTGGGCATTTTTAAGATGGTAGTGTGTCACTAGCAATTTGACAAAGGTGCCGTCCTTAGGTAGCAAAAGGGGGTGGCGAGCACCATAGGGCAGATTGGAATTCTTGAGGCGTCCTCCAACGCGTAGCATTCCGTTATTGTCCAAAAAGGGGCTTAGGCGAGCAAGGGGGCCCTTCAAAACTAAACCTCTCTTTAGAGTATCAATCACGGATGAAAAATGCTCCACCTGAACCACACGCACCCAGTAGTTCCGGGCGTCTTGGCGTTCAAGAGGAGAAAGCACAGGACTCAAATTTTTATTTTCTGAATTCCGCCCATTATGGATAAAACGTCGAATCCAGCCGGTAACACCAATTAGTTTATCAAGGGAACTGTAACGGTTCAAAAGAAAGTTCAAGTCGGGGATCTGTTTATCCTCAACCACTCCGACTCTTAAGCCCGGCAATACTTCGGGAGCCGAAAACCTATTTTGAGGCCAAGTCGTCTCGGATTGGGATAGCCAACCTGGCTCCCACCAAAGGTGATGGTGGACCAGTGAAGAGGCCTCACAGCCGCGGGAGGCGCAATCGGCCGGGTTCAGTTCTCCGGGTACGTGTCTCCAAATCACCGGTACTGCAGAGCTCTGAATTTGGGAGACCCGATTCGCCACAAAGACCTCTAAGTTGTGAGGCGCGGCTCGTAGCCAGCAAAGGACAATCTCACTGTCCGTCCAGGCATAAACGTCGGTCAGATCGACCGCAGATGCCAAAGAGGAACGGACGTGGTTCAAGAGGCGTACCAGAAGGGCGGCGCCAGACAATTCTAATTTCGGGATAGTTAACCGTGACCGAATAGGGGCCACCTTGCTTTTTGCCAAGACGAGATGCGTCGCGACCTCACCGGCGACATCGACAGTCCTCAAATATACCACGGCGGCGTATCCTCGTTCGGAGGCGTCGCAAAACCCGTGGAGACTGGCATGACACCTTCCTGTTGGTAGGAAGCGTCGAGGCATGGAAATTCGGTTAACTTCAGGAAGTGAAGACACAAGGGAGTTCCACTCCTTCAATAACTTCCCAGAGAGTGGTTCGTCCCAACCGAGTTCAGCAATCCAAAGTTTCTGGAGGAAACATTTAGCTAAAAATATTACGGGAGTGATCCATCCATTGGGATCGAAAGTGCGAGCAACCGTAGACAATACGGAACGCTTAGTCCAGACCTTAGGAGGTGGGTCTAATTTGACCCGGTAGGTGAAAACGTCTTGGACGGGCTGGTACTGTATTCCAAGGACCGTCAGCAAATTGGGATTTTCGGGATTTTCAAAAATATGAGGATCCTGCTGATCCTTTCCCGGAAGATCCTTCAAGACGTGAGGGGAGTTGGACAGCCACTTGCCCAACTCATAACCTCCGGACTTCAGTATTGCAATTAATTCATCGCGAAGAATCAGAGCTTCCTCAACGCTCGAGGCTCCCGTGCAAATATCGTCCATATAGACTGACGATTCCAAGATGGCTGATGCGCGAGGGTAATTCAGTCGCTCCCGGTTAGCTAGTTCTAACAAGGTCCTGATAGCAATATAGGGGCTTGACTTGAGTCCATAGGTCGTGGTGTTCAATTCAAAGACACGCATTGGCTCATTAGGATTTTCGCGCCACAGAATCATTTGGTATCTCCGATCATCGCGATGTACCACCGACTGTCTAAACATCATCTTGATGTCAGCTACGAAAACAATTTGGTGCCGGCGGAAATGCGTGAGGATATCGGAGATATCCTTGATCAGCTTAGGACCGGAGTGCAAGCATTGGTTCAATGTCACCCCGTTGGATGTGGCCGCGGAGCCGTCAAAAACCACTCGAATCTTCCCCCCAGGGGTCTTCAAGACGGCATGGTGGGGTAAGAAGTAGTGCTCGTGTGCGCGCCAATCAAAATTGGATGGTGACATATGCCCCAGGCCCTCGTACTCGCGCATAAATTCAACGTACTTGGAGCGGAAGGTGGGGTCGCGCCGCATGCGCCGTTCCATGGACAAGAGCCTCTTTTCCGCCAAGGCCCGCGATTGACCAAGTGGGGGGCGAGAAGCGAGAAAGGGCAAGCGAGTTACAAATCGCCCATCAACACGGCGGCCTGTGTTGTTTTGATAAAACAACTCACATTCAAGGTCAAGAGGGTCAACTCGTGCGGCATGCGGCGGCTCCTCAACTTCCCAAAAGCGCTGGACCACGTCCGACAGCGTCAAGCCGGCTGCTTGGAATTGGTCCAGCACCGGTAGGTCCGAAGACCATAGCACGGGTCCAAAAAAGCTAGAACCGAATATAGTGGACATGGCACATAGGCCATCCTTCTGCAAAACCCTAATTTCCCCTGACAAGACCAGGCCCAACACGTCGGAACCCAACAAAAGGTCCGTAGGACCGGGTTCAGTCCAGTGGGGGTCAGCTGGGTTTAGGCCTGATGCACAGGACACCGCAGCGTCAGTTATTCGGACCTGCGGTAGGGGACCTAAGATATTGTCAAGGACTGACACCTTGACCAAGACCCTAAAATTGCCCGTAACGGGGCCAAACATTAATTCCGCTTCCCCGGTAGGAGTCGAGGGCTCTATACCCCCGATGCCTATCACCCGTCCTGTTCGCGGACTCCAAGGGAGCCCTAGCTCACCCACCAAACGAGAAGAAGCAATACAGCGCTGTGAACCCGAATCCAAAAGGGCGCGAACGATTAAAAATTCACCCTTCGGGTTGAATACCTTCACTGAGACAGTCGGCAAAAGAATGGTCTGACAGACAGACTGCCGGAGGTTCAAGGTCTCAGGAGAAGTTGCTGTGGTGGGGGCTAGGGCGGCAACTACCTATTGGTGGTCGTCCTCATCAAACCCGTCCTCTAACCGGGGAATCTCATATTGAGACTCAGGGGGGACCTCCAACGGTAAGGGGGACAGACCTCCATTTGGGTAAACCCATGCGTCATCTCGTGGCGGCAGCACGGGCCTAGTCATACGGGCTGAGGTCGGTAGGACGTAGTAAGACTGTCGACCCGCTCGAGGTGGGCGGCGTTCGAGGCGTGGCCACTCATGAAGCGGAGGTGAGTAGCGGGTAGGTCGAACCGTAGACGGGGCCGCCACAAATCTCCCATCAGAACGTCGAGGGGGGTTGGCACCCCCCTCACGGGGGGGTGAAGCCCCCATAGGCGGGGTCGAAATCCGAACGCGTCGGGATTCATGGCCCTGATCAGGGGACCGACGCAAATAATCCGGGGAGCGATCGGTAAGAGCTCCCCCGCCCGTGCGGGGCGCGCCCTCACTCTCCACCTGGCGGCCAACACCATTCTTGTTGGCGCACAAAATCTCCAGGTGGTTACCCCTACAGATTGGGCATGGCCGTTGCTGTTGGCAGTCCCGTTGCATGTGAGCTCCCAGACAGCTATAGCACCAGTGGCGGTCTCTTGCAATGCCCCTCCGATCCTTGATCCGCTTAGAGAGAAACTGGGGGCAAGAAAGCACCTGGTGGCCTGGACGCCTGCAATAGTTACAGGGGGTGGGTTCAGTGGCAGCAAGTCCAGTGTAAACGGGCCTTGGTCTCCGGTCGGCGGCCCCTTTACCAGGGACGCCAGTGTGACCCTTTTCCTTCCTCAGCTGGGCAGGCCGCTCTGGGGTCCTTGAAGGACCAGCAATACCGGAGTTATCAGCCTGCCGGCACTCTTCCTCAAGGAACTTTAAAAGGTCCGCAAAGGGGGGCAGGTAGCTGGCCCCGTCCCCACCATACCTTTGCTCAAAACGCAGTTTCAATTCGGGAGGTAGGCGGGACAACACAATGTGTAATAAAAGGAAGGACCACTGGTCCACGGGAAGCTCTAAACGCTTAAGAGCGTTGCAGGCTATAATCAGTGGGTTTAAGAGCGATTCTCTTAAATGAGACACCCCATGGACACGTGGCAGCGCTAGGATTTGTGCCACGTGTGTGTCTGCTAACCGGCGCACGTTGGCATACCGCCGAGTCAGTAGTTCCCGCGCGGTGGTATAACTCTCCTCGGAGAGGTCTAGGTGGCTAACTAAACCCAGAGCCTCTCCCTGCAGGGAAGAGAGTAGATAGGCCAGTTTCTGGCAGGGAGACAGGTCCCTTCTCGCGTCCACCAGGCTATCAAAGAGGCTGAGAAAGCCTAGCCACTCGCTCAGGTTGCCAGAAAAGTGGGGCAAGTTTATTGTTGGCAACTTGCCCTGTAAAGCAGGCTGCGTGGTGGGTCTGGTGGGAGACTCAAGAATAGAGCTCATTCTCGCCTCCTTCTTGAGCCTCGCGGCTTCCTCCACCAGACCGTCTGTCAGCTCAAAGAACTGTTCGTAGTCCCGCACTGAGGACTCCAGTGATTCCGGAGGTAGCTCCAATGCCATGAGGTCTCGGAAGGCCCCTTCGACGACTGCCTGCCTGTTCCGCACCTGCTCGCACCGCTGGAGCAGTGCGGATGCCCGGTCCTCCCGGCCTACCAAGGCGTTGGCTGTAGCAGCCCAACGCAGCTCTGATTGAATTTGCACACTCAATTTTTTGTGGGCTGCCATCTTAGGTAGGTACAAAACAACTTAAATAACAGTAGTTAACAACTTAAATAACAGTTATTTTAATAACAGTTAAAAAACATAAAATAACAGTTATTTTAATAACAGTTTTTAATAACAGTTAAAAACAAAGTTATTTGTTACAACAAATTAATAATCAAACAAGAATTACCCACTTTAAACACAAACAAATTACTACTTAAATACTATTTATTAATTAGAATTATTTACTTTAAAACAAGAATTATTTATTTTAAATACATCAAACAAACTACTTTGTTACCTAACCACGAGGGGTTCTAGCAAACAAACAAAGTATTTGTTGGTTAAAAGTACCAAGAGATACAAATTAAGCTATCAATAATTTATGTTAAGTCAATCAATAACATAAATTAAAATAAAAGAAAAATTAAGTTTTTAATTACCCGTACTAAGCCACTAGACTCATACTAAGCACTGCAAATTACAAATTGGCTTGGTAACCTACAATTATCAAATTATATTAATATTAAGTTTATTTATTACAATCTACATCTAACTGTTGGCCAGTTACGGACCACAAACAACAATTAGATACTGTTAATTATTAATCAACAAAAATTAACAAAACAAAATCTCAATAATTGCAATTCTTATACAGGCCTACATGTGACAAGGTAGGCTATGGTACTAGTAACTCAATAAGCCTGTGTATTAATAAGTTATAAGGTCCATTAATTTACAATAAATGAGTTAACCCTAGACGGCCAAGTTAAGTCACAGTAATGCCAAATCTGTCCGCGGAATCAATTCAACCGCGCTCTGTCTACCAAATGTTGAGGCCAACGGCTTGGCCAACGAAACAAGGCCTGGACTACTAGGGTCAGGGGCCCATCAGCTGATACCTGAGTCCAGGGTCGTTGCCCTAAGGGCCTTTATCCGCGGTCAGATTTGTTCTCTCCGTAACTTATTAGTAGGGTTGCACTAACCTTCTTCGCTGTAGTCAATCCTTGTACGGCCTGAGGGTGTATGAGAGTGGTGGTGTGGTGTGTTGTGAAGGTAAAGTGTAAATGTGGACTTCTCAGACAGCTAGGCGCCGCAGGCAGGCAGCCAGCTGATGGCCTGCAGGCTGTACACTCGGCTGGTCACTAGTTAAGGTCCAATGAGCTGGTCTAAAGGTCACCTTTTCACACACACTTTCGCCGGGCGTGTTGGCGAGCAAAATCGGCGGGTTGCAAAGTTTCTCTTATCACAAATAACAGTCAACAATTATGCGTATAGCGAGGTCGACACCTAGGCCGCTTAACAGCGCAACAAAAACGTAAAATAAGCTAAAATCTAGGAACTTAAAACAGCAAAACCGTACGCGAGGCGACCCGGGTTTTTTGGTGAACACGTATGAGCTGTCAAAAAGCAAAGTGCAAATTCACACCTCAAAATGGCGGGAAGTTAAAAACGTCATCTGTCAACTTCAATTCCGAGCCACAGAGAGATTGCCCGCGCTATGACCATGGAACTAGGAATTATGGCGCGAACAGATGCTTAGTCATATTTCTGATAGACCAATACATCTTTCATGTTTTGGTACTTAAGGATTTAGTATGTCTAGTAGATACTTTTGAAACCCGTGGACTAATTCGTAGATCTAGGGGATTACTCGTGGATCTCGGGGATTACTCGTAGATCTCAGGGATTGCTCATGGATTTCAGGGATTACTTTTAGGGAGGAATTTCTCGTAGATTTCTCGTAGAGTTCACGTAGATTTCTCGTAGAGTTCACGTAGATTTCTCGTAGATTTCTCGTAGATTTCTCGTAGATTTCTCGTAGAGTTCTCGTAGATTTCTCGTAGAGTTCTCGTAGAGTTCTCGTAGAGTTCTCGTAGAGTTCTCATAGAGTTCTCGTAGAGTTCTCGTAGAGTTCTCGTAGATTTCTCGTAGAGGAGTTCTCGTAGAGTGGGAGGAAAGGGATAGTGTGTTTTAGAGGAAATTGGATTATTTTCTCGTAGATCTCGTGGATCTCGGAAAGTGGGAAGAAAGAATAGTGTGTCTCAAATGATTATTGATGAGCGGACTTTACAACATGGTTGCGACTCACCGTTTTTGCTGCATTTTCCGTGGTTGCTTCATGAGTGAGTTGTTCTGGCAATCCTTCTCGTGAAGGCAACGATTCGGGATCAGTCAGCCATTCATCTTCTGGCGCCGACACGGTTTCCTGATCACCAAGTTGAGGATCTCTGGGGAGCTGGTCATGGGAAACTTTCCGTGGTCGTCCTCTGCCGACTACGTGTGCCATTCCTTGGTTTCCATAATTATTATCATTTTCAGTGCATTCTTGAGTGTAGTTACGAGTCTTTCAATTTGACCATTTGCTCGGCTAACTCCTGGCACTATAGCGTGAATTTCTATTCCGAGGTTATCACAATAGTTTTTGAATTGCCACAAGAGTTCTCTTCCTCCATCAACAATGATTTGATTTGGTGTTCCGAATAGGTGCTCACTTCGTTTTAGGGCAGCAAGCGTACTGTGCGGATTATTATTCTTCTTCTTCTTCTTTATCAACCGATAGACGCCCACTGCTGGACAAAGGTCTCTTGCATGGACTTCCACAGGCCTCGGTCTTGCGCCGCCTGAATCCAGCGGCTCCCTGCGACTCGTTTGATGTCGTCGGTCCACCTGGTGGGGGGTCTGCCAACACTGCGCTTCCCGGTGCGGGGTCGCCACTCCAGCACCTTGGGACCCCAACGACCATCAGCTCTTCGAACTATGTGCCCCGCCCATTTCCACTTCAGTATCGCGACTCGCTTAGCTATGTCGGTGACTCTGGTTCTCCTCCGGATCTCCTCATTTCTGATTCGATCCCGCAGGGACACTCCGAGCATAGCTCTCTCCATCGCCCGCTGAGCGGTCCTGAGCCTACTTACTTATTTATTTATTATTGGTATATTATTGGATTATTATTGGTTGCATAATAAAATAATACGTACTTCGCTACAATGACGTACTGTTGACATTTGGAGTTCCTAGCTTGCCCGTGATGTCCATGTGAATACCTTGGAAGGCAGCTGTCGGTTTCTGGATTGGGTTCAGTTGTGCTTGTACATCACCCGATGTACCTTTTGAAGCTTTGCATATTACGCAGTTTTCGACGAATGTTCGAACTAAGGTACTCATCTTGTTAAACCAATAGATTTCTTTGATTGAGCTAGTCTAGGTGTTTCGTCACACTTGGGTTTCTGCTAAAAATTTAGCGTGTTAGAGTCGTTCGCCTTTTCTGTATTTGTCGGGGCTCTCGAGTCTGATTTCCAATTCGCCAGTATTAACTCTGGTCTTTGGATAGCCACGGATGAAGAGATGTTCGTATTTATTCAAAAGCCCTCGTAGCTGTGCAACTTCATCATCATTAGTCATATCACAGTCTAGTTTATCAAAGATAGGGTTTTTCGTACCAATTTTAACGATTATGGGAGCCAGATTAGTTCCTGCGACTCAGTTCACACTTGAGGTTAGTGAACGTTCTCGTCTGTAGCACACATCATAGGTATGACCTAGTTTCCTGCAGTACGTGCACGTGGTCACACTTACAGGCTTAGAATTCTTCTCATCTACTTCTGGCTTAGTTTCTTTTGGCTTGTACCAGCAGTCATTAGTAGTATGATTCGTCCTCTTGCATATGCGGCAACTTGATGTTGATGGTGTGCTATCTGAAACACGTGGACGTTTGCCAGGCGGTCCTTGAACTTGTTGTGAACTTGGTTGTGGGCGCTTCTTCCGTATTGATGATGCAATCGAAATGAGTTCAGGTACTGTGGTTGCTCTAGCATTTAATAATTCAATTCGGAGACGTTCGTCGTTGACGCAACCAATTACGGCTTCAACCGCATGTTCATTTTCCAGCTCATCTTTGGTGACTCTCCTCCAGAGGACCCAGGCACGTGATAGAAATTCAGCAATGTCCTTCGATGAGTCGTAAACATGTTCTCTAAATCGGAGAATATCACGGGAGTATCTGTTTTCGGGTTCGAACGTGGTGATGAGATTCTTACGCAGTTCATCCCATGTAGATGTGGTCACCATCCAGTCATCAACCCACATTTTTGCTCGTCCCTTCAACAGGCTGCATACTTTCATTC
The DNA here is from genome assembly GCA_029955525.1 of Oeneis ivallda. Taxonomy (NCBI): domain Eukaryota; kingdom Metazoa; phylum Arthropoda; class Insecta; order Lepidoptera; family Nymphalidae; genus Oeneis; species Oeneis ivallda. The sequence goes on from JARPMR010000019.1 coordinate 7,512,110, forward strand.
GGATATCGAAGTCATTGATTTTGTATGCTTCAACTGCTTTGTCTATATGCTGACACCATTCACGTACACCAACGTTGGTATCTGGGTCAAACGATGGTAGGTAAATGTCCTTGATCCTGATTTTTGACTCAACATATGGAGCACACAAACGTTCCGACATCGTCTGCATCATCTGCATCATTTGCATGAAAAACTGAGGTGATACTCCACCCGTAGACTGATAAGGCACTTCATTACGGAGTGCGGCGCTAGCGTCGTTTTGCTGCGGCACATTTAATGATCGACCAGATGAGGTGGTGGCCGATCCCACTTCTGATGACGGCTCAAGGCCGTCAGAGTCATTTTTTAATAACAGTGACGTCAGCATTGCTGACGTCACAATCTTCAATACTTTCACTCATAGGAATCAAAACACAACTTGTCGGACTTTAAACTCAAAATTATTTATTTAGGCCAACCTGTGGCTCTTATGACACGTCAAGATTCTAACACCGGTTCGGAAAGCGGATTCTGCTGAGAAGAGCCGGCAAGAAACTCAGCAGTTGCTCATTTCAAAATTAAAACTTTACTTTTATTACGACAACTCTCAGAGGTCCGTACGGTCCGACGCCTCGAGCGAGAATGAGCTGCGAGGGATCGGCCGCCCGTATTTAAATGAAAGCATGCTTGTACAATCATCTTTTGTAAATTGTTTGCTACCGTCCAAATTATGTTTACAAAATCATATTGAGGGTAGTTAACATTGATTAACAAAGAAATGTTTGATTTGTGATTCAAACCGTCTAAAAGCGGTTAGTTATTGAAATCTAGACTTTCTTGACGCCGCTGAATGAGGTTAATAACCTCTTCGCGCCGACATATTTAATTATTTTAAACTAAATTTGTATATTAGACCTAGAATTTTCACCCTTAGGGTGAATTAAGACGGTTAATTTTCGCAAAAAATTTCGCAACGATGAACGAGGCACCCTCTAATTTGGGCCTAAGCAGGTGATTTTGATTCCCTGTGTGAGCAAATCGAAATTAGGAGAACCGTGGAAGAACCGCCTGCGGGATTTGTCTAAAAATTAGGAGAACCGTGGAAGAACCGCCTGCGGGATTTGTCTAAAAATTAGGAGAACCGTGGAAGAACCGCCTGCGGGATTTGTCTAAAAATTATTTTGATCGCAGTCACCTCTGATCGAATGAAACTCTTTCGCGAATGCCTAAAATGCATTGTTGCAGCAGAAATACCTTAAATTCAGTCAATCATCACAATTGGGATGGTGGCAATGATTGATGTAGTTTTTCCACAATCGACCAGCCGAGCTATTGTGCCGTGGGCGGGACACTTCACGTGTAGGAAGTCGTGGGCACTGGCCATCAACTAACTAATAAATAAAAAATAAAAATCTAAAAAATAAATTAAAAAGCCTTTTATTCCTTGAAAAATAAATTTTTAACAAATCGATTCGTTGCATGTATTGGCGTGGGGTAGAAATATTCGTTAATTATATGGGCAAAACTATTATAGCCGAGCAGGATGAAAAAGTAAAACCAGGGAATACCGATATTCAACTATTTATTTCATCGGTAATGTTCAAACTTTATTTTATTGTCATCATGGATCTATCTGTATTTTATTGTGTTGTTCAGTATAGATCCATTTATTATAAAAATGACTCTACTACCCGTTTCGCAAGGTGCTATAGTCGTGGAGAAGAAAGGGCAAAGAAACTCCACGACAGCACATCTTTTAAAATATAAACTTAAATACATATTTAACAGGTATTGAAAGTATTAGTTATAGGGGAGCAGCAATTAACCGTAATAACAAATAACCAAATATTAAGTAAACACTGGCTAACGTTAATAACAATCAAAATATAACTAAATGCTAATACTTAACTTTCACAATCCAGGACCACCCTGCGGCCCATCTGCAAATCACGTCACGTGTGAACACCACCAGTTGTCGAATTGAAATACAAGGAAAGACTGTGTGTTTTGACAAGATACACTGGTATTTATGTGTTGCCACGTCCGTGGTTTGTTATAAAATAGATATACATTTGACTCTTTATATTATTGTATATTGACCAGTATATTGACTATCATGACAGTAGTATAATGACAATAATTATAAAATATATTCATAATCTTGTCATCATACCATCGGTATATTGACATTGTATATTGACGTAGTATAATGACAGTAATAAACATATTCGTAATCCCGTCATCATACCGTTGGTTTATTGACATTCATTTATCATATTGTATGATGACATACATCCTCTTGATTTACTATCATGACAATGATCTAACAGTAAATCACCACGATCCAAAATAGCAAATCACAATAATCCAATCAATATAACATGTGAAACACCGAATTCTGAACCCTAAAATCATATGTGAATATATTCTGACGCAATATATTTTATATTACGCTAACACGGCCATACTGACTTGTACTTCGCTCTCGAAGTACATCAAAAGGTAATCCACGTTACTGTAAAATCTGTAACACATCAGTCACCTGTTGCCCATGAAAATGGGTTTTGTACGAATAGAGATACTAGACTGTTACTATAACAGTAGCAGTGCTAGTATCGTCTAGTACAAATCATCTAACATTACTAACTAATATTCAATTAGTACTAGTAATGATTAGTGCCAACAGTCTGGACTCAAAATTTTAGCCACCGTAGCAGTGCTAGTATCGTCTAGTACAAACCATCCAACATTACTAACTAATGCCCAATTAGTGCTAGTAATGATTAGTACCAACAGTTTTGGACTCCAAAACTTAGCCACCTGCTGCCCATGACAATGGGTCTCGTACAACTAGATATACTAGACTAACCACCATACAACAAGTAGCAGTACTAGTATAATCTAGTACGAGTCGTCTAACATTACCAACCAATAACAATTAGTTCTGGTAATGATTAGTGCCAGCAGTCTTCACATCAAAATGTATAATCACCTGCTGCCCATTACTATGGGTCTCGTACAACTAGATATACTAGACTAACCACCATACAACAAGTAGCAGTACTAGTATAATCTAGTACGAGTCGTCTAACATTACCAACCAATAACAATTAGTTCTGGTAATGATTAGTGCCAGCAGTCTTCACATCAATATGTATAATCACCTGCTGCCCATTACTATGGGTCTCGTACAACTAGATATACTAGACTAACCACCATACAACAAGTAGCAGTACTAGTATAATCTGGTACGAGTCGTCTAACATTACCAACCAATAACAATTAGTTCTGGTAATGATTAGTGCCAGCAGTCTTCACATCAAAATGTATAATCACCTGCTGCCCATTACTATGGGTCTCGTACAACTAGATATACTAGACTAACCACCATACAACAAGTAGCAGTACTAGTATAATCTAGTACGAGTCGTCTAACATTACCAACCAATAACAATTAGTTCTGGTAATGATTAGTGCCAGCAGTCTTCACATCAAAATGTATAATCACCTGCTGCCCATTACTATGGGTCTCGTACAACTAGATATACTAGACTAACCACCATACAACAAGTAGCAGTACTAGTATAATCTAGTACGAGTCGTCTAACATTACCAACCAATAACAATTAGTTCTGGTAATGATTAGTGCCAGCAGTCTTCACAACAAAATGTGTATCTCAACTGCCGCAGCCGCAGCTGGCGAAGCTGAATCATCAGCGGTAAGGAGCACAAAATCGTCGTTGTTGTCGTCGTCATCGTCAAAACATTTGAGTCGTCAGATCAGTAATCATCGTCATATCAACAACATTTGTGTCACTTTGATCAGGTCAACTATAGTTACACAGTTCAGAATGTATTCACATTTACAACAATCGAACATCAATATTCGGAATCTGAATATAAAGTATTAACTGCACCGTTAACTTAATTTATAACCTTATTAACTAAGATTCTTATCAAGTTTATGGTACAAGATACAACATAATTATAATGGGTCAACACCCATATTAACATTTTCCTTTTCCTTTCTTTTATGACTGATGCAATCATTAAGTATTTATAGAATTTTATTTTTATGTACCTCTCTTTCATAAAAGAAATGAAGATTTTCTTTTAAAAGGTAGTATGTTATGTTCAAAATTTAAAATTATTTATTCCATGTACCTAGGCCAACTTGTGGCTCTTATGACAAGAGAAGAATCTACCATCTAATGTTGGGTGTTTTGGCAATTCAACATAAGGATTTCGTAAGGAAAAACGTGTAAGATCAACCTGGCTTTGAAAACTCTATTGTTATCGCTGTAGCTTAGTTATGTACCGGTACCATATTGAAATTAATCTTATTTTGATACTGAAGAGATCTGTTCACATTAAATTAATGATGAGGCTCGAAACATTTTCAAATTCAAATTCCAGACCTTCAATAATAATTGGCTATCTGTATTTTTGGAAAAGTATTTAAATATATTTACGTAGGATTTATTTTATATCTTTTACAATAATTATCCTTTTCTCAAAAGAAGCGAAATTTATTAGAAATACAATATTTTTTGTTTATTAATTTGGGATTCCCGCGAAAACAACCGGTCACGTGATATTTACGAACTGTGACGTTTAAATAATGTTTAATTTAGATTTATGTTTAATAAAACGAAAGTAATGAGACTATTCATCAGTAAGCCTTTGATTAGATGTACTTAAAAACATATATTTTGTGATTTTAATTTTTATTATTGGTAAAACTTTACTTGGCCGTAATTCACCCTTTATAAATCGTAGCAGTCCATACCGTAGATCAATAATTTTATTCGTTGATTTAATCATTTAGGACAACAGTTATTATTTAATAGTTACTTTAATAATATTATATTGAAGATAACATTGAATTGTGAAATATGCAAAACCAAGGACTGGGTATCATGTTTGTATGAATATTGTGTTAATATGATAGCAAATAAGGAATATCAATAACTTTACTTATGATAATAATAGTTCGGTACTAGGTAGAGTCTACCTAGTCAGTTACCTACCTAGTTGCCAGTCGGCAACGGGATAAGAATTGAGTAAGTCAGAGAAACGACATCCAAATTGTTTTGTCATAAGTTGAATATTTACAAGTAGGTACTAGAAAGGAAAATAAGTCCAAGTATTCGGATTTGAAACGGATACTTTCCATCAATAATCAGAATAAGAATTAATCGAATTTCTAATGTTAAAAGGTTTTATAGTATTTCATTAATTTGTCATTAAATGTGTATTGTCAAAGGGAAGAAACTAAGATATCAAAGTAATTTATAATGCTCGGCCAATCTGACGATAATTTACCAAAATAGCAAGGTTTTATTATTATTATTTGTTAAGCTCTTTTTTTTTCAGTCAATTACATTGGGCAAACAACGTAAAGATCTATTAATGACTTTACTCCCTGGTTTATCGTCAACAGATGAACATATTGATATTGTATTTTGTACCATTTTAAACATTGTCAAGTACGACACACAAATATAAAAACTCTATCATAAAATCTCTAAGATGTTCACCTAAACCAATAAACATTGTAATAGTGTCTTACCAGTGCCTTACAAGTATCTCATCCAGTTCACATCCATACTGCGAGCCATTGTCCGCCAGAGAGCTAAGAGCAACGTTGGTAGAAGTTGCAACACCATCGTTTTTATCCTCAGAACCAGGAGTAAGAGTGTCCGCGTTTACAGATAGATACAGAACATCACAGCGCCAAATCCGCTTTAGCACCGAAAACTCCCTCTCTCTCTGATCACTGGGTCCACGAGAAGCAGGATCCACGATTACTGAAACATTTTAAACAAGTATTACTATTTTGTCAGGGCCGGATCAATCCCACTTCTGATATTGGCGTGGGGTAGAAATATTCGTTAATTATATGGGCAAAACTATTATAGCCGAGCAGGATGAAAAAGTAAAACCAGGGAATACCGATATTCAACTATTTATTTCATCGGTAATGTTCAAACTTTATTTTATTGTCATCATGGATCTATCTGTATTTTATTGTGTTGTTCAGTATAGATCCATTTATTATAAAAATGACTCTACTACCCGTTTCGCAAGGTGCTATAGTCGTGGAGAAGAAAGGGCAAAGAAACTCCACGACAGCACATCTTTTAAAATATAAACTTAAATACATATTTAACAGGTATTGAAAGTATTAGTTATAGGGGAGCAGCAATTAACCGTAATAACAAATAACCAAATATTAAGTAAACACTGGCTAACGTTAATAACAATCAAAATATAACTAAATGCTAATACTTAACTTTCACAATCCAGGACCACCCTGCGGCCCATCTGCAAATCACGTCACGTGTGAACACCACCAGTTGTCGAATTGAAATACAAGGAAAGACTGTGTGTTTTGACAAGATACACTGGTATTTATGTGTTGCCACGTCCGTGGTTTGTTATAAAATAGATATACATTTGACTCTTTATATTATTGTATATTGACCAGTATATTGACTATCATGACAGTAGTATAATGACAATAATTATAAAATATATTCATAATCTTGTCATCATACCATCGGTATATTGACATTGTATATTGACGTAGTATAATGACAGTAATAAACATATTCGTAATCCCGTCATCATACCGTTGGTTTATTGACATTCATTTATCATATTGTATGATGACATACATCCTCTTGATTTACTATCATGACAATGATCTAACAGTAAATCACCACGATCCAAAATAGCAAATCACAATAATCCAATCAATATAACATGTGAAACACCGAATTCTGAACCCTAAAATCATATGTGAATATATTCTGACGCAATATATTTTATATTACGCTAACACATGCATTTTTTTTATATAATTAAATATACAATTAAAATTAGATATTATATCTGTATGTATTTTAGTCATAAAATTGTAATTAGGTAATTGTAATTTCTAAAAATAAAAAAACAAATGAAAAATAAATTAAATTGAAAATTAATTTTAAAATAACAATATTTTACTAACATGAAAATGAAGATAAATAATATTATACTGCTTTAATGATTGATTAGGCATTTATTTTCCAACAAATCTTTCAAATTGAAATTCAAAATTATATTTTTCATGTAGAGCGAACTTTTAGTGCAGGTCCTGCTAAGAAAGAGCAAACTTAATGTGCGACTTCTAATGAAAATTCAAAAATTCTAACTAAAGAGTAATGACGTAATATTTCCAGGCAAGAAATTTATGATGGCTTACCTGACGTAATGTGAATAGGTGACGTCACGACTCACGAAGCTTGTGACCTGTAAATTCAACGCTCAATACTTGTTACTATGACGTAATGTGAATATGTAACAGTTTTATGTATCTACGTATAATTTCACATCCAAATTACAACCTTCGATAGCTCAGTTGGTAGAGCGGTGGACTGTAGAGGAAATCTAAACATTGTCATCCATAGGTCACTGGTTCAAATCCGGTTCGAAGGAATATTTTTGTCTTTTAATTTTTTATTCCTTTTAATAATGTTATTAATTATTATTTTGTTAAAAGTAACAAAATAATCAGTAAATGTCGACAAACATTTTTCATAATTATTATAGGTACTTAATTTTATAAATTATTTCGAAAAGCGAATTCTCTTACTTATTTTACTAGGTCACTTTTTAACTTAACTTTGCAAATCAAATGAATTTTTTGGAAAATAATGTTTTTCAAGTTAATTACAAAAAACCGCTGCGGACAGGATTCGAACCTGTGCGGGTAGAACCCAATGGATTTCAAGTCCATCTCCTTAACCACTCGGACACCGCAGCTTGCAGAGAATCTAATAAAATTACGTAATGGTATTCTTGATAGGGTGTACAATGATTTTATGTTATATTTGATGATATTATACATAAATATTATTTTAAGTGCCTACACAAAATGTTAAAAAATGCGATGTATGAATAAAACACAATTTTTTTGCGTCATATTAGTACAAATTCATCTTAAAGTTTTCTTCAAAAAAGAATTGACCGTCTACTTTAAGTACATTCAATAATTAATAAAATACTTCTTTCAAGTTTCAATCACAATCGAAGTTAATTATTATTTAAATCGAAAATATAAAATTAGACTTTTGGTAATACGCCATCTAGTGTGTACTTCAGATATAATTTTTCGTAGCTACTCAACAATAGATGGCGCTATAAAATTAAATTAATGATGCCTACTCCTCACTAGATGCCATTAGTTGATCAAAAGTCTTGTTTTCATAAGTCCTTAAAAAAATTTTACCTTATTTTGTTTTCAGTTTTAATGGTTTGTCATCTTATTTTTAGACTCTAAGGGCCGATTTCACCAACGTAAAATACGTCTTATCCGAGAGTAAATTTTATATTTTGACAGAGTTTTCAATACAAAAACTCAACAACAATGTCAAAACGCCCAATTTATCCCTTGGATAAACTTCACTCGATATTGGTGAAATCGGCACATTTTTAGACTCTAAAAAAAACTGTGTTATTTTAACTTTTTTATTTTTTATATAATATTATTTTAACAAACCAAATTGCTTCAATTTCTAATCGCAGTCCACTATCCGCGGAAATAAATGGAAGTGCGCGCACATAAGATCACCGCGATCAAAAATTGCAGCCCCCTTATCCTGATCCCGCGTCCTTGCCGGAGTTCCTCAATTCCGTCAGGCGTCAGTATACCTGCGAAAAATGGGAGATGCGTGCGTGGGATCGAACTCCGGACGCTCTGAAACGGAGCCCAAAGTCTAGTCGCTATGCAGATAGCGACTAGACTTTGGGCTACAATGGAATAGAATAGAATAGAAATGTTTTTTATTCAAATAAACTTTTTTACAAGTGCTTTTGAATCGTCGATGAGTCTACCACTGGTTCCCTAACCAGCAAGAAACTCGGCGGTTGCTCTCTTCAAAACAAGTCTACAATTCAATAGACATTAAGCTATGTATGCAGTGTTTCCACAATGAGTTCCACAAAAGCATACCTAATTATAATTCAACACGTTAAGACGGGCAGAAAGAAAGCAGCCCCATTCCCGCTGGTGGAACCCGTTCACGACCATGAATGAAGCATGATACAGCCATTGCTTCGCTCAACCATATTCGAGGGAACGTAACAACCCGCATCACACGACACTACCACAGAAATGTTTAAAGAGAGCGTGACATGCTTAGGGTACCCATGTTAAGGCATCGAATTGATATTAATATTTAAATACTCATTTTAATTTTTAAGACATGACTTAGACACACAATATCGGTGTGCATTCGTACAAATGCAAAACTTAAAGCCTTTGCTTCGCGGACTGCGGTGATAAGGTTTGAGTTTGAGTAGATTCAAAAAAATACATTCCAAATTACTTCATCTCTGAGATTAGAGAAAAACATTATAGTCAATAGCTTGTCACTTCCCTTGAATAATGAATTTAGGTTTTTCTGATACACCTTTACCTTGAGTTCAGAACGATTTAATGAAAATTTTATCCGTTCAAAAGCGAATACAACAAGTAGGATGGATTTCTTCTGTTCTAATAATTGTATTTATTCTGTAGGCGTGAAGGTCATTCGACATCCGAGTTCCAGATTGCTAGATAGGAATTTGAATTTAAACCTAAAAATTTGAACCTAGGTAATTTACACTTTCAATTATTTATCTTATTGCTAGAGTTTTCATGGTTTTTCTGACGGAGTTCTTTGAATATAAGACTAGAAACTGAGAGTACAAAACCTAATTTACCAAGTAGGTACCAAAGTACCAAATATGCAAGTCGTACGTACATTCAGTCAGTATTAAGCTTAGAATTAATGTTCAAAGTCAAATACAGTCGTAAGTGTTAACAAGAGAAAAAGATACCAACAACCTTTTACATCTGCTGCAACATGGGCTCTTGATATGCATTTACACAAGCAATAAACATAGAACATAAACTCTAAACTTCACCACGTTTCACTCAGAGACGCTGGATGGACGAGCATAAAAACAAAAGTGTACAGGGATAGCTCGTAAAAGTTACATTAGAAAGCCCTTACTAAATGTAAGCAATAGGCGATAGGTACAGGCGAGAGACAATGTTTACGATGTTCATATGTTTATTTATTAAACAAGTGTAATACACCCCCAACATGTGAATCTATGGCCATTGGCCAGCAGAGCCGTCTTAGGCCATGCCGGGGCCCTTGGGCACACAAGAATATGGGGCCCTGTTGGAAAGTAAAAAAATGAATGGCAAAAACATTTTTCTGTTATGATCATCCACAATTAAGGTGGGCAGTACCCAGCAGCATTAGGATTGAGGAGTTGGTAACTGGTCTGCAATGATGTAGTCCAGTGTTGTAGCGTGGGGAATGGCGATTCCAAATACAAACCGAACCGTAGTCAAGTTAGTTGAATATATTGGTGCTATCCAAAAATACAAAGTTACCGTAGGAAATTTTCGCGAACGAAGCGGGCGCGTAATTTTTTGGACTGCACTATGCCACTACGTAGTCCACTACTTGATACCTACAATAGCAACTTATAAAACGACATTTCTCGAGCGAGACGAGCGTGAATTTTTTTATGACGGCCGTACACTTACACTATGTGCTTCATTGATTCTTACAATACTAACTGCGCGAATTTTTTTCAATTGCACTATGCCTCTATGTAGTTCATACTTGACACCTTCAATAGCAATTTAACAGCGACATGTTCGCGAGCGAAGCGAGCGCGTTTTTTGGACTGCACTACTTATCTGTGTACTTCATACTTGGTCCCTACAATACCAATCAAGAAAAAAAGATACATCATCGCGAGCGGAGCGAGCGCAAAATTTTTTCGATTGCACGACGCTTCTAGTAGTTCATACTTGGCACCTACAGTAGCTGTTCAAAACTGATATCTTCGCGAGCGAAGCGAGCGCGAAATAATTTTGATAGCACTACACCTCTGTGTAATCCATACTATTTGGTATGTACATAAGCAATCTATAATCGACATTATCGCGAGTGAAGCGAGTGCGACATTTTTAACTACGCCACTATGTAGTCCATACTTGGCACCTTCAACAGCAATTTAACAGCGACAAGTTCGCGAGCGAAGCGAGCGCGTTTTTTGGACGGCACTACTTAACTGTGTACTTCATACTTGGTCCCTACAATATCAATTGAGAGAAAAAGATACATCATCGCGAGCGGAGCGAGCGCAAATTTTTTTCGATTGCACGACGATTCTTTGTAGTTCATATTTGGCATCTACAGTAGCTGTGCAAAACTGGTATCTTCCCAAGCGAAGCGAGCGCGATATTTTTTGATAACACTACACCTCTGTGTAATCCATACTATTTGGTATGTACATAAGCAATCTATAATAGACATTATCGCGAGTGAAGCGAGTGCGACATTTTTAACTGTTGCACTACGCCACTACGCCATACTTGGCACCTATACGCGAACGAAGCGAGCGCAAAAATTTTTCGATTCCACTACCTACGCTTCAATGTAGTTCATACTTCGCACCTACAGTAGCCATGTGAAATGGATATTTTCGCGAGCGAAGCGAGCGCGACTTCTGATCGCACTACGCCTCTGTGTAGTCCATACTATTTGGTATGTACATAAGCATACCTAAATGCAAAAAAATTATATTAAGTAGCGCATTAACGTTTCGTCTATTTATTTTTCATTAGTTAAAATATGAAGACTAAATAATTTCAAAGTTCTTAAAATATATTGCGTACGATTTCGAGTAAACGATCGTACATCGTACTAGGGCTAAAAAAATCGTATAAATCGTACCTTTGGCAACGTACGTTTGGTACGTATTTCATAACTGTTAAATCTGGCAATGCCACGTTTACTGTCAAACTCGGCAATGTCATTGGCTTGTCACTGCTCAGTGTTGCCAGAAAGTCGATAACAACGCCCTCATTTACTGAAACTTTATTGTCGGTTAACGTTTTGTTACAATATCTACCTAAAATAGAAAAAAAAATGTAAAATACAGGCGAATATATCGGCTTTTCGGGGCCCCCTTGGTGATGGGGGCCCTGGGCACGGGCGCCGTGTGCCCATATGGTAAAGACGGTACTGGGCCAGGCTACGTACATGTACGATATACGGATATACCTGACAACCTGTTACCGAGTTTGCTGCTCCATCATTAGATTCTCCTCCTCGATCCTCATCTAACACCCATTAATTGATACCATTTTAATGTTTTTTTTTTTAAATTTCAATTTCAATTTCTTTATTGCGACTTTGGGTTTTACAAGTGTTAAAATATACAAGAATATATGAGCAGCCAAACTATGCTTAAGTACAGCATGCAACATTAAAAGAAAAATTATAATAATCTATTACATCATGTTCGTAATCAAGCTAAAATGTCTAACATATTATTATTGTTATTAAATGTCAAATTAAATAAATGTCAAAAGAAACAATACACCACAGTTAAAATTACAAATGTCAATGCACCAATGTCAATTCACGACTTACCAACGTGTTGGTTTAATACTCAAAGACCAACTATCTTAATTGAGTAGTAACATTTTTGATTAATGAGCCCAAACACACCATATCTGCTATAAGTTGCTGAGGAGTTGGGTCCAGCAGACAGCAGCTGTCATTATTTGACTTAATTTTAAGGAAATAATGGTTTGTTTAAGGAATATAATATGTATATAAGGCTTTTCACTACGATTGTACTCGGCTCAATCCTAAACGTCAATGCCTCAACATGGTCTTGAAAGGCGTAGGTGAGGTGAAATCTTCCAACAAGGTCTTTTTATGCTCGTTTTATAGTTATTGAATTTTACTAATGTCGTTTGAAAAACAATTTCGCTTAAAAGCTTTTATTTTAGAGACGAAAAGTATTTAGTTACCTAGGTATGTAGACGACGGTTACTCTTAGCTTTTTGTTTGGTACTCCGTATTGCTGTAAGAGTTGTCTAAATGACAGCTTAACTAGCTGACAGAAAGGCGTTGTGAGTTGTGACCATAGCCACAGTGAGTCATTCATGACCGCTGACTTATCGAAAGTAACATTACCAATTATTAACATATTGTTGGTTAGTCTCATAACACGCAGCAAAAGAGCAAATGGATCAATTAAATTTTTTGCATGAGCATAGGTGAAGACATGGAGAGGACATAGGCTAACTTTCATCCCGGAAAAACAGGAAGATCCCGCTGGATTGCAAAAAATTAACTACCCGCGGACGCAGACGCGGGCAAGAGCTAGTAGATTATACTGAAATCCATCCTACAAAGTATTTACTTCCTAATTTCTTGGGTAAATTAGTTGGAAAGTGGTATTCACTTGGTACTCGTTTTGTTTGTACTTTGTTGACTTTGCGACGCGTGCGCAGTTCGTGCGCATACCTATCGCTGTATGGGTAACGCTAACGATACAATCACATATATACGCAGTTTACGGAGAATTCGTCGAAGATCTGGTTACCACTGACGCTATTTGACGTCATTACAATGTTATTTAGATATCTTTGCGAAGTATGAGTTTCTTTAGAAGGTACTTACCCACTATAAACGGATTGAAGCCGGCATAACCCATTGATAAAGAGTAGACCTTACGGTACGGTAGGTATATGGTAGGTATACTTACCACACCAAGGGTTGCGAGTTCGAAAGTTCATTATAATTTGATGGTAAGTAAGTGCCGATGCTGTCTTTGGTAGCAGGCTTATTTGAAAGGAGTATGACGTTTATGTACATCGGTGAGTATGTAAGTTTTATTATTGAACTCATACCCAAATCGATTTTTAAATTCAAATTCAAAAATTCAAAATTATTTATTTCACGTAGGCCAACCTGTGGCTCTTATGACACCTCATGACTCTACCACCGGTTCGGAAAGCGGATTCTGCTGAGAAGAGCTGGCAAGAAACTCAGCAGTTGCTCTTTTCAAAATAATCATTTTACAATATTATTATGTAGCTATTACATTGTAATAAATTTTTTATACTATCTTGTGTTCTGGATGCCAAGCTGATTTATATCATGCAACTTTGTTAGAATAGAATAGAATATTTCTCCAATGAGGGAAAGTTCCAAAAATGCATACTACAATTGAATAAATGTTAAGACGGACAGACAGAAAGCAGCCCCATTCCTGCCGGTGGCACCCGTTCACGAGCACACCCCGTTTTCACGCAGAAGCGTTTACATGCCTCGTGCCGGAATGCATCGCTTGGCGGCAAGGCAGGTTTTTGATCTTAGATGGTAGCGGGCTTATTTGGAAGGAGTATGACAATTTTAATTGATCTCATACCCCTAATCGGTTTTTACACGCCACCGTGTCAGAACGCATTGCTTGGTGGCAAGCACGTCTTCGATGATAGGGTGGTAACTGGCCACGGCTAAAGCCTCCCACTAGACAACTTACCTGTCTCAATATCATTGTGTAACGATCCGGATTATGCTTATCTAGATGATGCTCACGACTTCGTCCGCGTGTATTAAGGTTTTTAATTTTGTTAATCCTGGGTATGAGCTGTCTTCATTCCAAATTTCAGCCAAATCCGTTCATTGGTTGTGGCGTGAAAGAGTAACAAACATCCATCCATCCATACACCCATTCTCACAAACTCGCATTTATTAGTAGGATTAAAGCACCAACTTTCCGGATTTAAAATAGGTAGAAGAATCTGATGGGTGTATCAGGTATCTCACACGCAAAGGCAATTTGTGAGCGTAATGTGCAACGGAAAAGTGATCGGCAATGCTTTCTTTCAATTTCTTTCATTGATACGCTTGAGTTGAAGTTTGAACGAATGCAATTTTCTCCTTCTGTAGAATAAATTATAGGAGATTAGGTATAATCGGCGTCTTTATTATTTGTAAATGGCTAAGCTGGGTAAGTAAGTAAGTGGGTAGGTAGGTAAGTACCTACTTAATACCTAAGTTTTTTAAGTTAGATTGTGTTGATTCCTTGATTGCAGGAAACATCATGTGTAAGGAGATTCCCTCCAGAGCATAATACCAGATTCTCAAAATATCAGATTAAGTACAAGGGTGATAGATAGGAGAAGCGCGTTTGTCACCTCCTTGTCTCGAAGAGCACGTAAGGTCCTGAGGTCTCTCTCCGCTCGTGTCGGAATTCCGTCCCACCGGACTATGAGAGTGAGGGAATAAAGAATGCACCAGTGTTTGCGCAGACACTTGTGCACTATATTATCTCTCGCGCTGACGACTAATCTCTATGGCAATCTAATAGCGGGTCGGGCTGGTGCAGCTAAAATAGATGAATCCTGTACTTAAATGGCGCAAATATAGGTAGGTATACCTACTCATATTATAGTAATATAGTTATACTTAGCAGACTAAATAACCTCAACAGCCTAACGGTTAAAGGTGCGGACTGAAAACTGCAAGGTCGCAGGTTCGATTCCCACCCGTTGCACTATTGTCGTACCCACTAGTTTGTGGCGTTTGCATAAACCGTGGTTGGCATAGGTAGATGATAAAGACTTTGCTCTAAATATGGGTAATAGTTGGTACTGAAATCTAATCAAATAATGATAAACGAAAATTCTGTTCATACCTAATTCAAGTATAACACGAAAAAGTCCTCAATCCTCATATCGCTGATGATTAGATAATACGATAACAGTGAAATGGGCGTAACAATAACTTGCCTGTTGCGTTGAAACATTTTCACATGATTTTAGTGCAGAATATTTATGAGGGAAAGTCGAATAATTAACTAAAACAACAAAAACGTTTTACCTTATAAACTCTCCCTTCTAAGCAACTAGTCTGAGCATTTAACCAACAGTGAGTAGGTACACGTCAAAAGGAAGCGGGGTTTCCACCGCCATCGAAACGGACTCCATTCAACTCAGAGGAAAACTGCGTACAAGTTGAAGGACCTGCAGCTATTTCAAAATGCATGCCAAGGCACAATCAATATAATTAATTTCAAATGACAGTTTTTAGTCCAAGTCGCAAATTATATAACTATATAGTCGTAGATCAATGTTTTTGTACTTTCTCACTTGTTTTTCTGTCTGCCATTGTAGGTAAGTAATAAATTATTTAATAAGGAAAAACAACATTATTTTTAATTTGGCCATCCGCGCCAACACAAGCACTTCCATCAAAAAAGTCGGAAAGGACTGAGTGAGCAAAAAAGTGTTCAAAACAAGTCAAAATGAGTGAGAGTGGAAATAGCGTTAAAGAAACTAAGTACACTAAAAAAGTGTTAACCACTTTTGTCTTCACAGAGTCCGTCCAGCTTAGCTATTTCCCGATTTTCCTAACCCCGCTTAAAATATGGTAGGCCTGGTTGCAAAAGTTTTTATTAGTGCCAAATATCAGGTAATTAATTGAAATAAGCGTTCAATTCTCTCAGGAATGACATCGCGGGCATAAAATTAAACTCGTAGCTGGTAAAGTACAATATTAGTAAAATATTTGTAGGTAGCTAAGGGTAGTTATACACTAATCGTCTTAAAACTAACATGATTAAGTCATAGTCAGTGATGCGGAAGTCAGTGGTAGTCTTGCCTAATGCCTACATGGGGCTTACAGCGCGAGGCCATGTTTGATGTTATTAATTAAGTTTACGTTACCTTCCGTAGAGTTTGTGTCGTAAACAATTGCCCTTGTTTCTTTGAACTGTCTGACCAACCAGCAACCGATTTTTGAACAGGGTTCTAAAGTTCCTAACATAAACCTACCCCTGTGTCTCTTTCTGCGTCGTAGCTGAGGGTCGTGACACTTCCCATGGATATTATGATAGTTAAGTGTTGGTAGGAGGTTGATCATTTGTAAACTGGACCGCAAAGAAAAGAGTCGGTTAGAAAATTTTCGAAATGAAGAACTACGAATTTTCATTTATTTTACATTTATTAAATGTCAATGAATATTTTAATGTGCTTAAATGAAAATAAAGAAAACATGAATCCAAGCTTTTTAGGGTTCCGTACCCAAAGGGTACCAACGGGACCCTATTACTAAGCCTACGCTGTCCGTCCGTCCGTCCGTCCGTCCGTCCGTCCGTCCGTCCGTCCGTCCGTCCGTCCGTCCGTCCGTCTGTCAGCGGGCTGTATCTCGTAAACCGTAATAGATAGACAGATGAAATTTTCACATATTATGTATTTCTATTGCCGCTATAACAACAAATAATAAAAATTAAATTAAATTAAAAAAATTAAATTAAAATATTTCCATGGGTACATGGAAATATTTTTATTTAATTTTTTTAACGGAACCCTAAAAGAGCGAGGCCCGACTCGCACTTGGCCGATTTTTATGTTTAGTAAATGTAAAATAAATGAAAATGTGTTGTTTTTCATTTTGAAGATTTTCTAACTGACCCTTTTTCTTTGCGGTCCAGTTTAGTTTATATGTTTAAAGTCATTTACATTAAAAATTTTAGGTTTTTAAATGTTTTCTTTCTGATAAGTAGCGTATACCTTTGCCATTAATAGAAGTGAGGTAAGTAAGTGGTGAAAAATTGACGTATACCTAAAAATAGCGCTACCAGGGTTATAAATTATACGCCCAAGTTTGAGAAGAACACGCATTGCTCGAGACTTCGTCAAACGATGAAACACAAACAACACCAAAAACTTGTGACTATTAAACTTTTAATAACAACAAAAAACAATACGAATCGAATGACACCGAGGTGTCTCTCAAGGCCATATTTATCATCGTTCGGGAGCGCGGACTCCCACATTAGGTATGTGGTGGGTAGGTATCATTAATCAATCAAAAATGTAAGCAAACACCATAACAATGCGAATTTTTTACGAGCTTATGTAAAAGGAATAGTTGCTTTATTGATTCATTCGTGGTAAACATAGCTTAGATTGTGTGGATATACAGGCCCAAAGGCCTTTAAACCTACCATTTAACTGAGATGGTTCCTTGATTAATTACTGAGAATAGATGGACTTGGGGTCCCAAGGTGCTGGAGTGGCGACCCCGCACCGGGAAGCGCAGTGTTGGCAGACCCCTCACCAGGTGGACCGACGACATCAAACGAGTCGCAGGGAGCCGCTGGATTCAGGCGGCGCAAGACCGAGGCCTGTGGAAGTCCATGCAAGAGACCTTTGTCCAGCAGTGGACGTCTATCGGTTGATAAAGAAGAAGAAGAAGAAGAAGAAGATGGACTTATTACATTTTCTTTTACATCAAACGGGTGTCATTAGTTGATGAAAAAGTTAAGTCGATTTCTTTGTTTAAAACATTTTTACGCCATTATTTTTACTCGATTACGGCAAAGCCAAAAAGGAAGGGTTATGATTTTTGCAGTCTATGTATGTATGTATGTGACTATTTACAAATATTCAACTGTAGCGCCGAATCTACTGAGCCGATTTTGATGAATGAGATGTCAATCGATTCGTTATTATGGTCCGGATGACAAAGGATACACTTTATACGAACAAAATCAATATGGCGGATGCTACATCAAATTTTTCGTGGTCGGATTACAGTTTTTAAACTTTTTCCACTTCTTCACAACTTCTTCAAAATCTGACTAACGACACTACGGTTATTACTTAGTTTCTTAAAGAGTCGAGCATACGAGTTGTACTCATGATATCCACAAAATCAAATTAACTTTAATTCTGGTTAGTCTTAAGTACAGTAGGGACTAACTTAACTTCGTTTGTGTAGGGTGTACTATACCTTCTCCTATTGAATGAATGAATGAATGAATATACTTTTATTGTACACCACAATTATACAGGGAAATAAAATAATACTTAATACATAGCAAAAACAAGCATACAATATGGCGGCCTTATGGCGGCTACCTAGCGATCTTCCAGGCAACCAATTCCTATTAATTGTATGAGATCCGATTACAGGTAAATGGAGCGCGCCATGCTGTCTGGCACACGCCCAGCGCTCGCTGGTACGTAGCCAAGATCGCCCTCGACCACCTAGGTGGCAGTCGTTCACCTCTGCTCAAGTTATGCTCTATTGAGCAGTTATAATTAACGTATTATGAATATAACTGCCTCGCTGGTAGAGTGGTTAGCTTGTTGATGTTGACTTCATATCACGAGGTCGGTGGAGATTCAATTCCCGGGAAAGGCCAAAAATTTTAGGTATTGGATCGTTTTTCTTTCTTTAAATTCTCAGTACTAGCCCGGAGCTAAGAAAGCAGGCAGTGTGTCATCCCCGTGCCTTGGAGAGCACCTGAAGCCGTCGGTCCTGCGCCTGATATGAGGGGCAAAGAGTTGAGAGTTTAGAAACCAGATCAAAATGTGTAAGACAGTCTGAGAGGTAGCTGATAAAATCGGCCGAAAGAATTGGGCGATTGCTGACCTATAGGTATGTATATTTTTTTCTTCTTTTTTTTTAAAGAATATCAGCCAAGTTGACGTTGACTAATATTCTCCTCTACCCTCCAAATAAGCGGAGAGCATGTGTTAGGAATGGGTACGACAATAGTGCAACGGGTGGGATTCGAATATGCGACCTTTCAGTTTTCAGTCCGCACCTTTAACCGTTGGGCTATTGAGGCTTGTATGTATGTATATCCTAATTCCTAATTGGCCAAAAACCCTTTGATGTTCAGAAATCCCACAAAAAGCATACCGCGGGCAGCTCTGGTTGGAGTCGCAAAGTACGCCAAACGATGGTGATTTAGCCATTGTGTACTTGAAGGCTCTTAAAATGTGTTAATATATTCAGTTTTTAATTACTTGGTAATAAGTCAACGTACTTAAAGCACTTATACAATAATTAACGACTGATATAACTTAATGATAGGTAGAGGCATTACGCAGCGATGCGTGGGCGCGCCTTTTTACCCACAAAAAGTTCAGCTGTCACTGTCCATCAATCAATCATGATCAAAGTGATAATTGAATGTACAGAGAATCTAATTTACTCGTAATCGTTAACTTGATAAAAAACTTTACAATATTGTAGTTTCTGTACCTACGAATAGATTAATAAAAATTCTGTTCGACATAATTAAGGTGGAAGACAAGGTTCTGCCCGCGAAATTCAAATTTAATTTGGTTTTTCGCAATTTGTAACCTAATACGACAAAGTAGGCTTATGGCATTCTAATTGCGACAATGGCAGTATCATCTTCACAGGTTTATATAAAAAATTTTACTTGAAAGTGTCCAGTTTAAGAAATTAATCAAAATATCGACTAATTTGTGAGTAACTCACGTCCAACTCAGTATTTTGATTAATTTCTTAAACTGGTCACTTTCAAGTAAAGATTTTTATTTAAGCCTGTGAAGATGATAATTCCACTGGCGCAATTAGAAGGCCATAAGCCTACTTTGTCGTATTAGTTTACAAATTGCGAAAAACCAAAATATTAAATTTGAATTTCGCGGGCAGACCCTTGTCTTCAACCTTAATCTTAGAAATTAGATAAAATAACTTGTGCCCGCGACTTCATCCGCATGCAGTTAAGTTTTTTCAAAATTCCGCGGGAACCTATTTCTTTTCCGGGTAGTCTGTTACTCTCCAGGTCCTAATCAGGTCGAACTGCTGCGTTGCTTCGTTGCTGCGAATGACAACTTGGCACAAAAAATACACATAAACAAGAAATCACAGTAATAATTTATTAGGTTGTACTTTGGTCAAGATATTAATGTCTTTTGGCATACTTAAACACAATTTTATTAAAGAAGTCTCAGCTGTTGCTAATATACATACAATGATGAAGATTCTGCCTACGTCCACTATACATAGGTACCCATGTGTAGGCAGACTCTTTATAAAAGACGCTATTGCCTTCATTGAATAATTGGTTACAAAGCAAACCGCGTTAATCCTAACGATTTTAAGATTAACTCATCAGTGTTCGTATTTCTTAGGGTCACCATGAGTATTGAGTAGTTACAAGACAAGTACTTTTTACTTTACTTTACGCCGAGTTTCTTGCTGGTTCTTCTCGGCAGGAAGGGCATTCCGAACCAGTGGTAGAGTCAGACGATTTAAAAGCACTTGTAAAAAAGTTTATTTGAATAAACAATATTACTATTCTATTCTTCATTTACTTTAGCTGCCCCCCTAGCCAAATTACACTTCGTAGTATCTATTCTGTTTTTATGATCGTAAACGCTTTAGAGCAGGGGTTTCCAAAGTTTTTTTATCACGCCTCCCTTTTGAAAGGGAGGAGGTGTGATAAAAACCATGGGAACTCCTGCTTTAGAGTTAGTGTGTATTCGTGTGCGTAAGCGTGTATGTTATATACCTAGCAGAATATCAGCGCTGTGGTTACATATGTATCCACAGCATTTAGCTGAGCTAGAACCCTTTCATTGGCATGACATATAGTAGACACTAGTTAAGTTAGATTGTAATTACTTTCTGTTTTTCCATTTTCATGTGTATTTCCATTTTGTTTATTATATTTTGTTTTCATGTCAATGAATAAATAATATTCTATTCGTCTATTCTATTCTATTCTATATATAAGCGTCTAGCGTGAATTCTATTTCGTGGAGCGAAGGAGCGATCAATAACGTTGGTTCGACTGCTTACCAATTAATCGTTTCTAAGATCGCTTCCTCTAAAGTAGAGGTTCCCAAAGTTTTTTTATCACGCCTTCTATGCTTTCAGAAAAGGGAGGCGTGCTAAAAAACTTTGAGAACCCCTGCTCTAAAGCGTTAACGATCATAGAAAGAGAACGGATACGATAATAGATATGTAATATGGCTAGGGGGGCTGGGCAAGCATCTGTGATTTTTCGGAGCTACGTGCGCTTGAGGCAAGCACTTTATCACTTGCTTTAACAGTGAAGGAAAATATCGTGAGAAAACCTGCCTGAGAGTTCCCCATAATGTCCTAAAAGGTGTGTGGACAATAACGGATAATATGCTACGGTGTTTCCATCTACTGCTGGCAAAGTATCGGGTTCACTTATTGCATTATGTCCTGGGACTTGGGAGTGACGGTGGGTGGTCACCCTAAGTTCGCATATTCAGTCGCCCACGCGTGGAGGTTTTGCACATGATGCGTCGAATACAATTAACTCTTTTCGTCCCACGGGTGTCGTTGAACTGAGGCGCCATTGTTTCAGTCTCTTAGGATTAAGGAAGGTTTCTGATAAGTAGATAATTAGGTGTATAATATGCGGTTAATCGTACCTCTACCTTGAATGCGTTTTCTAAACAAAATGATTCAAAAACTCTTGATTTCAAAGTTCATACTGATTTTTACCGGAGGCGGAGTTCAAACTGATTAAGATCTGTTTATAACATCAAATTGTATTGGTATGTTGGAATTCAACCCAAAAAAGATTCATGTTCGTCAGAACTCTGTGGAGACAAGATTGTGCTATGTATGGTGAAAGCTTCTAGGTGTTTTCGCATTTTGTGTCTAGAGTCAGAGACGGTAATCTAACAACCAACTTCTTTGTTTACGGATTTGAAAAGTAATTAAGGACAATTCCAGTACAATTTGTTTTCAAAATTGATATAGGTTATCAATTTTGTAAATCCATTAAAAATCTGTTTGAAAGTATAGAAAGTATTAAGGACACCATAATCATAAATTCCTCCTGATTCTTTTTGTTGGTTCATTTTTAGATAAATGAGATTTAGTAAGTAAGAGTTTGTTTATTTAATAAGCAATTGAATTGCTAATTTTTTTATTCAATTAAAAAAAAATTAAGTGGCACTCGGGGACTGCCGCGGTAAAGCTATTGCACAGCATTTTTTATCAACTTATGCAATTATAATATTTATGCAATATTTTTTTATTTCATAATAAAAATTATGCAAAAAAAAATAAAATAAAAAACAAACAAACAAGAAAATCGAACTATCACTACTTCGCGAGTGAGATTCGACATCATACACCATACGGTAAAGAAAGGGGCCGCTCGCCCACTGCGCCAAATAGAGCTACTTGAGAACCTATAAAATGTTGAACGCTTACTGAACGACGGTGTTAGGTTTTTTTCGTTACGGAATTTCTTGATTCGGTCGCCGCGTTCAAACTGTTTGTCCTAGTTCAAAGCCCGCGATAAAAGCTATGCAATAGCTTAAAATGTGGCTAGACTTTGTACGCACTTTATCAGTCACGTCACAAAAAACGAACGCCACGGCGCGGGCGGCGGCGCGTCGGTTCTCAGCTGTTCGCACAAAGCCAAGTCGATTCGCGCGTCAGTATTAATTTGGGTGTTTTGTAAATATTCTAGCACAATGGCTGGTCGGCGACCTACAACAAAGGAGAGGATGTAACTGTACCCTCGCAAATGTTTACACAAACACACTTCCATGTAGTGTGTAGACTATTATG
Organism: Oeneis ivallda; assembly: GCA_029955525.1. Lineage (NCBI taxonomy): Eukaryota > Metazoa > Arthropoda > Insecta > Lepidoptera > Nymphalidae > Oeneis > Oeneis ivallda. The sequence goes on from JARPMR010000019.1 coordinate 7,535,341, forward strand.
GTGTAGTTTTGGCTAACGATTTGTTTCTCTATTCCCCTTTGACGGCTGATTTGCAAGTTGTTCTTATTAGAACTTTGATTGAGCCGAACGCCGGTACTATTATGAGTTTTTTGTTTCTATCTGAGAACTTTATAAACGATACAGAATATGTATATTAGTAGGTATAATAATATCACTGTTCAGCATGAGTCTAGCTGTCTAGACGGAGCGAGACATCCGTAAAGTGTCAGCATCTATTGGATGCGGAAGGCCGAGGGGATACTGTGGCACTACCAGGCCAGGCGAATAGTTGGTATTTGAAGAACCCGGCGTCGTTCCGTCCGGACGGGCCAACTCTAGTAGCAATTTTCGTTGACTGTTAGTTGGGCCTTTGTTCCTTTGGTTGGCCTTACGAAGGGACTTACTCGGCATCCTCCCAAAAGTTGGTTACCGTTGGCAACAAAACCCCAACAGAAATTGCTACTAGGGAACTCAATAGGCTAATATGGTTTGAAGGGATATTAGTTACGCGATAGAAAGAGAGGCGACTTCTAGGTGAATATAACTTTACTTGTAGCTAAGTTAGCGCTGTGCGACCTGAATTGCGCTTTATTGTGTGGTAGCAAGAGTCGCATTTATTTAAATGATTTTGCGGAGTGAACCTTCTGTACCTGTACTATTATGTATTCTGTGGCTCTACTTAAAATGGTCTATATCTAACAGTGGATGCATTTTGGCTGATGATGATGATGTTCAGCTAAAGATGTTCATTAAACATGTTAGCTGATTATAAACTTTGTAACATATGAGTACCTACTCACCTACGAGTAGGATGATAATCATGTGGGATCAGCTGACTATAAAATATATAGTATAACTATCTTTATCATCATCATCTCCTTGTCCCACGCTATGTGGGGTCGGCACAACATGTCTTGTAAGCCATGTTGTAAGTGGTTCGGCATGACATTTTACGACCGGCCGCCTGCCTGTCGTCAACCCTCTTTGGGAATGCTTTTGTTGGAGGAAAGGATAGAACCGCCACCTTTCGGTTTAATAGGGTAGTGTTGGAATCCCCTTTTTTTTTAAATCCCCAGACTCGAATGCCATCAGGCCTCGAACTCTGGACTGTACGCGAGCACTATATATGTGGCGTCCACGCGTTGGAGAGCTTCCAGTTCTTTTTTAACTTATATTATTAGGTGTAGGATAAGTTGTATTAAAGTTGGGTCTAGACTCCTACTCAACTTTAAGTCTTATTAAAGTTGGAGTTTGACACTTATAGAACTTAATGTCTTGTAATAGTTATATTGCAGTCACAAGAAAACTACTTAGTTGTATAAAAGGCTTAACCACGATGACTAAAAAACAAAGTAGTGCTAGTTATATAAATGTTATGAATTAACGTCTACATGACTTTCTATAAGCAAGTGACAAACACACATATACATCAAGGTGAAGAAAAATCGGTCATTAGGCGATTAACCCAACTTCCATGAAATAACGCCATCTACTCATATTATATTATTTTGGTAATACGATCCTCGCAACAGATCGTAATTTGACACTGTCCCAAACATTAACAAGATAAATGAGTTCAAACTCGAGATATGAGAGCCAACTCGCGATTCCGGGAAACTGATCTTTGGTGTGTTTGTTTCAATCCAAACATCTGTGGCATAATCAGAACGTTCACTTTAACTTGTTCCTTGCTGTCATGTTGGCACCATTGCTTAATCACAAACCGTTGTCAGACTTGTTAGGGTTGTCATTGTGTGAAGCAATGGTGCAAACTTGACGGCAAGGGACAAGTTATAGTGAACGGTCTGTACATTGGTAGGTGCTTTAAAACATTTATTACATTACTAGCTGATGCCCGCGACTTCGTTCACGTGGATTTAGTTTTTAAAATCCCTAAGGAACTCTTTGATTTTCCGGGATAAAAAGTAGCCTATGTCACTCTCCAGGTCCTCAACTATACCCATGCAAAAAATCACTTCGATCCGTAGCCCTGTTGCGGCATGATTGAAGGACAAACCAACAAACACACTTTCGCATTTATAATATTAGTGTGATGAATCTGACATGAACTAACCTATCATAAATCTTCTTCTTTATCAACCGACAGACGTCCACAGCACCTGAACATAGGACTCATTCATGAGCTTTTCCACAAACCTCGGTTTTGCGTGGGCTCTGATTTCGTCGGTCCACCTGGACTCCCACAGTCTTCTTCTGTACAAATAAAACCAATTGGTTGGTTTTTTGTTGTGTTCTTATTTGTCAGGACAAATTCAGAAAGAAGAATATATGTATTTTTGTGTGAAAATCTCAATTTGTTAATTAGTAAATTGCAGCCATGCGAAGCCGGGGCGGGTCGTTAGTACATATTATTATTATATAATATGTACGATGGGTTGCGGTCCGATATCGTCTAGTAAACGAAATGTTCTGCGTTCAATTCCTCTGATTTGTTTGTTTGTTTGTCTAAAAGCTAGTAGTAGTAAATAACAGAGAAAACCGTATCAAAATCCGTTGAGTACTTCATTAGTTCCAAAGCGCACAAATAGACAATATTGGATGGAACGTAGTTCCTTATCGCGCGGTGCGGAAGGGGGCTAGACGGAAAAAATTAAGGAACCGACACTCGACACTTTTTTGAAACCGATACTTTTTTGTTGAATGTGAATTTTGCATTGTGTTCGGTATTTTCGCGGTACAACATTGGGTCTGTCGAGCTGGGATTCGAACCATCGACCTTGGGCTGTTAAGCGACTGCCGAAGCCACTAGGCTACGGAGACCCAATGTTGTACCGCGAAAATACCAAACACAATGTAATCGAAAGGAACTACGTTCCATCCGGGTGTCCCTTGACACCTCTCAAGTTTTTATTTAGAGATTTTTTAAGTACGTCTGCCTAATGCCTATTTCATCAATTGCTCTCAAATCAGTGAGCACGCTGCACGGTCCAGGAAGTGCGATTAGTGCGCGTGTGGCGTGAAGGTCGCTGATAAATGCTTCCTAGCCATGTGGGACCAGCTGCTGTGTACCTACTGTGCAGTTTTGCTCCCACGGTTGAGGCCTGGAAAGACACAAGCAGGCAGAAGGTCACACTTTGGTCACACGTGTTACCTTCTACATGCATGCATGTGAAAACCTCGTGGAAATTCGTCAAGAAGTTTTTGAGAATACTTTTTTTATGGTTCAAACAGACTGACGATCAGACAAAATTTCTTGGATGTTGTAGCTAGAGACGTCTTCTTCTTTATTGTTCTTGTACCACACTATGTGAGGTCAATGTCTTTTTCTTTCGCTCGTTTATGTCATTTGTCAACTCATTAACCACTCCTCTTACACGTATATCCTCTTTCACACAATCTTTATCTTTTCCTTGGTCTTCCTCTATACTTTATTTGTCCTTTTACATGCGTCGTCTTCTATTCGGGACTTATAAATATATATTATAACATTTTTGAGTAGATACACTTCCTATAAACTTTGTAATAATATATCGTGCACTTCTAGGAAATGCATAAATATATTATAACAAATACATGGAAAATAAACGCTAGGAATGTTTCCAAACAGGAAACTCCAGCCCACGAAGTTTCTGTTGCAAATCTATTAAATAAAGTTTACCGACTGCCCTGTTTGCAGTTTACCCTAGCCCTTATCTATACAGAAGTTGGCGAACAAAAAAAATGTGTAACAGATCAAAAGTTATATTTTGTAGTTTTATTGTGGAACTAGCTGATGCCCGCGACTTCGTCCGCGTGGATTTAGTTTTTTAAATCCCTCGTGCTGAATTTCGGGATAAAAGTATCCTATATTATACCTCGTAGTATGAACTTAAATCATGCCAAGTTTCATTGAAATCCGTCCAGTAGTTTCGGCGTGATACGCGGCCAAGATACAGACAGACAGACAGACAGACAGACAAACAGACAGACAGTTGCCCTCAAACAAAAATTTTCAAAATATCTTCAATGTACAGAATTGGACCTGTTACAGTTTTATTATATTACTAGCTGATGCCCGCGACTTCGTCCGCGTGGATTTAGTTTTTAAAATCCCTCGGGAACACTTTGATTTTCCGGGATAAAAGTAGCCTATGTCACTCTCCAGGTCCTCAATTATACCCATGCAAAAATCACGAAGATCCGTGGCTCTGTTGCGGCGTGATTGAAGGACAAACCAACAAACAAACACACTTTCGCATTTATAATATTAGTAAGTATGATTAGAATATTAAATTACATAGGAAAACACTGTAATATTACGTCCATACGATGTATTACATCCATACCTACTATGTAGTATGTAGGTATAATGATCGTTTGGCAAAATTTGACGCCTTTGGAGTAGTTTGACTTTGACAAAATAGTATCCACGATGGCTATATACGATAAATTACGAATGCCAGCTTAAGATGAGCCGTTCATTCAAAGTATCCTGTAGATTCCGGGGTTCAAGTCATTTGGACATATACTGAAGATTGTGATGTCTATAATTTCTGAACTACGAAATTGACGACCTTGAAATAATTACAGGACAATCTCTAAAGAACCTGCTTTCTAACAAAAAAAGAATGGATTAAATCGGAATACGCCTTAATGAATTACAGCGAAATACACATTTTGACTTTCATCCCCTCTCCCAAGGGAACCGTGCTGAATTTCGGGATAAAAAGTATCCTATATTATACCTCGTAGTATTAACTTAAATCGTGCCAAGTTTCATTTAAATCCGTCCAGTAGTTTCGGCGTGATGCGCGGCCAAGATACAGACAGACAGACAGACAGACAGACAGACAGACAGACAGACAGACAGACAAAAAATTAAAAAAAAATTTGTTTTGGCTTCAGTATCGATTATAGAGTGCCCTCAAACAAAAATTTTCAAAATATCTTCAATGTACAGAATTGGACCTGTTACAGTTTTATTATATTATAGATAGATAGAAGATAGAAGATAGATAATTCTTCGATTTTATAACTATAACTAGTGGACCCGCCTGGCGCCCCAGCTTCGCACGGGTAGCCTACAAAACAAAAACAAAGGTAACATTTGGGGCCTAGAGGTTAATTACTTAGTCTATATCTATGGCTAAAGCCTAAAACCTTCGTATAAATATGGTATGCATGTATTAGATAGAGTAGAGATAGGTCAACGCTCGAGTGACTTGCTGCTATCCGTGAAGAGCAAACAAAAACTATCGTCAGGTCATTGCGATCGTCACTGATGCAACTACGTCCTCCCTGGCTCAGTGGTGAGCGCTGTTGCCTTATAACTGGGAGGTCTCGGGTTCGATTCCCGGCGGGGTCAATTTGGGAATTTATAGTTTCTGAATTGTCTCTGGTCTGGTCTGGTGGGAGGCTTTGGCCATGGCTAGTTACCACCCTACCGTCAAAGACGTGCCGCCAAGCGATTTAGCGTTCCGGCACGATGGCGTGTAGAAACCAATTATTAGGGGTATGGGTTGAATGTTCACTGCCATACCCCTTCCAAGTTAGCCAGCTACCATCTTAGACTGCATCGTCACGTACCATCAGGTGAGATCGCAGTCAAGGACAGGCTTGTCATCGAACAAAAAAAAATTGGTTGCCTGTAAAGTCGGTATACGGGCGAAAGTTTTACGTGACAACCGAAATAGAAGCGCAAGACATGAACCGGTGTGTATGCCTATCTCTCTCACTCTCTCTCTCTCGCTCTGTCTCTCTCGCTCTTAGGCGGGCTAACTGTGCTCGAGTGGAAGGGACGCGTGCCTTTCACTTTTTATGTCTGTCTCTCTCGCTCTTAGGCGGGCTAACCATGCCTCTCACTCGCTCTCATTGTGAGCGCATAACGTGAGCGGAGCGTAACGCAGTTTCTTGAAGTGTCACCCGGCAAACCAATTTATAAGACGTTGTCACGTCAAAAAGCTAATCTTAGAGAACACACAAAACTTGCTACTGACTAAGGGTGAGATCTATAGATGGCACTCCCACTCAGCTCAGGCTCAAGAATGAGTTAAAACGAGACAGATTTATGACAGGACATATTTGTGTCTCATTTTATCCCCGTCCCGAGCCTTGAGCAGAGCCAGAGTACGATCTATAGATCTCAGCCTAAGTGTCTAGTGATCAGTTCGACAATAAATTAAATCATTACTAGCTGACCCAGCGAACTAAGTACGTACCGCCAACAAAAATATTTAGTGGTTGGTCACCCTTATCATGTAAGGGCATGAAAAATAGATGTTGGTCGATTCTCAGACCTACCCGATATGCACACAAAATTTCATAAAAATCGGTCCAGCCGTTTCGGAGGAGTAAGGTAACTAACATTGTGACACGAGAATTTTATATATTAGAATTATTGTACACAAGTAATTTCAGTTTCATAACACTTTATTTAGATTTATAACGTGAATTACACAACCTTACATGTTATAGGGGTTGGAAAGTATTATCGCGTATTTTTCTGTTTTAACGATTGCTAAATTCTGTTGCAATTTCGTGTTATCATTGAACACACTTTTGCTGTTACATATTTTAAATACCGTTTCAAAGTTACAATTACAAAATTTTTGTGCATGATAACAATCTCACCTTGTTTATATTCGACTAGCTGTTGCCCGTGACTTTGTCCGCCTGGACAAAGGTTTTAATAATACCGCGGAAACACTCTGTTTTTCAGGGATACAAACAAAATAAGTATTAAAAAAGAATTAAAAACCCGACTGCTTTAAAGAATATCAATGAAAATATCAAATACCAAATTTTTAAGAAAAAAAAGGAAAAATATTTTCGTAATCACTTTTTCAAACCCTTTAATTTGATACCCCACTCAATAGGATTTGAAGAAAAAAAATTTTTTCAAAGGTTTACAAAAAAAATTGGTTGCCTGTAAAGTCGGTATACGGGCGAAAGTTTTACGTGACAACCGAAATAGAAGCGCAAGACATGAACCGGTGTGTATGCCTATCTCTCTCACTCTCTCTCTCTCGCTCTGTCTCTCTCGCTCTTAGGCGGGCTAACTGTGCTCGAGTGGAAGGGACGCGTGCCTTTCACTTTTTATGTCTGTCTCTCTCGCTCTTAGGCGGGCTAACCATGCCTCTCACTCGCTCTCATTGTGAGCGCATAACGTGAGCGGAGCGTAACGCAGTTTCTTGAAGTGTCACCCGGCAAACCAATTTATAAGACGTTGTCACGTCAAAATTTTTTCAAAGGAGGTTGGCGAATTTTGACGCAGCGTTTTTAAAAACCGTTCAGATTCAGAAAACATTTAATTTTAACTAACATTTTTCAGAGTATTTTTCTGTGAAACCCCCATATTTTTAGATATAGGTATCAAAAATATTAAGATCTTTGTTTCTTTCTAGGTCAGAAACTCTATGGAATTCGCCAATCTCCTTTTTATGTTGACACTCGCGCTGGCATGGCGAATCGTCCACGAGTCGTCGAAAAATCGTCCCACGCAATTGGTCTCTAGAGTGCCACAAAGGAACAAACAAACATAAATACATAAATACATACATACACATAAATACATACATACAAACATACATAGACTGATAAACACATTACCACTCCTTTGCATCGCGCAGTTGGGTGAAAAGTTAGCTCAACTATACAAAAAATCACGTCGATCTGTTGCTGCATGATTGAAGGACGAACCAACAAACAAACACACTTTCGAATTTATAATGTTAGTAAGGATTTATCGTATCTATTTCGCAATTCAAATTCCGTCGGTTTCGCAATTTAGACAAGTACGTACCTACTTACCTTTTTTTTTCAGAAACCTTCAAGTGTAAGGTAAACATTTTGACATGAATATTGTCACGTAAGAGCATATATACAGCAGTAGCTGTAATCGGTCAAGTCATCGACGAAGACTTAATTCACTTCTACCCAGTATTTATGCAGAACACTTAAGTCACCTTATAGTAGACTTTGGAGAGAATATGCTCGTATGATGAATTATTCTTTAGCAACCGAAAGACTACGGACAAAAATTAAAGAGTTCCAATAAGATTTAAAAACTCTTCAGTCCATGCAGACGAAGTCGCGGATATTGAGCCGGCAGGTAAACAATTACGAAATTCTTTTTAAAAAACCGACTTCAAACTCCCGCGCCACTACAAAGTATATAGTTGATATTTTTAAAACCACTCGACCAATTTCGATAAAATTTATATGCGACCACCTGGAAAATATAACCTTTAAAACGAAAAAGAATTTTGCAAATCAGTTCAGGCGTCTTCGAGTAATCCGTGAACATACATAAAAAAAGATTCCGATGAATTGTGTCCTCCTCTTCCTTTTTTGAAGTCGGTTAATAAGAAGAAAAGTTTCAATTCCCTGAAATCAACGGTATTGGTCGAGGCTGGGTGGGTAACATATAGACGAATAGGCATTTTTTCAAATTTACGTGAAAATTGCTACTTCATTTTCCATACAAATCTGCACTCTACGGAGGCCGCGGGTGGGAACCACTCCGTGGGTACGGGGCCTAGAGTGTTACAGATACTATCCTTAAACTATCTAACCAGCGAAAATCTACAATTTATTACAACGAAAGTACATTTATATACATAAGTGTAGCTGTAACAAGCGAATAATGCTCATATTTTACAAAGAAAGTAAAATTATTGTCCGATTTACAGTAAGATATTCCCGAGTTCATTTTATATGGAAATCTCTAGTGTAAATTGTCAAGTTTCTACGTCTAACGTATTCATACCACGCGTATGAAAGTTCTATATTTGGTCGAGATAGTTAGATTGCGATCTACTAGCTAGCTTATGTTCCTTTCTTTAAATGAATAAAGTTATTTGTTTGAAATCTTTATGTGCGTTTAAGCAGTTACCTAAATATTACTTGTTTTAACGGAGAATCAAAATACTGTGAGAAAACCTGCATGCCTGAGAGTTCTCCATAATATTCTTAAAGGTGTGGAAAGTCTGCAAATCCACACTTGGGCAGCGGTGGACTAAGGATTAAAGCCTTTTCATTCGAGGAGAGTCCAGAAGATGTTCCTACGATGGATTGAAAATTTAGATATTTTTACTCGTATGTTAGTTAATAAATTCGTCTGAACTTTATAAGCACCGCAGCACCAAAGAGCTAAAATAAGTAACCTCACCTTTCATCGTAGCTTTTAGAAAGTCCATAAAAGCTCTGATTGATATAGGTAAGTGAAAAGTCGCAACACAACCAAACAATACAATTTACCTTGAAAAGTGGACCAAATTATGTTTAACCCACTACCTTACACCTTTCACCTGTTGTCGAATTATACCTTCGTACAACTTCCCTAGCACGAGTACTCCAAAACGATATTCTATATAGATAGACTAAACTTCCTTCGCAACAAAGAAATTCGCGACAACAAAACACGTTTTGAGCTAAGTACGTAATAGCTAAATACTAAGTTCGGACAAAAATGTGGACCAGCAGTCTGACACTCCCAGTAGCCTTTTAAGAGGCAATAAATCCTAGTTAAAATACTATAAGTATAAAATTAATTTTCGTATTTTACAATCTTCTCTGACTTTGTGACCTGATTTCTATTTAGTAAGTATGGTTGGTATGATCTGGTCTAGGAACATTGTGGGAACTACCGAGATGAGCGTGCAGCATCCCTAGCAGCAAGAACACCCAAGAGTATCAAAAAAAAATGCTCAAGCAGTCAAGCTTATTTATGGCGTGCAATACTCAAATACTTCCGTTAAAACACCTGAGTGTATCGATAGAGTTCTAAGCTGTTATAATATCGTACGGTCAGCTACTGAAAAGAAGCGATCACTTTAGCGAAAGTAGTTATTGGACCATGGGTGTCCACTTTGTTGTTATAATTTTATCGAAACTCATGAAACCATCACGTTTTTAAGATATGCAAATTCATACTAAGGGTAGGTACCAGGTACTGATATCAAGACCATAAAATTCCTAACATTATTAATACAGACAGCATAATGATCTATAGTGCGTCAGTAAATAAGTTGAGCCAATTGTTTTGGAACGAAGTTCCTTATGGGGCGTTGCGGAGGGGTACCCTAGCCGGCAAAAAACGTCCGTAACGTTAAATAAAAGCGTAAGATTTTTTCGTCACAGTCCTTGTCTTCGTTTATTTTACACATTCCATCAATGCTTCGATGGCGCAGCGGTAAAAAGAAGGAGTGATACTATTGGTTCAGAGGTTCGAATCCTGACTTCAGATAATTGTTATTTATTTTATTTTTATTATTAATTTATTATTATGTATAATTTTATAATTTATAATATTTGGTAAAAAATTAAAAACAAATTACACTTGTTATTATATATTTTTATGAATCATTGTAAACAAAATAAAGGTGTTAAGAAAATTTTGTAAAGTAGTTTTTTGATTTTTATCGATAAAAAAATCATGATAAAAAATGTATACCCGAATAATTATTTTCTTCATACCTCGAATAGAACTTGAAATTAATATTTTTATAATAAGGAACTTCGTTCTTATCTGGTGTCCCACGACACCACACGACTTTTTTTGCGTGCAGCAGTTTGTACTAATGTGCAGTTTGCTTGGTCCATTAGACATGGCATACTTTCGAAGTATTATTTTGATTATCTGCTATAATACTACCGTATGATGTATCATTGAAATCTTATTGAAATAAATTGTTGGTGGCCAGACCGTTTTTGTTCTAAAACGGTTTGCGGAAGCGTTTAGTTTTTTGTTGGCACTTTTGTCTATAACGCTATAAATATGTGAATAGACTATACTTTTCGAAAGTAACTCGTGATCTACATTTATTATTCACCTTTACATGATTTAACCACAATTGGTCCTGACTAGTACTGAGATAATTTTTTCTTTTTCTTTTTTTTTGGGGTTTTTTATACATTTAACATGGGTAAACATATCTTAGCAATGAACTTATATAACTTCATACTAACATAACTACCAAGACGTCCGAAAGTCACTGACGGCAAGCAGCGACTACAGCACAAACTTTTCTGGCTAATTCTGATGTGGGGTTTGCCAGGAAATTCTGACAAAGTCCCACATCAAGCCTGTTCATATCGAAAGTACCATCAGTGAGTAGTGACTGTCGGTCGCTCTTGTTTATCTTACATACTTACGAGATATGCAGCAGATCCTCAACTGTAATTTCTATCTTGAAACCTACTTTTATCCCGCAAACACAAATCCTGTGAGATTATTAAGATTCAAATCCACGCGTACGAAGTTGCAGGCAAAAGATTTCATTCTCCTCTTAAGTCTCAATAAAAAAATTATGGGAGTGAGGAAATCAGAGTTGTTAATAAATAGCTAAATGTCAGTAGGTACTTCAATTAATAAATTAAATTATAAGAGAAATAAATTGCAATATAATAATACTAGCTTTTATCCGCGACTTCGTTGGATTTTACAAACCCCTATTTTACCCCTAATTTTCAAAATTCGTTTCTTAACGGATGCCAACGTCATAGATATCTGTATGACAAACATTTATGCGTTGATAGTTCGGTCAGTCAGTCAGCCTTCCTTCTATATATTCAGATAATACCTACATAGGTACTCAATTAATTTCCAGTTGTTCAATACAATTACGGAACTATTACCTACAGAAACTGGAGCAAAAAATCCTAAATTAGAGCATGTAATAGCAAACTAATTTGAATTCTGAAGGATTTGTTGAACCTAGTTGTAATAGTACCACCTTAGTACTATCTATCATAGTTATTAAGGCTCGCAATTTAGTTTGTGTAAGGGACTAAATACACTTAACAGCCTGAATTTCCGCTACCTATTTAATTTCTTAGTGACCAAGTTCCATGGTAAGGAACATTATTCAATACTCTAGATCTAGAAAGTCATTAATTATGGTCCGATGGAAGGAATCGGCTTTGGGTTTTCTGCCGCCTACCCACAAGATACCTACTATCCTCACTAATGTTATAAATGCGAAAGTGTGTTTGTGATTTGTTGGTTTGTTCTTTAATCAGGAACGGAGCAACAGATCAAAGTGATTTCTTTCAGTGTAGTTGAAAACTTAGAGAGTGGTATACCCATAGGTAATAATATTATTATTTTTATGATAGTCATACGGCTACGTGTGGAAGTTCCATATGCAATTAATAATTGATTATGTGGGTGAATGTCATGCCATATACTTGTACTTACTTATAAATCAAGTTTGCTTCTAAACATTGTTATCTAACTTTTTTTGCCTTTCATAACGACAAATTTAAGTTGATCGGAGATTATAGGCCGACAAGCGACAGGCCGGCGGCAAGAGCCGCACTTATTAAATGTGACACAGTGCTTCTTCGTATCCTGGAATTTGTTTCTGTAAGTAGGCGATGTCTGCCCGTTTAATGCAATTATAAGAACTAAAAATCAGTACGAGTTGACTGCATTATGCGCCAAAATATGGAAATAACTTTACTAACGTCAGTTCCCATAACGGCAGTCCATCATCCGTCCGTAAGATCTTCTAAAACTGAAACAGACGGGAGTGCGGCTTTTGCGTTTCCTGCGACATTTGCTGTAATGTGCAATCAGCTACATTCATTGCAAAACTTTTAATTAATTTCACACTGACAAGTCCACGGTGCTTGTCCATTTGTTCATATTATAATTTAGTAATAGTCTATGTCTAGACTATGACAAAATAGCATTTGTATTAAGTAACTCTTATCTTTATGTATCAGTGGAGCGGTATACGGTTTAATACAATATTATGATATATGATTGACTGATTGATAGATCTATTGTAAATAAAATTACAATATGTATGTATTGTGCCGGTCTATGGTCCTTCTCTGAGAAGAGATCTCATTATATAGTGAGCTCTTAATGGATTGCTGATGATGATGAAATATGCCAACCCTTACGTCTTCAATTCTGTTGTAGAATAGTAAAGGAAGGACAAGGTTGTTATGATGTTCCTGAGCATAATCTCCACTATATCCTCCTATAAGACCAAAAGACAGGTGATTATTGCATAGATGATGTTCACAACCAGAACCAGTTTCATATACCATTTTTTTTGGGTGTGATAATTCCCACAAAATTATAAGTATTTGATACATTTTAATAATTATTCTATTTACTTTTGCAAGCAAAGTTGCAGAAATAAATTAAGTAGTTCACACTTAAAAGTATTGTAATTAAATTAATAGGTTACGGTCTGAGAACTCAATTAAAATTAAAGCATATTAATTGGGTGTGATGAAAAAGCTTTAAGATTGGCTACCGGGCTGTTAAATGAAACGTTTAATTGCCTACATTTTAATTATTTATACCTGTTAGTTTATGAAAGATTTCCCCTTTTTTCTTGGTCCATATAGATCGCACAAGTATTTGCCTTCGGCTTCGTCCGCGTGAAGCTAGGTTTTAGAAAATCCTGCGGGAACCCTCTGTTTTTCCAGGATAAAAGATAGCGTGGTGATATTGATACCTATTGGTGAAGAGTATTACTAGTGGTTCGCCCCGAACTGAGACCTCGCGGTAACGGTATCCCATGATTATTCATTCAATCGATACATGATGACCAAAACTGACATTATTATTACGCCCGTTTTCACCAAACATACCTAAATCATCCCCTAAGTAGGAGTCTCTTAACGTAGGTAGCTCCTAAATACAATCCTAAGTCCTAACATCCGTCCCAATATCCTTTTAGGTGTCCCGTACAGGATCGTGATAAATAAGTTGACAGAAAACATCAATCACCTAACTTATAGGTAGCCCGTAAAGGTTAGGGAACGTTAGTGAAAACATTGAATTATTATGTAGGTACTAACGAGTGAAACCGGGTTACGGGCATCTGTACAAATCGTCATCTATCGACGCGAATAGAAAATATACAATATTTAACTAAAATTTAACTAAAAAATAATTTTAATTGAATAATATGGTACAAAAAAAATTACAATACAATTATTGTATTATAATAAGTAACTAAATAATAATGGTCGACGCAAAACTGTTTTTGGGATAGGTCGTTAGTCGTAACTCGTAGTTCCATGGGAATAGTTACTGACTGCGCCATCTATTAGCATTATTGTGAAGCTATGTTGATGCTATATGAATTACTGATGTACATTAAAAATTAAATAATCTCGTTTCTTTATAATATTCATATAATTTTAGTATTTGTTGTTCAAGTACAGGATATAAGTGACCTAAAAACATAAAATCAGTTTGAAAATCCATAGCGGATTTTCCTAGAGAGCGTCTTCAAGCGAGCGTATAAAATCGCCACTTTGAAAGCCCCCCATTTCGTCAATTTTAAGGGAAAAATTAAAAAAAAATATTTTTGTACTCAGTTCAAAATTATCTTTAAAATGATACGTAACAATTTTATGTAACGCGATATTTTTTTTTACTTCGCATTCGCTTCTATGAGAGCCCCCCTGAAATAAAGATTTTTATAACTTTTTAAGCCATTTTCGGCTGGAGGCCATCGGTTTACATATTATATCTAAATTTGAAGTAATTACGTTCAGTAATTCAAAAGTTATAAGGCTCTGACAGACGGACGGACGGACGGACGGACAAGTGCAAATCGCTCTAGTTAACTCAAAGACCTTCGCTTCGCTCGGTCGATTATTGAAGACAATGATTTACGTCAATCTGTTGCTTCGTTGCTGCGTTATTGAAGGAGAAACCACAGCATAAAATTGAAAGACAATTTGTGTTTGTTTGTTATAAGCAAAGCACACATTGGCTTTTAATCACGCTGCAAATGACACGCAAAAAATCGTCCCCACCCACCAACAGATATCATATTAGGCAGCCTGATGATTTTTTACTATGACGACATCCGCCGTAAGATTGGGGTTTTCATGCAAATCGAGCTAGAATTATTTATTTATTTATTTTTCAGTGAATTTGGATATCAGTTTAGTAGTTTACAATTATTATAAAACGAACATACAGCAGCACTTACCAATTAGAAACCAAGTGCGTGTCGGGCCTCGCGCAGTGTAGGGTTCCGTAGTTGCAAGTTACAATTATTATTGCTGGTTAGGATAGTGCTTTAATTTTAAATTATATTTTGCTCGCGAAACTGAAGTGGAAATGGGCGGCGCACATAGTTCGCTGATGGTCGTTGGGGTCCCAAGGTGGACTGGCGATCCCGCACCGGGAAACGCAGTGTTGGCAGACCCCTGACCGACGACATTAAACGAGTCGCAGGGGGCCGCTGGATCCAAGCGGCGCAAGACCGAAGCCTGTGGAAGTCGATGCAGCAGACCTTTGTCCAGCAGTGGATGTCTATAGGTTTATAAAGAAGAAGAAGAAGATATTTTGAGTTCCATGGTTTTTCGCGGTTCACTTCTAAAAAACAGATATAACTCCTTAACTTGTGAACCCTACTTAGCCGTGATAGTTTTCCTATACAATTCTTTATATACTTCTGCTGTGAATTTTTTCACGTATCCTATTAACAACCATTTAGCTGGCAGAGGGGGGATTTGACTCTAATAAAAATTAGCACTTTAAAATATCATATTTCACAAACGGATCCCTGAATCGAAAAATGGTGGTCCCATACCCACAATATTTTTGAAAGACCTATTCAACGACACCCCACACTATGGGATAGACGAGAAAAAAAACTCATCGTCATGTAGGGAAGGTACCCTAAAACAATTATTGTTCACAATTTTATTTCACCGCTTTGTTGGCGTGATCATACCCTTGTCAAATTACAGATTTCATAGTCTCTGAGCTAAACCGCAGACGGACGGACAAACGCTTTATACCTAAATCAGAGTTAATCCCAGACCCTACTTTGCAATATTTAGCATTAACTCTAACTCAATACTCGTTTAAATGTTTAATCATTCAAACCAGTCAAGAGTAGCGATTTATATCTTCATACCACAAAGCGTAAAAGCAACTATCGAATCAGGTTCCATAATAATGGATAGGTGGTGAATCAGGTTTGAACAATGCGTGTGAGCTGCGAGCTGGCGATCGGAACCAGTGGCCGTCCCTTGTGTTTATTTAAGAGGACACGTGGCCGACCTACCAAGGACGTCGGGTGGACGTAGTACGTAGTGACAACGAGTAGTAGTAGTAGCTAGTTAACGAGTTGGAAGATAGAACCAATCGTGGTAAAGAACGAGCTTCTCTTTCTTTAAGAATAAATATACCTAATTAATGTGTCCATCTATGATAAAAAAGCGTGAGTGTCGTGGAACACTCTTTTGGAACGAAGTGTTTTTAAAACAGTCCGAAAAGGAACTTCGTTCCAATAATAACATAGCCGCCTCATATTTTTAAAAGCTTATCCATGCATCTGACTGTTAAGAGCTGGTGCTTAGTTTTAGCTGTAAGGCTAAAAAACTTGTGCGAACAAAGTAAAGAAGGTTCTAATTAAAGCAAAACATTCATTTAAAAAAATAATTGAGTGTCGTGGAACACTCGGCTGGAACGGAGTTCAGAATCAACGCCATCTCTCGCCCCATGTTAGAACCATCTCGTAAAAAAACAAGTTCAAGCAAGTTCACTATAGATGGCGTTACTAATTTTTCAGCAAATATGTATTTTTTTAAAAATTAAAAAAAAGAACAAAGACATGTTCTAAAGTCAGGATTCGAACCCCTTAACCGAGAGTGTCACTCCTTCGTTTAGCCGCTATTCCACCAAAGCTATGATGGAACGTGTGTAATAAACGCAGGTAACAAGGGTCGTGATGGATAATTCTTACGCCTAGCAACAAGTGTCGTGAGGGAAAATTCTTACAGATTTTTTCGTCTAGCCCCCATCCGCCAAACTGTCCAAAAAGGAACTTCGTTCCAAAAATTTATCTCTGTTTCTATGACAAGTGGAAATTAATAATACGACATGCGGAAGAAAGAGATAATAGACAAGATTTATGTCTAGTTAGCTAGTCTAAATAATTAGTTACTCATAATGAACAAAACTAATTTTCGTTGCCTGGTTCTAGACTTGCAAAACTAGCAAAATGAGATCACCATAATAAGCTAACCTGCGTCGGTATGTTAAGTGTGTTCCCACTGACTACTGTATGGCTTCCACCCCTCCAGTAATCCTCGGATGTGTGGTATTGTGGATATTCTAGTTTATGTTAATAGAACAAACTTATTTAGTTTATGACGCGTTGAATAAATTCGTGTAACAAATCATGAAAATTAATGACGCCACAGAATATGACCTGTTTTTCCCATGCTTTACATTATGTTTTCTGGTTGTGGATAGAATGAAGAATATGGAAGTAGGACTACTTCCATGGTGTAGACTGTAGAACCATTTTTATTAAGCCTTTTACTCCTTCTCTTGCCGTGAACATTTTCCCGTACCTAACACAAAATTTCCCGTCATGCGGAATCGAAAACTCTTTATTGGAATTAGTAGTTAACAATAATTATTAAACGATTAAATTAAGCTTGGTATATTGTGTTAATTAAAATAGCCGAAAAAATGTTTAAAAACAATTTTTTTTTCAATCCAAAAATGTATTACGGATATTAATTGTTTGCATTGTATTTATAGGAAATTTCGTACTCTTTCGTACCTATCTCGCATACCTACTTTAAAGTGTACGATATGGGATAAAGTTTCTCCTTCATCTTAATTAAGTATGTATTTGCATTATAATTTTTAGTCGCAATGACGGTAGGTAATATGTTTTTGCATTAAAAAAAATTCTAAAAAAATTTTCAAAATTTTTTTCGACTATTTAAATTAACGCATACCAAGCTTAATTTAATCGTATAATTGATAACTACTAATTCCCACACAGAGTTTTCGATTCCACATGACGGGAATTTTAGTGTTACCGGCTAGACACTCTATTACAGTTTCAATTAACCCAAATAAGCCTGAAACTATTTTTACTCAAAATCTTTATTAAATTAATTTTTTAGTATGTCAAGCCATAATCATGTCGAAATCTTGGTTGTAACTGTATAATTACCCGATAAAATAGATAATTATTTACTAACTGTTAAAACCTTGTTTTAATTCATATCAAAATTATTTTAATATACTTAATTAGTTCTGAGTAAAAATTCACGACTGCTTATTTATTGTATTCAATAATTTTGATTGCGGTCTGAGCCCATAATAAAATCATACTGAAGTCTTGGTCACACTATCTAGTAGCCGGTAAAATAATTGACTCGTTACCGAACCATGTACCTAGTGAACAAAGTAGTGTACGTTCGATAGATAATGCGATTTCTATCACAACTACATTCCTCACCTTTGTTTATGCGCTAATCTGACAGGTGCTGCGAAGTTCGATCTGTTATCAAAATAAAGTCCATATATTTGACCTTGCTCTTTCGCAATAGGTCAGTTTGTTGGCGATCGGGTTTTTAAATAGGTATTATAATATTATTTCATCACTCCAAAGTTCGTAGGGGACCCTTTGGATTGAGTTTGAATAATTACATAACCGATTACCTGCAGAGGTTCGTAGAAAACTTAACTGGTTTGAGGTGTAATCGTCAGATTTAAGTCACCATTAATTTTTAGTTTATATCCATCATTATTAGTAATTTATATTTGTTATTTTAAAGTCAGTTTCACATGGTTTATTTTATGTACCTACCTGGGGACACAAGTATTATAATACAAATGTTTTTTTTTGTGTTTGTCTAGATATTTTTTTGTTTTTTAGTTTCTGTCTGCATTTTTTACATTATTTAATTCATTTATAATTTAAATTTTTGGTGTTATTTTTAATTTTGTTTTAAAATGTATATCTTTTTTTTTGTTTCTGTTCGTGGCACTAGACCCAATTAGTTGATCCGCACAGCTTGCTGGATCTTTTATTACCTACCTATTTCTCTAGTCCCTTTTCTTTTTCGTTTTTCTCCAACTAACTAGTTTCTCTTTCTTATTCACAAGCTCTCTACAATACTGAAAAATATGTTTTTCTTTTTGTTTAGTTTATAATGATTTATTGTAACCCGTTGACTGTCCTATTAAATAAATAAAATACATATTACACAGAAAGAATTTTTTTGGAAATGATTTTTTTATTTCTAGGTTTAAAGCTTTCGAACTAACATGATGTAAGTATCGAGTAAGATTGTTGAGGAGTTGCGTTGAAGATACGATTTTTTCCTTAAAAAACATTAACCTACGACGACGCTTGATTGACTTTTTGGCGTTTTGTGGATTTCCAGCGAAAAATATCCCACAACCACGAAGACGATGTTGTTTAATCTAAAAATTTTATAATAACCATCACTCATATCACAGTAATCGTGCAGAATGTCTTCATCTACTCCTAAGTCCTAACTGTTCTTGCTTACTGTTTTGTATCCGTGATCTATCGACATCTAATCTATCTGCAAATGAGTCTACATACCTAATGTGTTCTTACATATGGAACAAAAACTATTGCGACTTCCATGCTCCATAGGTTACTGGGTAGTAGACAGATACGTATGTAATAACCCCAGCCAGAGATTTTAAAATACTAGAGCCTGAAATGTCGCACTAAAAATTAATTTTGCGAAATGCGAAATTAACGCGATCCGAATTAACGAATTAACGCGAATACACCCTATATCTATCTGTTGTTCATTTTGAAGTTACGTTATTATAGATCACTGGTCTGTGTTATAACACACTTTTCCGATCCGACACATTCCGATATATACTGCGAGCACTGCTCAGTGCTCTCACTGGTGAAAAATTCGTTCCTTTATGAACCACCGCGCCGGGTACTCTGCCGCAGTACGTTAGGGAAATATATTACATCATAAATCGCCGCCATTTTAGTACTGTGAGCACTGGCGCTTCCGAGGTAAGATGCTCTCAGTACTTTGATCACGTGATCAAAAAACATATTTGCAGCGCCTAGAAATTTGAAAAAAAAATGAGATGAGAGAGACTGCGATCCACGGCAAAGGAACGGCTTCACAGTATACTGGATTGACGTCACACCTGATAGAGGTCGAGTGTATTTCGGAACATACCAATAATTGCTTATTACCACGTTGCCACGTGGAACGCTATGTTGTTGATGCGTTGCTTCTGCGGTGCTTCTGCGGTGCATCTGCAGTGCCCTCTTCCTATACATGAGAATAGTGGTATTTCACACCGTGCGATACGGAACCGCGATGCATTGCAGCGGTTGCTATTGTATTGTATCGTACTCTTTGCGCCCCATTATGAAAAAAATCGTGATATGCCACTGTTTTAACTTTCGATAGCTCAACAGGCAAGGTTTTTTTATTCAATTATTTAAGCCAGGGCAGGAATCGAACCCTGCCCGGTAGCCACACTGACACCGACACTGACAAACTATGTATTTATTCCTGTAGTGGTATTCTCTAAATTTGATTGCATCTGTAACGATTGCAATGGCCTCTGATTGGCTGGTACTCTCCCGCTATTGGTTAAAATGAATTGATGCAGCAAGAAAGCCCTGAATTCAGCCAACAGAAGTCATTGCGATCCTTTCACTGATGCAGTCATTTTTAGAGAACGATTTGTTACTCTAGTCCAGGTAACATGACATCTCTTTGACCGCAGCAATCAACAGTGAGTGGCTCCCAAAGAATTCCTTTCAAATGCGACCGCAACAATATTTGGAGCCCCAGTTATATATAACGGGCCTTAATGATACAATAATGGACACATTTACCCGTCGCATGTGTAATTACCTTATGTTAGAGTCCGGAATATCACAGATAAGATATAAAATGGATAGGACACATAAACCATAAAAAAATATTGTAATACCTGTTAAATTTTTAAAATTTTTATTTTATTCTTAAGCATAAATTATTTTTTAGGTTGGCGATAAGTAAATATATTTTAATCAACATTTAAATGGTCTGTCAGATTGCCAATATAAAGTTGATTTATCGTCTTTTTCGTCATTTAAAGTTTCCTTGAAACGTTTTATTTTACGAGTAGCATCTGTAATAGAAAGTTAACGGCGGGATCTTCGACATCGACCTATTTTTGATTGAATCGTAAACAATGAAATATTCTTTGTTTTGATCGGTTAAAAATATATGTTGTAGTTTAATGTATGTTCTTAATTCTTTTGTGATTCAAAACTCTATATTTACAACTTCACCCGATCAAAAATAATTTCGAAAACAGTGTAATTTTTATCGTTTTTCAGGTCGTGTTCATAGAATATTAAAGTTAGACTAAAAAAACAAATTTCATAAAATAGGCAAACACTTTTAGAAGATTCTTTTGTGATTACTTTTTCTCTAAAAAATTTGTATTTTTTTAATCACGACGTTTTTACTTTTTATATAACAAAGTGGCTCGTGCGCTTCACTTCAGTATAGAGGTGTAAAAGTAACGAAAAAAAACGTACCCGTATGTATTCGTTACTATACATTCAGTACTCGTTACTATCGTATCGTTACTCGTTACTCCTAATACCTCATAACATGCTATGTTATGCTAGAGAAACAAATCGTTAATCGAGTCGTATTGTTCTTTCTATAATTTTATTATAAGATATGACTTATGTCATGTTATGTTATGGTGACTTATGTTATGGTGCGGCATCGCAGCATTCATAATTTAAATTTCTAGAAATAATACATATTCATTACATGCCAAACTGCATTTTTCACTTTGCCGTAGTTTAAACCAGACTTATGTTTATGTTATAATGAAAAAGCTACAAATAGGCGTCCAAAATTATTTATTGTCAATAAACTTTATAATACATTACCTTTTTAATTCGCGGAAAATACGCACGCATGCGCAAAACGATCAGTAAGAAACGTTTCAATACACGCATCAACGCAGCGTAACATTGCGTCATTGAAACAGCGTATGTAACCATGATACGAAACATGCGAGTAACGAAAAGTATTCGTGAGTAACGTTTCGTTACTCGGTACTAGATGGCGTACCCGTTACTCAGTAACGAATACATACGGTTTGCTACAGCTCTACTTCAGTAGCCCGCAAAGTATCATCGAGGTAGGACGTATCGCTTTCGCTGGCTCGCTGCGATCCCCCCCTGATCAAGCGATCTATTGCATAGATACCTATTATTTTCATTCCGTATTCATTTATCATAGATTAAATCAAATCAGAGGGTTAATATTCATGTAATTTTTAGTATTTATTAATAAATCTGTAAATATTAGTATTATAGGTTTTAGGTTTAGAGTCTTATTGTATAGATAGTGTTAAACTATAATATAAGAATAATATAATAAAGTAAATATGGGGAATAAAAATGGAAGAAAGAACAAAAAATCTTGATTTAAATTACGAAAACTTTCGAAATTGATATCTGGGGTTCCAGTGCTAATAAAAGAGGTAACCATCGTCTAAATAAGAAAAAAATGCGGCCATTTTCTTTTTTTTTGTTATTGGACCGATTTCTTTCAAAATTGATATCTGGGGTTCCCAGTGCTGATAAAAGAGGAAACCATCATCAAAATAAGAAAAAAAGGCGGCCTTTTCTTTTTCTTTGTTATTGGATCGATTTCTTTCAAAATTGATATCTGGGATTCCCAGCGCTAATAAAAGAGGTATCCATCGTCAAATTAAGAAAAAGTGGCGGCCATTTTTATTTTTGTTATTGGACCAATTTCATTCAGAATTGATATCTGGGGTTCCCAGTGCTAATAAAAGAGGTATCCATCGTCAAAATAAGAAAAAGTGGCGGCCATTTTTATTTTTGTTATTGGACCGATTTCTTTCAAAATTGATATCTGGGGTTCCCAGTGCTAATAAAAGAGGAAACCATCATCAAAATAAGAAAAAAAGGCGGCCATTTTCTTTTTCTTTGTTATTGGATCGATTTCTTTCAAAATTGATATCTGGGATTCCCAGCGCTAATAAAAGAGGTATCCATCGTCAAATTAAGAAAAAGTGGTGGCCATTTTTATTTTTGTTATTGGACCGATTTCTTTCAAAATTGATATCTGGGGTTCCCAGTGCTAATAAAAGAGGTATCCATCGTCAAAATAAGAAAAAGTGGCGGCCATTTTTATTTTTGTTATTGGACCAATTTCATTCAGAATTGATATCTGGGGTTCCCAGTACTAATAAAAGAGGTAACCATCATCAAAATAAGAAAAAAAAAGCGGCCATTTTCTTTTTCTTTGTTATTAGACCGATTTCTTTCAAAATTGATATCTGGGGTTCCCAGTGCTAATAAAAGAGGTAGCCATCGTCAAAATAAGAAAAAGTGGCGGTTATTTTTTTTTTGTTATTGGAACAATTTCTTTCAAAATTGATATCTGGGGTTCCCAGTGCTAATAAAAGAGATATCCATCGTCAAAATAAGAAAAAGTGGCGGTCATTTTTATGTTTGTTATTGGACCAATTTCTTTCAGAATTGATATCTGGGGTTCCCAGTTCTAATAAAAGAGGTAACCATCATCAAAATAAGAAAAAAAGGCGGACATTTTCTTTTTCTTTGTTATTGGACCAATTTCTTTCAAAATTGATATCTGGGGTTCCCAGTGCTATTAAAAGAGGTATCCATCGTCAAATTAAGAAAAAGTGGCGGCCATTTTTATTTTTGTTATTGGACCGATTTCTTTCAAAATTGATATCTGGGGTTCCCAGTGCTAATAAAAGAGGTATCCATCGTCAAAATAAGAAAAAGTGGCGGCCATTTTTATTTTTGTTATTGGACCAATTTCATTCAGAATTGATATCTGGGGTTCCCAGTACTAATAAAAGAGGTAACCATCATCAAAATAAGAAAAAAAAGCGGCCATTTTCTTTTTCTTTGTTATTAGACCGATTTCTTTCAAAATTGATATCTGGGGTTCCCAGTGCTAATAAAAGAGGTAGCCATCGTCAAAATAAGAAAAAGTGGCGGTTAATTTTTTTTTTTGTTATTGGAACAATTTCTTTCAAAATTGATATCTGGGGTTCCCAGTGCTAATAAAAGAGATATCCATCGTCAAAATAAGAAAAAGTGGCGGTCATTTTTATGTTTGTTATTGGACCAATTTCTTTCAGAATTGATATCTGGGGTTCCCAGTTCTAATAAAAGAGGTAACCATCATCAAAATAAGAAAAAAAAGGCGGACATTTTCTTTTTCTTTGTTATTGGACCAATTTCTTTCAAAATTGATATTCGGGGTTCGTTCCCAGTGCTAATAAAATAGGTATCCATCGTCAAAATAAGAAAAAGTGGCGGCCATTTTATTTATTTTTGTTATTGGACCGATTTCTTTCAAAATCAATATC
Source organism: Oeneis ivallda (assembly GCA_029955525.1). Taxonomy (NCBI): domain Eukaryota; kingdom Metazoa; phylum Arthropoda; class Insecta; order Lepidoptera; family Nymphalidae; genus Oeneis; species Oeneis ivallda. Next base: position 7,559,489 of record JARPMR010000019.1, read on the forward strand.
AGAGATTCATCATACTCATGAAAGAGGTCGCCGTCGTCAAAATTAGAAAAAGTGTCGGCAATTTTTTTTTATACTATAAACATTTGTCAAATATTAAATAGGTGTTTTTATTATTCTTTGCTATTCCGATAAGGAATTTTATCCCAAATAGGTTGGGGGAAAAACTTTTCCATTTTTTTGTTCGGGCAACGGTTACCACTGTGTCATAACAGGTAAATGTTGCCAAAACTTGCCCAGGGATCTTCAGATATTGATTTTGAAAGAAATCAGTCCCATAACAAGAAAAAATAAAATGGCCGCCACTTTTTCTAGTTTTGACAATGGTTACCACTGTTATGAGCACAGAGATCCTCAGATATCGATTTAAAAAGAAATCGGCCCCATATTAAGAACAAAAATGGCCGCCACTTTTTCTTGGACAATTGTTACCGCTTTTATGAGAACAAGGATCCCCAGATATGGATTTTGAAAGAAATCGGTCCAATAACAAAAAAAAAAGAAAATGGCTGACATTTTGGCAACGGTTACTGTTTTATAAGCACAGGGAACCCCAGATATCGAGTATGAAAAAAATCGGTCCAATAACAAAAAAAATGGCCAAGGAACTTCGTCCCAAACAGATTAAGGAAAAACTATTCTATTTTTCTAATTTTGACATCGGTTACCACTGCTATGAGCACGGGGATCCTCAGATATCAATTTTGAAAGAAATCGGTCCCATAACAAGAAAAAAAATGGCCACCACTTTTTATTATTTTGACGATGGTTAACTATTTAATAAGCACAGGGAACCCCAGATATAGAGGTAGAAATAAATCGGTCCAATAACAAAAAAATGGCTAAGGAACTTCGTTCCAAATAGGTTGGGGAAAAACTTTTCCATTTTTCCAATTTTGACATCGGTTACCACTGCTATGAGCACAGGGATCCTCAGATATCGATTTTGAATGAAATCGGTCCCATAACAAGAAAAAGAATATGGCCACCACTTTTTCAAATTTTGACGATGGTTACCGCTTTTATGAGTACAAGGATCTCCAGATATGGATTTTGAAAGAAATCGGTCCGATAACAAAAAAAGAGAAAATGGCCGACATTTTGGCAACGGTTAACTATTTTATGAGTACAGGGAACCCCAGATATCGAGTTTGAAAGAAATCGGTCCAATAACAAAAAAAAAAATGGCTAAGGAACTTTGTCCAAAATAGGCTGGGGAAAAAATTTCCATTTTTCTTATTTTGACATCGGTTACCATTACTATGAGCACGGAGATCCTCAGATATCAATTTTGAAAGAAATCGGTCCCATAACAAGAAAAAAAATGGCCACCACTGTTTCTTATTTTGACGATGGTTACCTTTTTTATTAGCACTGGGAATCCCAGATATCAATTTTGAAAGAAATCGGTCCAATGACAAAAAAAGAAAATGGCCGACATTTTGGCAACGGTTATCTATTTTATAAGAACAGGGAACCCCAGATATCGAGTTTGAAAGAAATCGGTCCAATAACAAAAAAATGTCTAAGGAACTTCGTCCCAAATAGGTTAGGGAAAAACTTTTCCATTTTTCTAATTTTGACATTGATTTCCACTGCTATGAGCACGGGGATCCTCAGATATCGATTTTGAAAGAAATCGGTCCTATAACAAGAAAAAAGAATATGGCCACCACTTTTTCTAATTTTGACGATGGTTACCGCTTTTATTAGTACAAGGATCCCCAGATATGGATTTTGAAAGAAATCGGCCCAATAACAAAAAAAGAGAAAATGGCCGACATTTTGGCAACGGTTACGTATTTTATAAGTACAGGGAACCCCAGATATCGAGTTCGAAAGAAATAACAAAAAAAACAAAAAAAAAAGTAGGTAAATGTACCTATGTACGTAATATGCAAAATAACAATCACACTTATATAATATAAATGTATGAATAAAAAATAAAATAAATGTTTCTAAAACTTACAAGTGTCCCTGTACTGTTAGGTACAATAAAGTTATTTATCTACACTAATGTTATAACATTCTACTTATGTTTCCAATACTTGACTTATAATTACTACTGTTATAGCGCAGATAACAAAACACTCAATTTAAGCAATTTCACATGATGGTATAATATCCACATCGATATCGTAAAATCTCATTATAACATCAATAAAACGCGACCAATTAACCTGGCGAGCCTTATGTCAAAATCCTCATACAAGTTGTATGAAATTTTGATATTAGGCTGGCTTTTGAAAACAGTTGGGTTATACGTGAAAACTTCGTCGAAACTACTAAACTTACATACACAAAACTCTTTGGTAAGATCTTTTGGCAATATTATAAAAAGTCACCGCCATATTGAAATTCTTTGTTATTGGACCGATTTCGTTCAAATTGGATATTTGGGCTTCCCTGGGGTCAAATAAGAGGAAATGATTGGCAAAATTATAAAAAGTGACCGCCATATTGAAATTCTTTGTTATTGGACCGATTTCGTTCAAAATCGATATTTGGGCTTCCCTGGGGTCAAATAAGAGGAAATGATTGGAAAAATTATAAAAAGTGACCGCCATATTGAAATTCTTTGTTATTGGACCGATTTTGTTCAAAATCGATATTTGGGCTTCCCTGGGGTCAAATAAGAGGAAATGATTGGCAAAATTATAAAAAGTGACCGCCATATTGAAATTCTTTGTTATTGGACCGATTTCGTTCAAAATCGATATTTGGGCTTCCCTGGGGTCAAATAAGAGGAAATGATTGGAAAAATTATAAAAAGTGACCGCCATATTGAAATTCTTTGTTATTGGACCGATTTCGTTCAAAATCGATATTTGGGCTTCCCTGGGGTCAAATAAGAGGAAATGATTGGCAAAATTATAAAAAGTGACCGCCATATTGAAATTCTTTGTTATTGGACCGATTTCGTTCAAAATCGATATTTGGGCTTCCCTGGGGTCAAATAAGAGGAAATGATTGGCAATATTATAAAAAGTCACCGCCATATTGAAATTCTTTGTTATTGGACCGATTTTTACTCTTGTTGTTTGATAAATTGCATTAGTGAAGATAAAGTAGTGTATGCAACTGCATATAACACGGGTATTAAAACACTCGTTACTATTATGAAACTCGCTGCGCTCGTTTCATAAACTCACACTCGTGTTTTAATACCCTTCATTATATGACAGTTGCATAAACTACTATTAATCTATGATGTAAAATTTGGGGTGAGTGAGTTCATTTGAAAAGCGCCTACGCGCACCTCACCGCGCGGGGACTGAGGTTGCTCTAAATGCCTACTGCGCCCGGAGATCCTGCCCTTAAGTCTTTAACTGAACCAAACCAAACCTTTTGCCCAAAAAGCCAAACTCCGAATTTCTTCTACCGTACAACCTAGTGATGTAACCACCGATGGATGTAACATTTTTATACGAAAACTTGAGATCACGAAGATGCTTTGATTATCGAAATCGATCTTAAAAATACGCGTACAGCTTTTTAAGAAAAGTTACCTTCGAGTGCTTTCGAGCCACATACGAACGAGGTTGTTTTTTTAAATATTAACCAATAAATAATAAAAACCAAGGTGACCTATTCACATTATAATTTATTTCCAAAATATACACACACATAACTTTTTGAATGTTAGTCAGATTAACTACGTAGTAGATATCAACTACGATAACATGGCTCGCAACTCCAAAGAGGTTGTTTCAAATATATATGGAGCCTGGGCCAGGTCTTTGTACCTACAGTCTTTCAAAATGTTTGGGGTCATAAAATAGTTATTGTTTTTTCTTTATTTCTCATTAAAAGGTCCTTTTTACGAGGTACAAGGCGAAATTATTTTGCAAAATAAAAGCGCAACAACATGGCGTTCTTTTTGACAGTGACACGTACTTACACGATTCTTGATGACATTTGGCATAAAATTATCCACAATTGACAGCAATTGTCATTTGACATACCAGCAATTGACGTTTGACAATTAAAATGACATTAAGATGACGTGTAAGTGTGTCATTACAAACATAGCCAACAAAAGCAGGTGGATGCCCTCCGGGAGTTGCTATTCTACAAATGTACCCAATTATCAATTTTATATTTTTGTACACTGTAAAACTGCAAAAATGCATAATATTTTATTTCAATTTCTATGATTTAATACTATTTTTTGGTATAGGTATTGTACAAGTACCTGACCCAAGATGAAACAACCCCTACTGTTTCAATGGGCGTAGTCACAATATCCTTCCGAAATAGTTTGTATGTAGAATGTAATGTATGCATTCGTCTTCAGTAGCAGGCCGGCATATGCGTTGTGAGTTTTGGTGGCGCTTTGTGAATACTTTCACAAATACTTTCAAACGTTTTGAATTTCGGAGGGGCGAGCCATGTTATTATAGTTAATCTATAATGGTGATACGATGAATAATTCTTTTCATATCCATGAATCTATGTTTACATCCAAGAGCTTTTGCCTCATCTTTAGGGGAGCGAAGACCGGTTTCCGTAATTTAGCTCAATTCAGAGTTCAGACGTAATATTACGTTCACTGTAAATTGTAATATTACTATTAATATTATCTGATGCGACGCGTATTATTTCGGATGCTTTGCCCAGGAAGTGGTAAATTACAAGTAGGTATAGTGCAATAACATGACTCGTGATTTTGACCTTTTGCTGACTCCGGAATTAAGTATAGTAGTTAGGTGACAACAATCTCTGGGAAAATATGTAATACAGCGATTTTGAATTGTTACTACAATTTCTTCAAAGCATTCACGAATACGAAATTTCCTATTACGACCTATTCTATTTTGCATTATTTTATCAACAATCATCATCACCATCATCATCTCAACTCATCGCCAGTTCACTAGTGCGCACATGTCTCCTCTCGAAATGAGAAGATTTTAGGCTTTAGTCCACCACGTTGGAAAAGTCCACATTATCAGACTTCACACACCTTTGATAACATTATTGTAATATGGAGAACTCTCAGGAATGCAGGCTGCCTACGATGTTTTACGATGGGAAAGAAATCTGACTAACTACAGATAAAACAAAAGGTATTTTTTACAATATAATATTAATATTTTTTTTTTTTATTTTTCCTGTAAAATTTAATTTCTCACAATCAATTACGTCTAAATTTCTATAATACCATATCATTAAAATTAAAATATGCCTAAATTATATGTATACAAATAACAAAATTAAAACTAAAATAATATAAAAATAATATTAATATTAGTTTGTAGTTCGTGCTTAGAAAATTTCATTGGTGTTTAATATTATTCACATAAGAGTCAATAATATAGAACGTTTGTATGGGGCGTGGACTCCACTTACAATGAGTTTATCGTGACCTTGAGTGCACTTAAACTCGAAAGTATGTAAATTGACAGAGAAAGTTATGTTTCTTACTCGTTTTTGTTAAGATTTTAGAGTTCCTTATATTTTTTAATTATTCAGTCATGAAGGCACGTGAAGCTAAATAAAAATAAGATGGAATACTAAAAAGTAAAGACTATCAATATTTGGTTTTTAGTAGGTAAGTATTCGTCGGATTATAAGACGTTAGAATAGATATTATTGAAGTTAATATCTATCTAAGATCATATAATCGAAGATTCAACTGAATCCCAACTACGAGTAATAAACTAAGATCTTCTGAATCATAATTTATTTATTCTTGGTCTTTAGATATACGAACAAAAAATTTGAGAATGAGACGTCAAGGATATATTAATTAATTACAATAAATTATATCATTGTGTAAAGTTCTATTTTAAGGAGAAATTGTACATTTCATTCTGATAAATGAATAAAGTTGTACTTATTATTATTATTATCTATTTTACCTATTATAACTAATCATATCTTTTTTTTCGCAAGTAACATACACAAACACGCACCACTTCAAACTTGTGATTATGGCTATTTCTTGAACCAAGACAATATTAACTTGATGATACTATCTTGGCGGATTTAAATTTCGTAAGAAGAGTCAAGTAAACCTAATATTCTCACTATCATTAATTATGTGATTTACCTAATCCTTCGTTATAAACTTGTAGGTACTTTACATAATTCCCTTTAGCCTTTTTTACTATCACAATTATTTAGGATTAATAGCTTTCACATATTAACAAAGTGTACGTTATTCGTTTTTGGGATGCTATATTAATAAATAATTTTTAATAAAGCAATAAACTTTTATTAAGGCCTAATGAAAGTAAGGCACGCCCTGAAAGATAATAAAAATAATAAATGGGAATGGTCATTATTTTTAAGTGCACAAGCTTATGATTCAACATTGTTTTTTTATGAAATTTATTTCTTTTTAGAACTGTATTATTTGTATATAATATGAAGGTTCTATTACTTCAATAGTTTCATCGGTAGGTAGGTATGTGCTAAGCTTGCAAAATATTGAGTTGTCTTTCAGTTTTGGTCAATTTAATTTGCTATTCTCATATTTTAATGACACATTACTAACTGTGTGTAATAGAAGTGAGTGATAAAATTAATCACTTTATACTTAAGGTTAGCCTCAAACATCGATTTAGAATTAATTCCAAATTATACATCGATGACTTTAATACAAAAAAGGAAAAGAAGAGAAATTTTTAACTTGAAAATTGACATGCAAGATGCAAATCAATTGAATTTTAAATTTCCTCCCTGATGCAATGCAACAAAACAAGTTTTAAGAAAACCGAGTTCTATGATACTAGTACCTAATGGATAGGCTATTTACCATGGAAGTAGGATCTGGTGACACGGTAGTGTGCCCGCCAAGACGAGCCAAGCGAAGCGCTTCGTCGTTTTTTTGAACCCTCATAACTTGGGCTTGGATTATACCAGATAAAGAAAATTCTCTGGGTATGATGTCAATAGACTTTGTATAAAAATTAAAAAGTATATAAAGTTTGCAATTGCATAATTCACAAAGCCACTAACGGCCATGCCACATGTTTTGACTAAGGTATAGAGTTTGTGAAGTTAGGGCTTGTAGAGTTAAGGCGTGTAGAGTGAGAAGCTTGGCTCTTCATGAGATCTGATATCTTTTGACAGTGCGAGCCACATGGTATGGTCTTGGCAACATTTTACATCAAAATGTTTTGGGATACTATTTACCTAATACATAGTTAAATATATATCAAATGTCAACTTTGATGAATTTTTGCAAAAAAATAACATAAACGCAACGTAGTATGTAGGTATATAAATAGGTGGTCAAAACATCGCCTATCTCGCTTCTATAATAATTGTCCCCCGTAAATTGTATCCATTGAAATAAGATTCTCTCACGCGCCATCAAGTACCTAATACTGAAAAGTAGTACGTGAAGTAGTAAATCTACTATGATGGATTATGTATGTCGCCATTGTTTCGGATACCATGATAAATCTCGAACGTCCTTGAATCGCGTCCATCTCCAACACGTGATCTTCATTGTAATGAGACTTTAATTTACAAGGACTCTGCACATCAAGTTGTTTAAAAAATAATGTTACAGCTTAAATTTTATTCTTTTCCTTAATCATGAGTGACAATAATGTACCCGGAAACGTTGTCATAGGCATTTCGAATGGCGGTCTTGCTGGATTAATCAGATGATTCGTAGGCAGTAATAATGTAGATCACATTACCGGAAGGGTATAGCGGCCAATCTCAACGAAGATGGATACTAAACTGACTACACAGGAGATATTACAATTCACCAGTGTGCGTGCAATCATATGTGCTCTCTCTACTCGGTAACAGTCATTTGTTAATCCGATGGGACGGCAATCTGTCTCATTAGCACCAATTTCCCAATTTCCATTCATAATGACCATTAATGACTCTAATAAATATACTGCTCATTAATAGTAGATTATACACCAAGGGGATAAAGCACTGTTTTATGTCACGTGCACTCAGGACTCAATCTTAATTCCCTCGCTTTGCTCGGGAATTAACTTATAACACCCTCGCTGCGCTCGGGAGTTAAATTTGGAGTCCTTCGTTACGTTCAGGATTCAATATAGCGCCCAAGAACAAAACAGTTTTATTCCGGTGGTGTATACTCTACTTTTCTCACTTTATGCGAGACAATAAAAAACCAGGCTTAGTAGATAGTGTTTATTACAGCAAATTAAAAGTGCAAATTGATATTGGAGACATTAGTCCAATTATGGAAAGATAACGTTATATTTTTATTTGGTACGTTTATCGAGGTTGAGCTAGAGTTTATTTGAGTTGTGTTCAAGGCTTCGGACACTTGTGTCTGAGGGTCGAGTTGTTCCGTAAAGCTGTGGTCGGGAGCTTCATTCAAAAAAGTTTCCACGTTTTGTGTTGTAAGTATCCATAGATGTCCATCCGATTTCCTTTTTAAAAATGCCAATAACTTGGTATATGTATTAATTTGGATATCACGTTTGACACTTATTGTTGCTCTGAGCATCGAATAGATACACCACAGGCTGCTTGACTTCTTTGTAGCTGATAAATATTCAAAATAAACCAGAAGCACTGATTCAGACACAGACTTTGCGCCTTTTGCCGTTTTCCATGTGTCAAAATCTTTATAGGCTTTCAGGTATTTTTCCTTTGACTTTTCTGGGAGTATTGACAATGCCTATGGCATCTAATTTAATAGCTTCTGGAGTCAAAATACTTTCATCACTCGACATTTTTGATATTTTTTTTGAAATATTTATAGAATCTTCTAAAGGTACTACTAGCTACGGCTATAGCAACTTCTTTCAGCTGGCGTGGCCTACTCGATTTGACAAACAAATGAAGTTCGTCTCAGTGCGAATCTAGTGGGCCACGGCTTCGGTCTTCGAAAATCGAGTTGGCCGCGCCCGCTGAGGGCACATTCTGTTTAGCGAAATTAGACTTTATGCACATAGCAATAAGAGTTATGAAAGTGAAAATCACATTATTGACCAGCGGGTTATAATGAAATTCAATAGAACATTATAACCCGGCTAAAGCCAAGAGGTATAATGTCTTGCTTTCGGTAACGTTTACATGACATATAATTCGGCATTGTCGAGCATGTAGTGTGAAAAAAAATTTAACACACCTACTAGCTCTCAGCATATCGAAAGTGTTTCAATTTTTGTGATGAGAAGTATACTTCTCATGTACTTAACATATAATTATGTAATATAAGAATGAATTAGTAGATGTTACAGAACGAATCGAAAAAGTTAAAAAATACATTTTTTTTTCGATGAAAACAAATCAATGAACACCGGCTGCACGCTCGAAAAAGTGTCATGTTCCGCCTGAGCCTGAGCGTGCAAGCGAGAGCGCGGAAAATAGAGAGACACAATCAGCCCAAGCATAGCCGTCTCTATCTTCTGTAGAGAGCCATGAAGTAGAAGTCTGGCAACGTCGCAGGTAGGCTCTGTCAGTCGACATCGACAAGTTTGTGTTTGGTGTTTGGTTTTGTTTCGCGTCGTGTTATTTTGTATTTAAATCATAATTATTTAACAAAAGATACAATAATTTTGTAATTTGGTGATTAATGTACGTTTTCACTCAAGGTAGATAGAAACCTTTTAAAAATACATCAGTTATGACGAGATAAATCCGTTTTCGTGGTTAACTTTATATGGACTGCAAAGTGTAAACAAACCTGCTAAGGTAAGAAAGTTAAGTTTATTACTGACTGACTACTACTGTCAATATGTTTTAATGTAACAAATGAAGATATTTTCGATTAAAGATGTGCAGTAACTTACAATTAAGTGCTAGACTCATAATTTAAATAAGTAGGTACCTATCTAGGTTTGAAAACATAACCTACAAAAAAAATACTTATATTATTTCATTTTGTTTGTTTATAAAAGTTATTTTAACCGTTTCAGATGCCAAGAAAATGCTGTGTGCCAGAATGCAAATCAAATTAAGCCAGTGTAATCCGCATTGAAGGAGCTAAAAGTACATTTTCTTTCCCGAAAGATGCTCATCTCAAGAGTGGTTACGTGCCATTCCACGAAAAGACTGGGTACCTACAAAACACTCAGTTGTATGCTGCAACTATTTTTCAACCCATGAAATCCAGACTGAGGAAATTGTCATTGGAAGTGACGGATGTGTTTAAACAGAAATTGAAATACCCACGTTTAGTCGAGGGTGCAGTACCCCATATATTCAATAATCTCCCATCATACATGTCAAAGAGCACTCCACCTTCAAGAAGCAACCCCGAAAAAAGGAGACAACGAGCTGAACTATTTCATGAGGAGCAGGTGTCTAATTTAATTTCGTCATTCAAAGACAAGTGCATAAATTCCAAGAAAAGTTAGGAGACTCTAAATGGTTATATCGAGTGATACCTAATAAGAAGCTCTATTTTTATTTGTTAAATCTTGATATTGAAAGTAATAATGGTGACAGTGACTGCAATGTGAAAGTAGTTAATAGTGTGTTGGTGGATGAAAATCTAAGCATTCAGGTATATGTAAAAGGACATATTTTAATGCATCGTGAAGATTTAAGCTGGATATTACCTAGTGAACTTAAGCTAAGAAGATGGTCACAGCTTGAAAATATACTATCTCGTTATTATAACAATAGTTGTGAACCAACAAAGTCATTTGAATATTGTCTCGATAGGTCTTAATTATTTGAACGAAGCAGTTAATATTGAAATTGATAATTTTGCTGCAGAGCTAGTTCTAGACCAAATAAAATTGTTAAAAAATAAGCAACGTAGATATAGTGTTGCTACACTTATATTTTCATTTGTGATATTTAGTATTTCCTCCTGTGCCTATAATACTTTGAGGCAATACCTAATCTTGCCAACTGCAAGACATTTGCAGCAAATAACTTCAATGACTGGCCTGTGTCCGAATTCATCAGAAAATAATTATTGTTATTTAAAATCAATATGCTCTACGTGGGTAGAAAGGGAGAAAGTTGTAAATTTATTGATTGATGAAATTTATATAAAAAGTGGCCGAGTATAAGTCCAAAACTATTCTAGGTTACGCAGAAAATAATCCAAAAATTCGACCCGAATGTATATAATATTGTCCAACAATGCACAATATTCGTATAAGTTAATCTCTGTGGGTTTCAAAATAGATGTCAAATTTCATAAGTGTGTGTATGTATATCCACGTATATTTCTCAGAAATTTGGAAACAAATTGCAACAAGTAATTTTCTTTTAATTGGATTAAGAATCTGTTAACTTAGGAATCAGCGCAAGTTTCATCAAAATCAGTTCAGTAGTTTAGTAAGATATGGACTATAACTTTTGTACTTGCTTATTAATGTGCTTGCTTTGACTATTTTTATAAGAAACTATCTGATGATTGATTTAGTTTTTAAAGTCCCTTGGGAACTCTTATGTTTTCCGGGATAAAAATAAGCCTATGTCACTTTCCAGGTCCTCAACTACACCCAGGCAAAAAATCACGTCGATCTGTAGCTCTGTTGTGGCGTGATTGAAGGACAAACCAACAAACGAACAAACCAAAAAACACTTTCGCATTTATAATATTAGTATGAAGTATGATGTATGTGTTTTACCTAATAAAGAATAATTAGATAGAGATTTTAATAAGTTATTGCGTTGACTATAGGTTGACTACTTTTATACTTGCTTGTAAATGTGCTTTGACTATTTTTATAAAAAAAGTATGTGTATTACCTAAAAGAGAAATCAGATAGAGATTTTAATTCATTTGTTGACTAAATAGGTTGACTATTTTAATGTTGTCTACTTTTATAAAAACATATGTTTTACTCTATGACATTGTTTTAACTAAATTTTTGCTGCTTTCTGTTAGTTCATAGTGATTGTTGAAGTAGTCTAAATTATGATGATGATAATACTCTTAAATAGGTAGGTATTGTTTTTTCTTTTAAGTTACAATGCATAGACGATGCAGAGTTTCTTGTTGGTTCTTCTCGCTAAGGTTAGAGCAGCATTCCGAACCAGTGTTAGATTCTTCTTAAAAAGGCAATGAAATAAAAACAAGCTGAATAATAAGAAGCCATTAAATAAAGAGAATATTCGCTTTTTGAAGAAGTTTTATTTTATTTTTTGATATACCTACTTTATCATTATCAAAAATCTTTCTTAATTGTTTTAAGAATCTTTTAACTTAGGAAACAGTGCAAATTTCATCAAGATCGGGTCAGTAGTTTCAAATTTATGTACCATAATGTCGTTTACATTGTAACTTTGTTACATCATTACCTTTTCAATTCACTCTTCGATGTTTCTAAAAACACAAAATTATGTAATTATTTAATATGTTAGTTCTCATTCATGTGGACGCCATAAAAATAAAACAGCTAATTAGTATCAGTAAATAATTATCAACACCGAAGTCTATACAGCTATATATTCCTACTGATTTTTCATTTTACCCATGAGCCTACTAGTGACAGTAAATTGCGACGTTGCCACATCCACTTCATGGCTCTCTACAGGAGATAGAGACGGCTATGGCCCAAGCGTTGGCTTGTGACACATTTATTCAGCAATGTTTATAATGTTATCACGTAAAACTATCGTCCGTACACTTTACAAACAACCATTTTTTTTTTTAATGTAAATAGAAGGATTTATACTAAAAAGTTTTTAATATATACTCGTATCTGTTCATTCCATTTAATGTGAAGAGTGCCACAAACCGTCCTTTTTTTGACGGTTGGAAAGGAATCCGACACAAAAACTCTTGTAAAAACTCTTCCACACGTGGCAGGATCAGGATGAGCACACGCTTTGTCCAGTATTGTATTGGATTAAATTAGTATGTATTATTGTTGAAACTTGGGTAAATCGATTTTGAGTTGTCAGTTTTATGACTGTGATGTACGCCCATTACGTAGACCTCCTATTTCGATTAATTTCTACTATTAGATATCCCTAGAATCCCTGACTAACCTCCAACAATTTACCGTGAGCCCTATAACTCCAGTTGTCGGACCAGCGAAGATTTTGGAAGCTTTCGCTAAGAGGCACTTTACAGGTAAATTCTTTTACAACAATTACGCAGCCAAGGAGCAACGGTTCTACGTGATTTAGCTTCAAGCTTCTGGTTAAACTTTACTATTCAATAACGATATCACATTATTGAATGCATTGATGCAATTGAGAAGAAGACTATATAAATGATAAAAAAGCGTGGATATAATTCGTTCCAGCCAATCATGAGACAGTGGGTGGTAATTAAACTGTATAACCATTCTAATGAATTGTAAACTTGTTTTGATAAGATAAGATAAGAGCAACCGCCGACTTTCTTGCTGGTTCTTCTCGGCAGGAAGGGCATTCCGAACCAGCGGTAGACTCATCGACGATTCAAAAGCACTTGTAAAAAAGTTTATAGGAATAAAAAAACATTTCTATTCTATTCTATTGATTTTTCTTGTCTGAACCTACAACTGCATTTGCGGCTTATTTTTGTCTAACATTAGAAAAACAAACCTTACCAAGATCTTACCTACACATTTTTGTGAAGTATTCTTCCGACATCTTTAGATGCCATGATGCAATGCTTCTCTTTTCTTCGTGATAAATCTTCAAGAGTTAGAATTTTTTCTAATTAGTACCTACCTGCTGATTATTGACCGAGCGAAGCGAGGTCTCTGAGTCTACTAGAATGAATTTGCACTTGTCCGTCCGTCCGTCTGTCTGTCCGATCGTCCGTCCGTCCGTCCGTCCATCCGTCCGTCAGAGCCTTATTATAACTTTTGAATTACTGAACGTAATTACTTCAAAATAATATGTAAACTGATGGCCTTCAGCCGAATATTGCATAAAACATTATAAAAATCTTTATTTCAGGGGGGCTCTCATAGAAGTGAATGCGAAGGAAAATATTTTTTGTTGCCTTTCATAGGCTTGCAAGTTGCAATATATCGTTTTAAAGACAATTTTGAACAGATTACAAAAATATTTTTTTTTAATTTTTCCCTTAAAATTGACGAAATGGGTGGCTTTCAAAGTGACGATTTTATACGCTCGCTTGAAGACAATCTCTAGCAAAATCCGCTGTGTAGGTATTTTCAAGCTGATTTTATTTTTTTATTTCACTTATATCCTGTACTTGAATAACAAATACTAAAATTATATGAATATTATAAAGAAACGAGATTATTTAATTTTTAATGGGCATCAGTAATTCAGCAGCACGGGTCGTCTTCGCTGGCCGTGGCCAGCGGAGGGTACGGGCTTCGAGGCAGGGCCTCATTACCCGGGCGGGGCGCGGGGAAGAGCACTTCCCCGGTGATGGTTTTTCAGCCGTCTTGGCAATTAGGTCCATGGCGGCTGAGGCTCCTTTTCCGTTATGGGTAGGGGCCTTGCGGTTGAATGTAAGTCCAGTGGCTCCGCTCGCTGGCGGGCAAGATTGCCGCCGCGAGCGGAGCGGTGTCGGGTCCAGTGGGTGGTCCCGCGCTACGGGCGATAGAGTCGCTGCCGTGTGCGGGACCGGTGTCGGTCCGGGGGCCCCGCGTCGCAGGCGGGCAAGTCGCCGCCGCGAGCGGAGCGGTGTCGTGTTCGGTGTGGGGCCCCGCGCTACTGACGAAAGGGTCGTCATCGAGCGCGGGGCCAGTGTATCGCCAGGGGCCTCGCGTCGCTGGCGGGCAGATAGCCGCCGCGAGCGGGGTGATGTCAAGTCCGGTGGTAGGCTCCGCGCTACGGGCGAGGGAGTCGCCGTCGTGCGCGGAGCAGGTGTCAGGTCCGATGGAGTCGCGCGTCAGTCGCCTTCGGAAGCGGACGTGTATTCGTTTCTTCCGTCGGTGACCTCGATTACGTAACTCGCTCGCGTTAGGCTGCTATTAGGTTGCGCACATTAGGTTCGCGCGTTGTTGTGACGTGGCTAGACTTGATGCGTATTGTTAGGTGCGGTAAGGGTCAGTACGGTCAAGTCAGGTGCGGTACGGTTAGGTTGCGGCTGGTCACGGTGTGGATAGGTGCGGTGCGGCAGGGCACGTTGCTTTTGGGTGCGGTACGGTTAGGCCTGGCCCGGGTAGGTGTTGTGCGGCTAGGCGTGGCGCGGTTAGGTGCGGGTCGGTTACCTGCGGTTGCGCTTAGGTGCGGCGAGGCTAGGTGCGGCTCGGTTAGGTACCTGCAGTTGCGGCTAGGTGCGGCACGGTTAGGTGCGACTCGATTACGTGCGGTTGCAGTTAGGAGCGGCGCGGTTAGGTGCGGCTCGATTACCTGCGGTTGCGGTTAGGTGCGGCGTTGTTAGCTGCGGCTCGGTAACTTGCGGTTGCGGCTAGGTGCGGCGTGGTTAGGTGGGTTTGGTGGAATTGATTTAGATGTTGGTGTGTTGGGCACGGTTTAGAGATGGAGGAGGATTTTAGCACAGAGTCGGTAGTTGTTGCTGCTCGCAGATTACGGAGCCAGGTTACTGCTGGACCGAGGGATAGCTCTCGAACTCGGAGTCCGATCCGGTCGTCATACATTTTCGACTCGGACTCGGAGAGTTCGAGGGCATCCTCTGCTTGTCGTGGTAAACCGCGGACTCGAGGCTCAGGCATTACTCGTGCTAGAGCCAACCTGCGAGAGGCGAAGGAGGAAGCGACGGAGGTTGCGTTCAACCAAGCTTTGCGGGATCGCACGGTACGTAAAGAAGTTCCTGTTTTGGATCCTGAAGAGACAATCACGGAGGTCCGAAAGGCGCAGCCAAGCAAATTAAATGCCGAGGAACTGCGAGCCTTTGCCGGACATAACGTGTCAACCATAGTGCAGATTGCCACTAAAGCCGGAAAAATGAAGGGTAACTTTGCCAAGTTGCTAAAGGACTCAGCTGCTGCGCTTCAGGAAGTAGTGGACGCTCTGGCATCCAGAACGGAAGCCGAAGAAACGCGAAGGCTTAGAGCCGACAATGTCCGTTTACGCGATGAGGTGACTAACCTCAAAAATGAACTGAGGGCCCACCGGCGTGAATTCGCTGAAATGAAGTCTGCCATGGCAGCGACGAAAACAGTTCCTAGATTAAATTTGGATGGAGATATCATGGAAGAGCTGAAGGCATCAATCGTTTCGTCGATTGGTATCATTTTAGATGCTCGTTTCGCCGGAATCGAAGAACGCCTCTTACCTGAGAAGGTGCAACGCCCGTCCTTGGCAGGAGATAAGAAAAAACACGCAGCGTCTGCACCCCAGCCGATCACCACTCCTTCGACGTCCCAGACTATTCCGATGACCCAGAGGGTAACAGCAGCGCCAAGCACTGCTGATACCCCTGTTGCAGCTGCTGGGCCGAGTCGGACACAATCGACGGGTGACACTGATTGGGCCACTGTTGTAAGGAAAGGTAAGAAAAAAGTTAAGAAACCCGTAGCGAATGCTACTACGGCTGCGGCACCTGCCGCCAAATCATCACGATCAGCAGGTTCTAGGCTTATGTCTCCTAAAACCGCAGCGGTCGTTGTAACCTTGCAGCCAGAAGCGGCAGAAAGAGGCGTGACCTACGCTCAAATTCTGGAGCGGGCAGAGCAATCTGTTAACCTGCAGGAGCTGGGGATCGGTGAGGGTGTGAAGATCCGTAGGGCTGCCACTGGAGCTAGGGTATTAGAGTTGCCTAAGGACCAGACCCCAGAACAAGCCGAGTTGCTGGCAAATAGGCTTCGCACTGCCCTGGACGGCGTGGCTAGCGTGGTCCGTCCCACCAAAGCAGCGTCCCTCAGGATCACCGGTCTCGATGATTCTGTCACAAAGGAGAAGCTGGCTGCCGCCGTCGCGCGAGCCGGGAACTGCCCTGTGCAAACTATTAAAGCTGGAGAGCTACTATCTGGCCCCAGGGGAATGAGTTCAGCTACTGTTCACTGTCCCATTGAGGTAGCTATATCGCTGTCCAATGCTGGGAAACTCTTGGTAGGCTGGAGCTCTGCCGAAGTCCGGGCGCTAGAGCAGCGCCCTTTGCGCTGCTACAAGTGCCTTTTTATCGGGCACACAAGGCCAATGTGTCCTTCTACGGTAGACCGAGGCGATTTGTGCTTCCGGTGTGGCCATAAAGGCCATAAATCATTCCAATGCACAGCTTCGATGCGGTGTATGGTATGTGCAGAAGTCGGGCTGCCCACGGATCACTTGATGGGGGGAAAAAGTTGCAACCCACCCCCTGTGAAAGGTGGGATGGTCTCTCGTACAGCCACTGACGCTGGAGGTCGCGAAATGCCAGAGGAAGCTGAAATGTCACCATGAATCAGCTCCATCGTATCAGTTTCCTTCAGTCGAACCTCAACCATTGCGCTAGGGCCCAGGATCTCCTGCTACAGTCGGTTGCAGAGTGGGAGATAGACTTGGCAGTGGCCTGCGAGCCTTATTATGTCCCCCCCGCTGCTCACTGGGTAGGGGACCTGGATGATTCGGTGGTAATCCTAACTGGCAGAAATTCTGGACATCCTCTATTGGAAATTGAAAGAGGCTCTGGTTATGTAGTTACGAGGTGGGCCGAATTCGTGGTCATAGGAATTTATTTCTCGCCTAATCGAAACCTAACAGAGTTTGAGTCCTTTTTAGACTCTGTTAGAGCAGCGATCTGCAGACATACCGGAGGGCATGTAATCGTCCTCGGCGATTTCAATGCTAAGTCGCGGGCTTGGGGGAACCCCGCCACCAACGCAAGAGGAAGAGTGGTGCAGATCTGGGCCCTGCTATCGGGTCTTACTCTCCTTAATAGAGGTGCGGCACTTACCTGTGTACGGCAACAGGGGGGATCCGTAGTAGATCTTTCATTTGCCACCCCTGCAGTTGCCAACAGGGTCCTCAACTGGAGAGTGGAAGAAGAAGTGGAGACTCTTTCAGACCATAATTACATCCGCTTTGAGATCTCCGCTGTTCCGGGACTGAGGAATCCTTCAAGGAGTCTGAGTAGGTTTCCGCGTTGGAGTCTGCATCGCCTAGACCGGGAGTTAGCCAAAGAGGCTGCTATTGTACAACGATGGGCCTCTCCTTGTGGTGATGGTGATGTTAGCGTGGATGAGCTTGCAAGTCGGATGTGCAAAGCCCTAACGGAGATCTGCGATGCATCAATGCCTCGAGTCCTGCGACAAACTCCCCGTCGCCGCGTTTATTGGTGGTCCACTGAAATTGCTGATCTTCGCGGGATTTGTAATAGAGCCCGCAGGGAGTATGTTCGCAGTCGTAGACGTTACGGAGGTGGTTCAGACTCGGAAGGTTTGCGGAGCATCTATCGGCAAGCAAAATCAGCGTTGCAGCTGGCCATAAGCCAGGCTAAGGAGTCTGCCCGTAAAGAGCTGTTGGAGGGACTAAACAATGACCCATGGGGACGTCCCTATCGCGCAGCTCGAAATAAACTCCGTATTCAGGGCGCCCCAATCACGGAGACATTGGAAACAAATCACCTTTTACGAATTGTTGGAGAACTGTTTCCTGACTCCCAGGGGCATGTCCCCCCAACGATGTCTACCGCTTCGGAAAGAGAGGATACGGATAATATCCCTCCTATTACTGAGTCGGAGCTGGACTTAGCCCTTGAACGCTTACGGACCAAAAAGACGGCACCGGGACCCGATGGTATTCCAGGAAAAGTCACTTGCGTTGGCATAAATCACCTGAGGGAGAGATTCCGTGTACTGCTCAATTACTGCCTAAGTGCCGGACAATTTCCGAAATCATGGAAAGATGGTAAGTTGTGCCTGTTACGTAAAGACGGGCGTCCGCTAGACTCTTCATCGGCATACAGACCAATAGTCTTGCTTAATGAGACCGGCAAACTTTTTGAAAAGATCCTTGTCAGCCGTCTCACCGAACACCTTGAAACGGTAGGCCCGGGTCTCTCTGAAGCGCAGTATGGATTCAGGGAAGGCCGCTCAACTTTAGATGCCTTGAATGCCCTTAAAAACCTGACTACGGATGCAGTGGAGAGAGGAGAAGTGGTTCTTGCAGTCTCACTTGATGTTGCAAACGCCTTCAATAGTCTTCCTTTCGAGACCTTGCTTGAGGCCCTCCGTTATCATGGAGTGCCACAGTATCTTAGGAGACTACTGGCGTCGTATCTACACAACAGGGAAGTCATTTGGGAAGGAAGCAATGGACAAATATTCCGGCACCGAGTCTGCAGCGGAGTCCCGCAGGGCTCAGTTTTGGGACCATTGCTTTGGAACATAGGATTCGACTGGCTCCTGCGGGGCCCGCTGCTCCCAGGGATGAGGATTATCTGTTATGCTGATGATACCCTCGTTACGGCCCGAGGAGGGACGTATGAGGAGGCGGCCCGCCTTGCTGTGGTTGGTGCGTCGCTGGTGGTAGACAGGATCCAGATGCTGGGCCTGAGGGTCTCTATATCCAAAACCGAGGCCCTTCTTTTCCACGGTCCACGTAGAGGTCCACCCCGGGGTGCGCAAATCACCATCCAGGATACAACAGTGAATGTGAAACCCCATATGAAATATTTGGGTCTTATCCTGGACGGGCGATGGGGCTTTAAAGTTCACTTCGAGAAGTTGGGTACCAGGCTCGTTGATGCCGCCGCCGCCTTGGGTAGATTGCTGCCCAATATTGGGGGGCCTAACACTAATTGCAGGCGGCTATACATGGGAATCGTTCGAAGTATGGCACTCTATGGCGCTCCAATATGGGTGCACGTATTGACTCAACAGAATAAGATACTTTTACGGAGGCCGCAGAAAATCATCGCGGTAAGAGCAATACGTGCGTACCGCACGGTATCATGGACGGCTGCTACGCTTCTGGCGGGTGACCCACCCTGGGAACTCCAAGCCGAAGTTCTCTCCGAAGTCTATCAATACCGAGCAGAGATGAGGGCGCGGGGAGAACGACCGGATGGGGAGGAGACAAAAAGACTTAGAGCGTCGGCCAGTGCATCCTTGGCTCGTAGATGGGAGGAAGACTTGGAGTCCCCCGCTGCGGGCGTCTGGACGGTGGAGGCTATCCGACCTCAACTTAGGCGATGGCTCAACAGGCGGCATGGGGCGCTTACGTACCGTCTTGTCCAGGTGCTTACAGGACATGGCTGTTTCGGTAAGTACCTGCACGAGATTGCAAGGCGTGAGGAAACACCAGCTTGCCATGAATGTGGCGCAATAGAAGACTCAGCGCACCACACTTTAGTCGAGTGCGCATCGTGGGGACCTCAGCGGCATATCCTGGCATCGATAACGGGAGCAAACATCTCGTTGCCAAGCTTGGTAAGTAGCATGATCGACAGCGAGGCGTGCTGGACTGCAGCGGCTTCCTTCTGCGAGGATGTGATTGCGCTAAAGGAGGCTGCAGAGCGAGAAAGAGAGCTGGATATCAACGCTCACCCGCTCCGCAGAAGGCGACTTGGGAGAAGGAGGCGACGTTACGCCCACCTGCTCGCCCCGCCGATGTAAGTACGGCCTTAAGCCTCTGCCTAATTAGCGTCGGAACGTCTCAGTCGAGTCCGAGCCCGGGATCCTGAGACGCCCCATTCATGACGCGGACGGCGCCGCTGGGTTTTAGTGGGTATTACTTTCATGTCGAGTCCCACATACCCGCCTGGCAAGCGGGATGCGTAAAGGCATTTCCCAGCGATAAAAAAAAAAAAAAAAAAGGTGTCAGGTCCGATGGGTCTCGCGTCGTCGTCGTCACCGTCGTCGTCGCTATGGTCGCCTGCGTGCCTCCTCGATGATGGCGATCGCAGGAGCTCTCGAGGTAATGGACGCCCGGTCGATGGTCGGCTGTCTAGCGGTGCGATGCCGTGGAGGTGCTCGTACGGTCCGTTGTCGGCGCTGGCGAACATGCGCCGCGCCAGTGTACGTACGTACTCCTCCACGGTGGGCGTCTTGAGGTCGCGATGGATGACGTCGTTCCTCACGTACCTCGGAGCTCCAACGATCAGACGGAGGCACTTGTTTTGTTGGACCTGTAGGCAGCGCTTCTGGTATGCTGAGCAGAACGCATACCAGGCTGGGGCCGCGTACGTCAGTCTAGAGCGGACATAGGCTTCATAGATGAGGAGCTTGGTCTTCGGCGATAAGCTTGAGGTGAAGACTTGGTGAAGCATCGACAGTGCCGCCTTAGCCTGACTCACCACGTGATTGACCATGGGAATCAGGTTCAGGCTGAGGTCGATGCGACACCCCAAGTAGCACACCGAAGTTTGCCACTCTATGTCCTGCCCTCGGAGTCGGAGCTGACGTATAGGCTTCCGGATGCCGAACAGGATCGCGGCCGTCTTTCCCACGTTGACGGCCATCCTCCACTTGTCCAGCCACTCCGGAAGTAGGTCCAGCAGGCGCTGCATCTTGTTGCAGGCGACGATCTGGTGGTGCGACGACGCGAGATACGCGCTGTCGTCGGCGTAGAGCGACAACAGCACGTCTTCCTCCCCCTCGCGCAGGTGTCCGGCGAGGGTAGGGATGTCGTCGGTGTACAACGCGTACAGGCACGGAGAGAGGCAGCTGCCTTGGGGCACTCCGGCACGGATGGGGCGCGGCTGGGAGTCCGCGCCCTCCACGGAGACATGGAAGGACCGCCCGTCCAGGAAGGAAGCCACCAGCCGCACAATCGCTGGTGGTAAGTCGGTTGAGAGGAGCTTCGCCAGGAGTCCGGTGTGCCATACACGGTCAAAGGCCTTCTCGATATCGAGAAAGACCCCGACGGTGCAGTGGCCCTTGTTCTTCTCACTGGCGATGTGGTGGAGTCCTCTCGCCAGCTGGAGCGTCGTGGAGTGGTTGCTGCGAAAGCCGAACTGCTCATCCCGTAAGCGGATGTACGGGGTGAGCCTTCGCAGCAACAGACGCTCGAACAGCTTGGCGATGTGCGGCAGTAAGGTGATGGGGCGGTAGCTTCCTGGGAGGCGGCGGTCCTTGCCCGGTTTGGGGATGGTGATGACCTTCCCCCTCTTCCAGGTCTCCGGAAAGTGTGCCGTGCGGAGTATGCCATTGAAGAGCCTCGCTAGCGCTACGAGGGCTCTTCTTGGCAGCTGCTGAAGTGCAACGATCGGAATTCCGTCGTAGCCTGCCGCCTTCCGTTTGGGAAGACGGATGACGGCTTTCCTCAGCTCAGACGGGGAGATGAACTCGTCCCCCCGGAGCGGAGGAGTCTGGGCCGACAGGAATTCCCGCACTTGATGGTCGAGCTCTGTGTGGTGCCTGTGCGCGTTGTCGCTGGCCGGTGGGTTGGGGGTGAACTGCACCTCCATATACTCCGCCATGATCTCAGCTCGGTCATGCGCGGAGTATCTTCGCCTACCCTGGTTGTCTAGCAGAGGGTAGACGGGTGAGTCTGATCTGGTGAGGGTCTTGCACAGGTGGTACAGCGTTGTTTCGGACTCGGCTGCCGCGTCGATGGTCTTCTCCCAGTCATCATCTTCGCGGGCGCCGAGTGCTAGCCTCACTTCCTGTGCAAGGCGGTTGAGGTCACGCTTGACCGTCGGACAGCGAGTGCGCGCCCATAGCTTGCGCAGGGCGCGCTTCCTCCTCAGCATGTCGCGGAGCGAGCTCGAAAGCAGGTCTCGTCGCCCAGTGGGGGGCATGGTGGTGGTGGCCTCCTGTTTGGCCGTCTGGATGGCCGCCGTGATGGTGTTGGCGGCCCGGTCAACGTCCACTGGGTTCGAGATGGGGCCTGCGAGCTCCAGCTGCGACAGCGCGACAGCGAACTTCTCCCAGTTGGTTTTGGCTCTGGGAGGACGTGGTATGGTGAAGTCGCGCTGGAGGTTGAGCGTGACCAGGATCGGCAGGTGTTCAGTGTCGAGGTCATAGAGTGGCTCGACACTGATGGGGTGGTCAATCCGGTAGTGCAGCACGATGTCCAGGACGTCCGGGTGGTAGTGAGGGTTAGACGGTATATTGGTCGGTGCTCCTGGACCCAATATACCGTACTGGTGGCGCTCGCTGTCCTCGAGTAAAGCCCTTCCGGCCGGGGTGATGACGCGCGAGCCCCAGGCTTGGTGCTTCGCGTTAAGATCACCCACGACTAGTGGGGGGGCGTGCGACTCGAGGAGTGAGTGGACGTCGGTGCTGCAGAAAGTCGTGGCAGGTGGTCGGTAGGCGGCATACAGGAGGAGCTCCTCCTCACCGGCGTGTGTTCACGCCGGTGAGGAGGAGCGAAGTTGAGCACGCACCATACACTCCCTGCGTACGCAGGGATGTGTATGGTGCGTGCTCAACTTCTTCATGTACTATGTCCCTCCGCACCAGGGCCGCCGTTCCTCTGAAGGCGTGACCCCGGGGAGAGACTTCGTCGCGCCGGTACACGAAGAAGTTCGGGATACGGAGCTCGACGTGTTCCGCGAGCTTGGTCTCGCCCAGGAGGATGACGTGGACATCCTGCGACTGGGCGAGCGTTGTGAGCTCGCGGATGTGGCCTCTGATGCCGCCCGGGTTCCAGTACAGGACCCTCAGCAGGATGGGAGTCGCGCTAAGACCGCCATCCCTGCTGCGATCGCCTGTACTGCGCCCTGTCCTTGTAGGTAGGTAGTCAGCCCGGTCGTTATTGCCTCTAACACAACCCGGACTATGGCCATGATGTCCGGGCTGTGTCTCGCTTCCCCCTGTTGAGGTGCGGGGGGAGGCGGTTGGGAGGCGGTGTGTTGCTCGGCAGGTGGAGCTGCGCGCCGGGCAGTGCGCGGCGCGGCGCGTGAAGGTGCAGGTTGTTGCTCGCGCGCTTGCTGCTGCACGCGAGCTTGCGCCTGCGCCCTCTCAGGAGCAATCCGCTGCGAGCGGCGAGTTAGCTCCCGAGAAGCGGCAGGCGTCGGCGAATGTGGCCGGGCTGTAGCGGCGGGGGCGGTCGGGGCCGATTGGGTCGGCGCCGGTTGGGTCGGCGCAGGTCGTGTCGGCGCAGGCGCCTGGGATTGCAGCTGCGCGGCCGGTTGTGTGGGCGCTTGCCTCACTTGCCTCGGCTGAGGCGTGGAGGCGGCAGCTGGCTCCTTGCGAGCGGGACGGCGGCCGCGGTTGCGCTTCCTGCGCCTACCGCGCAGCGCCTGTCCCCGCTCGGTGGGTGGGTTGGCTGCCGCTGGGAGAGTGGTGGTGGAGCCCCCAGCGGCGTAAGGCGGGGCGGCTCTCGCGGGTGATGAGGGGCGCGGGGCGCGCGGCGCGGCCTTCGCCTGCGCGCCCTCTGCGTGTGGCTGCGGGCGAGGACGGCTGGGTGCTCGTGGCGGGGGCGGAGGCAAGGCGATGCCTCTCCTCCGCGCCTCTCGCTTGTATTGCGGGCACCGGCGGTCGTTGGCGGCATGACTTTGCCCGCAGTTCGCGCAGGTGGGCGTGCCATCGCGCGGGTGCGGGCAGACTTGCACCGAGTGGGCGCCTGCGCACCGGATGCATTTGAAGGGTCGGTGGCAGTTCAGGGACGAGTGTCCATATGCCTGGCACCGGTGGCACTGGGGCGGTTTGGTACCTCCGCGCCAGGCCTCGACGGTAACCATCGGCATGCACAATAGTTCCGTCACTGCGTACAGCTGGCGGAGCTCTTCGGATGACATATGCGCCAGCTGCACGAAGTAGGTGCAGCCGTGCTTGCCGACTTTCGGCGGGATGGCTCGGGCGCTCTCAGCGGGAAAGCCGATACGCTTAAGGGCCTCGACCACCTCCTCCGGCGGTGTGTCCATAGGCAGGCCTCTCACCGCCACCTTGGCGGGGCGTTCGGTGGCCGGGCTGTAACAGTACCATGAGATGGTACTGTCCTGGAGCGCCGCCTGGGTTAGGTAGCGCTGCACAGCCCGGAACTCGTCGGCGGATTGCGGCAGGAAGCGGACTCCCCTGCCCAGCGGCCTGGCGTTCGGCGCGAATCCCAGGTCGCGCCGGATGGCCTGGAAGTGCCTCGTCCAGTTGGGAAGGCACTCCACTACTAGCGGCGGGTACTGTGAGCGGGGAGGTTGCTGCGGCTGGCCGGCCGCTGGCGCAGCAGGCGGGGCCGCACGGCCCGCTTGCTGGGTCGAGCGGTGTTCGGCGGGCGGTGGAGTGCGGCGTGGCGCGGACGTCGCCGCGGCTGCCGCGGCGTAGGACGTGCTCGGCAGAGGGGAGTGCGGCCGAGTCAGGTCCATCGGCACTGGGGATGCGAGACCCGCATAGCTGGTCGAGTCTCGCGGCCAGCTTGCGGTCGCAGCCTGCGATGACGATGCGGCTGCGGACTCAGTCGAGACGGCGATATTTGCCGTCGCGTCGACTGGCGGTGGGTGTGCGACAGGGACGGCATGATGTGCCGTCTCACCTGCGAGCACGGTGGCGGGGGGCGGGGGGAGCACCTCCGGTTGCGGGAGGGGGCTGCTCTGCGGGGGCGGGGGGAGCACTTCGATGAGAGGCCGGCGCGTGGGAGGACTGGGCGACATCGGCGACTCATCTGAGAAGTCTTCCGGCGGTGGTAGAAGCGCAGAACGGGATGAAAGCTTGGTCCGCTTGTCGTCCTGGCCGTCAGATGTCCCCGAGGAGGACGAGCTCGGGCGCGCACGTTTGGCCAACTCGCCACCGTGCGGAGCCAATGTTCCGGCGGTAGTGATCGGCTGCGGTGCGGCGTCGTCTGAGCTGTCCTCGCTGCTCGAGGACGTGGGGTCCGAAAGGCGGCGTGGTGGCGCCGTCTGCATCGGCGTGGGGCGGCGTGTTTCAGCAGCGGCGAACGGTGCGATCGAATGGTCGAAGATATCCCTACGCACTACTGAGCGTGGGATACCCGTTCGGCCGCGTCCCGAACGTTGCGGTCGGGGATGTTCGTCCGACATCGTTTAGCGTGGAGGATTGTTCGTACGTTACGTGCGTCCCTTGCAGGGCGACCGAGCGCAATCGCGTGCAACCCAGCCAGGCGAGACCCCTAAGGGAGACCCAGCTTAGGCGCCCGCGTACACACTCGATCAACCCCGCGCGGTATGAGGTATGACGGTACGTGTACGAGAATCCTGTGTCTTTTTCCACGAAAAAGAACGGGATTAAGGCCGCGCAGTTTTCGCGGGCGGGGCGCAGGGGCGCCGACGCGGGTCGAACCCGGCCGCTTCCTCAAGCCGCACGAGTGCGGCGAGTACAACTGGCACCGGGGAACGCGACGGGCGGCGGAAGACGCGAGCCGCGAAGACTGCGGGATGTATCGCAATTTGCTTGCTCGACGAGGGCTCAACGAGACGGTCTCGGAGCACACTCGGAACAAAAGCAAACTCAACTCAACTAGCGAGTTGCAATACGTCAGTAGGTAATTCATATAGCATCAACATAGCTTCACAATAATGCTAATAGATGGCGCAGTCATTAACTATTCCATGGAACTAGGAGTTACGACTACGACCTATACCATAATATTCAATTAAAATTATTTTTTAGTTAAATATCAAAATTCAATAAACTATTAATTACTACATTTTGTATATTTTCTATTCGCGCCGATAGATGACGATTTGTACAGATGCCCGTAACCCGGTTTCACTCGTTAGTACCTACATAATAATTCAATGTTTTCACTAACGTTCCCTAACCTTTACGTGCTACGTATGATAGTTAGGTGATGATTTCTGTCAACTTATTTATCACGATCCTGTACGGGACACCTAAAAGGACATTGGGACGGATGTTAGGACTTAGGATTGTATTTAGGAGCTACCTACGTAAAGAGACTCCTACTTAGGGGATGATTTAGGTATGTTTGGTGAAAACGGGCATAATAATAATGCCAGTTTTGGTTATCATGTATCGATTGAATGAATAATCATGGGATACCGTTACCGCGAGGTCTCAGTTCGGGGCGAACCACTAGTAATATTATTATTATAGTCCAAGAAAGCACTTGCCTGAATTTAGTAACTATACATACATAATATTATTTCCGTTCTCACGCCTCCCAGGTGCCTAATGAAAGTGTTAGAAACTTTCATTCAATTAAAATTTCTAGACACACTTATTACAAAATTGAAGCAAATTGCTCTTTAGTCTGTAGATACAATTGGATTGGTTTATTTGCCCTGATCTTGTTAGCGGAGAATATGAACCGTGGCATAAGCAATTGCGACAAACATGATGCGCCAGACAAAATAAGACAAAGTATTATCGATATACGAGTAGATAAGCTGAGGGTTGGCACAAAGTTTCAACATGGCATAATTAATTTAAATCTATAAAGATTTAAACATGTACTAAACATTTGGTTATAAGGTCCAATAGTTTTTGTCTATGAAAGATATTTTAAAATCATCCGTTGTACATAAACGGTTTTTTAATTCTTGGTGATCTAATTACACTAGTGGTTCGCCCCGAACTGAGACCTCGCGGTAACCCATAATTATTTAATACTAGCTGATGCCCGCGACTTCGTCCGCGTGGATTTAGTTTTTTAAATCCCTCGGGGAACTCTTTTTAATTTTCCGGGAAAAAAAGTAGCCTATGTCACTCTCCAGAACCTCAATACCCATGCAAAAAATCACGTTGATCCGTAGCCCCGTTGCGGCGTGATGAAGGACAAACCAAAAAACCTACAAACAAACACACTCGCGTTTATAATATTAGTAAGGATTTTATTTTTATTCCAATGATGTTGGACCGCCTTAAAGTCAAAATAATCGTACGTAGCTCACAGGAATTCCGGTGAATAACGTTACTCACAGGAACATAGGACGCATTCGGATTTAAACAAAAAATGTAATTATTATCGTATATAAATAAAAATGTATATTCCCTATATCCCGTGGTAGAAACATCACGCGTGAACGGCTGGACTGATTTTGACGGGACTTTCAATGACAGATAGCTGATGGTATACGCCTAGCATAGGCTACTTTTTAACTGATTTTCAAAAAAGGATCAAAAAAGTATTGTGTTTTTTAACCTATAAATATCAATATCTCCATGATTTCTAAACCGATTTGCCTGAATTTTTTTTAATCGATACAGAAACTTTGCTAGATGGTCCCATAAAAGTTGTAGTTGTAGTTGTTGTAGTAGTTATAGTAGTAGTAGTTGTAGAAGTAGTTGTAGTAGTTGTAGTTGTAGTAGTTGTAGTAGTAGTAGTAGTAGTAGTAGAAGTAATTGTAGTAGTTGTAGAAGTAGTTGTAGTAGGTAGGATCTGGGAAGTATACCTTTTGAAACATAAAAAGAATTTTCCAAATCGGTTCAGGCGTCTTAGAGTAATAGGTGAACATACATAAAAAAGATTCCGTTGAATTGAGATCCTCCTCCTTTTTTGAAGTCGGTTAAAATAAGAATAAAAATTAGTTTAAATTTGAAGAAGTTATGGAGTAAAACAGTCAAAATAGTTCAACCCCTATCTCAGAGAACATCCCATCCATCCAGAGATCCATACATCCCATCCATCCATCCATATGTGTAAAGTAGCATACGAATATCCCGTGGGAACTGTTTGTTTTCCCGGGATAAAAAGTAGCTGTTGATACTTTTCCGGTCCT
The DNA here is from genome assembly GCA_029955525.1 of Oeneis ivallda. Taxonomy (NCBI): domain Eukaryota; kingdom Metazoa; phylum Arthropoda; class Insecta; order Lepidoptera; family Nymphalidae; genus Oeneis; species Oeneis ivallda. Next base: position 7,587,786 of record JARPMR010000019.1, read on the forward strand.
CAACTATGCCTATCCAAAAAACCCCCTTCAATATGTAACTTCCTTGGCACATAATTGAAGGATGAATATGTGAAGAGGCATACTAATATCCCGCAGGAACCGTTTGTTTTGCCGGGATAAAAAGTAACCTTTGTCACTTTTCAGGTCCTTAACTTTACCAGTGCTAGGAAAACCACTTCAATCTATACCTCCGTTGGCGCATAACTGAAGGATAAATATGTGAAAAGTAGCGTACAAATATCCCGCGGGAATTATTTGTTTCCCGGGATTAAAAGTAGCCTTTGTCACTTTTCAAGTCCTCAACTATGCCTATCCAATAAAACACGTCAATCTGTAACTCCGTTGGGCCATAATTGAAGGATAAATATGTGAAAAGTAGCACACTAATATCCCGCGGGAAGTGTTTGTAGGAACAGTTACAGTTTTAATAGTAAAGTATAGATAGATAATAATTAAATTTTATGTAACAATGTCAATTTTTGACGTTCGTAAGCGTTAGGATATGCAGTCGCTTGTGCTTGAAATTTCAAAAACTGATGCTTGCTATGGTTTTTTGAAACCGAAGCTTGCTTGCTTGTTTGCTTGCTTGATTTCTTGCATGCTTGCTTGCAGAATTAAAAAAAACCCGAATTTCGATGAAAAAATCGATGCTGCGGATAATGTAAGCGTGATTTAAGTACAATCAGCGCCATCTATCCGTGGTTTTTCAAAATCCCGCGGGAACCTTGGATTTTTCCGGGATAATTTGTAGCCTATGTGTTATTCCAGGGTATAATCTATCTCCATTCCAAATTTCAGCCAAATCCATCCAGTAGTTTTTGCGTAAAAGAGGAACAAACATACACACAAACTTTCGCCTTTATAATATTAGTAGGATATCGTTCAACTTTGAAATACCCATCGTACCACCAGAGAGGTACGCCCAGGGGTACGATGGGTCTGCAGACAAATTAATCTATGTAAATATATTCGCCGTAAAGCGAATCTGCCGTAAAGCGAATCTGTCGCTAAGCGAATCTGTCCTAAAGCGAACAAGCCGCTCAACAACGCATATCAACACAAAGGAAAAATTATATTATATAGTTCGTGGGAAATCAAAAACCTTAATCGACGCGGACGAAGTCGCGGACATCATCTATAGTGATTAAATAAAAAAAACAAAAAGCGAAAGACGTGGCGGGCAAAAGTTAGGAGTATTTTTAGGGTTCCATACCCACAGGGTGCCAACTGCCAACGGGAATACCTAGTTATTAAGCCCCCGCTCGTTGTCCGCCCGTCCATTCATCTATAGGTATAAGAATATACTAGTGGTTCGCCCCGAACTGAGACTTCGCGGTAACGGTATCCCATAATTATTCATTCAATCGATACATGACGATCAAAACTACGATCCGTCCCCATGTCCCTTTAAGTGCCCCGTACAGGTTCGTGATAACGAAGTTGACAGAAAGCATCACCTAACTTATCATAGGTAGCCCGGAAAGGTTAGGAACGTAAGTGAAAACATTGAATTACACACACCGGCATATTTAGCGGGACATAAAAAAAAGGTTTGATATCAGTATCATATAAGGTTGCTGGCTGGTTTATACGTCATTTAATTTAAAAAGAAATATTTTCAAACTAAGAAAACAACTGAACATCACATTTTATGCAATTGTTTTAATTTTATTCAAATACACCTTATCTGGAGCGAACTTCGAGTATTTTTTCCTTCGATTTAAAATTTCATTGAAATACTGTTTTTGTTAGTTTTTTTTAATCGCGTATCTTTCTGGAGTTGATGACTGAATTATGCCTGACTTAGCCCCAACGGAGATTGCCAGGGCACTCGAAATGCGAAGAAATGGTCAAACCTACAGAGTGATATCCAGAGATCTTCGTCGACCAGTTTCAGTGATCCATCGTAGTATCCAACGGTTCAGGGAGACCGGTACTTATGTGAGAAGAGCAGGACAAGGCAGAAAAAGACGCACTTCGAGTAGGGATGATCGTTTCATTCGGCTTCGTGTACGTAGGAACCCCCGTTTTACGGCCGTCCAAGCCCGACATGAGTTAGAAGCAGTGCGGGGTGTAACCGTAAGTGAGCGTACGGTACGAAGAAGGCTCGAAGAAGCTGGTTTGGGTTCATTTGTGCCCGCCAAGGCTCCAAGGCTCGAGGTAAATCATCGTAGAAACAGGTTAACTTTTGCTCAGGAACATCGACTTTGGAACGCGGATCAATGGAGTAAGGTATTGTTTAGTGATGAGTGCAGAATTCTCTTAAATCAAATTGACGGCAGGCAAAGAATATACAGACGCAAAGGAGAACGATACATTCAGACAAATTTTGAAACTACAGTTGCATACGGTGGTGGATCAATAATGGTTTGGGCGGGCATTTGTTTGGGAGCTCGCACAGACTTGGTAGTGATTGACAGAGGGAGTCTGACTGCAGACCGCTATATCAGAGAAGTTTTAGAAGAAAATGTCGTACCGTTTGCCCCATATATCGGTGACGATTTTGTTTTATAGTAAGTAGATTTTAAAATAAAACCATATTTTTTTAATTATGGACCTTTTTTTATGTTCCACTAAATATGCCGGCGAGTTTATTATGTACCTACTAACGAGTGAAAACGTACAAAAATCTGTACAAATCGTCATTTATCGACATGAATAGAAAATATCATACAAAAATATGTAGTAATTAATAGTTTATTGAAGTTTGATATTTTACTAAAGAATAATTTGAATTGAATGTTATTATATTATGTAGGTACTAATAGGTAGTCGTAATTCCTAGTTCCATGGGATAGTAGTGACAGGCGTCTATTAACATTATTGTGAAGCTATGTTGAAAAATTACTGATGCCCATTAAAAATTAAATAATTTCGTTTCTTTATAATATTCATATAATTTTAGTATTTGTTGTTAAAGTACAGGATATAAGTGAAAGAAAAAAATATTAAGATAGATAAGATTTAGAAAAAACATTGCCGATTTTCCCAGAGAGCGTCAATTTTAAGGGAAAAATTTAAAAAAATATATTTTTGTACTCCGTTCCAAATTATCTTCTTTAAAATGATATACCGCAACCTTATGTAACGCTATAAAAATATTTTACTTCGCATTAGCTTTTATGAGAGCCCTTCTCAAATAAAGATTTTTATAACTTTTTAAGCAATATTCGGTTTACATATTATGTTTTGAAGTAATTACGTTCAGTAATTCAGACGCTAAAGGCTCTGACAGACAGACGGGCGGACGGACAAGAGCAAATTCACTCAAGTAGACTCAGAGACCTTCGCTTCGCTTGGTCAATTATTTCAGTCCCAACTCAGTAAATATCTTACTTCCGCACAATCATTAAATTATATTTAATGAATCATTGGCTAATATGTGTCATTAAATCTCTTAAGCTGTTATTTATGTACTAACGAAGAATTTCTTTAACTGACTCTGAGAGTGAACTATTTAAATCAGCAGCTATACCTACCACAGTTTACAGATCTATACCAAAGAATATATAATAGTCTATACTAAGGAGATGACTCTGAGTGCGACAGTGGACTACATAGAATTATAAGTTTTATCGGGTTAGCGTACCACTGGTCATTTTCCTTACTCGTCATTTTCACTAATTCGCCAGTTTACTTATTAGACAGTTTCGGTAGGTTGACAATTTCGCTAGTTAGGCATTTTCGCATATAAAGGCAGTAGTCACGCGCAGAGTGTAATTCTTTCATGGTACAGTTTTTGCAATTCACGAAGGCGAGTGAGCTTTACTCGTGGTTACTTCGTGTGCGTGCCTGTCAAAGCCTAGGTGGGAGCGGGCAGGCGCGAGCATTGCGCTCGCTCACACTTATACAGATACGACACACACACAACCATAAGTCAGTCGCCCTCGTGAATTGCAAGAACTATAGCATTAAGTAGGCTAGTTACAAACGCCTATTGGCACGCACACATGTGTATATACGTGTCGGCGAGCGAAAATAAACGACGCACATAGTTCGTGAATCTCGTTGTATGGAACTATCTGTCTAGACTCTAGGCGTTATTAGTCTAAGACAAACACTGCGTACTTGCACATCCTTGCAAAGACCTTTATTCTGAATCCTTATCGTGGGTACGTAGTATCTATTACTTTAACTATCTCAATAATGGTCCTCTTTTGCTGTATTGGATTTACTTAATTCTGCTGTTGACTGCTAATACAACAATTGGGTATTTGACTGTTATATTTTTTATTTATTTAAAACAACGTTTTTAAATATTATAACATAGTGCAATTTCTCTTTTTTAAATATCTTTACTAGTCTCGGAATTATAAGCTGTTTTACTGTGACTGTATCTGTCTCTTGCTAAAACGGAATTTCCTATGGAGCGTGTATGGAGTTGCTGAATTGTGACATCACAGTTCACTAGCGCTCTCTCTGTCTCACAGGAAACTTTAAAGCTCTATAACTTATTTGTTTTTGGACCGATTTATTTTCTTTTTAACAAATGTTATTCTTACATGTTACATTTTCGATTATGAATAATGAATATCAACATTTTGACTACAGTCAAATACCCAATTCGCTATAGTCATTGAAGATCTTCATTTTGAAACCCCTAGTAGACATCTCTTGATTGATTGCAGATGGTTTTAGTTAAATGCGTTGTTAATTATACGATGTATTCTTGATTGTATTCGTAAATCCACAGTAACCAATTAATTGGTTACTGTGAAGTATGTAATTACGTATTAACTATGTAATTACATAGTGAGTAAATAGTGTTAGCTTCGTGCAATACGATGACCACTTCTGCGATCTCATGATACGAAGTAACATTTCATGGAAAGCTAAAATAGATATATGTAGATAGACAGATTGATTCCAATTGAACCAAAAGAAAGGCAGTCAGGCAGGCAGGCTTTAGCAGTCTATCTATGTATGTATGTATGTGACTATTTACGAATGTTCCATCGAAGCGAATAACCTACTAAGCCAATAATAATTCTAAGCCTAATAATTCTGAAGGTACATTGAAAGACCTTTCATTAGGTATACATATCTCAAATTTATCTACATTGAAAACATGCCTATTATTTAACCAACTTCAAATGAGGAGGACGTTATCAATTCGTCGGAATCTTTTTGTTTTTATATGTATGTTCACTGATTGTGTGTTGTTCAAAAATGTTTCAAGACTGCCCGATTAGTCGAGAGGTTAAATAAACATACAAAGTTTAACATCAGTGTTCCTTCAAATATAAATTAATTACGATTCAATTACAAAAGCATCGTTTGAAACCAATGCGATATAAAACAGACAAATTATGGGACAAACTCAATCGGAGGCAGCTGGGTTACATCAAAATGACTAACAAGAGATATGGAACCTAAAAATATATCAACGCGTGGTCTTTTCAGCTGGACTTTTGAACTCGCTCGCGACAAATATACGAATAATTTAATTTATTTGTAATACATTGTGGCTAGTTTTGGTGCACGCAATCTTTAAACTGAACTAAAACAGGTCTAAATCTAGTGCTATCCTATAAGCGTATAAGCTATATTATTCCTTTTGAGATGACATTAAACAACCACTTTTCTCACCTTAAACAATTCAACCCCTAAAGGGGTAAATTAGGAGTTTGAAAACGCGAGCAAAATGTAGTAATATATAAGCTTCTTGGTTATTATAAAATTTACGGTCGGATACAGAGTGGCGAAAGAGAGTGTTTGTTTAGGGTGTGGCTAACAACATGGTTACAACATGGATCAAATATTACTGTAGTTATAGTAGTAGTACTTAGTAGTAGTGCAGATCAACAAAGTGATCAAAGAAGTTAACCCTTTTGAGTTAAATATGATACCCTACATAATAATTATGCATTATTTTTGTTATGCATAACTATTAACTTTATCGACGATCCAAATGTGTCATGTGTTGAGTCAGGCGGGATGTTTTGTAGGGATTTTTGCAATACTCACTGTGGTTAACTGTCCGCGATTGTTTGAAGTATATCATACAATAATTTTATTATCTGTTAAATACCTTAACAGTAACTAAAGTTAAATTAAAAATTACAGTTAGCATTTATAACAATACTTCATCATAATTAACATAATATAATTAAGCATAACACTTATTTTCTTGCTAAATAACGGAAATCCTGAGTATAAATTGGGGAAGCCTATTTTATATGCCTAACAAAATTATTTAATAAATTGATCAAACTTTTTCAGACCCCTATTCTATTATATTCTTCTCGCGCGGCTATGCAGGTCCTGAGGCCCTGTAGCACGTCGACCGTCGCCGGTCCATTGTGCTCGCCACTTTTTAAAGCTCCTCTCCGATACTCGTTGCCGCCAGGAACAGCAGCACTTTCTTGGTTCATACGCTTATTTTGATGGATTATTTTTAAAAAACTTTAGTAAGGTAAATGATAATAATAATTATGTATTGTGTATGTTACAAATTACAATGACACAGATCCATAATAATTTATTATTGATATTGCTATTGGTCAATGGTCATCCTTATTATAAATGCGAAAGTAGATATGTTTCCTTTTCACGCCTACTGCTGATCCAATTTTCATAAAATTTAACATGACGATAACTAAGAAAGGTATAGGAAGATCCTGAAGAAATATATAGAATCCCATAATACTATAGAGTTCCCACGGAATTTTTTTAAAACCCAATCCACGCAGCAGACGAAAAAAAGCTTTGGTAACTAATTCGACTTTTTCAAATACAAAGGTTTGATTTTGGATAGCAAACACAGCAAATCAAGAACTGCTATAAGAATTTTTTGTTTTGAAACCCAGAATAAACTTGCATACGAACGGAGTTAATTTAGGAAACGCTTCGCGTAAACGTTTCCTTTTTCTCTTATCGGCGTATCGCTATAGTGGATAAAGCCCTGGTCAAACCAAATGTGTAATGGCAACGAATTTAATGCAAAGCTGCAACACTGTAGGACATTAAAATTACCTACATTATAAACGTGTGACCACCATGTGTCGCATTTAAAGTAGCTCCTACAGGTAAAAAACTTGTAAAAAATTGACACACAGGGCGACGGCGCACCTACAAGTACATACAAGTAGCTCCGCATTGTAAGGGGAAGTCGCCTATCCTATGTGCGCCCCATACAATCAAATTTTGATCTTATATTATTTTGGTATTTTGGTATTCGAACCAACCAACTAATAGATTTTTTAAAAATCTCTATTAACTATAACAATTACCAGCAGCTGTTATGTGTGGTGTGGTTTATCAAATTAACATAAAAATATTTTTCAAAGTAACAAGCTTAACTTCCTCGGCTAAATTAGGTTACGATGGGGTTAGCGTGAAGTGTATAATAAAAAATACTCTCTCGTCTTTGAGCCTGTGTTACTATGAAACTACATATTTTTAAGGAATTTCAACAAACGACAGACACAGGCATTACTTTCTAGAATATTATGTTGACACAATTCTTTTGATTAAAAAATTTGCTTTTAATCCTACTAATACTATAGATGTGAAAGTTTGTGAGGATGGATGTTTGTTACTCTTTCACGCCACAACGAATGAACCGATTTGGCTGAAAATTGGAATAGAGATAGCTCATACCCAGGATTTAAACGTTTTGTCCCGGAAAATTACAGAGTTCCCGCGGGAATCAAAAAACCTTAATGCACGCGAACGAAGTCGTGAGCATCTAGTTTGTAAAAATAGTCAATGAAAATCGAATGTTAGTATGAACGCTCTCGGGAGAATTACTCCTTGCTTAAAAACAAGAACCCTTTGGATCGCTACCTTTACTACTTCACAGTTCACAAGTCGCGCCGTGACGCGTTGTGTATGACTAGGGTTTGAAATCCAGCAAAGTATATTTTGGGCCTCTGGCAACGATTCCATGCCTACGCATTTAATATGGAAGATATATTACAAAGATCGTAATCTCCACTAAATATACTTCTTACAGCCTATAAAAATTAATCAACTTTTTCGTTTAATTTCGTTACGCATCCTTTAGGTCGAGCGCACACGCACGGTGTGAAAGAAAGAAGAACTTTTTGAGTTTATAAAAATATTACAACAACTGAGTTGAGGTACTTGAGTTTACAAAAATATTACAAATTGTAATATTTTTGTAAACTTGTACTATTGTAATTTACAATAGTACAATAATACCTAGTTATAAATTCACTCATATAAATAGTCCTGGACACATCAGGGGTTATAATAATAATTGCAGTTCATACTACAGTATCTACTGTTACAAATAAGGAATTGTACATATTTGTCTAATCTGTATTGTTACCTTTTCTCCTTTAGACTGCTAAAACCAATTTTGATAAAAGCTACCGAATATGCCTGCGTTATCCAAATGGTATTAATGTCTGTTTCCATAGAAAACTTGTACTTCATTTCAGGAAAACGTCTGGTGCTATAAAATACTTTGACTTGAGCCTTGAATCACGTCGCTGAAGAAAATACAATTATTATTTCTTCTCTCTTCTGTGATTTAATGAGGATCCAAGGAGCTAACATAGGAGTTACTAAGGGACATACTAAGGGAGTTTTTCAGTAAAATTCAATTAAGAAATAAATAATTGTCATCCTATAGTCACAGAAAAAAACTTTTCTGTAATCGAATCTTGTTTATTCTTATCAAAATAAAAACATGTGTGCTCAGCCTTAGATGTAACATAAGATCAAAATATTTAATTAATTTCAAAGGATCTATAACCACTTGAGTAGAAGCTAAATAATCATTTAGACACTTTCCAATCATAAGGTTAATAGGGTTAACGCCGGGTTTCTTTCCCTATTGCATCTGCACCACTAATCACAGTTTTGTAAGTTTAAAAGACTATATAGTTTTTAACTACGACTTCGTCCGTCATGTGATTTTGTAGGTTTATTTAAATCTCAACTACACCCATACAAAAAATCGCTTAATGCGCCGTGGTGTATGGACAATTCAACAAACAAACAAACAAATACTTTCGCATTTATATATTGCTAGCTGATGCCCGGGAATTTAGTTTTTAATATCCCTCGGGAACTCTTTGATTTTTCGGGATAAAAAGCCTATGTCACTCTCCAGGTCCTCAACTATACCCATGCAAAAAATCATGTCGATCCATAGCCCTGTTGCGGCGTGATTGAAGGAAAACCAACAAACCAACAAACAAACACACTTTCGCATTTATAATATTAGTAAGGATGGAATGAAATGGAATGAAAGGATATTTTTATATGGTCATGAATCGACAGTAATTTTTTTATCTAGTATTTCCTCTCTGGCGCAGAAGCCAGCGCTGTGGTCTTAAAATGGGACAGGTTCGATTCCCAGCGGGAACAATTTTAAAATTTAAATATTTTTTTAAATGTCACTGGTTACGTATGGCTTGGTGGAAGGCTTTTGCCTGCTTTTGCCGAGGTCGGTTTCCTGTCCTGTACAGATCGAGCTACTGTATAATTTGTTGACGTCGTATATATGACATAGTAAGTTTTATTAGATAAAATAATACTCATGTCTCTCGTGTCACTTTACATATAGTTATTTTTTTAACGTTACTTAGTTAATTTACTTACCTCATTTATCACTTTCTTTCACTTTTCAGGTACCAATAAAGAAAGATTTTCTAAAAAATGCGAATTCATTTTTAAATAAGAACTTCCCTTGACGGTTACCACTTGCCCTAAAAACCCTCAATCAAACGATTGATCCTTCGAAGAGATCAATATCTTCGCTAAGTTGGTACCTACCTATTTATTTTTCAAACCGCTGATTTTACAAGAGCAACTTAGCGTTTACCACCAAAGGACAATAGGTAATGTAAATTTTTTATAGAAATAAACCCTTTTAAATACATGAGTAGGGTTCATATAAATAATTAATAAAAATCAGGACAAATGCGTATTTGAAAATATTATGGCCTTTTGTGTGATGTGTGAAAAATTCGGCAGTTTTTTGCAAAACGAATAAATAAATCCTCTCTTGTTTAAAGACGAGTATAAGTACTCGTATGTAGGTGGTTGCTCGTGTTTATGTCCACGTGAATTCAGCCATGAAATTAAAGAATCCTTTTTTTTTCAGTAAAAAATTGCTTTCGCGGATCTGTGTCTCCGCGCCATTACTAAATGAAAGAAGAACAAATTTGCCCATTTATAATATTGAGTAAGTATATCGCATTCTTTAACTACTTCCGAATATTAATAATTTAATATGAAAAATTCTTTTTAAAAAAACCCGACTTCAAACGCCCGCACCAGTACAAAGTATATAATTTATTGTTGATATTTTAAAAACCGCTCGACAGATTTCGATAAAATTTCAATGGGACCACCTGGGAAGTAGTATAAACCCTTTACAAACAAAAAAAGAATTTTCCAAATTGGTTCAGGCGTCTTCGAGTAATCGGTGCACATACATAAAAAAAAAGATTCCGGCGAATTGAGAACCTCCTCCTTTTTTGAAGTCGTGTCGCATTGCACGTGTGTTATTGTCTACCATATTCTGTTAAGCATTTTTCTATTAGCACTGCTGGCTATTTAGTGACTTTACTCGTCTTATATGCGAGTATTAGGACTACTCCGAATAAAGTCCTAGAGATGGGTGTCCGTACAAATAGCGCGTCTTCAAGCTTAAATTTAATGTGCTTATAATCTTTATTTATGAACACAGGGGAGACATCTGTATAAGCATCGGGAATGAAGGACGAAGAAAGTCATAATTTCAATACCAGTAATTACAAAATCTAATACAATTCTAAACTCTATCACTCGGAAATAAGGCTGCTATATTTTAAAGGGTGCTGACGAATACAAAATATTTGAACCATTCATCTCTGCGGGAAGATGGATTTCTTCTTTGGTAATGTGGTAGCGGCTTTAACCTCAACTAGGCTCTTGATTGCTTATTTTTTTTTTTTTTTTCTTGATTGCATTGAGGATACGTTCATTATGATATTATTACTTACAGCACAAGAAATATAGGCTATAATCGACTTATATTAGTATTTGTTTTTTAACTACGGGATATGACTGAAGTTACTCATGCATTTTTGAAATAGACTCCGAAACAAAAAGAACGGTCAATAGTCACAAATTATTTTATACTTTGTACTGGATAGCGGGCCTTTGAAATCGTTATTTTGAAAATAATTTTCATATCCGGGAATATATAAAAGTTACATACAATGATATTGGAAGGAAATTTTTTTTCAAAAAGAAAAAAAAAATAAAGAATTTTTCCTTCCAATATCATTGGTTACATAGCAGAGTTTTAACTTTTAGTTTTATTTTATTTGGAAACGGTAAATAATTAATGTGTGTATTTTTAATTGTATTAGTACAAATTACAATACATAATAGGTACTTACTTAGTTTTAATTGCACTTAATTACATAAGTAAACTAGTGTAGTACTTACCTTGTTGTTTTGTTATTGAATATTGAATATTGAATATAGTTCATTACGAGCGACGTGTAAGAGAATCGATTATTATTTTAGCAATAATAGCTCGTAATAGATAGGTAGAGCTGTACATTATTACATAGATTGAAAGGCCAAAAACTGCGTTTGATTTGATTTGATAAAGGTCGCGACACAATTTGCTTTCAATAAATTAAATCTAACAAAACTTTAACTACGATTTTACGATACATCGTAAAGCGCATTATTGTTTAAAATTGCCCTTTACCATGTATTATCGGATTCCCAGCAAATTTTTCGTATAATATATCCATTATCCATACAATATTATCATAAATGCGAAAGTGTGTTTAATTGTTGGTTTGATGGTGTGCCCTTCATTCATGTAGTAACGGATCGATGTAATTTTTTGCATGCGTAGGCACTAGGTATACCCTTTTATCCTGGAAAAAGAGGGTTCCGCAGGACTTTAAAAATCTAACTCCATGCGGGCGAAGTCGTGGGCAAAAGCTAGTTTGCCATAAAGATCATAGGCCAGAATAGTTTATTGCCGAAAAAATGGTTTCTTGAGATTTTAAGAACGTGTTTATTGTCAAAGAAAAAGGGGAATGAGTTCCCAAGGACATAATTCTGTATTAATATCCCGTAGACCTCACACTGCAAGGGGTGAGGACGTCACGTACGCAAGATATCCATTTAACCATAATAACCAAAGAAAATTCAACTCTAAAAACGTATATATAGGATTTAAAACGGATAATTTGTTGTCTTTTCAATCAAATGTGAAGCCGCATGTTTGTGCTGCCGGTAATTTCTTCTCAGAAATAATCCGATTGTGAAAGTATTTGTCCACCGATAACACGATACTATCACTATGCGAAGCTAAGTTAATTATTTCACAAAAGATAATTAATTTCAGCGTCAATGACATTGTTACGAAGTATTAGTATTATTGTCTACATTTTCCAGTATGGGAAAGAAAACTGAGATCTGCTCTGTCCTCAGACTCTGGTCACTGACTATACTACTTATTTAAAACTAGGTACTGATCAGTATGAAAAAAATACAAACACGAGACATCTGCTGTAAGTTGTAAAGGATTAGGTAGCATTGAATTATTATGTACCTACTATTAGATAGTTAGCAATCTGCCTCGGTTACAGCATCAAGTCAAGGTTACAATATTATTAATTATTTAGACATCTATGTTTAGTTTATCGAACAAGTTGGACAAAATCTCACAGTCACACAGATGGGAAGTCAGACAGAACACACGGTTTGTAAGTGTAACACTCCTCTTTTTGTGGCTGGGGTTCATAAGAGAAAATATCTAAATATTTTAAAAAATGAAGAAGTAATGCCACGATGAGCATTATAGTTATAGCAGAGAATAAGAATGGTAGTGGATGCTAGCCTAAATATTACTTTTAAGATTATTTGTTTTTAAAGATTGATGATAGGCGAGGTGTGAAGTTTCTCGTCACCGCACCCGTCGGGATTTGAGATCTGTCATCTGGAGATAAGTAGCTGTGTACTAAGACAAAGGGAAATATTGTAGTGATTTATTGTTTAGCGCGAAGCTAAGTTGGTGGAAGTGAGGATCGAGAGGAGTTCTATTATTGTTTTGTTGCCTAAAAAATAAAACTTTCTCAAATTTGCTCGGAAATCGCTTCTTTGTTTAAAAAAATGAAACGTCAATTGGCTCATTGCTGGCGTGGCGCCAGCAATTACGTAACAGGACAATAATGTAAATTGCTGGACAGGTACGAGGTTTTTAAAATGTACACTTTCCTCTATTAGGTGTTTCTCCTCTGTGATTAGGTGTTTTAAATGGGCATTTCTTTCGCTGAGTTATACAATTTAAAAAAATAAGAATGAATTTTTTTTAAATGGAACAAAAAGAGCGTGGTTTAATTGGAGGTAAAGAATTATTGGTGACTGGTGTTTTCTTTTACAATATATTTCTTGTTCTGAAATAAAAATGGATTCGGGATCGGATGAAGAATTAATGGACTTTACACCACCAGATATGGCGGAAGAAGCTAATGTACTATAACATTTAACATGAAATAAAACAGTGTTTCTTTAATTATTTTTTTGTTGTTTCCTCGCAAATTAGAGAAAAGTACTATATAAGCCTCGGCCGAAATAGCAATTCATGGCCTCGTTTACTTAAAAAGGCCTCGGCTAGCGCCTCGTCCTTTTAAAATCACTTGGAAGTCCTCGGCTTCGCCTCGGCCTTCCAATGTTACTCGTCCATAAATTGCTTTATTCCGAGCCTCGACAATAATGTACTATTATTGCATAAATTCTTCATTTTCAGAATCTACACAATCACCTTTTGTTTCATATAAATACGAGAATGATAGATAAAATAAATAAAATAATATAACTTTATTAAACAGTAGAGTTTGAATATTTAAACAAAACAAAAATTGGCAGCTAAATTATTAGGAGTGCTGCAGTAGTCTCGTACTAAGTAAGAAAAATTGTATTCTGAGTTCCGCGTTCTAGTCTTCCCAAGGATCCATTTCATTCAATGACTCTATTTCTTCAAAAATAAAATTATGTATTTGCTAATAAAACCCCTAGTGGTTTATTGGTGGTGGTGGCTAGTGGTTTGCCCCGAACTGAGACCTCGCGGTATCCCATAATTCCCATAAGGTAGTTTTAACTATATTAAATTGTAATTAAAACGCGCCGAATCTGATGACGTCAATCGTCATCTGCTTTCGTGGATGGGATGCGTATTTACAATATTAAAGACAGCGCCACCTATTAACAGTATAGTGAAGTTTTAGATTTGTAGATTTTGATTTTGTAGGTTATTGAAACCGGCCGTTAGACGGTCAAGTGTCAGTTTGACGCGTTATCTCTGAGCGTTATCAATGCTCTCTTGACTTTCTCAGAATTTTTAATGAAGGTAAAGTACAATATCTACTGAATATGATATTTTTATTGACATTTTCATTTGTGTTACACGTGTTTGGTACTTCATACATTGTTTGTTCGGTGGTTTTATGCAAGAGTTCAGTCGTTTGAGTACATTATGATGATTGATGAGGAACATGATTTTTCGTAATACCTACCCACTGCTTTATAATCTTTGTATTTATAACCGACTTCAAAAAGGAGAAGGTTCTCAATTCGTCGGTTTTTTTTTCATTTTTTATGTATGTTCACCGATTACTCAATGACGCCTGAACCGAAAATTCTTCTTTTGTTTGAAAGGTATACTTCTCAGGTAGTCTCATTTAAATTTTATCAAAATCGGTCGAACGGTTTTTAAAAATCAACAACAAATTATATACTTTGTAGTGGCGCGGGCGTTAGAAAACGGTTTTTTTTAAATATTTTTTATTTTAAATTATAAATATAATTTAAACCTTAAGTTCAGCTTTCAGAAAAATCTAAATTATTCAGGTTAACATAATCTAATGCAGGTTTCCTTTTTATGCATGTTTTCTTTTCTGAATCGGTCACTTTGACTGAGCTCCGCGGTAGAGAAAGATTGGAAGTTTGTTTTTATCTTAAGAATTCGCTATTCAAGGTATTCTAGCTAATTCGCTATTCGTTATTCTATATTAAATTAGCTGTCTTATCATCATCATTAGCAACCCATCAACGGCTCACTACTGAGCGTAGGTCTCCTCTCCGAGAAGAGTTATAGGCCTTAGTCCACCACGCTGGCCCAATGCGAATTGGCGGACTTTACACACCTTTAAGAACATTATGAAGTACTCTCAGGTGTGCAGGTTTCCTCACGATGTTTTCCTTCACCGTTGTAGCAAGTGATATTTAATTGCTCAAACGCACTTGATTCCGAAAAGTCAGAGGTGCGTGATCGAACCTGCGACCCCTCGAATAGGAGACCATAGTCTTAACCGCCTAGTGGTTATTACTGCTTCTACTGCAGCTGTCTAATACATATCAAGAATTGAAATAGTATCAGTTGTTTCAGTTTCTTCTGATAAAATTAAAAAACTTCGGTCCTATCAAAAACAGGTAGCAAGAAATGTATCGAAGCGATTAGAATCGAGGCCCTTTAAAATTTTTTTTAATCCGAAGATGATTTATGGGTTGTCTTCTTTTTTGTCGGCTCCGGGATTCTGTTGATAGGCAGTTTTAATGTCGGGTGCTGGTTTTTTATCGAAAAATCTCTCATAACAACTCATGTTGATTGTCGTTTATAATAAACGAGTTGGTAGTTATTGCTTGTTGTTAAGATAAGTGTGCTTCCATAATCATTAATCGTCAATAATTTATAAAATTTTTATTAAATATTTTCCCTTTTTCATTTGAATACCAAAATTTGAAAGGGTTTTTATAACTGCAGTCTCTTAGTTTCAGTCATACATAGAGGTTAACTCATTGTTACACCTAATAGGCCTTCATAAATACAAAGACTGTAGAGCTTATTTCAAGTACACGTATGTTTCAAATTGTGCTAAAAGCAACATCAAAAATTTAGGTCATGTCATCTACAGATACTTAGTTAATGCGAAAGGAATATTGACTAAGCTTAGTAGGTCCAATTTCGAGAAAGATGTCAACCGTCGAATCTAACTCGTTTGTATGCAGAATTCCTGAAAGAGGGTGGAAGAGCAATATTCAAAGTCTTAACGATTGTCCAATTCCAAAGCCTTTCAAGCTTTGTGGGAACTGCGTGGTACTGTAACTTAGTGGTTCTCTCCTTTAAAATTTACTCGTCCTATTATAAAATTAATGTTATCGTTACTCACCTACATTGATGTATAAAATTCGGCAACAAGCTTAGCTCTGTTATAATAGGATAAATTACGGGCGCCTATAAACA
Organism: Oeneis ivallda; assembly: GCA_029955525.1. Taxonomy (NCBI): domain Eukaryota; kingdom Metazoa; phylum Arthropoda; class Insecta; order Lepidoptera; family Nymphalidae; genus Oeneis; species Oeneis ivallda. Next base: position 7,604,020 of record JARPMR010000019.1, read on the forward strand.
ACTCATTTTGATCGTAAAAATTTAACGACCTTAATTTTAAGCAGGACATTAAAATCCTCGTAAATGTTGCCACCCGCTAGAATGCTGCGTAATGGGTCTAAAAGGCAGATGTTTCAGAATTTCGGTTGCTAGAGAAAAGGAGGGTTGCTTTGACGATATGGCGATAAAAATTTCTTTAATTGATTGTTGTCTATGTTATGAAAAGCATTTTTACGATCTCCTGCAGAGGTGAACGTAGGGCGAGGGATTATAATGATAAAGTCAATTCGTTTAAGCGTAAAATTAATTCCATAAAATAAATCGTTATACTAATATGTTCAGACTCCGCTGCGCCGGTCATACCATTATATTAAGTAAAATTATTACGACTAAAATGAGTTTTTCTTTGCATGTACATGACAATAGAGTAACCCAATATTTATATCGTTTAAGAGTAACAAACAAAAATTAATTTGTTCTCTGACTTCCTGAGCAAGTGGGCTCAGCAAGCAGATAGCTGTTTTTCGCAAGGAACTGGAGTCCTAGCTTATTTTTAAATGTATGATTTATCATTTAGAACTAAAATACATTAAGTAAGTAATTACTCTAAACTTTTTGCTTCATAGCCTTTTCCAATACTAATATTTGCTTAACAAAAAACACCAGACAGTAAATCTACGGACACGTCATATGTTTCAGCCTTTGTTTGCTGCACGTTTGCATCTTATTTATTTAGGACTGACATTGATCTATTTGCATGTTTTTATAGGAACAAAACCCGAATCCAACCATTTTGAACATTGAGTTTAGACGTAGCTATGCCACCAAGCGTTATAATTTTAGAGTTCAGGGATCCTAGAATTATTTCAATATTTTCTGAGATGTCAAAAAAATATTGAAATAATATTACTAATAATAATAATAGGACTTAAAGCGTTGGTGCCACCTCCTGACCTCTACATTCCTGATTCGTGATTGTGTCAGAAAATCATTTTAATTTGACAGAAAACGTGAAAAACGCGTACGATAAACTGTCAAATTAATACGATTTTCTGACACAATTGTACTAACAGCTGTTTCGGTTCCTAATTCGCAATTTGAACGGTAATAAATATTACAAAATATGATTACACTAGCGGCACGCTATGATGGCCGGTTTGACGTTTGTCCGCTCATGAAGTTCCGTATTAATTGATAACGACTTTGAAGGAAATAATTGTATTACTTTATTGACGATAGTGATGTGCAGAGATTCATAAATTTTATCGAATGTAGTTTTAGGTTTAGGACTCAAAATTTATTTATTAAATTGATTTCTAAAATGTATACAAGTGTAGAAAAATCAGTTTGCACCATTTAAGGGGTGAATGTACTTGTGAATATGAACAATTTTCACTATGTGGACAAACCTCTGAAATCGCAAAAAAATATCAGCTGTTTCATACAAAAGGTAAAATTTTTATTTTTATATGATATATACCACAACTCGGCATTTGGTTTTCTAAATTGAAAATTTTTAAAAATGGAATCTAATACGATCGTCACATAGGATCGCTGGCTAGCACAACTACTATCTCCGGCAAACTCGCGTCAATGCTCAATGCAAAACAAAGCAGTTTCGAATTGACGTTGCTTCGAAAAGTATAAACTGTCAGTGCAATGCGATTGTGATATAGTTTTGACCTGGCTTTGGATTTCAAATATTGATACTGCATTACTGTTGACCCTTGCTCGTTAATTTGGACTCTGTTCAAGCCCTTTGTTGTGGATTTCGTCGATATGACCGAACGTACGCAGAGAACTGTTCTAAATAGTCAGACACGTGAGTTCGTAATACGCCTTCGTAACTATTTCGATCGTGAAGCTCAAAATGGAGGGCCAATTTTACCTATAACGTCAGTGGTTGAACGCGTAGCTGATGCGCTTAATATTGGACAACGAACTGTTAGACGGATAACTAAAAAAAAATATGGCGAGACTGGCACAGAAGAAAATAAACTTCACACACCAAAAAAGAGAAAACGAGCAAAACCAGTCGTAGGCATCGATAGCTTTGATGCCGATGCTATCCGAAGACATGTTTACGGCTACTATTTACAGAAGGAGTATCCAACAAGAAAAAAGTTGGTGCATTCACTGAAGGAAGCTGGATTATTCTTCGGTGGGGAAAGTTCTTTAACGAAGATTTTGAAGACCATTGGATTTCGATACAAAAAATGTAACAAACGCAAAATATTGATGGAAAGATTTGATATAGCGATGGCAAGGTATACTTTTTTACGGCAAGTGAAAGAAATCAAAAATTGGCAAAATGTTGTGTTCTTGGATGAAACATGGCTTAATGCTAACCATACTGTAGGCCGTTCTTGGAACGATGACACAGCAGCATCTACTTCCAAAGTTCCTGTAGGAAAAGGATCGCGACTTATAATTTGTCACGCCGGAACCATCAACGGGTTTGTCGAAGGTTCTCTCATGGCTTTTGCGTCAAAAACCACTGGAGACTATCATGAAGACATGAATGGAGAAAAGTTTACTGAATGGTTTACCTCAATGTTGTGTAGCCTCCCTGAACCATCTATTATAATTATGGACAACGCCCCATACCACTCGATGCAAATTGACAAGCCACCTGCCCAATCCCAAAAGAAAGCTGATATCGTCGCATGGCTTCGTAAAAATGGCGTAGATGCAAACATGAATATGTTAAAAGCGGAATTAGTACGTCTTTTAAAAGAAAACAAACCAACCAAGATCCGATACGTCATTGACGAAATAGCATTAGAACATGGGCACAGAGTTATACGGTTACCGCCTTACCATTGTGAGTATAATGCGATTGAGTTGGTGTGGGCTCAAATTAAGGGATATGCTGCAAGACACAATACAGAACCCCCATTTACCACAAAAAAAAATGCTAAAATTATTAGAAGAAGCTTGTGAACATGTGACTAAAGGAGACTGGGAAAAGGTTGTGAATAGAACTGTTAAATTAATAAGGGAAGATTATGAAAGAGATGTGAAAATAGATAATATTATAGAAAACGAACATATAATTATTAATGTAGGTGATGATAGCAGTGACGACAGTGAAAATAGTAGTATGGACGAATCTGATTAATTATGGCCTTTTGTGGCACCTTTTTTGGTATCTTTTGTATTCATATGTTTCTTGTGTGCATATAAAGTATGTATATTCATTTTCATTCAAATATTCAGTTCGTTCAAATAAATTAAATAAACATATACATTTTTGTTTTATTAAACCTATTTAATCAGGTACAAAAACAAAACTTAATTGTTTTTTGTTCGAGAATAAATTGACATTCCACATCACTATTGTAATGTGTCAAACCGGCCATCATAGCGTGCCGCTAGTTTAACGAATAGAATTCTGTTTATTCGTTATTCTTTATAAAACTAGATCGATACAGTTTTACTTATTAATAATAACGAATAAATAGATTTAATGACTATATTAATAACTAACATTGAATTTCTCATTATTATAATTTATTAGATTAGAGTTATTCTTATCAACTTTGAGTCCGATATCGGCCAACGAACCAAAACAAAATAAGATTAAATAATACGGTCATGACATGACCCCAATATTAAATGCAAAAAAATACCTATTTTTGCGAGCGAAGCGGTTGGCGACCGCGTGTGGTCGACCACAAAAACCATTGGAGGAGTGACCTCCAGTCGCGATAAAGTCGTTCGAGCGATAAATATGTCGCACATGTCCGGCGCCATTGTTTTTTCTATTCCGCAAATGACATGGATCAGAGCTGGCTGCATCTGGGCTGCACAGCCTGCTATTTCAGCAGCAGCTTGAATTTATTTCCGAACTTTTGAGATTTTATACGTGGCATGCCTTTTAACTTTTGTCGTTTGAAGAAAAAAACACAACTAGAACCTTATAGTACTTTTTATTGTTTTTCAAAGTATTCACCACGTAGCTTCATACACTTTTCCATTCGCTCAAACCAGTTATTGTAACATTTATTCCACTCTAAAGTGGGGGTGTTCAAAATGGCTGACTTGAAAGCGTCGACTGCTTCTTCACCGGACTGGAACCTTTGACCACGAAGACTTTTCTTAATGTTAGGAAATGTAAAGAAATCGTTAGGGCTTAGGTCAGGACTGTATGGAGGATGGTCAAGAATTTCTACTTTTTCCTGCTTCAAATACTCAATCGTTTGACGAGCGCTGTGTGAGCTTGCGTTGTCGTGGTGCAGGATGATGCGTCGCTTTGAGTTAGATTTTCGAAGTTCGGCGATGACTTGTGGTAAACAAACTGTGGTATACCACTCTGCGTTAATCGTTCTACGATCTTCAAGTGCAATAGTCGCAACATGGCCGGTTTTTCCAACGAACGTGGCCACCATCTTCTTTGAAGTGCTTCGAGAACGAACAACTTTAGTCGGCTTTGGCTCGTCTTGAAAGACCCAGATTGTAGATTGTTGTTTGGAATCAGGATCGTAGGCATAGATCCAAGATTCGTCACCACTGATGATGTCGTAGACGTGATTTGACTCTCCTCGGTTGAACCTTTGCAGAGTTTTCTTACACCATCTGACGCGGGCTGCCTTGTGATCGTCGGAAAGCAGATGCGGTATCCAACGGCAAACTAGCTTTCTCACACCAAGCGCTTCATGCAAGATTTTCTGAATGGTTGTCCCTGAGATGCCTAATAGAGCTTCTATCTCTCGATACGTCACATGACGATCTTCGAGAATTAGTTGTCTCACAGCAATGATGTTATCTTCAGTGAAGGCGGATTTTGGGCGTCCTTCGCGAGATTTGTCACTAACACCAGTATGTCCACGCTGGAATTCTAAATACCAGCGTTCGACAGTCCGCAGACATGGGGCTTCATCACTGAACACAGATGTTAGCTCTTCAAAACATTGAAGCCGTGTCAAGCCTCTTCTAAAGTTGTAGAAAATTATTGCACGAACATTTTCCTTAGAAAGATTCATTCTCGTACGTAACCTGACAGATTCCAATCGACGCTGTGACTAAACAATAGCATTAATCCTAATACTTTCAACTGTTTTGAGATTCAAAATTTAAACACATTCGAATATAGAACAGTTCCAAATTCAAAATTGCCGGGAAATATGGAAACGACAGAACTTAAAAGGCATACCAGGTACTTAAGGTATACTACACGCAATACTGAAAAGAACCTTAAATGTTAGGAGGAAATGAATTATGTATTTATGTAACGCGTTTTTTTGGCATATTTTCCCTGAAGTTTACGATAAAAATAAAAACCCAAAGCTTTTAAGTTGGTGGATTACTAGTAGGCTGATGGTTTTAAAAATATTGTTTTGATTATTATTATAAACTAGCTGATGCCTGCGTCTTCTTCCCCCAAGTTAGGATTTTAAAAATCCCGCGGGAATCCTCCATTTTTGTGGGATGAAAGATAACCTATATGTCACTCTAGTTTCTGAACTATACCGATGCAATAAATTACGTTGATCCGTTGCTCTGTTGCTGCGTGGTTGAAGGAAAAACCAGCAACACACCTTAATAACATAATTTATGCGAAAGTGTGTTTGTTTGTTGGTTTGTTCTTCAATCACGCCGCACCAGATAGTGCGATATATTATTATTGATAGTGATTAGTGATTTTTTTTGCGAGTCGCAGGGAGCTGCTGGATTCAGGCGGCGCAAGACCGAGATCTGTGGAAGTCCATGCAAGAGACCTATGTCCAGCAGTGGACGTCTACCGGTTGATAAAGAAGAACAAGAAGAAGTGATTTTTTGCATGGGTAGGTAGGTATAGTTGAGGTCCTGGTCCTTACATATGCTACATTTTTCCCGGAAAATCAGAGTTCTCACGTCACGCGAATGAAGTCGAGGGTATTAGCTATTATTTTATAATACTACCTACTAAGGATTTCCGTGGAACCATTATTATCCGCAATGCCTCAGCTAGGCTGTCAGGGTAAGATCTATAGATTGCACTCTCACTCAGTACAGACTCTAGAGTCTACACTGAGCAGATTTTTTTAGATCAACTTTTTGCTTTGATATAATAAAACTAGCTCTTACGGCTTCTTTGCGGCTTCGCTCACGTTAAGTTCGATTTTTCAATCCCCTATTTTACCCTATTTTTTATTTTTAGGGGTTGAATTTTCAAAAATTCTTTCTTATCGGAAGCCTAACGTCTATCTATCTGAATGCCAAACAACTGGATCCGTCCAGTTGTTTGAGCGGTGCGTCATTCAGTTAGTTCTTTTACCTCATATATTAAGAAGAAGAAGATTAAGATTAGATTTACATTAGAGTTAGGTTTACGTATTAGATAAGATAAAAAAACATATTTATTTCATGTCGGAATTCAGATTCTGTTGAGAAGAGCTAGCAGGAAACTCGAGTTATTAAACAAATATTGTTAGTAAAATGGGTCAACCTTAAATAATTCAGCTAATAAATATACTTACTACTACTATACGCAACGAATCAATCGAAGGTTGCGTAGCTAGTGATTGATAGATCTATTAACCTTCAAACTGCTCTTTTAATAGGTCTATCTATCCTCCCTATCTATTTTAAAAGAATCGACCTCCCATAGAAGCAATGGACCTTTTCACTCGTCGAAGGCGCCAGCGATGAGATAAAAACCCTTTTGTTTTGAGCCTGCTAAATGGTCCGGAATGCTAATGTGTTATTTTAGTTGGAATTCAAAAAACATACAGTTTACTTGTACAAATACGGTCGCCTTTCACATTTGGCGCCGATATTTTGCCGCCATACGGTGTAAAGTGTGTAAGTATGTACAGCACAGGTTCTCAAACATTTTGTGTCCTAACTACCCTTCATCATCATCATTATCAACCCATCATCGGCTCCCTACTGAGCGAGGTCTCCTCTCAGAGAAGGGTTATAGGCCATAGTCCACCACGCTGGCCCAATGCCAATTGGCGGACTTCTCACACCTTCGAGAAGGTTTCCTCACGATGTTTTCCTTCACCGTTAAAGCATGTGATATATTTAATTTCTTTAACGCACTTAACTACGAAAAGTAAAAGGTGCGTACCCGGGCTCGAACCTGCGACCCCCCGAATAGGAGACCACAGTCGTAACCACTAGGCTATCACTGTTTAGTACACAACTACCCTTAAAAAACCTAAATCTAGTAGCTAGTGCTAAGACCGTACTGGTTATTATATACTGGTGATCAAAATATTTTTTATTGTATTTACCATTAATTTTACTCAAAAATGTATTGAAAAACGTTAATACATTTACATGAGCAGTGAAAACTTTCAGGGTTTTTTAAAACTGTCTAAATTTTCTCAGACTTTGATTTCAGCTTGACTCACACATAGCATAAATTATTTCCTAACCAGTTTTTATTTATTTGACTGTGTATTAAGTTCGTCATATTAATAAGATACCTGCTCGTTCTACCACAATTATTATACCTACACGAAGATATTAATTTATAGCAAAATCTATGTAACTTTAATAATCTAAAAACTCCAATTACCTGTTGCTAATTTGATTACCTATATAAATATTCATAGATCAGTTTTTTCAGCTTAAACTTCAAAAATTTACCTGATCAGAGAAAAACCTTCAGTTAATTTATTGTCATTTTCAGTAATTACTCATTTTTAGGGTTCCGTACCAAAATGGTAAAAATGGAACCCTTATGGTGAGACTTTCTCCGTCCGTCCGTCCGTCCGTCCGTCTGTCACAGTCGATTATTTCAGTAACTATTAAAGCTATCGACATGAAATTTGGCATAGTTGTGTATAATAGTGGCCCAACATCATTGGGATAAAGAAAAATCGAAAATTATTTTTAGTTTTATTAAAAAAGGGGGAAAATCGGGGGTTTGAAATTTCAAAGTAAAATAACTATACCGAGTGGGGTATCATATGAAAGGCCTTTACTTATGCATTCTAAAACAGTTTTTTATTTATTTCTATATATATAATAGTTTTTGAGTAACCGGCCAAAATGTCGAAAAAAATACCGTTCCCCCCCTTATCTCCGAAGTTTACCAATCGAAAAATCTGAAATAATTATGGTCAATAGAGGTTTATGTATATTTTACAGGAAAAATAAAAGCAACGCGAAAATTATTTTAGTTTGATTAAAAAAGGGGGAAAATCGGGGGTTTGAAATTTCTAAGTAAGATAACTATACCGAGTGGGGTATCATATGAAAGGCCTTTACTTTTGCATTCTAAAACAGTTTTTTATTTATTTCTATATATAATAGTTTTTGATTAATCGGCCAAAATGTCGAAAAAAATGCCGTTCCCCCCCCCCCCCCCCTTATCTCCGAAGTTTACCAATCGAAAAATCTGAAATAATTTTGATCAATAGAAGTTTATGTATATTTTACAGGAAAAATAAAATCAACGCGAAAATTATATTTTTTAATTAAAAAAGGGGGAAAATCAGGGGTTTGAAATTTCAAATTAAGATAATTATACCGAGTGGGGTATCATATGAAAGGCCTTTACTTGTGCATTCTAAAACAGTTTTTTATTTATTTTTATATAAAATAGTTTTTGAGTAATCGGCCAAAATGTTGAAAAAAATACCGTTCCCCCCCCCCCCCCCCCCCTTATCTCCGAAGTTTACCAATCGAAAAATCTGAAATAATTATGGTCAATAGAGGTTTATGTATATTTTACAGGAAAAATAAAAGCAACGCGAAAATTATTTTAGTTTGATTAAAAAAGGGGGAAAATCGGGGGTTTGAAATTTCTAAGTAAGATAACTATACCGAGTGGGGTATCATATGAAAGGCCTTTACTTTTGCATTCTAAAACAGTTTTTTATTTATTTCTATATATAATAGTTTTTGAGTAACCGGCCAAAATGTCGAAAAAAATACCGTTCCCCCCCCTTATCTCCGAAGTTTACCAATCGAAAAATCTGAAATAATTATGGTCAATAGAGGTTTATGTATATTTTACAGGAAAAATAAAAGCAACGCGAAAATTATTTTAGTTTGATTAAAAAAGGGGGAAAATCGGGGGTTTGAAATTTCTAAGTAAGATAACTATACCGAGTGGGGTATCATATGAAAGGCCTTTACTTTTGCATTCTAAAACAGTTTTTTATTTATTTCTATATATAATAGTTTTTGAGTAACCGGCCAAAATGTCGAAAAAAATACTGTTCCCCCCCCTTATCTCCGAAGTTTACCAATCAAAAAATCTGAAATAATTATGGTCAATAGAAGTTTTTGTATATTTTACAGGAAAAATAAAATCAACGCGAAAATTATTTTAGTTTAATTAAAAAAGGGGGAAAATCAGGGGTTTGAAATTTCAAATTAAGATAATTATACCGAGTGGGGTATCATATGAAAGGCATTCTAAAACAGTTTTTTATTTATTTTTATATAAAATAGTTTTTGAGTAATCGGCCAAAATGTTGAAAAAAATACCGTTCCCCCCCCCCCCCCCCCTTATCTCCGAAGTTTACCAATCGAAAAATCTGAAATAATTTTGATCAATAGAAGTTTATGTATATTTTACAGGAAAAATAAAACCAACGCTCTAACTAGCATAGTTTTTTTTATATTAACAATAATCCTCTACAAACAAAGTTAACGATAAATAAGCAAATTAATATAATATTATCGTTTTACTTTTACTTTTGGAGTACGGAACCCTCGGTGTGAGAGTCCGACTCGCACTTGGCCGGCTTTTTAGATGTAGAAAGGCAAGGAACCACACATATTATACTCGAACTATGTGCCTAGATTTATTCGGTAGCTGCTAAAGAGATTATAATAAAAACAGGTTGAGAGCCTATGGTGTAGACGATGCCATTAATCCAAAAGAACTTTATTATTGTTATAAATTGAACGCTTTGATGTTTAAACGAGTCCTTGCTTGGAATTTTTATGTAAACACCTATATAAGGGACGTTTATTAATAACGTTTACCTACATTGTATTGCCGACCACATGAAAACGCTTTCGGAATAAGAATTCCTCATAAAAAATTCAAGATTAACAAGGATAGCTGCAGTTGTTAATTGCAGTACTAGTAAGTATTTACTATTTGCTGAAGTACTTACTTCTGTAAATAATAAACTCTGAGAGACAACCGGACGTTTATCAGAGACCCTAGTGCGACTTTTCAAACTTACGTTAACTGTACGTAAATATGTCAATAATGGTATGGACGGAAAATAAGGGATGGAAAAATACTCCGTTCTAACTTCTAAAGTCACAGACCTTCTGTTCTAATTTTGATATTATGTCATGACCATAAAAATCTTAATAATATTGTTATGTATTATATTTTGTTAGTTGTAAAGAATTCAAATTCTTCGCACGTAAGTGATCTGCCACTGACACTGACTGACACAACTGATCCTGTGGAAGTCCATGCAAGAGACTTTTGTCCAGCTGTGGAGGTCTATCGGTTGATAAGGAAGAAAAAGAAGAGAACTGATCTGCCAGTCTGCATTTGCCCCGCGTGTGGAGTATGGCCAAAACCGAGAGGAGACTCCCAGTAGTACAGTAGGCCGACGATAGGTTGATGATTTGAATATAAGTAGATACATATATGGCTGTAAATAAAGATGCAGGCTTAGAACTGGATAAAAATAGAAACAATAGGCTTTATTAACTTGGCCTCGGATGATCAGTCCTACTTTAAGGATTTTCGCCTACTGCGTATTTATAAGTGTGCCACTGTGGGATGAGAAGGCCGCATAGCTTCACGCTAGTTATTGGCAAAATTGTTACATCTATGATTCTGCACAGTAGGTGTTATACGTCGGGCGTTTTGGGATGTTTTATATGTAGCGACTAGCGATTTTTCTTGTTACCAGCTTTTTCATCTTCTTTAACTATTTGGTTTTCAGTTGCTCTATAGGTATTTGCGTAGTGTACTTCGCTAATTTAATCTACCAGCTTTGAATAACCTTCAAAAACAAAAAAGGCAAAGAAAGTAGACTGCCCGGTAAAAATGGTCAGTATCGCCGAGGTAATTTACGTCTTTGGTTTTTACTTATGGAAGAACAGACTGACTCTTGTTTGTATTACGTCTGTGGACACTGAAAACCAGCGTTTCAGCTTGCTGTGTGGGGTGCCTTAATTTTCCACGGCTACTTTATATTTAGAAATTTTAAGTACTTTGTAAGCGTATTTTTTGTAGAAAAAATATTATCTATATCTATCTATATTGTACTTAATACATTATTGCATCGTACTTTATCACTACTAGGGCTTGCATTCGAATATTCGAATATTCGAATTATTCGAATAATATTTCTTGTCCGAATATTCGAATATTAAATCTGCTATATTCGAATATTCGACCAATTTTCCGAAAGCCAAACTCTGAATATTGATGTGCATGTCGCAGGCATTTTGTGTGATTCCGCCGTTTACATACGGCGTCGTCAGTTTAGAAACGCTCGCTGTTATGTAATGCCGCGGCAAATTGAAGTATTTAGTTCTGTTTCTTATGCCTAACAAGTACTATGTTCGCCAAAATCAAAAGTTAGGTTAGGGTTATACATGAACAGTCGGGTGGTAGTGTGAACAGTCAGGTGTATGTGAAGAGTCTGGTGAACACTTAGGTATATTGGCCAAATGGAACCTAAGGGCACCTGACTGTTCATGTCGAACCCCAACCTAACCTAACTTAAGAGGCAGATTCGTGGCCCTGGTGCTTGGGAATTGCGTAGATTCGCAATAACTACATCTAAAACTACAGTGAAATTCATCGCCTCCAGGCGATGGATATGGGAAGTCCGTCGCCTGAGGGAGTAAGGTCCTCGGGCCGGGAGACACACTTTGTTCCTTGTGTGCCTCAGATAGAGTGATGAGTGAAGAACTCTGTGTTTGAGAAGAGGTTCTGTCTCTGCAGGCGCCGCTAGCTGGGTTGCGTGAACGTGATTACGGTCCCGTTGCCCAGTCACTGGGCGATGAGAAGGAACACCGTGGGGTTTTAGTCGGTTAGAGTCCGACATAACTATCGAGTAACCCCGGGGGCGGTGGTATCCATGATGGATTTCCCCACGTAAAAAAAAAAGGTATATTGGCCAAATGGAACCTAAGCGGGCACCTGACTGTTCATGTCGAACCCCAACCTAAGCTAACTTTAGAGGCAGATTCGTGGCCCTGGTGCTTGGGAATTGCGTAGATTCGCAATAACTACATCTAAAACTACAGTGAAATTAAAACAATTGAACGAGTTGTCATTTTGCCTTTGGCATATTACATAACAGCGAGCGTTTCTAAACTGACGACGTCGTATGTAAACGGCGGAATCACACAAAATGCCTGCGACATGCACAAAATATGAATTTTAAACCAACAACCAACAACAACCGCGCGCAACATTATGCTTAGAAGTAGAAGACAATAATTATGCTTAGAAGAAAGCAGTGATGAGGTCTAGGTTGGAACGCGCTTGCCTAGAAGATACCTGTTCACTCTTGCCTTGAAGGTTCTTAAGTTGTACGTGTAAGTGTAAGAATAAACCAAAGTAAGATGATAAGACAAAAATGCATTTTATTTTTGTGCAATGTAACATTGATCTGATTCTGATCTCATAATCATGGTTCTCCTACGGATCTCCTCATTTCTGATTTGATCTCGCAGGGATACTCCGAGCTTAGCTCTCTCCATAGCCCACTGAGTGACCCTGAGCCTTCTTATGAGGCTCACAGTTAGCGACCAATTCTCGGATCCGTAAGTCAACACTGGCACACTGTTCTTTTACTGACTTAGAAGACTTTCGTCTTCAGGCGCTGAGGGATTTGGACGAGAAGACATCTCTGAGATTCCCAAATGCTGCCCAGCTGAGTTGGATTCGGCTGTTGATCTCTTTCTCCTGTTGAGGATTTGATCCCAGAGCCAAACTGACCCGACACTATACCGAAGATATCCCGGACGTCAGCCTATACGAGATTAGTATGGCTCAAGCAGTTCAAGAACACCAAGGCGACTGGTGATGATGGAGTCACTGCAGAACTCTTGAAAGCGGGTGGAAAACCGGTACTTTAGATCTTTCAGCGATTGTTCAATTCCGTCATCACGCCGCTGCATCCGCCGAAAGCATGGCACAGGAGCGTGGTGGTTCTGTTCTTCAAAAAGGGTGATAATACCTTGTTGAAGAATTATTATAGACCTATCTAGCTGCTGAGTCATGTTTACAAGTTGTTCTCGAGAGTCATTACGAATCGTCTCCATCCAGCCTCCCGAACAAGCCGGATTCCGAAAAGGCTGGGGCACCATAGATCACATTCATACGCTGCGGCAGGTTATACAAAAGATGGAAGAGCATTAACGGCCACTTTGCTTAGCGTCTGAGGACTATGAGAAAGCCTGCGTTTTGATGGAAACTTGGGCCTTATTGAGGTCGCTGCAGAGATGCCGGATTGACTACCGGTATATCCAAGTGTTGAAGTGCTTGTATGAAAACGCCACTATGTCAGTACGTATACAGGACCAGACTACGAGGTCAATCCACTTGCAGCGTGGAGTGTGACAGGGAGACGCAATCTCCCCAAAGCTATTTAGTGCTGCATTGGAGGACGTCTTTAAGCTTCTGGATTGGAACGGACTTGGCAACAACATAAACAGTGAGTACATCACTCACTTGCGATTTGCTAATGACATAGTCGTTATGGCAGAGACTCTGAGCGACCTCAATACAGTGTTCAACGATCTCAGCACGGTTTCTCAGCGTTGGGCCTAAAGATGAACATGAGCAAGATGAAAATCATGTCCAATGCTCATGCTCCAATCCACCCTCGTTAAGAATATTGCACTTGACATTGTGCACGAGTAAATAATATACTTGGGACACACAGTCCAGCTAGGTAGGTCCAAATTCATAATTTCTAATACTGAATTATTACTTAATTGTATTCTATCGACGTTGAAAATCTTTCTTTTAAATCTTTTAAGATTTGTAAGTAAGTAATACAAAGTAAGTAGTATGAAGAACCAAAAATAATGTTTAGAATTCAGTACTTTATTTCTAGTTACATGATAAAATATTTTAAGCAAGTTGTTTTTTTTGTAATTGATTATTTGATTTTATTGATACATAAATATTATTACAATATTCAATCTCATATCTCGGTTTATAAGACTGTGTTATATTGTGGTTGTCTTGTTAAACAACAACTTTTTATATTTTTTGGAGGACTGAATTAGTGCCATAACAGTCAAATTCCAAACAGTTCTTTAATTTTTAAGTAAAATTTTGTTTTGGTTCAAAGATATTAGAATCAAAGTAAGAGATTGGCAGTTAAAAACATGATTATTATAACATCTTTTGTTTTTTTTTAATTATTCGAATATTATTCGAATAATTCGAATAATACCCGAAAAAAAGTCGAATATTCGAATACCAAAATTTTCGAATATTTGCAAGCCCTAATCACTACTATCAACTTAGAATGCGTGAAGAGCCCGTGGTACTGTACGACACGATTATTTAAGTACTCTATTATCGTACACTATAAAGGGGTTTCACGTTCCTATCACCACTGCACGACTGTAGCCGTTCATCATTAATGATAACCAATTAAACTGATCTGGAATGGAAACCAATAGGGGCAATGAACTGACCATTCAAGCTTTATTGTAATCTAACGTTCTGTTTGTTTTGATTAAAAACATAATACGTGCGTTATATGCTCATGTTTACTATAGAATCAAATATCTAATGATAACCTTCTCCTTTTTTGGAAGTCGGTTAAGAATGGTACCTTACTAGGTAATTGTGTCATTTATAAAAAGACTGCATGCTACTTCAATAGGACAGAGGTACGTTAATACTGTCAAACTATCAAATTTACTTTCGGATAAGTTTTACTTTAAGTTGGTGAAATCGGCCCTAATTGATATAGGGAATAGGGAATCGATAGACATCCACTGCTGGGTTTCTCCACACGTTCTATCAGTTCTTCAAACTGAAGAACTGATAGAACTGAGATACCCGTGAACGCCGCTAATTGCCAATGCACACACGTTTGATCTCCGGATCTCCTTTTATTATCCAATTTGATCACATGGGGAAAGTCTCTCCGCGCTTTGTGCCCGTCGCGTCGCACCTCAACCGATCCACGACGACCGACATCCACTCCACACAGCTACAACTCTCTTGCAAGACATTCCACAGAACACCTTCTTGTGCCGCTTATGTCTCGAAGCTCCCAGCGGCTTGCCTGAGATCGCCCGTCCACCTAGAGGAGATGTTCGAATGTGCGGTGCGATTATCGATTATCTTACTAAATAGTGTCACATTCCTCTTGTTTATAGTTCCGTTTAGATAAATAGTAAGATCGTTTTATTGATTAGCTTTTCTCGTATTGGGTCAAGAGCTTTCTAACGACTTAGTAACACGTATTAAAATCCTTACTTGACCTGCTTCGATAAGAAAGCTTAAGGACAACTTTCTTGGCCTCAGGCTCTAACTTATTGCCATTAATACATTTTCATTACTCAGAGGCTCTTTCTGGAGGAAGATCTGTCATTTAAAAGCCATCTGGTTCAATGCTATTTTCCAGTAAAAAACAATCTAATTACATCTATATTCTGAGTACGAGTAGGTTGGTTAGGTACATTAATACTACTACTACTTATATTATAAATGCGAAAGTTTGTGAGGATGGATGGATGGATTGATGTTTGTTACTCTTTCACGCCACAACGAATGAACCGATTTGGCTGAAATTTGGAATATTGATAGTTCATAACCAGGATTAACACATAAGCTACATTTTATCCAGGAAAATTAAGGAGGTCCCGCGAGAAATAAAAAAAAACCTTAAACCACGCGAAGTCGCGGGCATCATAAAATTAGTAATCCGATAATCATCCACATCATCTCAGCTCTCAACCAATGACAGGAAGAGATTAGTTGCTATCTTAGAATATTTGATCTAAGGTTTGCTTTAAGCAGCTGTAAGATCGTGAATTTTTACTGTACCTAATAGAATAGAATAGAATAGAAATGTTTTTTATTCAAATAAACTTTTACAAGTACTTTTGGATCGTCAATGAGTCTACCACTGGTTCGGAATGCCGTTCCTGCCGAGAAGAACCAGCAAGAAACTCGGCAGTTGCTCTTTTCAAAATAATTTTACAATATATTTAATAGATATTATTTATGTATGCAGAGTTTCCACAATGAGGGGAAGTTCCACAAAAGCATACGTAATTATTTCTAATTATAATTCAACACATGTCAATACGGGCAGACAGAAAGTAGCCCCATTGCCACTGGTAGCACCCGTTCACGAGCATGACGCATGACCCAGCCATTGCTTCGCTCAACCATATTTTAGGGAACGTAACAACCCGCATCACACGACACCACCGCAGAAATGTTAAAGAGAGTGTGACATACTTAGGCTATATAATATTTGTGTTATATCTATTCTACGAAATTCCTCTTATTAAGTTTCTCCTGTAAGTCTGTTTTTGTTTTTGGTGTTCAATCCAAATACACACATCAAAAGTGTCTAGGGATCAATTACTTTTTAACAAAAAAATTAAACAATTAATATTTATCAAATCTAGTCTTCCAGATTTCGGCTTCTTACTTTAATTCCTATGATTAAGTTAAAAACTTATCCGTATATTTTGTAAAAATAAAGAAAAATTGCAGTATTTGCAAATTGTGGGAAATTTATCTAAGTTAATGTCGTAAATTTTTATAGTTAAAAATGTACCTATTTGATCCTTGGACACTTTTGATGAGTGTATATACTTGAACATCTAGTGGGGTTTTCATTTGATACTACAGAGTTGGCACAGAGTTGAATATTCAGACTACATATATCATCATCATCATTAGCAACCCATCAACGGCTCACTACTGAGCGCAGGTCTTCTCAGAGAAGGGGAAGACTATATATAGGAAGGGACTTTCTTGGATTCGGATCTGACGCAAAACCTTGATAAAATTATTGAGAAGTAGCTGCTTGGTAGTTGGTACCACGTACGAGAACGAATAATTTATTTCGGTAAGACTTCACCTCTCATGATGTCGCAGTGTATTCAACGGTATAGGTAACTCTTTGTAAATAGCTTTTAGAGCGTGGGTTAAGCAACAATGGAAGATGAGAGATATGTAAAATAAGTCGGGCCAAGGTTAAAGCTTAACCTGGCCATGGTTTAGACACGTCTGCGTCAAAACTATTTTAAGAGGAAACATAAGAGGATACTAAATTTTCAATTTTATTGAGGTAAAACGCGTGTGAGTTATAAGTATGTAATATGTTTTAGTATATACAACTAAATTTATCCTTGTTCGTGTTAATAATAAAACTTTTAGGTTCTGTAACTGTAAGATTAAGGTCATAGAAGATTTCCATGATCTCATTTTATTCTAAATTTAAATATTCTAGTTTTTTTTAGTGATCATTTTTGACATAATTTCATTCCACAAAGAAGAAAACTTTTTACCATTTTTTTTCATTAGACACAAACATAAAACTGCCAAATTCTTTCTTAAAGTGGGTACTTTAATTCTGGGGAAAAAATCAGTAGGTACATAACATAGAAAGTGAAAGTTAAAACAGTATAACCTTACATAACCCGCCGGTGTGTTGACCACCATAGTAAACAAACGCAAATGGTTAAAAAAAAGTAAATAAAGGCTTTTCGAATAGATTGCGCAAGCTGGTCCCGTCCCGAGTCGGCAGACGGCGCGGCGCCGCACCTGTGTGGAAGTGGGCCAACGGAACTGGTTCCGAACTTGCGTAATAGTTAATACCATTAGGGCTGCCTAAGGCTGCCTAATGATGGATTCGGCGATGGAGAGAGCGTCTGCACGCAAATCGCAATTTCGCATCAATGTTCAAAACGCAAAACCTAAAACGCTTGGATACGTAAAATGTTCAATACGCAAAATATACACAACAAAAAACGCCCAATAGGTACTCAAAATGTACAAAACGCAAAATGTACACAGCAAAAAACGCTTAAAACGTATAATGTTCAATACGCAAAATGTACACATCAAAAAACGCTCAATGCGTAAAATTTTCACAACGCAAAATGTACACAACAAAAAATGGTCAATACGTAAAATGTTCAATACACAAAATGTACAAAATGCAAAATGTACACAAAAAAAAACGCTCAATACGTAAAATGTTCAGCAAAATGTGTGCAAAATACAACATTTTTTTGGGAAAATGTTGAAGCTATACTCCGAATTTCTCTATTAAATCAGAAGTGAGTATTTTCACCGATGTAGATCAATGGGTTCTGTTTTCGGGAAAATCAGCTGTGCAGTGATTGTCTATAAACGATCGCTGTAGTTGCAGTGTGACCACTGATTGTCATACTGCAACCACCTCTGATTGGTTCAATTTATGGCATTCTTGCTGCATCAACGCATTTTTATCAATAGCGAGAGAGTACCGTATTGGCCAATCACTACTACAGCTGCTCTCCGAACCAGGAAGCGCAATGTTGGCAAGACGAACCTCCACTAGGTGGAAGAATGATCTCAAGCGAGTCGCTTGCATGCTGGTCGCTGGATTCAGGTGGCAAAGAATCGTGTTCTGTGGGATCATGTCCCGAGACTTATGTCCAGCTTTAGAAGTCTTTGGATTGAGATAATGATGATAGAGCCTTGACATAACAGTCACATGTTGGGTTACATGGAATAAATCCTTGTAGCCCAACATGCAATCCCTTATTGCCTTTCTCTCTGTATGGAAATCATGATAGTCCTTTGAAAGAACAGCATAAGAAGATTCCTAGCTGGGTACATGGATGATGCTGTGTCATACGCTCAGGTGTTGACTTCTCAGTTATCATTAGTTAAACAAGTGTAAATTAAAAGTTTTATTTTTAAAAACAAGCTTTTAGTAACTGGCTCCATCATAAGACCCTGGATATCATTTAGGATCAGAGTAAGTACTCTGGTCCTGGTGATCTTGACAAGTGTCAAGATGAATCAAACGAGCTCAAACAAACTATGGGGTTACGTCGTTTTATTAAAAAGTTGCCAAAACCACCTTCCGGCTTCATCATCAGACCCTGGATATCATCTAGGACTAGAGTACTGGTCAAGCCGAATCAAATGAGCCCAAACTCAATGGGGTTACGTCGTTTTATTACATAGTTGCCAAAACCACCTTGCGGCTTCGTCATCAGACCCTGGATATCATCTAGGACCAGAGTACTTGTCAATATGAATCTAACGAGCCCAAATCCGATGGGGTATGGTCTTTTATTACAGATTTCTGATGACCATCTTCCAGCTACATCATCAGATCAGCTCAATGTCAAAATAATATTGCACTGTCATCTAATTTACATAAACATGCACAATTTCAACTCAGTTGGAAACCGGGAAGTGGTTCTAATTCATTTTGCAAGTTAAGTAAAAGGTTGTAAAAAGTGAGAACTGAGAACGATCTTTGATTTAAAAATCCAGTTGAAAAATTCTTTAAATCAAGCAGTTGACAGCCCTTAATAAGAGGTGCAAAGATGAGCAATGCCTTTGTTAGTCTAGGCCTAGGACCTTAAAACGTTAGCGATAAAGGTGATTTTATTGAAGTATGTACGTCTTTATGATTAGTAATCCTATACGTATGGCATATTCTAACGTAAGAAGTTGAACAGGTTATATTGACACATTATTGACAAAGATGTATGAGTAGTGTTGTACTGTATGTACATTGTACATAGCTGCAAGTTTTTATAGACATTTCAATGCTTTTAAATGGGAGTGCCTTTGTTTGTTTTCGTTTAATTGCTTTAGCGTTTACTTTCGAAATATTTATTAGAGACGAATAAGTTATCTTTAAATTATGATTTTATTCGATCATTGACTGTATTATATTACCAAGTATGCTTGTCACGAGTTGCATGTGTTTAAGGTAGGTGGGTACTTCCGTGGGTGGGGTCTTCAGCAGATCTCAGCAGGCATAAATTGTTCTTTGTGTAAGCCAGTATTGTATACCTACGTCTTATATAAGTCAATAAACGATAATAAAAGATACGTCATATATATCTGAACTAAGACGTAAGAAAACTCGTATTGCAGATATAAGTAAATAAAATATACATATTATTATTATTATTATTGATTAATGCCTTTAGGTCTCGTTTCTAGACACGCGGCGCGTGGTGCGTCGCGTCACGCGGTTTTCTGGGATAAAAAGTAGCCTATATCACCCTCCAGGTCCTCAACTATACCCACGCAAAAAATCAAGTCGATCCTTATCTGTTTTAAAGGACAAACCAACAAACCACTTTCGCATTTATAATATTAGTATGATATATGTTGTCGATTCAAAACCCTTAATACGTGCTTCAATTATTACCGAATATCGTACCGAAGCTAAGAGACGAACATCAAATGTTTGACAGGAAAGTAGGTAGAACACTTTATATGGGAAAATGAAATTGTTGTTTTTACTATCTTCCTCGCAATTTTTCCATATTTTCTCACCGTTTAAACCTTGGACTACGTAAAACATTTCAAACAAAAATCAGCTAAATCGGCCCAGCCGTTCTCGAGTTTTAGCGAGACTAACGAACAGCAATTGATTTTTATATATATAGAGAAGAGATTATTTATGGCCAAGTATGAGAGCGTTCATGCAAAAGCATGTGCTTGTACGCGGCGGAGTACGCGGCGGGCATCGCGGCGAAGCTCTTAACGAGACCACATTACGCCATATTATTATGATTGTATTTTCGCGTGTGAAGCCGCGGCCAACGCCGTGGTCCCCGCCGCGGACCCGTCGCTGGTGTCGCTACGTTTCTCACAACGCCTCTCCATAAACGGAGAATCGCGCGACGCAGCGCGCCGCGTGTCCAGAAACGAGCCCTTACTTGTGTAAATTAGCTAAATTTTAACTTTAAATCACTTAAGTAGGTTTTACTTACTCACTTTGAGCAAACACTTTCTTTTCTTAAGCTGAATCTATATTCTACAAAGGTCATCAATATCTTAAGGTAGGGTACCGGTCTTGTTTCTGGGTTTAGTCAATAGGCAACCTTTTTAGTTATGCCTTGATATAGATTTGCAAAGTTCCCTAATAAAAAATTTATAGAGCTACATCTTAGATATATCTCGAATCTCGATATATCTTAATTTATAAGAGTAGGTATATTTTGGAGACTAGTTTTTGCCAATTAGTTACGTTACTTAATCCATATTATCCATTCGTTACGCGAGTTTTTGATAACATTTTTTGCTGGTGGTGTGGGCGTCTATTGACTAATAAGATAACGAATCATGAAATCAAATAGAAGAGCACGATAGATCTTGCACCCGTGAGTTCGTCCATGTGTAGTTCAATCGTTTTGTATTTTTTTAGTGTGCTAAGCTAAAAAAATATTTATTTATTTAAATAAAAATTAATTCATTAATTCATTCAAATTCATCAAAAGAGGTCAAGGTCGTCGCGGAAGCGTGGCAGACTCGTGGCGCCTCTTATCAGTTATCAGCGCCAGCAGATTCCATGTGACGCGACGAGTATGTGTGATGTGATAACGCCATTCATCCGTTAGTTATTCCACTGTACAATTTGTAATAATATTTAATTTTACGGCGCCACCATTGTGATCATACGATACAATGATAATATTGCCATCCTACACGATTTATCGAGATTTATTAGTGTTATTTAAAAAAACGGCCAAGTGCGAGTCGGGCCTCGCTCTTTTAGGGTTCCGTATATATGACCAAATCACTTTTCTAGTCTAACCAGATATTGAAATATCTTAGTTCTTAGATACTACTACATTAGCATATGGGGAAAAATGCTCGTTTGTTTTGCCACAATTACTTATAAACCGCTTCATAAATCGGTGTTTTCAGTATTTGTTGTTTAAATACACCATAAAGTACATAATATTAAGAAATTTCAAATTGCAAAGTAGTTTAGTTTTTGATAGACCCCGTAATAATAGTGGTCTAAAACTGAAAACTTTGACGGCCCACCATTTCTTCATTTTTTAACCCCCGACGCAAAAAGAGAGGGGTGTTATAAGTTTAACGTGTCTGTGTATCTGTGTATCTGTGTATCTGTCTGTGGTAGCGTAGCCGCCAAACGGATGAACCGATTTTCGTTTAGTTTTTTTTGTGTCATAGATAATTTTATCCCGAGTGTTCTTAGCCATGTTTCATGAAAATCTGTTCAGCCGTTTGAAGATTATCAGCTCTTTTCTAGTTGTTTAGGGGATCTGACTAACTTCCTTATGTCCGATCGATTCGAAATTTGGTACCGTGTTACTTCAATGACATTGAAAGTATATGGTAAGGTAACCATGACCTGATCAGCCGTTTGAAGATCATCAACTCTTTAATAGTTGATGAGGGGATCTGACTACCTTTCATATGTCCTATCGATTCGAAATTTGGTACCGTGTTACTTCAATGATATTGAAAGTATATGGTAAGGTAACCATGACCTGATCAGCCGTTTGAAGATCATCAACTCTTTAATAGTTGATGAGGGGATCTGACTACCTTCCATATGTCCTGTCGATTCGAAATTTGGTACCTTGTTACTTCAATGGATATTGAAAGTATATGGTGTAAGCCTACTGGTGTTATATAAGTCTCATTTTCAAAATTACTAAAAGTCTTGATTTGTTAATTTAGGTATTCCTTATAAATAATAATATTCAATAGATCTTATTATTTTGCTCTACGGCTGACGGCGGTGTAAGCCGCATTCTTTTGTCAAGCGATGCTATAGGCGGTCGCTGTTTATGTGAATATTATTTACCATAAGATATTTTTAATAACATGGTTCTGTGTAAAAGTACGAATTATAAGAATACAAGATGTTAAACCGAATATTCTGAAGATTTTATTAAAAACCTCCCGTTTTCTGAAACTGTAGTCTTCAATGGTAAGGTAACCATGACCTGATCAGCCCTTTGAACTGAAACTGTAGTCTTCAGCTTCAGAAGTTGGATCACCGGAAAATAACACAATTTTCTACTCCACGCCAACAAAGTGAAAGTGTAAGTAACGTGTTATATTTTTTTTTTCGCTCTCGCTTTTAATCCTAAATAAGTAGGAGTGAAATCTTGAAAGCTAGTAACTGGACATCGTTCCCGAAATATTAACTTATTGCTCCATGTTATTATCTGGGAGGGTTCCGTATTTTTGTTTGTTTTACTTTTCAATCTCTTTATTACAATTAGGTTGATTACGAAACCTTAAGTTTTATGGATTATTTATTACAAAAAAAAAGGAAAATCATACGCAAAAGTATACTTATTGCTCGATGCTATTATTTATTATTGCGGTGGGTTCTGTATTTTCGTTTGTTTTTACTTTTCAACCTCTTTATGCCGACGATTAGGTTGATTAGGAATTTTAAACTTTTATGTATCATTTATTATAATAATAAAAAGGAAATACAGACGAATTGAAAAACTCCTCCTTTTTGAAGTCGGTTGAAAAAAAATGCATACGAACTACGAAGTGGTAATGTAACATGTAGGTACATCGCTGTGTCGTCAGACGGGCCCTAAAGTCACCGTGGTTCGGCTGAACTCTGTTTATATATTAACGCAACAACCAAATCTATTGTTCTTAGTTGTGTTCTTATCGGACTTTGCTATTTGGAGTTTGGTGTTTATATTAACGTAATTAATTTATAGAGGCCCGAGGGCCGAGAGCGTATGTTAGCTAAGAATAAAATGGAAAAGATCTTTTGAAATAGGTGGCATAAATAAGTACTTACTAAATTACTGTTTAGCTGATTCTGATTGTGTTGTGTCGAGTTCCTGAATGTCTGATGTATTTCGAGGAGGTATCTATTGTCCCTATTCAGCTATTAGGTATATTATGAAATACTCGCATTGGTACCAGTTAGACAAAGTTAGTTAAATAACTTTATTATTATTATGTGTTCGCGCCATAATTCCTTGTTCCATGGTCGATGGCGCCAGCAACCTCTTTGGCTCGCAATGAAATTGACAGATGACACTTGAAAGGAAAAAACTTGCCGCGTTTTTGGGTGTGGTTTGCAAGTTCCCTTTTGCTTTTTGACAGCCAACACGTTTTTTCACGAAAATTCCGGTCGTCTCGCGCACGTTTTTGCTGTTTTGAGTGTCTAGATTTGGTTTATTACGGTTTAACGTGTTATTTGTAACAAAAGGCGACCCTTAACAAGTGGTTTTTTGCTCGCCACGTTAAGTGTGAAAAAGTGACTTAGACCAGCTCTCGTTGGACCAAACTAGTGACAAGCCGAGTGTACAGTGCCACGCCAACCCAGCGTCTTCAGCAGGCCATAGCTGGCTGTCTGCCTGCTACTGCTAGCGGTCTGAGAAGTTCACATTACACTAAACCCCACAATACACCACACCACCACTCTCATACCATCTCGGGCCCTATACAAGGAGGACTGCTGCAAGGAAGGTCAGTGCAACCCTACCAGTTACGTTGAGAACAAGTCTGACCGCGGAGAAAGGCCCTTAGGGCAGCGACCCTGGACTCAGGTTATAGCTGATGGGCCCCTATATCTCGTGTTCCAGGCCTTGACTCGCTGGCCAAGCCGTTGGCCTCAACATTTGGTACCAAGAGCGTGGTTAAATTGATTCCGCGGACAGATTTGGCATTACTGTGACTTAACTTGGCCGTTCTAGGGTTAACTCATTTATTGTAAATTAATGGACCTTATAACTTATTAATACACAGGCTTATTGAGTTACTAGTACATGGCCTACCTTGTCACATGTAGGCCTGTATAGTGATTGCAATTATTGAGATTTTGTTTTGTTAATTTTTGTTGATTAATAATTAATAGTATCTAATTGTTGTTTGTGGCCCGTAACTGGCCAACAGTTAGATGCAGATTGTAATAAATAAACTTAATGTTAATATAATTTGATAATTGTAGGTCCTTACCAAGCCAATTTGTAATTTGCAGTGCCTAGTATGAGTCTAGTGGCTTAGTACGGGTAATTAAAAACTTAATTTTTCTTTTATCTTAATTTATGTTATTGTTTGACTTAACATAAATTATTGATAGCTTAAATGGTATCCTTTGGAACTTTTAACCAACAAATACTTTGTTTGTTTGCTAGAACCCCTCGTGGTTAGGTAACAAAGTAGTTTGTTTGATGTATTTAAAATAAATAATTCTTGTTTTAAAGTTAATAATTCTTGTATTCTTAATAAATAGTATTTAAGTAGTAATTTGTTTGTGTTTAAAGTGGGTAATTCTTGTTTGATTATTAATTTGTTTGGTTGAAGTTGAAACATAACTTGTAACAAATAACTTTGTTTTGATTTTGTTATCTATTTGTTGTAACTACCTTTATTTAAGTTGTTTTGTACCTACCTAAGATGGCAGCCCACAAAAAATTGAGCGTGCAAATTCAATCAGAGCTGCGTTGGGCTGCTACAGCCAACGCCTTGGTAGGCCGGGAGGACCGGGCATCCGCACTGCTCCAGCGGTGCGAGCAGGTGCGGACCAGGCAGGCGGTCGTCGAAGGGGCCTTCCGAGATCTCATGGCATTGGAGCTACCTCCGGAATCGCTGGAGTCCTCAGTGCGGGACTACGAACAGTTTTTTGAGCTGACAGACGGTCTGGTGGAGGAGGCCGCGAGGCTCAAGAAGGAAGCGAGAATGAGCTCTATTCTTGAGTCTCCCACCAGACCCACCACGCAGCCTGTGTTACAGGGCAAGTTGCCAACTATAAACTTGCCCCACTTTTCTGGCAACCTGAGCGAGTGGCTAGGCTTTCTCAGCCTCTTTGATAGCCTGGTGGACGCGAGAAGAGACCTGTCTCCCTGCCAGAAACTGGCCTATCTACTCTCTTCCCTGCAGGGAGAGGCTCTGGGTTTAGTTAGCCACCTAGACCTCTCCGAGGAGAGTTATACCACCGCGCGGGAACTACTGACTCGGCGGTATGCCAACGTGCGCCGGTTAGCAGACACACACGTGGCACAAATTCTAGCGCTGCCACGTGTCTATGGGGTGTCTCATTTAAGAGAATCGCTCTTAAATCCACTGATTGTAGCCTGCAACGCTCTTAAGCGTTTAGAGCTTCCCGTGGACCAGTGGTCCTTCCTTTTATTACATATTGTGTTGTCCCGCCTACCTCCCGAGTTGAAACTGCGTTTTGAGCAAAGGTATGGTGGGGACGGGGCCAGCTACCTGCCCCCCTTTTCGGACCTTTTAAAGTTCCTTGAGGAAGAGTTCCGGCAGGCTGATAACTCCGGTATTGCTGGTCCTTCAAGGACCCCAGAGCGGCCTGCCCAGCTGAGGAAGGAAAGGGGTCACACTGGCGTCCCTGGTAAAAGGGCCTCCGACCGGAGACCAATGCCCGTTTACACTGGACTTGCTGCCACTGAACCCGCCCCCTGTAACTATTGCAGGCGTCCAGGCCACCGGGTGCTTTCTTGCCCCAATTTCCTCTCTAAGCGGATCAAGGATCGGAGGGGCATTGCAAGAGACCGCCACTGGTGCTATAGTTGTCTGGGAGCTCACATGCAACGGGACTGCCAACAGCAACGGCCATGCCCAATTTGTAGGGGTAACCACCTGGAGATTTTGTGCGCCAACAAGAATGGTGTTGGCCGCCAGGTGGAGAGTGAGGGCGCGCCCCGCACGGGCGGGGGCGCTCTTACCAATCGCTCCCCGGATTATTTGCGTCGGTCCCCTGATCAGGGCCATGAATCCCGACGCGTCCGGATTTAGACCCCGCCTATGGGGGCTTCACCCCCCCGTGAGGGGGGCGCCAACCCCCCTCGACGTTCTGATGGGAGATTTGTGGCGGCCCCGTCTACGGTTCGACCTACCCGCTATTCACCTCCGCTTCATGAGTGGCCACGCCTCGAACGCCGCCCACCTCGAGCGGGTCGACAGCAGTACTACGACCTACCGACCTCAGCCCGTATGACTAGGCCCGTGCTGCCGCCACGAGATGACGCATGGGTTTACCCAAATGGAGGTCCTTCCCCCTCACCTTTGGAGGTCCCCCCTGAGTCTCAATATGAGATTCCCCGGTTAGAGGACGGGTTTGATGAGGACGACCACCAATAGGTAGTTGCCGCCCTAGCCCCCACCACAGCAACTTCTCCTGAGACCTTGAATCTCCGGCAGTCTGTCTGTCAGACCATTCTTTTGCCGACTGTCTCAGTGAAGGTATTCAACCCGAAGGGTGAATTTTTAATCGTTCGCGCCCTTTTGGATTCGGGTTCACAGCGCTGTATTGCTTCTTCTCGTTTGGTGGGTGAGCTAGGGCTCCCTTGGAGTCCTCGAACAGGACGGGTGATAGGTATCGGGGGTATAGAGCCCTCGACTCCTACCGGGGAAGCGGAATTAATGTTTGGCCCCGTTACGGGCAATTTTAGGGTCTTGGTCAAGGTGTCAGTCCTTGACAATATCTTAGGTCCCCTACCGCAGGTCCGAATAACTGACGCTGCGGTGTCCTGTGCATCAGGCCTAAACCCAGCTGACCCCCACTGGACTGAACCCGGTCCTACGGACCTTTTGTTGGGTTCCGACGTGTTGGGCCTGGTCTTGTCAGGGGAAATTAGGGTTTTGCAGAAGGACGGCCTATGTGCCATGTCCACTATATTCGGTTCTAGCTTTTTTGGACCCGTGCTATGGTCTTCGGACCTACCGGTGCTGGACCAATTGCAAGCAGCCGGCTTGACGCTGTCGGACGTGGTCCAGCGCTTTTGGGAAGTTGAGGAGCCGCCGCATGCCGCACGAGTTGACCCTCTTGACCTTGAATGTGAGTTGTTTTATCAAAACAACACAGGCCGCCGTGTTGATGGGCGATTTGTAACTCGCTTGCCCTTTCTCGCTTCTCGCCCCCCGCTTGGTCAATCGCGGGCCTTGGCGGAAAAGAGGCTCTTGTCTATGGAACGGCGCATGCGGCGCGACTCCACCTTCCGCTCCAAGTACGTTGAATTTATGCGCGAGTATGAGGGCCTGGGGCATATGTCACCATCCAATTTTGATTGGCGCGCACACGAGCACTACTTCTTACCCCACCATGCCGTCTTGAAGACCCCTGGGGGGAAGATTCGAGTGGTTTTTGACGGCTCCGCGGCCACATCCAACGGGGTGACATTGAACCAATGCACTCCGGTCCTAAGCTGATCAAGGATATCTCCGATATCCTCACGCATTTCCGCCGGCATCAAATTGTTTTCGTAGCTGACATCAAGATGATGTTTAGACAGTCGGTGGTACATCGCGATGATCGGAGATACCAAATGATTCTGTGGCGCGAAAATCCTAATGAGCCAATGCGTGTCTTTGAATTGAACACCACGACCTATGGACTCAAGTCAAGCCCCTATATTGCTATCAGGACCTTGTTAGAACTAGCTAACCGGGAGCGACTGAATTACCCTCGCGCATCAGCCACCTTGGAATCGTCAGTCTATATGGACGATATTTGCACGGGAGCCTCGAGCGTTGAGGAAGCTCTGACTCTTC
The DNA here is from genome assembly GCA_029955525.1 of Oeneis ivallda. NCBI lineage: Eukaryota > Metazoa > Arthropoda > Insecta > Lepidoptera > Nymphalidae > Oeneis > Oeneis ivallda. Next base: position 7,632,419 of record JARPMR010000019.1, read on the forward strand.
GCGATGAATTGATTGCAATACTGAAGTCCGGAGGTTATGAGTTGGGCAAGTGGCTGTCCAACTCCCCTCACGTCTTGAAGGATCTTCCGGGAAAGGATCAGCAGGATCCTCATATTTTTGAAAATCCCGAAAATCCCAATTTGCTGACGGTCCTTGGAATACAGTACCAGCCCGTCCAAGACGTTTTCACCTACCGGGTCAAGTTAGACCCACCTCCTAAGGTCTGGACTAAGCGTTCCGTATTGTCTACGGTTGCTCGCACCTTCGATCCCAATGGATGGATCACTCCCGTAATATTTTTGGCTAAATGTTTCCTCCAGAAGCTTTGGATTGCTGAACTCGGTTGGGACGAACCACTCTCTGGGAAGTTATTGAAGGAGTGGAACTCCCTTGTGTCTTCACTTCCTGAAGTTAACCGAATTTCCATGCCTCGACGCTTCCTACCAACAGGAAGGTGTCATGCCAGTCTCCACGGGTTTTGCGACGCCTCCGAACGAGGATACGCCGCCGTGGTATATTTGAGGACTGTCGATGTCGCCGGTGAGGTCGCGACGCATCTCGTCTTGGCAAAAAGCAAGGTGGCCCCTATTCGGTCACGGTTAACTATCCCGAAATTAGAATTGTCTGGCGCCGCCCTTTTGGTACGCCTCTTGAACCACGTCCGCTCCTCTTTGGCATCTGCGGTCGATCTGACCGACGTTTATGCTTGGACGGACAGTGAGATTGTCCTTTGCTGGCTACGAGCCGCGCCTCACAACTTAGAGGTCTTTGTTGCGAATCGGGTCTCCCAAATTCAGAGCTCTGCCGTACCGGTGATTTGGAGACACGTACCCGGAGAACTGAACCCGGCCGATTGCGCCTCCCGCGGCTGTGAGGCCTCTTCACTGGTCCACCATCACCTTTGGTGGGATCCAAGTTGGCTATCCCAATCCGAGACGACTTGGCCTCAAAATAGGTTTTCCGCTCCCGAAATATTGCCGGGCTTAAGAGTCGGAGTGGTTGAGGATAAACAGATCCCCGACTTGAACTTTCTTTTGAACCGTTACAGTTCCCTTGATAAACTAATTGGTGTTACCGGTTGGATTCGACGTTTTATCCATAATGGGCGGAATTCAGAAAATAAAAATTTGAGTCCTGTGCTTTCCCCTCTTGAACGCCAAGACGCCCGGAACTACTGGGTGCGTGTGGTTCAGGTGGAGCATTTTTCATCCGTGATTGACACCCTAAAGAGAGGTTTAGTTTTGAAGGGCCCCCTTGCTCGCCTAAGCCCTTTTTTGGACAATAACGGAATGCTACGCGTTGGAGGACGCCTCAAGAATTCCAATCTGCCCTATGGTGCTCGCCACCCCCTTTTGCTACCTAAGGACGGCACCTTTGTCAAATTGCTAGTGACACACTACCATCTTCAAAATGCCCACGCTGGTTGTAATGCACTCTCGGCTATTCTACAGCGCGAGTTTTGGATTCTGGCAGGGAGACGCACCATCCGGAACGTCATTTTCAAATGTATTCCGTGTTACCGCTTGAAGGCTAATACTTCACAGCCGATGATGGGTGATCTGCCCTCCGACCGCGTTCTAGCCACTCGACCCTTTGCTGGGGTTGGCACTGATTTTGCTGGCCCGTTTGCCATCAAGAGCTCTAACCTCCGCAACGCCAGATCGCTCAAGGCCTACCTCTGCGTTTTTGTATGTCTCGCTACCAAGGCGGTACATTTAGAACTTGTGAGTGCCTTAAGCACTGAAGCTTTTGTAGCCACGCTAGGTAGATTTGTCTCTCGTCGAGGATTGCCTGACCTGATTCGCACGGATTGCGGCACCAACCCTGGACTCAGGTTATAGCTGATGGGCCCCTATATCTCGTGTTCCAGGCCTTGACTCACTGGCCAAGCCGTTGGCCTCAACATTATGATAAAGAAAAGATTGTTGAATGTTTCGATAGATACCCCGTATGTATTTTTAACATCTTTAAACTTCGAATTTAAAAATCATGCAAGATTGTGAAGTATAGAATTACATCATTATTTAAAAGGACCGAGGAGTCGTTATAAAGCTCTAATATGATGACGAGTGATGCTCAGGTTTAACATTTTAATTATTGTGAACGAGTTTACTAAGCAGAAATTTGTCAGTTTCAAGACTATGTAGACTATGAATCAAGATGATGATAAGCGTAGATGAGTACGCTAGGGTACGGGAAACCCTAGATCTGAGAGATAATCGGCAACAAAGAGCAGCCTATGGCAGGTTTAGTACAGAACCAAGTGTACCCAGGTTTGAGGGTCAAATCAAAAGAGTAAGACGTTTTATTTCAGATCAACCATGGAGATAGACTATGAATTAAGATGACGATAAGCGTAGATGAGTACGCCAGGGTACGGGAAACCCTAGATCTGAGAGATAATCGGCAACAAAGAGCAGCCTATGGCAGGTTTAGTACAGAACCAAGTGTACCCAGGTTTGAGGGTCAAGTCAAAAGAGTAAGACGTTTTATTTCAGATCAACCATGGAGATAGACTATGAATTAAGATGACGATAAGCGTAGATGAGTACGCCAGGGTACGGGAAACCCTAGATCTGAGAGATAATCGGCAACAAAGAGCAGCCTATGGCAGGTTTAGTACAGAACCAAGTGTACCCAGGTTTGAGGGTCAAGAAAAGAGTAAGACGTTTTATTTCAGATCAACCAGGGGTGTCACGGGTGCGTGATACTGAGGTTAAAAGTAACACAAATAAACATGTTGACGGAGAGCGTCAACACCGACCAGGGGTGTCACGGGTGCGTGATACTGAGGTTGAGAGTAACACAAATAAACATGTTGACGGAGAGCGTCAACAACGACCAGGGGTGTCACGGGTGCGTGATACTGAGGTTGAGAGTAACAAAAATAAACATGTTGACGGAGAGCGTCAACAACGACCAGGGGTGTCACGGGTGCGTGATACTGAGGTTGAAAGTAACACGAATAAACATGTTGACGGAGAGCGTCAACAACGACCAGGGGTGTCACGGGTGCGTGATACTGAGGTTGAGAGTAACACAAATAAACATGTTGACGGAGAGCGTCAACAACAACCAGGGGTGTCACGGGTGCGCGATACTGAGGTTGAGAGTAACACAAATAAACATGTTGACGGAGAGCGTCAACAGCTTTTCGATGAAAATCAAGATAGAAGATGGCAGAGACATTTTTATTCCGAGTAATCAGGGATGTCACGGGTGCGTGATAATCAGGTTCAGAGTAACAAAATAAACAAGTAATAAAAAGCAAAGTAAAAAGCAAATAGATGTCGATACTGCAGTCAGTCAAGAGTTCAGAAAAGTCAAAGCTAACTTTCACACTAATATTATTCCTGAATATGATCCGATATAGAGAGAGCAAACTATTCTAACTTGGCTTAAAAAAAAGTGGTTGGGATACTAAGGAAATCATCCATTACGCCCTCTTCAAATTATCACGTGTAGCCAAGTCATGGTTCCAGAGCTTGCCGACTATGAAACATACATAGATTGAGTGGAAAAATAAATTGATAGAATCACTTCCCATACGAGAAGACTACGCTGAGCTCTTGACTGAAATGCTGGCTAAGTGAGTTAAGTCTCTTGAACAGTATTATTATGCTAAGATAAATTTGTTAAATAGATGTAAGCTTTACGGACGTCAGGCTGTAGATTGTTTACTGTATGGCGTTGTAAAAATTGGTGCGCAGACTGCGCAATTTTCAAAACCGTTAAAGTAGGGCAAAACCATGAAACTCATGAATCACCGTCTAAATTTTGGAGAGAACGCATAAATCTTACCCCAGTTGCCAGATCCAGCAGTCAAAAAAATGATCCGAAAATGATATGATTAAATTGCGATGAAACTTGTCACCCGAGCTTTAGGTGCAGCCAATCTCCTGCAAAGTGTTCGGTCTGCGAAAACTTGGGCCATTTAAACAAATATATCTTTAGAAATTAAATGTCAAGAAAATCGCGAAAAGGATGCAAACTATTTTAAAGAAAAAAAACTGAAAAACAAGTAGCTCAAATACAAAAAAAAGACAAATAATAACTCTGAAGATTGTTATTTAGATTTAGGAAGTCAGTGTTCTCTCAACAAAGGCCAAATAATTTAATTTAGAAATAGCAGTACCGGAGGACTTGCTTGTCCTCAGAGGCATTGGTGCCAATTTCATATCTCCAGTAGGTATGACAATAGTTTCTGTAGATGTACAGGGAATAAAGGAAACGATTAATATGTATGTTGTTGATGATCATGTTATTAATCACTCAGTCTTATTAGGTCACTCTCTCAACAGGAAAAATCGGACATTATTATTACAAAGACTCCTACAGCGGTTATATTTCAGAAGATTCCAAGTGTCCAAAGACGATTAGTAGCGAATAAAGATACGGAAATACCCCTAAACGCATTACGTGCTGTTTCCATCGCTACAGAGCCCACTATATGTGGACAAGTTTTTGTGAACGGTTCTGTCAGAGGTCCAGAAGGGAAGGAATATTATCTTCGTCCGGGAGATTATGAGGTTAGACGTGGGCGTAGTGCTCTGCTAATTCATATCGTGTCGTCTAACGTGATCACGATTGAGAAGGGAACACTTGTGACGCGCGTGATTCCCAAATGTCCTATATAGTCGAAGCACGTCCTTGATTCATTCAATGTTACGTTTCGTGAAACTCATAAAAATGATTTAAACTGTAATAATAATTTGAGTGCTGATGAACGAATGAGATTACAAGAATTAATAGGAAAATACCACAATTGTTTTTCGAATGGACTGCATGATCTAGGTTATACGAACTTTTATAGATGGTGATAGAGCTTGAGGACACGGAACCGGTTGTCTATTCGACCTTATCGTATTTCTTACGCTGATCGAACCTTGGTTAGAAACTTGATACAAGAGATGATCGAGCATGGCGTAATTAGGGAATCAACTTCGCCATACGCTAGTCCAATTTCATTCGTGCAGAAAAAACAACCGGCAATAAACGCTTATGTGTAGATTTTAGGGCACTAAATCACAAAACAAAGAAGAAAAATTACCCACTCCCTCGTATTGAAGATCAACTCGACCAAATATCAGGCAACAAAGTATTCACATCTTTGGACTTAGCCTTGGGGTATTATCAAATATCAATAGCGGAAGAGTAACGACACAAAACAGTTTTCGTAACCCCTGACGGCCAGTATGAATACAACCGGATGCCATTTGGGTTAGTAAATGCGCCCTCGGTTTTCCAGCGCACCATTAATAAAATACAGCTCGAGGCAAAAACGTCATGACCATCAAAAATTCTGAATAAGATTGGATTGTGACTGTACAACCGCTACCGCTGATGAGGAAGTAAAGAAGATAAGAGAAATACTATCTTCTCCTGATACAGAACAAATGATAGATATTCATTAAAAAAAAAAACAAATTAAAGAATAATCGTGTGTACCGAATTGTTGGGGAGGAAATGAAGTGGCACGTGCCAAGAGGGATGTGTTGGCAAATTCTTAAAATGAATCATGACGACGTTGGTCATTGCGGTTTTGACAAAACATTGCAACGCATCCGCAAAAATTACTGGTTCGCTAAGATGCGGAAATTCATGAGTAAATATGTTTCTTCTTGTTGTTGTTGCTTACAGAGGAAAGCGTGAAGGAGACCTACATCCGATAGATAAACCAAGCGTGCATTTTCATACAATCCACGTGGTTCATCTTGGTCCTTTTATAAAAAGTAAGAAAGGCAATTGTTACCTTATTGTGATTGTCGATGGATTTACAAAATTCGTTAATATGACACCTGTTAAGAATACGAAATCTATGACTACGATAAGGGTCCTCAAAGATCATATCAGTAATTTTGACGTATCGACACGTCTTATTATAGATAAAGGGACAAGTTTCAAAAGTGGCGTCATTAAGGGCTTCATAAAATCTTGCGGAATTAAGCATATAATAAACGCAGTGGCAACTCGTAGAGCGAATGGTCTAGTGGAGAGGTTCAACAGAACCATTTTAAACGCTCTGTTCACTTCGAGTCACGATAAAGACGAAAGATCTTCGGACGATCACATTTTAGATGTTCAGTTAGGAATAAATACGACACCACACAAAACAACTCAAACGACACCATCCGAGTTGCTTTTTGGATTCAACAATAAATGTAGAAGTGAAGGGATCCTAAGCGCAATTTTTTATGTTATAATATTATGTGATAATATATGTGATAATATTAATATGTTATCTGAAGATGAATTGGTAAATAGTAGAGAGGAAGCCAGAGAAAAGATAATAGAAAAACAAGCCAAGGACAGAGAAAATTACAATGGCCGTAAGAAAACTCCAAAACAATATTCCAAAGGTGACCTGGTCAGAGTAGAATGGCAAGTACCACATGAAGGGCAGTCACAGAAATTGGTCGTTAGGTATCAGGGTCCATATCGTATCATAAAAGTTCTTCCTAACGATATGTATGTCATTGAAGATACGCCGCGATCACGTAAAAATAATCGGCGCTATGAAGCCGTAGTTGCAGTAGACAAAATACAGGCGTGGCTAAATTTTTCTAGAGATTTAGAAAGTAGTTGCAAAGAAAATTATTCTGACGAAGAATAATAAATTATTATACAAGAATAATTATACTACAGCGATAAGATTTAAATTATAAAACTAAAAAGATTGTAATAATATTTTTCTAGTACACCAGTACAGTATTCAAATACTTAAATTTTTTGTTGTTAAAAAAATGTGTTAATTAATATACTATACATTTTATAGTATTAGTCTCAACTTTATATAAACTATTATTCATATATTATAAATATTTCATTTAATTAAAATACTTTTAAATTGTTTTTTTAGAATTAGTAACTTTATAGATTCGTTTGTTACACTAAAGTTATTTTTGTTGACGTGTCATAAGACACGTCATAAAACATAAGTTTTAACCCTTTGATATACATTGAAAAATTCTCAGCCAAGAGCGAAGGGACTCTCTCACTGTAGGAAGGCCGAGCTGTATTGTAAACTGTATACCGTAGGAAGGCCTATTTATCCTATTAAAATTATAAATATTATTATTATGTAAGTCTCATTTTCCAGATATCTTAACTAAAATAGGTACTTTTAAATTGTTTTGTTAGAATTTCGTAGATTCGAAAATTTCTCAGTCAGGAGCGAAGGGACTCGCTCACTGCAGGAAGGCCGAGCTGTAAGCCTACTGGTGTTATATAAGTCTCATTTTCAAAATTACTAAAAGTCTTGATTTGTTAATTTAGGTATTCCTTATAAATAATAATATTCAATAGATCTTATTATTTTGCTCTACGGCTGACGGCGGTGTAAGCCGCATTCTTTTGTCAAGCGATGCTATAGGCGGTCGCTGTTTATGTGAATATTATTTACCATAAGATATTTTTAATAACATGGTTCTGTGTAAAAGTACGAATTATAAGAATACAAGATGTTAAACCGAATATTCTGAAGATTTTATTAAAAACCTCCCGTTTTCTGAAACTGTAGTCTTCAATGGTAAGGTAACCATGACCTGATCAGCCCTTTGAACATCATCAGCTCTTTAATAGTTGATGAGGGGATTTGACTACCTTCCATATGTCCTATCGATTCGAAATTTGGTACCGTGTTACTTCAATGATATTGAAAGTATATGGTAAGGTAACCATGACCTGATCAGCCGTTTGAAGATCATCAGCTCTTTAATAGTTGATGAGGTGATCTGACTACCTTCCATATGTCCTATCGATTCGAAAGGTACCGTATTACTTCAATGATTTTGAAAGAACATGGTAAGGTAACCATGACTTTAAATATGACATGTTAGAGTAAGGTTTAGATTTCGAAGGTGGGTAATTAAATGGGATCAATTAGGCTCAATTATCACTGCGCTAACAAATCACTATAAATACCTTCCTAATATTTATACCTACTTTAAAAAGGACTAAATAAAAGTAAAATTAAAAATTTTAAAAACCCCCCGACACAAAAAATAATCTCTAAAAACTAACAAATAATATTTTATACCTATATATAATTATTATCGTCACATATATTATGTAAGTTCAAATATTTTTATTTTCCAAGTGTCGTCGTCGCGTCGGGGGACCGCTAAGTGAGAAAAACAGGTGTAGTCGCAGATTGCAACAAAAGAATTTACTCAAAATCGACACAACCGTCAACGTCGTCTGCCCTCACGTGTCGCGCGCGGCATTACGTAGAGCGTAGACTATACATGCATGCAACAAGATCGCTCGTACCTAAATGTAATTCGTAATAATTAATTAGCTGTTGGAAAAATACTTTATAAACTTTAGCGGTCCCGCGACGCGACGACGACACTTGGAAAATAAAAATATTTGAACTTACATAATATATGTGACGATAATAATTATATATAGGTATAAAATATTATTAATTGTTAGTTTTTAGAGATTATTTTTTGTGTCGGGGGGTTTTTAAAATTTTTAATTTTACTTTTTGTAGCTAAAAAATAATAAAAAATATATTTCAACTCTACTTAATGAGTTCTAGACAATAACGTCCTACATGCCAGGGTAAAAAATAAAATTTTATTTCCTTTTCCATGTATGTATTTTTTAATTTAATTTAATTTTTATTATTTGTTGTTATAGCGGCAATAGAAATACACACTCTGTGAAAACTTCAACTGTTGTTTACGAGATACAGCCCGCTGACAGACGGACGGACAGATGGACAGCGGAGGCTTAGTAATAGGGTCCCGTTGGCACCCTTTGGGTACGGAGCCCTAAAAACAGTTGAAGCAGTGACAGTGCAGTGGTTAGGACTCCGGTCTCTTGTTAGGGGGGTTGAAGGGATTTTTGAAAATTCAACCCGTAAAAGCTAGTAACAATACATGGCAAATAGAAATGGTATTATGTATATAAGGGCCAATTTCACCGACCAAACTAAACGCGATCAGTTCACGCTAAACTCGGTTTATCGCTTTACTGAGTTTAGGGCTATGTTAGGTAACGTGACGTCTATACGTAGGTACCTACTAAATGTGCTGGCTATTATTACCACCTTATACAAAACTAGCTGATGCCCGCGACAAAATTACGTCGATCCGTAGCTTTGTTCCTGCGTGATTGAAGGACGAACCATTAAACAAACACACTTTCGCATTTATAATATTAGTAAGGAAGAATTAATACATGCTACGAATGTAACCAATACCTTTGGTTCTACCGGTGGCGATCTAATTAAATTTTAGAACACAAAAGCTACTATTGTGACTTAACTATTATAGTTAGATATATACCCTTGCAGTTGCTTTCTTAATTTTTAATCGAAAGCCCAAAAATCAAAGTTTCATGGATATTATTTGAAAAAAAAAAAACTTGATAAATGACGGACTTTTATACAAACTTTCAACCCCCTTTAGCCCTCTTGGGGTTGGAATTTTCAAAATTCTTTCTTAGCGGACGTCTACGTCATAATAACTATCTGTGTTGCTAAATTTCAGCCCGATCCGTACAGTGGTTAGAGCTGTGCGTTGATAGATCAGTCAGTCAGTCAGTCAGTCACCTTTGCCTTTTATATATACAAAATAACAGTTAACATAAACGACATTGTTAATCAATTTCGCACCAAGACGACATTACTCACGAATATTGATATGAAGTCGAAACAAATTACTTAGGTACATCATAAAAATAAATTATCAACGATACCTACTGCAATGTTATTATAATTGTTGCTTTATTGACCAAAGATAATGTAAAGATTTATTACGTAAATAAAGCAAGGAAACAAAGTTTCATACGTTCAACAAAAAAGGGTTAATTGCGAAATGATTGATGTTGATGACTTCATTAGGTAATTTTCCTTTATTACTTTTATAATAATTAAATATGCCATGACCATAGACGAAAGATATTTACTACCGTAATGCCATGACACGCGATATTGTCCTAGGGCTAGGTGAAAATTAGCATGTAAGTACACTAACCCCTCTATGCAATATCAAACCATCCGTTAGTACTAGCCAAAAATAAAATTGTTTTGCGACCTCGCGCCATGAAACACAGCGTTGGATAGCCCTTCCATTAAGTTAATCTAGATTCTAGCTGATAGCCATTGGACACAAGCGGCGAAAGATCGTGTTCTGTCGCAATCCCTGCAGGAGACATAAGGTAAGTATATATTATCCAGCAGTCATGGACATCAACTTAATATGACGACATTCTTTAAATATACACATCTCACTGAAGGTAGGTACGCGTTTTCTGCTCTTATTCTAGCCGTTCCACTCAACATTGCCCTTTTCCAAAAGAATATTCTAGCAAACAAAGCTTTAGCAGGGAGATCTGCTTTTTAGGGTTCCGTACCCAAAGGGTGCCAACGGGACCCTATTACTAAGCCTCCGCTGTCCGTCCGTCCGTCCGTCCGTCTGTCAGCGGGCTGTATCTCGTAAACCGTAAAAATAAAGATAGACCAATAAAAAATAAAGATAGACAGTTGAAATTTTCACATATTGTGTATTTCTATAAACAAACAACTAACAAATAATAAATATTAAATTAAATAAAAAAATAAAGGGGGCTCCGCTCCGCTCCCATACATGGAAAAGGAGTTGATAATAATTGAGATATGACGCGACGTGATAAAATGGTCACGGTCTACTGTCTACTGAAAACGGGTCGTTGAACATCTCGACCGCAATAAACTCGACCGAATGGTCGAGTTGTCTTAATTAAATTTTTTTTTTCATGGACAACTCGACCAACATCAAAATACTGAGTTGTTTATGTACAGTCAAATACAAAAAGTGATTCACGTATCTAATATTATGTTTAACTCATAAATTAAATTACTAACAAAAATTAAATCAGCGTTTCATACATATTATCAGGACTTCAATATTATGTATGAATGTTATTTTTTGAAAGAGCGAATTTTTTTTAAATTTTGACTAGAAAATCTCGCGCTCCATTGAAAGAAACATTATTTGTGCTCTACTCAGCTGTTCCACTCTACATTTCGCAAACCAAAGTTTTTCTTGTGTGTGTGTGCGCTTCAAATCTTTGCTTCACTCCATAAAATTACTGCAATTTTCCTGTTTGTAATTACTTCAGAATTTCTAATATTATTATTAGCTTTTTGTGACCAGTTGACCACAATTTATCACTTATAAATAACAAATTATGCAGTAAATATGCATGAAATAATATTATTCCATCAAGAGGATGTAACACAATACTCGTAATACATATTCAGATAAACTTTTGTAAAATACATAAAACGTCGTGACTGCTAATTTATTATTATAATAAATATTAATATTATTATTTAGTTCATCTAAGTAGAAAATCACGAGATGAGCTTACGTTATAACAAGATAAACAAACTCCGACATCACGATTTGCTATCAGGAAATTTTCAAGATGTTTATCAAATGTCACGACTCTCCCAATATGATAATGCTTGGAATATAATATGTTATGTGTGATGTAGCAACAGTAGCTATGAATTATTATGAGGTGTGACAAGCGCACCCCATACAAACGGAGTTGGTTCTAATTTTAATATTAACCAATCAAAGTCCATGAAATGTCTAGAAACTATAAACTAAAATCTATATACCTACGGTATGTCCTATTGTCCTACCACCAATGCCACCAACGTTAAATAAAGTACTTATTTTATTTCAGTATTGTTTTGAGATGACATATAATGACGTCCTTATATAGCTTCCTTTAAGGTTGACATTGTAGGCCATGTCAAAATAATATTGAAATACATAATATAATAATTAATTATAATTAATATAATACAACAATATGTAATTGGTGTGCTCCGCGAAGGCCCCCTGATGCAACTCACGATGAGGTTTAGAAATAATAATAATTAATTAGGGGTAGGGGGCTTAATGCATACTGCCAAGCTTGTACCAAGTAAGCCCACTACCATCTTAGACTGTGTCGGGGAGATAAGTTCCAAGTCCAGTCAAAGGGTACCTACGCTAATTACACTGGCCTACACACATTTTGGTGCCTAGGATTTTAGATCTGATTTTAAGTATGTCTTGTATGATGATATCAAAAATACAAATGATTTATTTGTATCAGCTCTAGTTTATGAGATAGAAAAAAAAATCATTTTTACAGTAATATTAGTTTTCACATCAAACATCAAAATATTGTCTTATAAGTGATTTTCTCGAGTGAAATTGTCTTGGGCAGTCGAGCATGATTCCCCAGCAATAATCGGCCATCATAGGAACGTCCCATCTGCCTTGATACCTGTTCTCCATCGTCTTTATGTCTTGATAGAGGCGTTCTCCTTGTTTTTCACTAAGATGTCCTAAATTATGTTGAAAGTTATCTATATGACTATGGAAATAGTGTACTTTTATCCTCATATTACAGTCTAAATGTTTGAAATTAAGCAGCACTTCCTCACCTAATTCTATATAGTTGTCACCCTTGTCATGTCCGACGATTTTTTGTACAACCGCTACAAAAGATTTCCACGCAAGCCGTTCTATTTCAGTCATAGAAACCTCAAAATTAGTGTAGTCTTTAATTAATCGACGTATTTGTGGTGCATCAAAAATACATGCTTTTAGTTTCTCAGCACTTATACTCGGCGCGGCGAAAGTTGATCCCTATGACACTGACAGCTAATGTCACCATTTAACATTGTAGTGGCGTCACCATTAAATTGGGATCATATTGGAGGCGTCTAAAAATGCCATTTATAAATTTTACGTAGCTTTATACCATTAGTAATGATATTCCGTTGATATTTTTAACAATTCTTAACATTTACAAGAAGTTATCTCAATCTGAATTTATGTTTACGTCCTGCAAAACTTACGTCGTGTGACGTTTATCGACTAGGGCAGCAAGTAAAAATGTCGGTAATGGAAACGAGTGCACAATTTTTTTTCATACTCACATTTTAGTTCATATATTATGGAATGAAACAGAATATTACGATCATACCATTCATACATACACACATGATTATATTATACCCAAGAAAATTAAAAAATAACAGCTATAGGACAAAATGAAATGAAACAAAATCTGTTTAACAATTATTTATTTACATACACAGGGTCAAGGGTGTAACAAAAGTAAGTCATAATACTTTAGGGTTTGCATGTGTTCCTTATATAGTTTACAGTGAAAGTACTCAGCGCTGAAAGCGAGTGCACAATTTTTTTTCATACTCACATTTTAGTTCATATATTATGGAATGAAACAGAATATTACGATCATACCATTCATACATACACACATGATTATATTATACCCAAGAAAATTAAAAAATAACAGCTATAGGACAAAATGAAATGAAACAAAATCTGTTTAACAATTATTTATTTACATACACAGGGTCAAGGGTGTAACAAAAGTAAGTCATAATACTTTAGGGTTTGCATGTGTTCCTTATATAGTTTACAGTGAAAGTACTCAGCGCTGAAAGCGAAAAATTTCTTTTGTGATTTGTATGGGCAAGCGCCACATGAGCTTCCCCATGCAAATCACAAAAAAAAAATCACACCTCATCAATGCTATATCCTTACGCTCCATTAACACTTTTCTTTTGTCACACTTCCCATACCGAAATCCGCATTTTTTATGACTACTCTGAGCGAAGTCATACTGCCATTAAATAAACTGGCTGATTTCAGCGACGTCAATAACTTTTAACAAGTCGGCAGTTCACCTCGGAAGTAGTAGCCGTGAATATGGTTACGTATCGCAGCCATGTCGAAGTCATCTGGACTGGTGACGGGATGTACCCTATTACATTTTTTCTTCTTTGGAGTTGAGAGTTTGTTCTCCTCCATCGGTGATTCGTCGAACTTTTCCTTTGTGATTCGGGAAACGGTAGCCTTGCCAATCCCTAGAGCATCAGCAACACGGTCGCGTACGTTGTCAAGTGGCAACAAAGGGCCGCCATTTTGTTGTTCACGAGCAAAGTAATCTCGCAAACGCACAACAAACTCCCGCGTTTCACTGTTGAGTACAGTTTTTCGTAGTCTTTTCGGCATTTTTCAATACCAGCAATAACAAAACAGCAACAAAATCAAAAAACAGTAATAACAAGAAAACAGTAATAACAAGTAACACTCCGATAACAAAAAACACGTGGCGCATACAAGGCGTTAGCACTCGTACTGAAGAAGCGAGCGCCGGGCGCCGGCCGCCGAGCGATCGCGCGCGTCGCGTCGTAGTGACCGACCAAATAGTGTGGCTATATCTAAAAATATCCTATAATATTATTATAACCTATTGTAACAAATTTTTTTCAGACAAAATAAATAAATGGGGAACATTCATTTTCATGATAAAATATATACTTATATAGCTAAAACGTGTTTACCGGGTTAAACATTATTATAAAATAACAAGGTTGGAAACTTTCGTTTTACTTACCTACTTAATCTATGCCAAAAATCTTAAATTAATACAACAACAACATAATGGACATTAAAAATGCACATTATAATATTTTTTAAAACATGTTTACCAACGTGGCTGAATGCAAGCCACGCCTTTGTCTAAAAAAAAAATTATCGACACGACCAAAGACACGACCCATCACTAACACGAACTGTCATAGGGATCAACTTTCGCCGCGCCGATTATAATCCAGTAAATTTTTGTGAAATAAACCGAAAACATTGACCATTTCTGTCCATAACTTTAACAAATTGCTTCATAAAGCTTAACTTTCTTTCTCACATCGTCGCGAATGTTCAATGCACATTTTACATACACTATGAGGCACTCACGCTTTGTCTTGGTTGCGAATTTCAATCCCCAAGTAAGCAATATACAAGCGGATCACAGTGTCTGTAATCGATTTTCCCTGATCTTTTATTAAATATTCACCACAAAAGTAACAAAACATATCAGGGTCGTTAGCACAACTTCTGAACTTACTAGCCATAATGAAATAATAAGATAAATTTTATCTTGGTTATTGTAAAATATACTGTTTACGAACAAAACCGGAAAAAGTTTAAAATGAGGGTAGTCGAAAAATTAGAGCTGATACGTTAAAATGACTTTTATCAATATAATGTATACTACCTTACTTATCGATCACAAAGACAAACAGAGCTGCACCAAAATTTTTTTTTGTTTTTGTAGGCCTGTGTTACGGGTGCCACCGGCGGGAATGGGGCTACTTTCTGTCTGCCCGTCTTAACATGTGTTGAATTATAATTAGATATAATTAGGTAAATTTTTGTGGAACTTTGTTGTTGTGGAATTATGTGGAACTTCCCCTCATTGTGGAAACACTGCACATATAGCATAATATCTATTATATTCTATCGGCATTCCGAACCAGTAGTAGACTCATCGACGATTCAAAAGCACTTGTAAAAAAGTTTATTTGAATAAAAAACATTTCTATTCCATTCTATTCTATTCTATTCTATTAGCTATATCATGAATTTATAAAATGAAATTGAAACTCAGTAAGAAAGTGACCAAAGCAGGCTAGACAGCTGTTACGTAATCAATGCTACTCGTGAATGCGCGAGGTCTATTACTTTAATAATTAATTAAATTTCACGCGCAATTAGAAACACACGTTTTTAATTAACGAACATGTTAAATGGCCTACATTTTTGTTTACAAACTTTTACGTAGATATAGGTAGAATTTGTTACGAGTAAACATTCCACAGTAAGTTGGTAGTAAAGGTCGGTTCACACTCGATAAATGAAGACATGACATATTGAGGCTGGTCAGCGATAAGTATTGATAATGTGAACGTATGTCTTCATTGTTCCTTTATTGATTGTATGGGCGGCCAATCTGAATGTAAACTATGCTTCTGTAGTACCAATTTGCAGTACAGTTTTGATATCAAATCGATTGAACATTAGAAATATGTCACTCTCTTACAGTCTACCTATTTAGCAAGTTAATTGTAATAATCATGGTTCCTCGATTTTCCAAACAAACAGCAATTTAGCCATGTAGAATTGATTTCAAATTTTATAATTTTTTTTTTTTTTATTTGTATGTTGAAGTAGGGCAAGTAAGTTAATCATTTATTTATTAAAATTCACTCAAGTAGACTCAGAGACCTTCGCTTCGCTCGGTCAATTAAATTATGATTTATTTTGGATACCTTATTTAAGTGTAAGTTTAAATCATTCACAATCGACAGTTCCATCCCCACGGCTTAGGAGTTTATATAAATCTCATAAGAAGTTACCAAATTGATTCTGAGGAGTTTTGAAGGGATTGATATTTTAGTAGTTATCTAATCACGTTTACTTTGAATTTAATATTTTTTGAAATACCAGCTTACATAAACCTTATACCTACTTACCGTTAATCACAATTTAAGGTGCCATATTTTACATCACATCCTCACAAGTCACAACTCGTGTCGGCAGTCGGCACTCCGCATGTTACAAAGGGCGACAGTTCGCGAGCATGTTAATAAATTGTTGGCATTAAATTAGAAAGCCTTTACGCGGAATATATTTCATTTGAATGTATGGGTTGCGAGTGTGATAAATCGATTATGAGAAACATTGTGCAGTTATGTTGAATTCTTGGTTTTGACACCACATTATAAATATTTATATCGGTCAATAACTCTGAAATAATATATCTTTTATGTAGTAAGTTGTTTTAATCCAAAATAAATAATTATAATGGACTTTATTTATCAAATTGTTCAAATTAACAAAAACGCGCGTGTGTGCATAAACGTACCCTATGTTTGCTTATGACGTTATCACGTAAAACTATTAATTGAGGAATAAAGACGTTTTGGCCGATTTTTACTGAAAACCTGTAAAAACATCACGCTCGGATAGAACTTATTTTACGTTGGTGAATTCTAGTAGTAGTCAGCATTTAACGATTAATTTAAGTTTTTTCATTTCTTTGCTAGTAGTCTTATAATTTGCTGATAGACTGCAGCCGATTAAATCTGAATCAATACAAGTAATGATACCCGTGCAATTTGAAAAAAACTCAGATTTTAGCATACAAAGCAAACAATTGGCGCTGTTCAAAAGAAGTCGACAAAAACGTAGTACAGTTTAATCAAGCGCGAAAAAACCTTGCACAAAAAGACTAAATAAACGTACGTACCGGGAACAAGCTAGGTCGACCGCCAAGTAGAAGAAAGGATATTATTTACTTAAGATATCGTGAATTGAACTATCAAACAAATCGAGGGCGCACTTCCGTTAAACATCCGTGCTAAGGTCTCACCAATGTCGAACCAATAATTATTCTTAATATAATCGATCTGCAACTGTTCAAATTCATTATTTTGGAAATTTGCAATTGATATCGAGGCCAAATTCACTTCGGCGATAGTGCTAGCAGTGGCACAATTTATGTAATTAACAGTTCGATACTTGCTTTTAGTCGATATAAATTATCCACAAAGAAAGATGGAAAAGATGAGCGTGCGTACCAAGTAAGTTTTCGTCCGTCGCGAGATGTTACGATCTTTCCATAGTTTAGAGAGCCGGGACATAGCGCTCTTTGCCATTCCTATACGACGATGGACCTCTGCTTCACAGACGCCCTTGTTGCTAATGTTGAATCCCAGATATAAAAAAATCGCTTACCACTTCCAGACCAGTAGTGCCATTGAGTTCCAGTTTTCCGGATCGATCTACAACCATTAATTTGGTTTACTCATTACATTTCGGTGTAAATTAGTATTATCCTCATATTTCTTAAATTTTAAAAATTTCTTTTCCATTCTTCTTCTTCATTCTTTGGGTTTTTGGGGTTTTTGTTCTTTATCCATTTCGAAGTGCGAAACCATCTTGGTGGGATGCGCACCATAACGCCCATTTGCCCTGAAATAAGTAAGTTTATCAAAGTTATCAAACCTAAATTGCCCAACTATATATTTCCTATGTTCTTTATAGTTCCTATGTTACCGCAGTACAAGACGTATGCTTTTAAAAAAGACTTATTTGTATTAATATAATTGGCGTTTAACTATTATGAAAGTCATAATTTTGTGTAAAGAGGTAAAATAAAATAAGTATTGTTTAATTCCTGAATAATTTTATGATTTCATTATCTATATTTTTTAGTTGATAAGAGGTTGTAATGTAAGATATTATGACCTCTCGCCCTAAACGCAGTTTATGCCGTCTCAGTGACATCGTCGTTGGTAAAAACCGGTTTTAAAAGCAACGAAGTTTGTTTAATAAAACCATCTACCATCAGTCAGCACCCTATGCAAAATATCTCACAGATTACAAAGACACAAATACCTAAGATGTATTATGTATTCATCCTGCACACATTATCCACTAATCGGCCACCATTGTGGGCCATCTAAAAACCGACCGGACTATTATTTCCTGCTTCAGCAAAGGGAATTATAATGAGACGTCATCTGAATAACAATTATAAATGCTCAGGTATTTATAACTTTAGAATAAATTTTATTGGTATTATGATAATTACGTCATTGGCATCGTTATGGACGAGGCACGTAGGCACTCATCTACCTATGTAGATGTTAGCCGAAGGCAAAACCTGCATGAAGATTACGATTTACGAAAAGACCTTTCTTACTCTATGAAGAAAAATCTGGAAGGTTATGATTTTACTTCATAGAAAAGAAAGTGTATGGAATCTGCAACTAATAATGAAATTGAAATTGAAACCTGAAATCTTAAGTTTTATAGGTACCGATCTCCTAGGGATCGAAGCGGAGACGAAATATTTTTAAAGAAAGGATTCCGGTAAGTTTTAAATAATTTTACTACTGCAGTTTTGCTTTCGTTTCGCTTACCTTTTTGATAGCAGAAACCACAGTGTAGCTACCTGATCTATCGCAAACATTTGAATTCCGGGATAAGCTACCTTGGCCAAAGTATAAGTTTGGCCATCCAAAGGGTCAATGCAGTCTGCATTTTCGGCACTATGCCGTGCTGCGGTGACTACTGGGGGGGGGGGGGGGGGGGGCTCTCTTGAGTTTCACCAGATGAGTTTAAATCAGACCAGCTTTACCATGGCGAGTGGCGACGTCATTTTCTCGAATTTTGAAGTTTAAAAGAGTAAACGAGAAATCAGTCTGTACCAACAATATCTCTCTCTCTCTTCGCGAGATATCACTTCGACGTGCATGCTAGGCCTGCTGAGAGTCTATAGCTTCGACCATTATGGTCGAAGGTCTGTAGAGATACGTGTCGTAGGTACCTTTACCTAATCATTGATGGGACTCTACGTTTACGAGGGCGAATAGCGTCCGGCGTCACCGGTCGCTGTCATCTGATAGGTGTTAATAGTATTCTAGGGCTAACGTTGATACTAGCACTTAGTCTGAGAGGCGCTGTAAAATACTGACACCAGCTTATAATGCAAACTAAAAAACAACCTATGACATCCGTGACATACCTATACATCAAGATTCCTGATTTTCGAAGCTACAATTCGTTTCAAACTGAAAACTGAAAGGTCGTTTCGATCCCCTCTCGTTGCACTATCGTTCCTACCCCTATCCTACAAGCTTTCCGCTTATTGGAGAGGGAGAGGAGTTTATTAGATGCGATTTACACGGGTTTAGTAGTTTAGTAATTATTTAGTGATTTAGTACGTATAAACGACCAATTTAATAGCAAGTCGCAAGTTACAATTTAGTAGCTCACTAAACAGGAAAAATAGAATTTGGTCTATTTTTCGGTTTAGTAGGTGGGCGCGGCTTATCACTTAACCAGTTTGGACAAGCACGACACGATTTATAGGTCGACCGTTTAACTCGCGTATCGCCTGCGCGGTAAGAAGGGAGCGGCGGGAGATGTTAGAGATGTTAAAACTCGAGATAAATCTTTGGATTATTGACTCCGTGTGTAGCGTCACCCGCCCCCGCTCCCTTCTTACCGCGCAGGCGATACGCGAGTTAAACGGTCGACCTATAGTAAACTTTTTAGTACACTGATTAGATAAATAATACTTAGTAGCCGCTTAAGTTAGCAATGGCAGAACGTCGTGCTCGTTTCAAAGCCGTTTATAGTTTGTGCATACATTTAATAATATTTTTTGCATTTTTGATAATAACATAGTTTTGAAGTCAGATATTGAAAAGCGAAATCTGATTTAAATATCTACGATTCTCAGAGAAAGTGATACGACCAAGGCCTAGGCATCTTAGGCTAATAAAGAGCTTTACTAAATAGTACGTGTAAACGGCCCCTAAACAATTAAGTCACTAAAGCTTAAGTAAAGATTTACTAAACTACTAAACCCGTGAAAATCAGCCATTAGTCAGGATCAGATGGGCTGCTCTACATAAAAAAAGTCGTGTGGTTTCGTGGGACACCAGATAGGAACGAAGTTTTTATTATAAAAATATTAATTTCTAATTCTATTCGAGGTATAAAGAAAATAATTATTCAGGTATACATTTTTTATCATGATTTTTTTATCGATAAAAATCAAAATGACCCCAGGGAAGCCTCAATATAGATTTTATAAATATATTAAAATTGAAATAATTTTATAAAATAAAAAATGAAAATGAAATTGCGCGCCTCCGGGTGGGCTCGAACCACCAATCTTTCGGTAAACAGCCACACGCGAGCCAATTGCGCCACGGGAGCGATGCACAACTCGTTGAAATTATTATAATATAAGATATCTCTTAGGCCATCAAAAATGTATAAAAGTGTCGTTACAACTTTTGGTCTTAATTTTTCCATCTAGCCCCCTTTCGCAACGCGCGATAAGGAACTTCGTTCCAAATGTCGCCGGCTCTCGCAATATAAACCATAAACGGTAGGTGAGTTACATACCTCCTCGTAGAGTCGTAGTTCTGCACATGAATTATCCATAGACTCTACAGTGTTACGTAACCGCGCGTTGTCTGACCGCAGCTGACCACCCTGCGCCTAGATTTGACCCGATAGAATATCTAGATCAAATTACTAAGCTCGTATTTATGCCTACTAAATATTTATAAGGGGGGTAAGGTATTTGGGGGGTAAGGGAGCGCACCTTCATCTAGCGCTCCAACAGTCAACCTCACCTGCCCGCGGTGCCCCCTGCTGGTTTACTGACGAGGCTATGGCGACCGACAGATGGCGGTATAACCATCTCATACTAGCTAGACTGAACAAATGGCACAGGCCGGTGTCGGGTAGCAGCGACATCGGCGCAACACGCCTGCCCAGCGTGGTCATTATGGGCAAAACCCGATATGGAAACTGTCACAAGGCCAAGGCCCCTAGTTCCCGGCGGCCTCGCTGTGCCTGACCCTGGCAGCGGTCACGGTAATGGCGGGGCAGGGGGTGCTAAGAATCTCCGGATGAGATTCCGCTGCCAACCCCGACGACTGGACCTGGCGACATATAACGCACGCACGTTGAGGACCGACGAGAAGATCATCGAGCTGGAAGAAGCAGTGAGCAAGTTGCGCTGGAATGTTGTAGGATTGTCTGAAGTCCGAAGAGAGGGGGAGGACTCGATAATCCTTTATTCCGGCAACATGTTCTACTACCGGGAGGGCGATCAACAGTCCCAGGGTGGTGTCGGGTTCATCGTCCACAAGTCCCTCGTCAACAACATCGTCGAAGTCAAAAGTGTGTCGAGTAGGGTAGCGTACCTTATACTCAGAATCACCAATCGGTATTCGTTGAAGGTTATACAGGTTTACGCACCGACTTCGGCACATCATGACGAGGAGGTGGAGGCGCTGTATGAGGATATATCAAAAGCCATACACGCCTCTACCACTCACTACAATGTTATGATGGGGGATTTCAACGCGAGGCTGGGTGAACGAAGCGGTGCAGAGACGAGGGTTGGGCGATTTGGTTATGGGCGAAGGAACCAGAGGGGTCAAATGCTGGCCGACTTCATGGAGAAGGAGGGCCTCTTTATGATGAACTCCTTCTTCAGGAAGCGGCCACACAGAAAATTGACTTGGATGAGCCCCGATGGTTCTACGAGAAGTGAGATTGACTTCATTATGTCGACCAAGCGCCATATATTCAATGATGTTTCTGTGATCAACAGGGTGAAAACCGGGAGCGATCACCGTATGGTAAGAGGCACATGAAATATTAATGTGAAGCTGGAAAGGGCTAGACTGGGAAGTCAACTCTCCGACCCTCTCGTGCTCATATCCAAAACCCCGAAAACTTCCAACTCGAACTGCAGAACCGATTCGATTGCCTAGCAGACTGTGTTTCTGTGGACGATCTAAACAACAGGTTCGTGGAAACTGTCCATACTGTGGGGTCTAAGTTCTGTAAGACCCATCGCAGGAAAAGAACCGAAAAGTTCTCTGACCATACTCTCAAGCTCATGGAGGAGAGACAAGAGATGAGGCTGCAGTCATCGGTAGACGCGGCTGCCTACCGGCGGATTAATAGGCAGATCTCTAAGGCACAAACTCGCGACCTTCGGGTCTTTAATACCAAGTGTATTAAAGATACCATCGAGCAGAACAAAGGCTCAAAAGTGTTCGCGAGAGATCTGTCTATCGGACAGAGCCAGCTGACGCGGCTTAAAACTGATGACGGTCGTCTCGTCTCTTCTCGACCTGAGATTTTGGGAGAGGTCGAGAAGTTCTATGGGCATATACCACGACACAAAAACCTGTTGAGGATTTGGCCAAAGATCCCAGAGCCAAACTGACCCGACACTATACCGAAGATATCCCGGACGTCAGCCTATACGAGATTAGAATGGCTCTCAAACAGCTCAAGAACAACAAGGCGCCAGGTGATGACGGAATCACTGCGGAACTCCTGAAAGCGGGTGGAAAACCGGTACTTAAGATCTTTCAGCGATTGTTCAATTCCGTCATTCACGAGGGTATAACGCCGGAAGCATGGCACAGGAGCGTGGTGGTCCTGTTCTTCAAAAAGGGTGATAATACCTTGCTGAAGAATTATAGACCCATCTCGCTCCTGAGTCATGTTTACAAGTTGTTCTCGAGAGTCATTACGAATCGTCTCGCTCGTAGGTTTGACGACTTCCAGCCTCCCGAACAAGCCGGATTCCGAAAAGGCTTTGGTACCATAGATCACATTCATACGCTGCGGCAGGTTATACAGAAGACGGAAGAGTATAACCGGCCACTTTGCTTAGCGTTTGTGGACTATGAGAAAGCCTTTGATTCGGTGGAAACTTGGGCTGTATTGAGGTCGCTGCAGAGATGCCGGATTGACCACCGGTATATCCAAGTGTTGAAGTGCTTGTACGAAAACGCCACCATGTCAGTACGTATACAGGACCAGACTACGAGACCAATCCACTTGCAGCGTGGAGTGCGACAGGGAGATGTAATCTCCCCGAAGCTATTTACCGCTGCGTTGGAGGACGTCTTTAAGCTTCTGGATTGGAACGGACTTGGCATCAACATAAACGGCGAGTACATCACTCACCTGCGATTTGCCGATGACATAGTAGTCATGGCAGAGACTCTGAGAGATCTCAATACAATGCTCAATGATCTCAGCAGGGTTTCTCAACAGGTGGGCCTGAAAATGAACATGAGCAAGACGAAAATCATGTCCAATGCTCATGCTCCGCTCCACCCAGTAATCGTTGAGAACTCTGCGCTCGAAATTGTAGACGAGTATATATACCTGGGACATACAGTCCAGCTAGGTAGATCCAATTTCGAGAAAGAGATTAACCGCCGAATCCAACTCGGCTGGGCAGCGTTCGGGAAGCTCCGAGATGTCTTCTCGTCCAAAATCCCTCAGTGCCTGAAGACTCAAGTCTTCGAACAGTGCGTGTTGCCAGTGATGACTTACGGATCCGAGACATGGTCGCTAACTATGGGCCTCATAAGAAGGCTCAGGGTCACCCAGCGAGCGATGGAGAGAGCAATGCTCGGTATATCTCTGCGAGATCAAATCAGGAATGAGGAGATTCGTAGGAGAACCAAAGTCACCGACATAGCTCAGCGTGTCGCGAAACTGAAGTGGAAATGGGCGGGGCACATAGTTCGAAGAACTGATGGTCGTTGGGGTCCCAAGGTGTTGGAATGGCGACCCCGCACCGGGAAACGCAGTGTTGGCAGACCCCCCACCAGGTGGACCGACGACATCAAACGAGTCGCAGGGAGCCGCTGGATTCAAGCGGCGCAAGACCGAAGCCTGTGGAAGTCAATGCAGGAGACCTTTGTCCAGCAGTGGACGTCTATAGGTTGATAAAGAACGAATAAATTTGACATTTCAACCTCCCTGGCGCAGTGGTGAGCAACGTTTTCATGGCAGAGCTGTGCTAGAGGTCTGAATCTTTAATAGATTAGTCTGAATACAAAATTAAACCAGCCAAGTGCGAGTCGGACCCGCACTCGAAGGGTTCCGTACTAAGCTATGGTACA
This sequence comes from Oeneis ivallda, assembly GCA_029955525.1. Classification (NCBI taxonomy): domain Eukaryota; kingdom Metazoa; phylum Arthropoda; class Insecta; order Lepidoptera; family Nymphalidae; genus Oeneis; species Oeneis ivallda. The sequence continues at coordinate 7,656,765 of JARPMR010000019.1, forward strand.
TGATATAACACCAGCTATTATTAAGCAAAAACAAAAGTTTATTGTTTCGAGTACTCTTTAACTATTAACTTTTTTGGCGTTATAACGTCTTATAAATCGTGAACACCGGCTGCACGCACGGAGAGACAGCGGAGGCTTATTAATAGGGTCCCGTTGGCACCCTTTGGGTACGGATCTCTAAATATAGGTAATTATTTACTTAGTATTTTACTTAAACAAAGAGGGACTGTACCCATCATTGTACTACCTACTCTGTTTTGACATAGTGTCAATTAAAAGAAGTTTCAACAAGAGACTTCTTTCACGACGTTTATCTTAATTCCTTTTGAACTGTATGTACCTTTCACCGCAGTAATTAATTGCCCAACTTTGTTGCTACTTCTGAATCAGTGATGATGGTTAAGGTCACAGTGTAAACATATCAGAAAATACATTCGCACATTTAATCAATCAGCCCATCATTATCTTAAAATTAATTGAGCGAGCGAAGCGAGGTCTCTGAGTTAACTAGAGCGATTTGCACTTGTCCGTCCGTCCGTCCGTCCGTCTGTCAGAGCCTTATAACTTTTGAATTACCGAACGTAATTACTTCAAATTTAGATATAATATGTAAACCGATGGCCTCCAGCCGAAAATGGCTTAAAAAGTTATAAAAATCTTTATTTCAGGGGGGCTCTCATAGAAGCGAATGCGAAGTAAAAAAAAAAATATCGCGTTACATAAAATTGTTACGTATCATTTTAAAGATAATTTTGAACTGAGTACAAAAATATTTTTTTTTTAATTTTTCCCTTAAAATTGACGAAATGGGGGGCTTTCAAAGTGGCGATTTTATACGCTCGCTTGAAGACGCTCTCTAGGAAAATCCGCTATGGATTTTCAAACTGATTTTATGTTTTTAGGTCACTTATATCCTGTCCTTGAACAACAAATACTAAAATTATATGAATATTATAAAGAAACGAGATTATTTAATTTTTAATATACATCAGTAATTCATATCGCATCAACATAGCTTCACAATAATGCTAATAGATGGCGCAGTCAGTAACTATTCCCATGGAACTACGAGTTACGACTAACGACCTATCCCAAAAACAGTTTTGCGTCGACCATTATTATTTAGTTACTTATTATAATACAATAATTGTATTGTAATTTTTTTTGTACCATATTATTCAATTAAAATTATTTTTTAGTTAAATTTTAGTTAAATATTGTATATTTTCTATTCGCGTCGATAGATGACGATTTGTACAGATGCCCGTAACGCGGTTTCACTCGTTAGTACCTACACTAGTGGTTCGCCCCGAACTGAGACCTCGCGGTAACGGTTTCCCATTATTACTTATTCATTCAATAGATACATGACGATCAAAATTGACATTATTATTATGCCCGTTTTCACCAACCATACCTAAATCATCCCCTTTGTAGAAGTCTCTTTACGTAGGTAGCCCCTAAATACAATCCTAACATCCCAATGTCATTTTCACCTAAGTTGTCCCGTAGAGGTTCGTAAAAACAAAGTTGACAGAAAGTGTCAACTAACTTAACATAGGTAGCCCGTAAAGGTTAGGGAACTGTTATAGTAAAATCCTCAAGGCCTCAATCAAACTTAGGTATAGTTTTTTGGAACATTCAAATTAAATTACTTGTACACAGCGTCAACTATCGACACGATCAGAAAACATGTAAAAACAAACTGCAACGTGAAGTTTTATTGATGTTTGCTAATTGACTAAATAATAATTTTAATTGAATAATATGTTACATATAGCTGCATTTGCTATATGAGATGAGAGCGCCATCTATTGACATCATTGTGAAGTTCTGTTGTTGCTGCTCATTAAAAGTTAAATAATTTAGTTTCCTAATTACATTTATCTAATTTTAGTATTTGTTGTTCAAGTACATGATATTACGCTAAAATTATAAAACTTTCAAGGAACAGCTCTCAATGGTTATTACGTTGTGAGGTCAAATATAATCTCCACTTTGAAAGCCCCCCATTTCGTCAATTTTAGGAAAAAAATTTTAAAAAAAATACTTTTGTACTCTGTTCCAAATTATCTTTAAAATGAGGTACTGTAACCCTATGAAATGCAAAAATTTTTTTTTTCTTCGCATTCGCTTCTATGAGAGCCCCCCTGAAATAAAGATTTTTATAACTTTTTAAGCCATTTTCGGCTGGAGGCCATCGGTTTACATATTATATCTAAAATTGAAGTAATTACGTTCAGTAATTCAGAAGTTATAAGGCTCTGACAGACGGACGGACGGACGGACGGACAAGTGCAAATTCACTCAAGTAGACTCAAAGACCTTCGCTTCGCTCGGTCGATAATAATTCAATGTTTTCACTAACGTTCCCTAACCTTTACGGGCTACCTATAAGTTAGGTGATTGATGTTTTCTGTCAACTTATTTATCACGATCCTGTACGGGACACCTAAAAGGATATTGGGACGGATGTTAGGACTTAGGATTTAGGAGCTACCTACGTTAAGAGACTCCTACTTAGGGGATGATTTAGGTATGTTTGGTGAAAACGGGCATAATAATAATGTCAGTTTTGGTTATCATGTATCGATTGAATGAATAATCATGGGATACCGTTACCGCGAGGTCTCAGTTCGGGGCGAACCACTAGTTTATTTTTATTAACTTCCAGCAATCAGCATAGTGCTGATGTATGAAATAAAAAAAAAACAGTATTTCTTTAGACATAGAAGATTTTTAAAAACATTTTCTGTTCGTTTTTCGGGGTTTCCGAGCATACACATCTTACTTTTCAAAGTTATGAGTGTTTTAAGCAATTAAATATATATCACTTGCTTTAACAATGAAGGAAAATATCGTGAGAACACGTTCATGCTTGAGAGTTCTTAATAATGTTCTCAAAGGTGTGTGAAATTTGAATTCGAACTTCGCTAGCGTGGTAGACTTTGGTTTAAACAAAGTATTGAGCCGGTGATGGATTTTCGTTGAAAAATTGGATATATTAGGTAAGTACTTATGTAGATACCTACAATGAGAGGCCCCAACCATAGACTAGATAATAGTAAGTTGACCCAGCGCAACGGTGTAACGTGCAGTTGGTTAAAAAACGTTTCTCACACCGATCTTTTTACACTGTGATATTTGTCTGCGTGAAATATGAATGGTCCGCCGAGTGTGCGCTAATTATAGCAATGCGACTACCGATGCGTTGACCCGGCGATAACCTCTGCGCGAGCAACTGTGCTATGCTTTTTATCGGCTACTTAGTTATCTTAGAGCCGTTCCACACGATGCGTTACGACACCGCACCGCCAATATTTCGCCGCATGAGCGGGCACACGCCGTAGCAACTTTAGTACAGTCTGTAATCTATACATATAATAAAACTGTAACTGGAAGATTTCTGTACATTTAATATATTTTGAAAATTTTAATTGGGGGATGCTTTACCATCGATACTGAGCCCAAAACAGATTTTTATTTAATTTTTGTCTGTTTGTTTGTCCTTCTTTCACGTAAAAACTACCGCACAGATTTCTACAAAATTTTATACCGTGGTAGCTTATTACTCGGGTCAACATCTAGGCTACTTTTTATCCCGGAAAATCAAGGAGTTCCCGAGGGACTTTAAAAACTAAATCCACGCGGACAAAGTCGCGGGCATCAGCTAGTCTGTATAAATAAAAATGCCGCCGGAGCGGTATCACTCTGGCATCGCAACGCGTACGTACCCCACCGAACCTCGTCTCGCTAGTTTTAAGTCCGGTAAGCGTGCAGTACTCCCCCGGGAGTGGACCTTGTATGGCATACCATTCTTAATTATTTATTTATTTATTTATTATGTACATTTTTATACTTAAGAACTAAACTTAAATATAGAAAGGACGTGTTACGTGTACAAGGATATCTTATCGCTATAAGAGGATCTCTTACAGATGCCCTAGATGTGAGAACAATTAAGAAAATAGATGCTTTTTTTTATTCTTCTTCTTTGTCAAACGATAGACGTCCACCGCTGGACAAAGGTCTCTTGCATGGACTATCACAGGCTTTGGTCTTGCGCCGTCTGAATCCAGCGGCTCCCTGCGATTCGTTTGATGTTATCGGTCCACCTGGTGGGGGGGATCTGCCAACACTGCGTTTCCCGGTGCGGTGTCGCCACTCCAGCACCTTGGGATACCATTACCATTGATACCTAATAGTTCTATGTAGGAAGTCGCAGCGGCGCCGCACCCGCGCCGACACTGTAACGCTTCATGTGGACCGGCTCTTATTGGTTTATAACCTTGAACAAAAACAACAAAACGCCAACGCGCCTTGCTTGTAAGAAGAAAGATGATACTATCGTTAGTAATCGTCATTAGTAGGTACTTTTACTATTATACTTGCATTTTTCGTGATCGTTATATTTCAGGAATTGTAAACGTTTCCTTAACGTGTCAACATATTTTTTCTAGTAGATCTAGGAGTTTATTAGTCATTTTAAAAATCAACAAAAAAGAAAACTCGTTATAAAGTTGTTAAATATTTTTTTCAATAATGATAATTATGTGCGATTACATTATTTCAACTGAACTAATTAATAAATTCGTAAGTAAGATATCAGAGGTGCGATTTTCTAAAGTTATTCCATTGATCGTAGTCGTATTCGATGACATTAGCATCAGAGTAGAATAGAATAGAATAGAAATATTTTTTATTCAAATAAACTTTTACAAGTGCTTTGCAAGTGCTTATAGTCGATGAATCTACCACTGGTTCGGAATGCCTTTCCTGCCGAGAAGAACAAGCAAGAAACTCGGCGGTTGCTCTTTTCAAAACAAATTTAGGTACAATACAGTAAATACTATGCTATATATGCAGTGTTTCCACAATGAGGGAAGTTCCTAAAATGCATAATGACTAGCTTCTATCTTAAGAGTAAAATAAGCCATAACCGCATTAAATTAGAGCTCAATTTCGTGTATGCATTCTTATACGTTTACGTTTGTACGATACGCTCCACAACGCTCCATATTAAAATTGGTTGTACTGAATTTGTGACTTTAAATGCAATGCAATCAAGGATTATTTTACTTTGACTCTAATGTCATGGAATAAGAATACGATCAATGGAATAACTTTTAGACAATTGGTACCCAGACGTAAAATCAACTGATAATATAAAATGTAGGTAAAGTATTCGTAACAACTTTTTACAACCTTTGTTAACTAAACTCAAACAAATGTAGGTAAGGATTTCTGATGCAATTTAAATTTTCAATCAAAGGTAAATATATTACTTATCCAAACACCCGTGATTGGTGAAATCGTGACGGCCGGTTATTACAATTTGACGTAAGTACCTACAAGCATCATCATGTTTGATTGATTCAGCCTCACATCCAGAAACGAACGGATACAATCGTGATCCACTGGGCATAGACCTTTAGCCTTTAGGAGCTCATTGGTAGTCCGTATTTATAATTACGAGCATTTGTATGCACGATCCACTGCTAGATTTTATAGGCCTTTTTAAATGCGCTAACATACGTTTTTCTCAAATGGTATGCTACAATGCCTACTCTAAAACAAATAGGCATTATAGAATCGGGTATTTGTATGATGATGATGACAGTCAAGCTATAAAGTCACTCTATAGGTATATCTATTAAAAAATATTTGATATTAATCGAAATTTTGACATTGATTTTTTAAGCTATTGAATAGCTTTTATCGCGGGCTTTGAACTAGGACAAACAGTTTGAGCGCGGCGACCGAATCAAGAAATTCCGTAACGAAAATAAACCTAACACCGTCGTTCAGTAAGCGTTCAAGTAGCTCTGTTTGGCACAGTGGGCGAGCGGCCGCTTTCTTTACCGTATGGTGTATGATGTCGCAGGTTCGAATCTCACTCGCGAAGTAGTGACAGTGCGCTTTTCTTGTTTGTTTGTTTTTTAATTATTTTTTGCATAATTTTTATTATGCAAAAAAAAAATTGCATAAATATTATAATTGCATAAGTTGATAAAAAATGCTATGCAATAGCTTTACCGCGGCAGTTCCCGAGTTCTATTTAATTTTTCTTTATCTCCTTCCATCAAAAAGGAAGAAATTACGATTTCTTGTTGCATCAACTTAAGCAAATCATATAATCGTCCAGTTTTAGTTTCTCCTGCTTGGACGTTACAATGAACTAGTTTAAATTGGAATATGCGGTTTCCATATTTACCGGTTTTCTTCTAACTAAATTTTTCCCGTGAATTCGCCAGCATGGATTTAGGTTTCAGAAAATCCCGCTTGTACCCTTTTTTCCAGGGATAAAAGAAAGTTTACCACAGAAACGAAAAGGACATAATACGACTTTGAAAACTAAAACTTTGAAATCTAATACTACAAATAATCTAATAATACAGAAACAATAATTAATATACACTTATTTGACATAGAAATAGATATAAGTAGATGCATTTGATAGACATGAATAAGAATGGTTCTTGTACAGAACCTTCAGCTGAACACAAAATATGACGTGTTTCTGTAATAACAAAGTTTGCCTGACCTCGTAATACATCATAAAGCATTGTTTTCATTCGATCAATCGATCGTAGATTCGTGAGCTTTGGGAAATTTATGTGTGTGCCTTAACGATAGGTACCGTGTTCCTTTGTTTACATATGTTTTTATTGGTTTATTTGTTTTTACTGACGCACAGAGATTCTGAAAGGAGACATACCTGCTGGTCCATTTCGGAAAAGCTGCATCAATAATTGCTTCATTCTCTATTGTGGAACTTAATTGTGTTTTAAATATTTATGCTAACTGATTATAACTATCATTTCTATAGACTCATTGCATAAATATAATTAATGTGTATGTGTACACATATTAAGTAAGGGTTGTTACTTGGAACCTAATTCTGATGTTATTTTATTTTGTCCATGTTTTGGTTGCAACTTGTTTTGTGTACCTGTCCAATTAATAAATAAAAAAGTTGAGTGTCGTGGAACACTCGGTTGGAACAAAGTTCCTTCTAATAATAAATTAATAATAAAAATAAATTAAAAATATCAATCTGAAGTCAGGATTTGAACCCCCGAACCGATGGTTTCTCTCCTTCATTTAACCGCTACGCCACCAAAGTTATGAAGCTACGTGTGTAATAAACGAAGACAACAAGTGTCGTGACGGAAAATTCTTACACTTTTTCGGCTAGCCTCCATCCGCCAAACCGTCCGAAAAAGAACTTTATTCCAATAAATAAATAAATAGGTTGAATATATGACGTTCTTGCTGCAACAATGTATTTTAGCCAATAGCCACACCTCTGATCAGTTTCTAGACGCTCGGTGGCACGTATTTGACGGTAGGGTGAAAACTGATAAGTGATAACAGACAGAAAGAAGCCCCATTCCCGCTCGTGAACGGGTGCCACCAGCGGGAATAGGGCTACTTTCTGTATGCCCATCTTAACATGTATTGAATTGAAAATAGTAGGTATACATTTTTGGAACTTCCCCTCATTGTGGAAGCACTGCATACAATAGCATAGTATCTATTGCATTGTAACTTGTTTTAAAAAAGAGCAACCGCCGAGTTTCTTGCTGGTTCTTCTCGCCAGGAAGGGCATTCCGAACCAGTGGTAAACTCATCGTCGATTCAAAATCACTTGTAAAAAAGTTTAGTTGAATAAAAAATATTTCTATTATATTCTATTCTAGTCATGGCCAAAACCTCCCACCAGACAAAAATTCCTCAAATTGTTTCTATCCTAGTCACCGTAACCATGATTCGTCCCAGAGGTTCTTATCTCAACTTATCTCGTCGCAATGCAATCCATTTGCATAATTTGATACCTTCCAAGCGATGTTACGGCTGAATCTACATGATAAGTAACAGCTAAAACATCGTCTGCTAAACTATATGACAGCCAATGACTTCAAGCTCGCCAAGCTATCGATCAAATAAGCTTACATAACTTTTATCTATATCGTCTTACCGCACAGAATGATGACCTCAAAATGTAGAGACTTAGAGGTTGTATTCCCGTGAATTCAAATATCCTATATTTGATTTTGAAATGTGTAGTTTAGACCGGTGGGCGACAGGCGATAGATAAATAAAAAGGTCACGTCACAACACTTTCTCTGAAATAATATGTTAAGTATTTGATAGTCCTATCTCAAGCAGTCATAATTGTTTCATCACCGTTTAATACATTTTGTTTTGTTGAGTGTGCAGTCATAGATTTAGGATTGGTAATAGCTTCGCACCTACTAGATACCGTCGGCGTATTAGTAAATTGCTGCAATTTATGAATTGCGTACTATGGTACGCCTGAACTGGTGTGCCCACATAGTCTCGTGGCAACCAATGATTGATGTTTTCAAACAAACTATGATAATACGTTGCCGCATATGTGGAGCTATTGTGTGTAGGCAGGGCGGTATCTAGTAGCTACTAAGCTACCAATCCTAAATCTATATGTGCTGTGTAGTGTTGTTTTAATATTTTTGCCTGAAAAAAACGGCTAATTTAAACAACAATTTAAACGTAACTTTAAAATCTTAACGCAGTTTCGAAGGTAGGCTTAGTTTCAGATTTTTTGGCGATCGAATGTTATAACGGTCATAAAAATGAATGCAAAATCACTAGATTTTTTATAGATGATTAAGTATTTCATCAACTGTACATGCGAGTACCGACGTGATTGTTAAGTCCATTGTTATTTCAGCATGGGAGGGTTAATATTCCCACGTCACTTCATAAGCTCGTATTATACTGGTGACGTGTCAAATAATTACCCCGCGGGTGGTCTCTTATACCCACTTTGCCACTCCTTGATGCCCTATATTTTTGTGTGATGCCTACATATAACGTTAATTCCACTCTTACAATTTTTACCTGAATTTGGCTGACTCATAGGTCAAATACAATACAGCCCAAACGGGGGGACATAATGTCGTAGGTAGATGTAGGTAGGTAAACTTGAAAGACCTAAATAACCTTTATGACTAAAAATAAATAAATATCGGTAAGGCTCGCACTAAACATCGAATGTGAACCAATTAAGAAGGAAATTAGGGTTATAGTAATGAAATTTTTTTTTCCTGGGTTCGTAAAATCAACAGATTCCGATTAGAAATGAAGAAAAACGTTTAACGTACATCGGTACCTACTTACTACTAAACCATAGTGAATTGAACCCTTTACATAGGTATAGGTTTAGTTTGATAAACCTAAGAACAAAGAAGTTTATGGGAAGGAATAGGTAGCTTGTTTAAAGGAGAAAGAAATGGTAAAGCGTCATCCGCACGCTTGGCGCTTGCCGCAAACTCCAAACCTCTACAAACGAATCGTTAGGGAAACCAGCACTCTATTCGAATGCTCTGCTATGCGGTAGGGCCTTTTCTAGCAGTTCACAATGGAAAAAAAATCATTATATTATTGCCTCATTTACTTATGCACATTATAGTCATAAAAGTAACGGAGTATATGGAATTTTGTCAAAGGTACATCCGAATAGTCAAACACAATAGAGAGCCATTGTAACACGAAATGCCTTATCAGAAGCATCGCGAACAGAATAAGATACAATCACAGCTTGCACAATTCCCTTACCCGCATTGTGGCGATTGGCGAATGGCGTCCTTTTAATGTTGCCAAAACATCTGATTGTGGACGTCGAACAGATTTGTGAGTTACAAGGTATATGCTCTTGCCGTTATATTATTATTTCCGTTTAAATGTTTTGAGTTTTGCTAAATGTAACGTGGACAATCCTCGTACCGTGCTCATATCTCACACACACAGAACACAGACCAGAAGTTTTAATTTTTTGCCCAAAACTGATCGCTACGGTGCATTTTCATTTCATCATCATCATAATGAGCAAAGCAACCCATTACCGTCTTACTATTGAGGGCAGGTATCCTCTCAGAGAAGGATTATGCAGGCCACCACGCTGGTCCAATGCGAATTGGTAGACTTCACACACCTTTGAGTCCATTATGGAGAACTCTCAGGTGTGCAGGTTCCCTCACGATGTTTTTCTTCACCGTTGAAGCATGTGAGATTTAATTGCTTAAGGCGCATAACTCTGAAAAGTCCTGGAGAGGACGGGGGAGAGGCTCGCGCTCGAACATGCGACCCTCCGATAGTAGGAGATCGTTCTAACCATTAAGCTATCACTGCTTCTTTTGATTTGATTGCCCAAAATTGATTGCATTGAAACGATCGCAGTCTCCTCTGATTGGCTGGTACTCTTTCACTATTTGTTGAAATGCACCGATGCAGCAAGAACGCCATAAATTCAGCCAATCAGAGATGATTGAGATTGTTGCACTGATGCAATTACTTTTAGATAATTCCACGACTGGTTTCTTGTGTTTGAATAAATTGTTTATTTGATGACGTTTTTTGGTTAGTGAGCAACGTCCTTCGATTAGCCATTTCGATCTACAGTCGGGGTTATGTGTCAGACTTTTTGAATCAGTGGGGAATGTGTATGAATGAAATATTATTGATTTTACGACGAATCAGCTGTCGATGGTGCTAACCATCTGACAACCAGCTGAGTACCGGTAAACTCTGCAGGGTTCCAACGGAAATGTTTTGTTAGCTATGTCGATGTTGTTGTATACAATTAATGTTATTGGAACGTAGTTCCTTATCGCGCGGTACGGAAGCGGGCTAGACGGAAAAAATTAAGGAACCGACACGACACATTTTTGAAACCAACATTTTTTGTTGAATGTGAATTTTGCATTGTATTCGGTATTTTCGCCTTAGAACTCGGCGTCTGCATGGCCTAGTGGTTAGGAGAGTCGCCTATAAATTCAACGTCGATGGTTCGAATCCCAGCTCGACAGACTGAATTTTCTATTTTCAATTTTATTTTAAATAATTTCTAAATGTGGAATTTTTCCCTAATTTTTTATTGTATAAATTGGATAACGCCATCTGTGAAAAAACAGTAACTCCACCAGAGTAACTCTTTGGTTTTTAACAGTGCTGCAATAGAAATAAACTAAAAATAATTCATCGTAGTTAATCAATTTAATACTAGATGACACCACTAGTTTATTACAATTCCTTCACTAAAATACTACTACTAAGGTACTACGTTCCATCCGGGTGTCCCTTAACACGTCTCTTTTTTGTGATTAAAACGATCTTACTTATAATGTAGCTAATATAGGATTTCCAGCGGCTGTATTTACAGTCGGCCTCACGTATACCTACAACCTCTGGACAACACTAGGCGGAGGGGATATTTCTGCGAATAGGTATGTGGTTACTGTACTCTCCTCCCGCGGGAATCGGAACGTTAACTGACGAACCAACCAACCTCAGAAAAATTTGTTTCAATACATTCCCTGAAGCTTGGAGCTGTTTTAACTTAAAGCACCCTATAAACGGAACTTTCACTTTCCGCTACTTGACATCGTGTTCAAATGTAATTCCTGAAAAAAATTTAATCAATTATGACCATTACAACATTATATCGCAAACACAGACTTTCGCAAACAGAATAATTTCATTGTTCAAAACAATTGTGTGTAATAAGTATAATTTCGTCACCTCGAGCATCGTTAGGTGTGGAATCAACGCGGGTTGGTTTAAATAACTAGATATTTTGGTTAAATTAAAATTAAAAATTATCTATTTCATGGAATCCAACCTGTGGCTCTTATGCAGACAAGACCGTTAAGCAGATTCTATTGAGAAGAACCGGCACGAAATTCAGCAGTATTTTCAAAACTGTGGTTTTATAAAATAACAATGAAGTCTAAATTAATTTCAGGAAATGAATTAACCATTTACTTAAATTATTAATTAATTAAATCCGGTATTAGAAGTGTAAATTACTAAACAATAAAATAACAGTTACAATTAAAATGAAAGTAAATAATAAAATTTTACGAGTATTGTTATGATAACGCGGATACACCAACTTTTATTTGTGAGCCTACAATATTATGTTACGTAGATACATTATTGTTACCACAACCTATTACTATTGCTGACGGAAATAAATATAGTTCTTCGTTTTAAATATTATAACCTGTTGTGGTATAAAGTTGATCGCATACGACACTAACAGCTGAAAGAGGCGCAAAAGACGCAAGAGGTGAATTTTTTTTTAGTTTTGTTAAGCAAGTCAGCTAAGCGATAAATGTTCCTGCGTGTTCAAATCAAAAATGAGGAGTTCCGTAGGAGAATCAGAGTTACGTCTGTAACTCGACATGGCTCATGGCGTCGCGAATCTGAAGTGGCTCAAGTCAAGCTCAAGTCCAGGAAACATTTGGGCCTTAGGGTGCTGGAGTAGCGATCTCAAACCGGAAAGTGCGGTATTGGTGGACTCTCTACTAGCTGAATCGACGAGCACGTGAGTGACGTGAGCCGATACATCGTCACAAGCCTGGCTTGAATGAAGCTGCTAGACTATGTGTACACGGAAACAGGCAGGCCGTACATGGCGACGTCAGTAGAGGTAAGCGGGAGACGCAATTTCGCATCTTTCGCTTTTTCAGTCATCATCATCATAACTCAACTTATCGCCGGCCAACTACTAGGTACAGAATCAGAAAGAGATCTCTCTCATTACGAGAATCTCCTCTCAGAATGAGAAGGGTTAGGCCGCGTGTGTGTAAGTACGGATCGGCAGACTTCAGACACTTTTAAGTACATTATGAATTAAGATTTCTCAGGTGTGCAGGTTTCCTCACAATATTTTCCTTCAACGTTAAATCAAGTAATACTTAATTGCTTAAAATGCAAACTATACAGAGATATGCATTAAGTATGGCTTTTGCTGCAGTAAGCGATCAACTTAATTTACCACGACGAAGAAATCGACGTGTTGTTTGCTTAGCGAAAGTGAGAGAGAGTTCAAAATTGACAGGTAATGGCACAGAAGATGTAACTGATAGCATTATAGTTAATGAAGAGCAATCACTGCCATTTGTTACCTGTAATGAGATACAAACTAAAAACATGATAAAAGAAATGATAAGAGGTTCTTGAGAAAAACCAGTTTAAGTAATTATTATTAGAGTCGGGATTTATGATTTATGCCAATCTTACATTGTGGAATTATTAGTGTCCATAGTTCATACATTCGCCTCAGTTAATTGCATAAATTAAACTTGAAGATAAAGAAAATCCTTGAAATAAATTCAGAACTGTAATAAAATAGTGACATTCTTTTGACAATGTTCCCTGTAAAATACGAATAAGGATGCCTTACATGCGGCCATTACATCATTATTTTCTGACTCTTCCATTTCATCATTATTTTCTAACTCTTCCATTTTTACTGAATGATGGTCTGAGTTGCTTTGCTTGTAAAATACAATAGCTTTTTCTAAAATATTGGCTGAAACAAATTAATTACGTCCTAATGACCTTTATTTTTTGATTTTGTCTATAATTGTCTTTATATTTAATTTATTTATTTAGGACCATCCTTCCTAATGTCGTACGGGTTTATGAAACAATACATGCAAGAGAATTTAACCTTTATTACGACTGTGCAAAGATTGGAATCGGACACGAAAAGTTTTTCGTACATTTTAGACTACAGATTTCAGCCCCGATACATACCTACTAATTGGAGCAAAACAAAGAATCTAATGATGAAAAATTAATGCTCTATATACTTGCAGCTATTCTCGTAATCCGGTGTATAATCATGATTTACTATTGTTAAGTTTTGTTATTTTAATTTATCTTTTAACAGTTGAATTGAAAGTTTTCTTCCGAGCAAAAATTATAATATGGAAAAAAGAAAAAGAAAGAAAAATACATTTATTCAAACAATTGTGTCACAGACAAACATTTCACATACAGTTGTACCTAAAAATATGGCTCTAGCTGGTGGTGTTTTTTATCGGAATATATCATATATTCGGATCTCGGATATATTTTGTCTCCGACATTAACGATAATACTTTTGTCTACTAAAATATATGGCTTATTTATACAGTTTGGATAAAGAAGCTAAAGAAACTAGTTGTACCCCAACTAGTTAATATGAGTAGGTAGTTCTAAAGAGAAGCACAAAGCTTTTCCAACTCATTACCTCTACTCTTAACTTTGGCCATTCGCCTATTCAATATTCATCCACTATGTAAAGCTTGGGTTACATTATTCTGATGTAAATGGCGAAGCATGGGACGCCGTTTCTGCAACAGGATTCCCTTAACGTAAAGCAAATTCCAGGGATATTCATAAATAATATTTTATCAATGATCATTTATTCATTTCTGTCAACCACTAACTTTATAGTCTCCCTTTGGGCGCTATTTGGTTTAGATACACTAAAAAGTATTAGTATATAATATATCTATATAATGTACCTATATAATGTCTATAATCGAGAAACTGGATCTGTGAAAAACCTGTTTACTGGCCGGTTTCACTAACCTAATTAATCTAAAATTCTAAAACTGAGTAATTGAGAAAAATAAAACGCATTACCTTAGATTATATTTGTAAAGAACTTACTAGCTTTTGCCTGTGACTCTATACGAACCATTCGTTATCCCGGAATATGAAGTAGCAGCTTCCGGTTCTTTTCACTTTCGCAATAAAATTACATTAGAAGAGATAGTGGAAGACATAGAAGAAGGATAGTAGGGATAGATGAACATAGTAAGGTATTATTTTACTGATTCACGACCTAGTGTAACCACTGCATAACATCTGTCTATGACGAGCACGATGCAAATTCAACATGAATTGGACACAGGCACATTCCCACGTATGGTCGCACAGAAATAAGGGCTGCTTTGTTAAAATAGTCCCTTCGCTGATAAATTCCGTTTTTTAACCCCCAGTGTCTCGATTTAATGATGCCCACCTTTGCTTTCGTGTTTATTTTGTACTTTTATCTATGTCATTGTGATGTTTTCAGGGGTGGTGTCTTTGGACAAGGAATGAATAATGCTTTTTCTATAATAGGGTATTTGACTATATTAAAAATATCGTTTCATTTGGTGTCATCCTAAAAGATTATTATCTAAAAACATTATTCCATACGACAAAACTAAAAAATAAAGTTTTATTTAATTAGAAAACATTAAATAAAATTGCTATAATTCCGGCCATGGTCACGTGATCGAAAACGTTCCGTGATCTCGAATGACGTCACAGTCCACACCACCTATGGGATGTGGAATTGTCATTGTTTGAAATGTGAACTGTTACGTCATGAGAGCAAATGGAACGTTTCGGCGGCAATTTATTTTTTTGAATTTATTTCTCGATTTTTATGAAAAATACTGAAAATGATGCCGAAATATACGTTTTGTTAGCTTCAGCATAGCATTATTAACAATTTAAGATGATTTTCTAAAAGTAGTCAAATACCCTATTGATAGTTGCTCTTTTTAATGTTTTCTCGGTTTGTCAAATCTCGTGGGGATTAAATGTATACACTAGCGGCACGTTATGATGGCCGGTTTGACGTTTGTCCGCTCATGAAGTTCCGTATTAATTGATAACGACTTTGAAGGAAATAATTGTATTACTTTATTGACGATAGTGATGTGCAGAGATTCATAAATTTTATCGAATGTAGTTTTAGGTTTAGGACTCAAAATTTATTTATTAAATTGATTTCTAAAATGTATACAAGTGTAGAAAAATCAGTTTGCACCATTTAAGGGGTGAATGTACTTGTGAATATGAACAATTTTCACTATGTGGACAAACCTCTGAAATCGCAAAAAAATATCAGCTGTTTCATACAAAAGGTAAAATTTTTATTTTTATATGATATATACCACAACTCGGCATTTGGTTTTCTAAATTGAAAATTTTTAAAAATGGAATCTAATACGATCGTCACATAGGATCGCTGGCTAGCACAACTACTACCTCCGGCAAACTCGCGTCAATGCTCAATGCAAAACAAAGCAGTTTCGAATTGACGTTGCTTCGAAAAGTATAAACTGTCAGTGCAATGCGATTGTGATATAGTTTTGACCTGGCTTTGGATTTCAAATATTGATACTGCATTACTGTTGACCCTTGCTCGTTAATTTGGACTCTGTTCAAGCCCTTTGTTGTGGATTTCGTCGATATGACCGAACGTACGCAGAGAACTGTTCTAAATAGTCAGACACGTGAGTTCGTAATACGCCTTCGTAACTATTTCGATCGTGAAGCTCAAAATGGAGGGCCAATTTTACCTATAACGTCAGTGGTTGAACGCGTAGCTGATGCGCTTAATATTGGACAACGAACTGTTAGACGGATAACTAAAAAAAAATATGGCGAGACTGGCACAGAAGAAAATAAACTTCACACACCAAAAAAGAGAAAACGAGCAAAACCAGTCGTAGGCATCGATAGCTTTGATGCCGATGCTATCTGAAGACATGTTTGTTTGTTTGTTTTTTTTTCTTGTGTGCATATAAAGTATGTATATTCATTTTCATTCAAATATTCAGTTCGTTCAAATAAATTAAATAAACATATACATTTTTGTTTTATTAAACCTATTTAATCAGGTACAAAAACAAAACTTAATTGTTTTTTGTTCGAGAATAAATTGACATTCCACATCACTATTGTAATGTGTCAAACCGGCCATCATAGCGTGCCGCTAGTTTAGTGCTAATTTGCTTGACATGTTTTTTCTTCATCTGTTTTTATGTTAGACTTGCTTTCGCATAAAAACGCGCATTCATAGCGGTCCATCCGTCCTTACAGACATACAAATAGATGACGTGGTCAAACTCTCGTAGATAGATAGATAAAAAGAAAAACAAAGCACACAAGAAACAGAAAACACAGAAACATAGTACCTACCTTCACAACTTAAAACTGTGCATACAAAGGCGGCCTTATTGCCAATAAAGCATTAAGCAACCTGAGGTGGACGGAGCTTGGAATCTGTTCAGATTATTCATAAATTATAAGACAATGATTGTATTATATTTTTCTTAATTATAGTGATTAGGGTATGATTAGGCTGACATACCTGATAGGTAAAAGCCTTAAAAGAAACAAAAAAAAACCTGAGGTGAGAGTTGTGAATCAATTTGTACTACTATATTTTATTAACTGCTCATAGTCTCTCCGTATATAGGTATAATAAATGCGAAAGTTTGTTGGTTTGTCCTTCAATCACGTAGCAACGGAACGGGGGGTACGGGGCGTACGGGGTAAGTCGCGGGCAAACGTTAGTACAGTGCCCGGCGATATATATTGCACATCAGCCTTTGGAATAAAACGCTATTCTATTCTATTCACAGTTCGACTGCATGTTTTTTATATATGTTACGTGATGTGCTCGCTGATTGTGAAGAGATTTCAGTAATTACCACGTGAATTTCTGGCTAGCTTTCCTTGCAATAGAATAGAAATAGCGTTTTATTCCAAAGGCCGATGTGCAATATATATCGCCGGGTACTGTATCTGTGTGTGAGCTAGTTGATAGTATAATATAATCTCAATTCGTCTCAACTTCGCCGTTCAATCACGGGCTGCATTCCTAATCTGAATCAATCCATCTCAAAGACGTCCCATTATGGAGTACCCCGACGCAGCCCGACCGCATTAAAGGATAATAGGCTATTCTACTAAGTGTGGTATCATACACACTCGCTTTAATATTTTAATTACAAGCAAAATATTAAAAAGAATAAAAAACCCCGACTGCTTTAAAGAGTATCAATGAAAATATCAATTTTCAAATTTATGAGAGTAAAATGAAAAATATATTTTTTAATCACCTTTTCAAACCCTTTAATTTGATACCCCACTCAACAGGATTTGAAGAGAAAAATTTTTTTAACCCTACATTATGGCGTCCAAAATCCGCCATTTTGAATTTGTTATATTCGCGGTGACTCTCGCTTTGGCATGGCAAATCTAACGACGTCCCAGTTATCAAAATCGGCCCACGCGTTTGGTCTCTAGAGTGCCACAAAGGAACAAACATACATAAATAAATACATAGACTGATAAACACATTACCACTCCTTTGCGTCGCGCAGTCGGGTGAAAAAAAAGAAAATTTAGAAAATACATAAAAATAATAAGAAGAGAACCAATAAATCTTCTATATCAACTTATTTCTTTATTCATTACTAGCATGATGCTCGCAATCACCTGTGAGTGACTGGTATTCTCTTGGTTTTTGGTTAAAATGCATTGATGCAGCAATAACGCCATACATTCAGTCAATCCGAGCTACTTGTAATCGTCAAGTGATGTATAAATGTCAAAAGGAATATATAAATTGAAACAAATAGTATCATATACTCGTACCTACTCGTAATATGTACGATATGAACTACCTAGTACGAAGTACGAACTACGAATGCCGAATGGGTACCTCACCTCAATTGTATATATCTAACCTAACTACCCCATTTGTAACGCAGACGATCATAGAGTTCAAAATATCAAAAACATGTCATGTCTGATATACCAAATGTTCCTTCGCCTGTCAAACGCCTTAAATCGCCGTGAAATCCTGCCTTTGGAGTCGGACCCACCGCGACGATGCTTGTATCTGAGCTTAATGGCCACTTCATGTTCATTTTCAATCATCCAGCATTGTCTAAAAGATCGACATTCGAAACTTGGCTCGACCTTGCATCAGTTCATGAAAGGAATCATTATCTTATTAACGGCGGGATCTTCGACATCGACCTATTTTTGATTGAATCGTAAACAATGAAATATTCTTTGTTTTGATCGGTTAAAAATATATGTTGTAGTTTAATGTATGTTCTTAATTCTTTTGTGATTCAAAACTCTATATTTACAACTTCACCCGATCAAAAATAATTTCGAAAACAGTGTAATTTTTATCGTTTTTCAGGTCGTGTTCATAGAATATTAAAGTTAGACTAAAAAAACAAATTTCATAAAATAGGCAAACACTTTTAGAAGATTCTTTTGTGATTACTTTTTCTCTAAAAAATTTGTATTTTTTTAATCACGACGTTTTTACTTTTTATTTAACAAAGTGGCTCGTGCGCTTCACTTCAGTAGCCCGCAAAGTATCATCGAGGTAGGACGTATCGCTTTCGCTGGCTCACTGCGATCCCCCGCTGATCAAGCGATCTATTGCATAGATACCTATTATTTTCATTCCGTATTCATTTATCATAGATTAAATCAAATCAGAGGGTTAATATTGTTGTAATTTTTAGTATTTATTAATAAATCTGTAAATATTAGTATTATAGGTTTTAGGTTTAGAGTCTTATTGTATAGATAGTGTTAAACTATAATATAAGAATAATATAATAAAGTAAATATGGGGAATAAAAATGGAAGAAAGAACAAAATATCTTGATTTAAATTACGAAAACTTTCGAAATTGATATCTGGGGTTCCAGTGCTAATAAAAGAGGTAACCATCGTCTAAATAAGAAAAAAATGCGGCCATTTTCTTTTTTTTTGTTATTGGACCGATTTCTTTCAAAATTGATATCTGGGGTTCCCAGTGCTAATAGAAGAAGAAACCATCATCAAAATAAGAAAAAAAGGCGGCCATTTTCTTTTTCTTTGTTATTGGATCGATTTCTTTCAAAATTGATATCTGGGATTCCCAGCGCTAATAAAAGAGGTATCCATCGTCAAATTAAGAAAAAGTGGCGGCCATTTTTATTTTTGTTATTGGACCAATTTCATTCAGAATTGATATCTGGGGTTCCCAGTGCTAATAAAAGAGGTATCCATCGTCAAAATAAGAAAAAGTGGCGGCCATTTTTATTTTTGTTATTGGACCAATTTCATTCAGAATTGATATCTGGGGTTCCCAGTGCTAATAAAAGAGGTATCCATCGTCAAAATAAGAAAAAGTGGCGGCTATTTTTATTTTTGTTATTGGACCGATTTCTTTCAAAATTGATATCTGGGGTTCCCAGTGCTAATAAAAGAGGAAACCATCATCAAAATAAGAAAAAAAGGCGGCCATTTTCTTTTTCTTTGTTATTGGATCGATTTCTTTCAAAATTGATATCTGGGATTCCCAGCGCTAATAAAAGAGGTATCCATCGTCAAATTAAGAAAAAGTGGCGGCCATTTTTATTTTTGTTATTGGACCGATTTCTTTCAAAATTGATATCTGGGGTTCCCAGTGCTAATAAAAGAGGTATCCATCGTCAAAATAAGAAAAAGTGGCGGCCATTTTTATTTTTGTTATTGGACCAATTTCATTCAGAATAGGGAATATGCATGATTTTTTTTTAATTTCTTAAATTAATCATTTACATCTTTATAACATATAAAAAATATAAATAGGTTTGAAAATAGTCAAATAATTTTTAAAAGTGAAATTTAAAACATTGAATAAATTTGAGCCGTTCAAACGCCACCATTAGCGCGCGCTTTTGATGACGTCATTCGACATGTCCCGTGTTTGTTTACTATAGCGTTTCAGTTACTTCATACTTATTTTCAGTTTTAATTGCTACACAAACCATGGAAGAAGTTAAAAAACCTTCTTACAAGTATTGTATGGTACCTAAGTACAAAAACACTATTATTAGTACACCCGGTAAAGTGTTTTTTCGTATTCCACGAGATGCGAAAGTACGAAAAAAAAGTGTAAGAAAATTGTTCATGTAAATCGGAATATCGTATTTATCTAATACTTATTTACAAAAAGTATATCTTCTTCTTCTTCTTCTTTATCAAGCGATAGACGTCCACTGCTGGACCAAGGTCTCTTGCATGGACTTCCACAGGCCTCGGTCTTGCGCCGCCTGAATCCAGCGGCTCCCTGCGACTCGCTTGATGTCGTCGGTCCACCTGGTGGGGGGTCTGCCAACACTGCGCTTCCATCCAACCATCAGCTCTTCGAACTATGTGCCCCGCCCATTTCCACTTCAGTATCGTGACTCGCTGAGCTATGTCGGTGACTCTGGTTCTCCTACGGATCTCCTCATTTCTGATTCGATCCCGCAGGGATACTCCGAGCATAGCTCTCTCCATCGCCCGCTGAGCGGTCCTGAGCCTACTTATGAGGCCCTTAGTTAGCGAAAACAAATTAATTTGATATTATCCTTTCACTTTTACTTCTAGAGTAGGTACGGAACCCAACTAGAGTACGGAACCAAAAAGTATATAAACATATCAAACTTGAGTGAGCTTCAATAACATAATATTACGTATAAATTATCATGATATAGACGTAAATTAGGAGTTTAGGAACACAGATGGTTATTTAAAGGTTATGTTTTGTTTTAAGTATTATTTAAACATATAAGAAAAAAATCTGTGTTAAGGACTAAAATATACCATGTAACATAAGAATTACATTGCACCTTTCACTCCTTTGATATCTGCGCTCGTAAAATCGAGATTTGATACAAAATATGCTGACATCATAAATGCATCTATTTTCGGTAGATTATCCGATTGTGCTTTGACAAAACCAGTTTCAGTCATCAACCTAGATTGACTACAAATATAAATTCACAAGTAATCACACAGGAATACAGTTTTAAACAATTTTTCTCACAAACACTGTATGAATATCGACGCCGTTAATCAACCGTAAATCAAATGACGTCACATTTCGTTTCGACCAATGGCGACGCGTTTTGTAAGTTTGAATTTCCCTCCTTTATTTTTCACTTTCTATATAATATTTTCTGGGTTTTAATAATAACTAAATAAAAAAATACCTTTTAAGTATAATGTTAAGGCAATAAAGAATCTAGAAAAAAATATTTGAGACAAATTTAAATTTTATGCATATTCCCTATTGATATCTGGGGTTCCCAGTACTAATAAAAGAGGTAACCATCATCAAAATAAGAAAAAAAAGCGCCCATTTTCTTTTTCTTTGTTATTAGACCGATTTCTTTCAAAATTGATATCTGGGGTTCCCAGTGCAATAAAAGAGGTATCCATCGTCAAAATAAGAAAAAGTGGCGGCCATTTTTATTTTTGTTATTGGACCAATTTCATTCAGAATTGATATCTGGGGTTCCCAGTACTAATAAAAGAGGTAACCATCATCAAAATAAGAAAAAAAAGCGCCCATTTTCTTTTTCTTTGTTATTAGACCGATTTCTTTCAAAATTGATATCTGGGGTTCCCAGTGCTAATAAAAGAGGTATCCATCGTCAAAATAAGAAAAAGTGGCGGTTAATTTTTTTTTTGTTATTGGAACAATTTCTTTCAAAATTGATATCTGGGGTTCCCAGTGCTAATAAAAGAGATATCCATCGTCAAAATAAGAAAAAGTGGCGGTCATTTTTATGTTTGTTATTGGACCAATTTCTTTCAGAATTGATATCTGGGGTTCCCAGTACTAATAAAAGAGGTAACCATCATCAAAATAAGAAAAAAAAGGCGGACATTTTCTTTTTCTTTGTTATTGGACCAATTTCTTTCAAAATTGATATCTGGGGTTCCCAGTGCTATTAAAAGAGGTAACCATCGTCAAAATAAGAAAAAAGGCGGCCATTTTCTTCTTCTTTGTTATAGTACCGATTTCTTTCAAAATTGATATCTGGGGTTCCCAGTGCTAATGAAAGAGGTATCCATCGTCAAAATAAGAAAAAGTGGCGGTTAATTTTTTTTTTGTTATTGGAACAATTTCTTTCAAAATTGATATTTGGGGTTCCCAGTGCTAATAAAAGAGATATCCATCGTTAAAATAAGAAAAAGTGGCGGTCATTTTTATGTTTGTTATTGGACCAATTTCTTTCAGAATTGATATCTGGGGTTCCCAGTACTAATAAAAGAGGTAACCATCATCAAAATAAGAAAAAAAAGGCGGACATTTTCTTTTTCTTTGTTATTGGACCGATTTCTTTCAAAATCAATATCAGAGATTCATCATACTCATGAAAGAGGTCGCCGTCGTCAAAATTAGAAAAAGTGTCGGCAATTTTTTTTCATACTATAAACATTTGTCAAATATTAAATAGGTGTTTTTATTATTCTTTGCTATTCCGATAAGGAATTTCATCACAAATAGGTTGGGGGAAAAACTTTTCCATTTTTTTGTTCGGGCAACGGTTACCACTGTGTCATAACAGGTAAATGTTGCCAAAACTTGCCCAGGGATCTTCAGATATTGATTTTGAAAGAAATCAGTCCCATAACAAGAAAAAATAAAATGGCCGCCACTTTTTCTAGTTTTGACAATGGTTACCACTGTTATGAGCACAGAGATCCTCAGATATCGATTTAGAAAGAAATCGGCCCCATATTAAGAACAAAAATGGCCGCCACTTTTTCTTGGACAATTGTTACCGCTTTTATGAGAACAAGGATCCCCAGATACGGATTTTGAAAGAAATCGGTCCAATAACAAAAAAAAAAGAAAATGGCTGACATTTTGGCAACGGTTACTATTTTATAAGCACAGGGAACCCCAGATATCGAGTTTGAAAAAAATCGGTCCAATAACAAAAAAAATGGCCAAGGAACTTCGTCCCAAACAGATTAAGGAAAAACTATTCTATTTTTCTAATTTTGACATCGGTTACCACTGCTATGAGCACGGGGATCCTCAGATATCAATTTTGAAAGAAATCGGTCCCATAACAAGAAAAAAAATGGCCACCACTTTTTATTATTTTGACGATGGTTAACTATTTAATAAGCACAGGGAACCCCAGATATAGAGGTAGAAATAAATCGGTCCAATAACAAAAAAATGGCTAAGGAACTTCGTTCCAAATAGGTTGGGGAAAAACTTTTCCATTTTTCCAATTTTGACATCGGTTACCACTGCTATGAGCACAGGGATCCTCAGATATCGATTTTGAATGAAATCGGTCCCATAACAAGAAAAAGAATATGGCCACCACTTTTTCAAATTTTGACGATGGTTACCGCTTTTATGAGTACAAGGATCCCCAGATATGGATTTTGAAAGAAATCGGCCCAATAACAAAAAAAGAGAAAATGGCCGACATTTTGGCAACGGTTACGTATTTTATAAGTACAGGGAACCCCAGATATCGAGTTCGAAAGAAATAACAAAAAAAAAACAAAAAAAAAATAAGTAGGTAAATGTACCTATGTACGTAATATGCAAAATAACAATCACACTTATATAATATCAATGTATGAATAAAAAATAAAATAAATGTTTCTAAAACTTACAAGTGTCCCCGTACTGTTAGGTACAATAAAGTTATTTAATCTATGATGTAAAATTTGGGGTGAGTGAGTTCATTTGAAAAGCGCCTACGCGCACCTCACCGCGCGGGGACTGAGGTTGCTCTAAATGCCTACTGCGCCCGGAGATCCTGCCCTTAATAAAAGCTTTTATCGGGTATCACCGTCCGCTTGAAGTTAAGGTAGACTTACCATCGCGTCAAGCGTCAGTCGCCCGCGTCAGTGACGGAGAGTCAGTGGCGCCACATCTGCGCGTCTGTACTAAGTATGCATGTAAAACTAAGGGAAGCCATTCGACCCTAGCGTCACTAACACGCACGTCAGGCGTCAGTGACAGTGAGTTTTACATAGTGCACAGTACGCTCCGTCAATGACGCGGGCGACTGACGCTTGATGCGAGGATGGTAAGTCTACCTTAGGTTTATAAAATCTTGCGGAAAACCCTTTGTTTTCCAGGGATAAACTTTCAAATTTGTCAAACTTTGTGCATAATTATACTTATTACATAATATTCATTTGAAAATATCGTCAGCGTATTAGCACAGAATATATAATAGTACTACGTATTAGGTGCCGGCATTAGACTGTTTAGGGGAGTGCATCGCGTTTCGCGCGATGCACCCAAAAAGCCATAAAAACACGCGATCCCTGCTGCTAAAAGAAGCCAGTTTCCCTTCTACCTTAGATTTACTTGGATACTTATCCGATGATATCGCAGCTAAGTGTAAAACCATTCTTTTAATAACAGCTGTACTTAGAATAGAATAAAAAAGTGTTTTATTCAAATGAACTTTGACCAACTGCTTTTGAATTGTCAAGTTAAGTCGCCACTGCTCTGTTTCGGAATTCCGTTCCAACCGAGAAGAACCAGCAAGAAACTGCGGCTAGTAAACGAAAAACAGAGTTTTAGAAGTAGGTCATAGGACTCATAGGCGAAGACGTCTTTATTGTGACCAAATGGCCGAGATAGCAATCTATTACGTGTCGTTCGTAACATGTTTACGGTCAGTTCGCTTAGTACATGATTTGATAGTTAACTATAAATAGTAAACGATG
Source organism: Oeneis ivallda (assembly GCA_029955525.1). NCBI lineage: Eukaryota > Metazoa > Arthropoda > Insecta > Lepidoptera > Nymphalidae > Oeneis > Oeneis ivallda. The sequence continues at coordinate 7,681,920 of JARPMR010000019.1, forward strand.
ATACTACCATCAAAGTAAAATAAACCATAACTGTATTGAGTTAGATCGGCGGATTAATAGGCAGATCTCTAAGGCACAAACTCGCGACCTTCGGGTCTTTAATACCAAGTGTATTAAAGATACCATCGAGCAGAACAAAGGCTCAAAAGTGTTCGCGAGAGATCTGTCTATCGGACAGAGCCAGCTGACGCGGCTTAAAACTGATGACGGTCGTCTCGTCTCTTCTCGACCTGAGATTTTGGGAGAGGTCGAGAAGTTCTATGGGCAGTTATATACCACGACACAAAAACCTGTTGAGGATTTGGCCAAAGATCCCAGAGCCAAACTGACCCGACACTATACCGAAGATATCCCGGACAACAAGGCGCCAGGTGATGACAGAATCACTGCGGAACTCCTGAAAGCGGGTGGAAAACCGGTACTTAAGATCTTTCAGCGATTGTTCAATTCCGTCATTCACGAGGGTATAACGCCGGAAGCATGGCACAGGAGCGTGGTGGTCCTGTTCTTCAAAAAGGGTGATAATACCTTGCTGAAGAATTATAGACCCATCTCGCTGCTGAGTCATGTTTACAAGTTGTTCTCGAGAGTCATTACGAATCGTCTCGCTCGTAGGTTTGACGACTTCCAGCCTCCCGAACAAGCCGGATTCCGAAAAGGCTTTGGTACCATAGATCACATTCATACGCTGCGGCAGGTTATACAGAAGACGGAAGAGTATAACCGGCCACTTTGCTTAGCGTTTGTGGACTATGAGAAAGCCTTTGATTCGGTGGAAACTTGGGCTGTATTGAGGTCGCTGCAGAGATGCCGGATTGACTACCGGTATATCCAAGTGTTGAAGTGCTTGTACGAAAACGCCACTATGTCAGTACGTATACAGGACCAGACTACGAGACCAATCCACTTGCAGCGTGGAGTGCGACAGGGAGATGTAATCTCCCCGAAGCTATTTACCGCTGCGTTGGAGGACGTCTTTAAGCTTCTGGATTGGAACGGACTTGGCATCAACATAAACGGCGAGTACATCACTCACCTGCGATTTGCCGATGACATAGTAATCATGGCAGAGACTCTGAGAGATCTCAATACAATGCTCAATGATCTCAGCAGGGTTTCTCAACAGGTGGGCCTGAAAATGAACATGAGCAAGACGAAAATCATGTCCAATGCTCATGCTCCGCTCCACCCAGTAATCGTTGAGAACTCTGCGCTCGAAATTGTAGACGAGTATATATACCTGGGACATACAGTCCAGCTAGGTAGGTCCAATTTCGAGAAAAAGATTAACCGCCGAATCCAACTCGGCTGGGCAGCGTTCGGGAAGCTCCGAGATGTCTTCTCGTCCAAAATCCCTCAGTGCCTGAAGACTCAAGTCTTCGAACAGTGCGTGCTGCCAGTGATGACTTACGGATCCGAGACATGGTCGCTAACTATGGGCCTCATAAGAAGACTCAGGGTCACCCAGCGAGCGATGGAGAGAGCAATGCTCGGTATATCTCTGCGAGATCAAATCAGAAATGAGGAGATTCGTAGGAGAACCAAAGTCACCGACATAGCTCAGCGTGTCGCGAAACTGAAGTGGAAATGGGCGGGGCACATAGTTCGAAGAACTGATGGTCGTTGGGGTCCCAAGGTGTTGGAGTGGCGACCCCGCACCGGTAAACGCAGTGTTGGCAGACCCCCCACCAGGTGGACCGACGACATCAAACGAGTCGCAGGGAGCCGCTGGATTCAAGCGGCGCAAGACCGAAGCCTGTGGAAGTCCATGCAGGAGACCTTTGTCCAGCAGTGGACGTCTATAGGTTGATAAAGAAGAAGAAGAAGAAGATTGAGTTAGAGCTCAATTTCATGTACGTATTCTTCTCCAAATTAAAATCGTCTGTATTGAATTTGTGACTGTAAATCGATACTATTATGGTTTATTTTAGTTTGATGTTAATGTCATCGTTTACTGTTACGATCAAACGAATTAAAACTCGGACTAACCGCACAGGTTTAGTGATAAACGGAGAGCTAGTAGCGTCTGAGGCTAGCAGCAAACATATTATGAAGGTACCACTTGATATTTGCTCAAACTTTTTGTATAGGGTTCTTGTAATAATGTAACTTTCAATTCGAATTCAGTTTAATCTACTTTTCCTTCGCAACATAAGGTTTCTCGCAGAAATGCGTACTTGTGACGCGTAAGCATAGCGCAGTAGGGCTAAATTGCGCGCCACGAGAAAATTATGTCTACCCGTTTTCTCGTGACATCCCTTAGAGTCACGAGTAAATGAGTAGACAACATTTTCTCGCTGTGCACTTGTTAGCCCTATAGGACGTACCACACTGACAATGCAATTGGAAAAACCACCCACCAGAACGTCGTAAGCGCCCGGCTAGGTACCTCGGTACGCAGTCACTTGTCAGAAATGGTCCTAAAAAACTTTCTTCTATTAGCAGCTCTAAAGAGCATTAGCCTACAATTTTAGTTTTTATCGAATACTTCCTCAAAAGTTACAATCAGCTCTTGAGATACGAGGAAAGTAAAAGTGCACAAGTGGCCGGCGCGGGCGCAGTTCACTGTCGTTAATTATAACGTTATAAGTTATAACGGTCTATCACGATGCACAGAGCGCTCTGTGCTCCAGTACTCTCACTTTCCGACGAAGCGCAGACTTATAAACGAACAGAAATGACATAGGTTATAAAAATTTGATGACAAAAACGTTCTGATGGCATTCTATTACAAAAGGTATAAAACAATAAGTTGTACTAAAAGAACGACGAGACATTAGTTAAAAAAGGCGGTTTATCTAAATAACGATCTCTTATGTGTATAATAATCCTAATCTTGTTCCCATCATAACAATGTTTTTTTTTAACAAAATTGCATTTATGAGGACTGTAAATAATTTACATTTTAATTTAACAAATATCTCTTAACAAATAGAGACCATTACACTTAACTAATAGGGACCAGAGAATCACAGAGTAATGATAGGTCTCCTTATAATCTTTAAGAACTGTCTACCATTAATATTTCAAGAAAGACAAGTCTATTAATATTGTAAGCTCTTCAATATGTCAGCGGCACGGTTGTCCGTGATGCTTTGTCTTGTCGCCGACTGAAAAAGCTTAACTTTCACGAGTTTATAGCCAACTAATTATTATTACCTTTGGTATTGTTCTTGATATTGCAGTTTTTATGCAACCGTGAGATAAATGGCTATCCACGTATCTACTTAATTACTCATTGTTATATGGGTAGGTACTTACCTAATGAATTTAAACAACTATTCGATGCTCTCGACTTCATCCTAGTGGTAAAGGTTTTTTAAAAATCCAATGGGAATTACTTCATATTTTGGTACAAAAAGTATCTTATGACCCTCCACAGGAACAGCAGGGTCAAGTACTATTATATATTCTGTGGCAGGGTCCTGACTCCTGATGCTAGCAGTCGTCTTGCCTTTTGTCAAAATAGGTTCAGGTGCCTAAACAGAAAAGGTAGCAGACTGACGGAGAGCTTTTTTGCATTTTTAGTATTAGTATGAATATTTGTTTAGCCGGAAGAAGCTTTTAGGATTAAAATCTAATATATAAAATTCTCGTGTCACAATGTTATAAATTATAATACTCCTCCGAAACGGGTGGACCGGTTTTTTATGAAATTTTGTGTGCATATCGGGTAGGTCTGAGAATCGGCCAACATCTATTTTTCATACCCCTAAATGATAAGGGTGACCACTAAATATTTTTGTTTGCGGTACGTAGTTCGCTGGGTCAGCTAGTATTATTATTTATACGGCCGAATACTATGGAGTTGATTATTATTTTTTTAAACATTAATAATTGGAATTTTGTGACTTTTTTGTATGGACAAAGTGCCTAAAAAATATAGGTACACGTTAAAAATACATTTTGAACTATTATGTTTTTGGGGATTGTATATTTGGTGTGTACTGTTTTGATGATTAAAATCGTAGACAGAAGAAGCCAGTAGACGTTACTTTGCAAAAATTAAACATGATGTCAAGACGAGAACTTTTCTATTCCTTACATGGTCGGTTATTCGACTAGTATTTCTAGTCCATTGCCACTTGAGACTGTTAACCTTTAGAATTCTATAGTCCTTGACAGTCTGGTGAATGACTTCGATGCGGATTTTATACAGTTGTCGGTCGTATACTGGACTTGTTTCGAAGACTTTTCTGATGCAGTGGATAGTTGTAAGCACTGTGATATTATAAGCTATAAGGGAGAGGGTAGACTTGCACGCAAAAGGCCATAAAAACGCTAATGGCAATAAAAGCGCGCGATCGCTGCCGCTAAAATTAGCCAGTGTGCCCTCTACCTAAGGTAGTTAGTTCTTGAGTTAAATTCCCTGCAGTGGAATTATGGGAATATATGATTAAGGACGAGGGTAGACTGGCATCTTTTAGCGGCAGGGATCGGCGTTTTTGCGATTTTGAGTCGCTGTCCGGAAGCTCGATACCACGGACTTCGGACTTCACTGGGCACACATAATTCATAAAACGCCAGGAGCAGCGATCCAGTAACGTTTTTTAGCATCGGCGTTTGGCGATTTTTAGACGATGACCTTCGCTACTTTTATCCGCATCGAATTGAACGCTTTTGAGCCGCGAAAACGCGCCGCAGAGATCGCTGATTCGCTACCGCTAAAAAGATGCCAGTCTGCCCTCTCCCCAAGTACTTGAGCTGTGCTGTCGATATTCCGCATAATATCTCCTTTACCGGCCGTAGTTTGAAGCTTTTTTTCACAAGTTGGTAAGGTGATACATAAGAAGGTAGAGAAATATAATGACAAAGTGCGAAGTTTTTTTATTACTTTTCCCATGTTTAAAGGTTACTTAGCAAATAATACAAAACTACCTAATTGCTGTAATATTAAACTGGTCTGTAGGAAATGAGTCATTTTAATCTCCGTTCTGCGACCGATTTACTAAGATCTCTGGATATACTTTAAAGTTATGGTAGAAACACATTTGTATCTCAACACTCCACTGTATCCACCGGCCCACGCTTTGCAATGAAATCGTACATTTTCTTTGACGAGACACACACTATTAATTGTCCTCACCATAAGATTAGAGACTTAGCCAGAGCCCTCGTTCGCAATGAGGGCACGTTTATGCACACGCGGCGCGTTGTGCGGCGCCCGCCACAGCGCCTGTGGCGGCGCCCGCCACGTGCGCCGCCGCGTTCAACGCAAACGCTTCTGCATATGAACGCTCTCATACTTGGCCATATGTTTGAGTTAACCGCGCGACGCGACGCTCCGTGCGACGCGCAACGCGCCGCGTGACATCGGTGCCCGCCACGTACTCCGCCGCGTTCAACGCAAACGCTTCCGTATGAACGCTCTCATACTTGGCCATGAGTTTGAATTTACCGCGCGACACCACATTCCACGTGCCGCGCAACGCCCCGCGTGTGCATAAAAGTACCCTGTCGCTTTTCTAACGCGCGATCTATCAGACGGGCGAAGAATATCAAACCACGGCAGCGCTTGTCTATGCTACGTCGCTTATTTGGCTCGTGTACTTCACTCATGTGTTTTTAACGCGCGTTAGAAAACTGTCTTCGTGAAAAACGGCGACGGTCGGAGGCGAAGACGGCGGCGGCGAAAGCCGTCAACAACGATCAACGTGTTGCCGATGCTGGTCAGAAAGACTCAAAGGTACCGTCAGGGGCTCATAGCAGTGGCATGAAAGATTGAAATAGTTAAGTAGGTAAGTAGTACCTAAGATGCGTAGTGAAATAAGTTTTAACTTTAACTTTGCCTGTTCCTAACGGGAAGGGGCCCGTTACGAGGGCCGGAATATGGTGGCAGATGGCAAATGGCAATAGCCAGTGAACGTAGTTTCAATAATAAATATGGTTACGGAGACCACGTGGAAATCGTGTCCATCAAAATCGGATGGCGTATCACAAGTGTGTTTCTACCAAAATTTATTTGCAAGTACATACAATGAGAGCCTGAAATATTGGTGGTTATAGGGTAATTGGTAGGAACTCTGCAGCAATTGACTAGTTCGCATTTTCTTATCTTTTATCAGTTATTATTATTATTTTCGGTGAAACAAAATCGTGAGTATTGATATTACCTTTTGTACTTTAATTTCGTTGGGGTCTCAAAGTGCTGGAGTGGTGGCCCCGCACCGATAAGCGCAGTGTTGGCAGATCCCCAGATTAGTGGACCGACGACATTGAACGAGTCGCAAGGAGGATACAGTCGGCGCAAGACTGAGGCCTGTGGAAGTCCATGCATGAGATATTGGGCATCTAAGTATCGGTTGATAAAGAGTAAGAAGAACTTCCAGCAGCAATGAAATAGGAAAAAAAATTGGCTGTCTGTAAGGTCGGTTTACGGACGATAGATTTACGTGATAACGTCATAAAGAAACATTGATGAAAAATTGCATAAGTACTTTTATGAATGGAATTGAATTATTATCACTGAATTATCATTATTTTGTATAATACAAAAAAGGACTTAATTGAAAATTACAATTTTCTCTAGTCACAAGCCAACGCTTGGGCCGATCGTGCCTCTCTATCGCTTGTTCCGCGCCCTCGCTTGCACGCGCAGGCTCAGGTAGAACGTGACACTTTTGCGTGCGTGCAGCCAATGTTCATCGATTTATAAGACGTTATCACGTCAAAAAACAAAAGAAATATTATCCAAGAAAAGGACAGGCAGTCTAAACTTTAGGTTCATCAAAATCAACTGTTTGAAAAATGATGCTTTCTTTTTAAATCAATCCGAAGTAGGTCTGGGTTATTTCGAAGTCTGAGAGTGTTGCTAAAAAATCATTCGAAATCTTTTTGTCAATTTTCTATCATAGTGAAAACAAAACGTGTATCCAACTGTCATTTCAATGAAAGGAAAGGCCGCCATTGAAATCGAACGACTATTCGGCGCATAAAAATTGAATCCAAAAGTGGCCGATGTCCTAAAAACAAAACACGGTTAGGTATTGATTAGACTTTCTAGAAATCACAATATTATTCGGACTTCCTAGAACATTTGCATTCAGCTAATAGCAGCTTTAGTAGGTAATCCAACGAAATATTTTTTGATGTTTTCATGTCGTAACCAAATCAGAGATGGTTATTTTTGTGTTAGGTACTTAGTACCACAGTGTAACGTATCACCGTGCAATAAGAAATTACGGTTATTCACTCATTATAAAAATACAGATATTTAACGATACTTATATTCGCTCTGAGGATAGGATAGCCCACGGTCCTTCAGGGCAACCTAGTTGTTTATCATAGTCCTACCAGCAGGCCAAATCGGTGGGACCACGGGCCTTGAATGGATCTAAAGTTACATTCTAAGATTTAAATAGAAATTAGAATGAACATGGGATGTTAATTAAAGTTTTGTCATAAACATAGGATGCATCGTACAACAAATAAACTGTACTTACCTACCTAATAAATCTATTCGGAAACTCGTTTTTTGCAAAATTTTCAGGTCAATGAACTATTCACATGATTAACAAAATAATAATATCACCTTGTCTCAATGTGTCTTTAATGGTATGAGTTCAATGACTCTCTATGTAGACTCTTCGACATCTTAACTTTGAAATTATAGACTATGTTTTCCCGATTCCATAGTCGGATGTTCAGTATGAGACTTTGAGGATATCGCCTAAAATTAAATGGAGCACTTCTTATTTAACTTCATTTTTACTTGTGACGTGACCCTTTTTCAACCCGAAAATAAAGGATTTAGTAAGTCAAATGAGTAATCAACGCGTGTGAGCCATCTATCGCCTGTCGTGCAAGATTAATTTATATGCTTCAAAAACCACTGCTTCTTGAGTCATTCGACTCAATGCGACCTCTACTCTTGAGGGGTGACATTTGATGCAACGTCCCCTTTTACCAAAGTAACAGATCACCGGGTCCACAAGCTTCAATAAGGTTACGAGAAGCGTAAAAATTCAAATTCCTTGACAATTTTTATTGTTTTTCTCAAAAAGTTAGGTAGGCAACTCAAATGTAAATTAATATTTTGGAATGACAGTAAATCCTCTAAACTTAAAGAAATTTATGAATTACAAGTCTTTTAAATCTGGTGGTAGGGATACTTCTTCAATGACATAGTAGGTACATATATGTAGAGGGATAGTTCTACTATCGGGCTAAGGTTTTTTATGAACACAGAACTTTTTGTACTTACCGGGAACGGGAGCTACGATTATGTCAACTCCTAGAGGACGTATTACTTGATGCTCTTGAGTTCTTGACTCATTGCTTGAAGATATTCTTTTCTCATACGAATTGGGCTGACTCAAACCTGATTCTTTTAAGTTTTGACTCAGTTTGAGCCCACACATGATCTCTAACTGTAAACGGCTTGTTTCATTAATAATACCACTTTTAGGAATTCATTTCTCATTACGGTCTCAGAATTATTAATAGCTCATATCCATATTAGGTTATCTTTTTGACTTAGAAATATGTAGTTCGAAGTGTTTAAAAAATATAGGACTATTCGACTGACTTTGTGATATATAAACACACCAAATCAATCGATGTAAACCATTAAACATCGATGATGTAAACAAGTTAGGAATGGGCCGTCGTCGCGTCGTTAGAAGAAGTAGTAAAATGAGAGGAACTAAAGGCCAATTACAAAAGATAATAAATTAACATAGTTTAGTTACCTAGTTAGTATTTAAACTAATGTAAGTATACCTACTGTGTATAAGAAGTAATTGTACACCCTTTTACATATCTTACTTCATATCTACTTTCGTATAACTACATCAAATTAAAGCCGCACGAAATAGTAATCTATATATATAAAAGAAAGTGGTGTTAGTTACACTATTTATAACTCAAGAACGGATGAACCGATTTGGCTGAAAATTGGTGGAGAGGTAGCTTAGAACCAGGAGACGGACATAGGATACTTTTTATCCCGTTCGACCGCGTTTCCGTCAAGTCACTATAAAAAGTGGTATGACAAAAACGCATCTGACATGGAATAACAAAACGCAAATGACAGTGGAATAACCAAAACGTAAATGACAGCTAAACGTAATTTAGTCTTTGGTTAAGTATGGTAAAAAATTTGACAATTATAAAAAGTGTTATAATAAAGCATTACTGATATTATAAATGCGAAAGTGTATTTGTTTTTTGGTTTGTCCTTCAATCACGTCGCAACAGAACAGCGGATTGATGCGATTTTTTGCATGGGTATAGTAATGGATGTAGTAGTGCTTCCTCATACCGGGAGAGCTACTTTTTATCTCGGATAATGAAAGATTTTTAAAAACTAAATCCATGCGGACGAAGTCGCGGGCATCAGCTAGTTACTAATATTATAAACGTGAAAGTTTGGATGTTTGTCACTCCTTCACACTAAAACGACAGAACCGATTTGGAGATAGTTTATATCCAGAATTAACACAGCTACATTTTATCCCAAAAAATTAAAGAATTCCCGTGAGAATCAAACAATCTTCCATACGGAAGAAGTCGCGAGCATCATCTAGTTTTACAACAAAAAAAATACCCTTCCAGTAGGGCTAGCATAGGCAGGGGACATATATATCCACAGGGAGATGGTAAAATATTTCTCTCTTCGCTCAATTTTATCCACCCGTCGAACATGGGCACACACAGTGGTGGATATAATATCCACATTGGATAAGATGGGAGAAAACCTTATCCCCGCAATTATTGCCATTATAAAAATCATGCTGAAGATAATTTTATCTCTTGTCAGTGGATAAAATCGGGGGATATAATTTTTGCCTCCTGGCTATGCTACGAGTAGCCCTGCAGGGACTACGGGAGAGACCACGGGTACTAAATCCCTTTTTCAAACACCATGTAACTGAACTAAGTATCCTACGAAAATCTCTACCCTATAATTCCTCGAAATCTTTCTATTTTTAAAATTATTTCTTTAGAATGGCACGTGTATCGCTAGTGGTAGAACCCTTTATAATGTTGTGATCGTATTAACCCAAGAACTTTTAGAGCGTCAGAAGTAATGAGTTCATAAGACCTAGGCGACATATGCAAGAGTTCGTGTATTAGATTTTAGGGGGTTCCCGTATTGGTTTTATATTAAAGAATATTTAAAATCCAGTATGAATGATACCGGTTTGCTCCATTATCACGAGATTCAACACTGAAGTCGAGAGACACAATTATTTGTATGGGTAAACATCAAAAGAACCTACATCGCAACTTATGTACCTCGACATTCAACATCACATTGAACGTCTACACTACACATCGTTGTTTCAAGTTCCTTTGAGTCCATAGGCAACGTTCGAAATCAAGATGGCATCATTTCACTGTAAAAAAATGAAATGATGATCGTTGGCTCCCTGCACGCCAAACGATGGTGAGCTCCTACCTTTTGTGGTACATCAAGGACCACTCAGTTGCGTCCATTAAAATAATAATGTATTATTATAATAATTGACGCAATGAGATCGCAGCTTAAATATCTTAAACATACATAATATACTTTGGGTAATTATTTGTCAATAATCAGGAATGTTTACAAGTCCCTGAAATACCATCAAACCTTGAGCCCCCCCCCCCCCACACTGTCACCATTCACTCACACATGAATGTGCGAGGCTTTTTTAACCGTGGTGTGCTCCACAAGACTTTTTTAAAGTGGTGTGATCCACTGAAGACACTTTTTTAACCGTGGTGTGTTTCCACAAGACTTTTTTATAGTGGTGTGATCCACTGAGACTTTTTATAGAGGTGAGTTCCTCTCATGTATAGTTGGTTGTAGGTTAATAGTTATACTGCGTGATGTTAATAGTTATACTACGTGAAGTCACCACGGAGTGGTGAAGGACTCTAACAACGTTTCTAGTTCGAGGTTGGTGTCGGACGCCTGGACCAGACAAAACCATAATAGCAATTGCCATCATTAGCTTCATCCTATCTCAGCACCCAACAGTTGGTTGAAAGTAGAATCAGACACCTGGACCAGATAGCCCGGACTGGCAAGTGTATTAGCCCATCCTAAGCTTATCCTATCTCGGCATCTAACCTACAGGTTGACACAACGCTCAGCATAGAGCATCGCGATATAGATCAATTTTCATCTGAAATCGTCGGTCGCTAGCCCAAAGACAGGTTCATAAAGCACCAAGGCGCTAGAGCTCCCCATCCATTAAGCAGCTTCCAACGTCAGATTAGGTATCACTCATAATAGATTTCGTGTATCGCCCCTTATACTTTATCAATAATAATTGATATAAAGTATGTCACTACATACCACTTCACATTTCTCATAATACAGTATGTGCATGTTTAAGTCTCTGAACATATGCCCCAAACACGAACAATGTTCTTCCTTATAGACGATCCGCGCGTCACGACGCTGCGGTCGTCGCTGCCTTCCCTTAGGCCACGTTTTCGCATAGGCGCGGCGTTGCGCTTCGCGCGGCGCGTCGAGTCGCGTGAGCGGTCGCGCGATATGGCCAAGGTATGAGGGCGAGCGAGAGCGAGCGAGCGACGCGCCGCGCGACGCGCAACGCCACGCCTATGCGAAAACGTGGCCTTACAGTATACCGTTCTACAGAATAGCGTCAACGTCAAATTGATATTATATGACATGAAAATTGAAGTTCCTAAAATTATTATTTTTATGATCTCATGTGAAAGTACATCTCGTAACTTAACTACTGTACCGATTTTGATAAAATTTAATCAACAATTTTTAGTACTATCAAACATGAAAAATTCCTTTGTACGAAGGACTAGGATCGTTACATTCAACCCCCTAAATTCTATGAGGCATGCAAAATAGAACGATTTCTATGAAGTATGCTGAATAGAATTTACACTAGGAAATATTTTATTCGCAATTTCCCTTATTGTTCAACTTAATATCATCACAACCTCCAGACTTCTATCATTTGTTTCTAAAATTAAACTATACACACATATCTAAACCTGTATCCAAGGATTACTCCACAATACATCACTCATCTTCATATTTTCCTTTCCCTTAATCTAATTCCTTTATTGTATCTCCAATACTCTACACAACCCCCAGACCTGAAGTTAATTTGACTTTTAATTAGTCAATCGCCACAATACATCACTTATCTTCACATTTACTTTTACTTAATCTAATGTTTTGTACCTCCAATACTCTATACAACCCCCAGACCTGAAGTCAATTTGATGTCATATTAATATTATTTTTTATGGATAATCATGCTCCACTTAGATTCTTTTACACTTGGCATCAATTTCCACAGCCCCTGTCAACCAGACAATTAAGTTCCTTTCACCCATAGAACTAGGATTTGCGACTATGCTTGCACCCGTTTAAATAATAATATAACCTTATTTACATCATTCGTCCAAATAATCCTTCTATCAATAACCTAGTTATAATCGAACTCTCGCACAAAACGCCATGACCATAACGAACTCAAAACTTCCTCAGACTCTTTCCATTTCACGAGCAACATATTGTAGGCTTTCGCCTACTTTGTACTTCCCTAAACAGCCGTTTGACCATCCTGGTCACGGCACCATATTGTAACTGAACTAAGTATCCTACGAAAATCTCTACCCTATAATTCCTCGAAATCTTTCTATTTTTAAAATTATTTCTTTAGAATGGCACGTGTATCGCTAGTGGTAGAACCCTTTATAATGTTGTGATCGTATTAACCCAAGAACTTTTAGAGCGTCAGAAGTAATGAGTTCATAAGACCTAGGCGACATATGCAAGAGTTCGTGTATTAGATTTTAGGGGGTTCCCGTATTGGTTTTATATTAAAGAATATTTAAAATCCAGTATGAATGATACCGGTTTGCTCCATTATCACGAGATTCAACACTGAAGTCGAGAGACACAATTATTTGTATGGGTAAACATCAAAAGAACCTACATCGCAACTTATGTACCTCGACATTCAACATCACATTGAACGTCTACACTACACATCGTTGTTTCAAATTCCTTTGAGTCCATAGGCAACGTTCGAAATCAAGATGGCATCATTTCACTGTAAAAAAATGAAATGATGATCGTTGGCTCCCTGCACGCCAAACGATGGTGAGCTCCTACCTTTTGTGGTACATCAAGGACCACTCAGTTGCGTCCATTAAAATAATAATGTATTATTATAATAATTGACGCAATGAGATCGCAGCTTAAATATCTTAAACATACATAATATACTTTGGGTAATTATTTGTCAATAATCAGGAATGTTTACAAGTCCCTGAAATACCATCAAACCTTGAGCCCCCCCCCCCCCACACTGTCACCATTCACTCACACATGAATGTGCGAGGCTTTTTTAACCGTGGTGTGCTCCACAAGACTTTTTTAAAGTGGTGTGATCCACTGAAGACACTTTTTTAACCGTGGTGTGTTTCCACAAGACTTTTTTATAGTGGTGTGATCCACTGAGACTTTTTATAGAGGTGAGTTCCTCTCATGTATAGTTGGTTGTAGGTTAATAGTTATACTGCGTGATGTTAATAGTTATACTACGTGAAGTCACCACGGAGTGGTGAAGGACTCTAACAACGTTTCTAGTTCGAGGTTGGTGTCGGACGCCTGGACCAGACAAAACCATAATAGCAATTGCCATCATTAGCTTCATCCTATCTCAGCACCCAACAGTTGGTTGAAAGTAGAATCAGACACCTGGACCAGATAGCCCGGACTGGCAAGTGTATTAGCCCATCCTAAGCTTATCCTATCTCGGCATCTAACCTACAGGTTGACACAACGCTCAGCATAGAGCATCGCGATATAGATCAATTTTCATCTGAAATCGTCGGTCGCTAGCCCAAAGACAGGTTCATAAAGCACCAAGGCGCTAGAGCTCCCCATCCATTAAGCAGCTTCCAACGTCAGATTAGGTATCACTCATAATAGATTTCGTGTATCGCCCCTTATACTTTATCAATAATAATTGATATAAAGTATGTCACTACATACCACTTCACATTTCTCATAATACAGTATGTGCATGTTTAAGTCTCTGAACATATGCCCCAAACACGAACAATGTTCTTCCTTATAGACGATCCGCGCGTCACGACGCTGCGGTCGTCGCTGCCTTCCCTTAGGCCACGTTTTCGCATAGGCGCGGCGTTGCGCTTCGCGCGGCGCGTCGAGTCGCGTGAGCGGTCGCGCGATATGGCCAAGGTATGAGGGCGAGCGAGAGCGAGCGAGCGACGCGCCGCGCGACGCGCAACGCCACGCCTATGCGAAAACGTGGCCTTACAGTATACCGTTCTACAGAATAGCGTCAACGTCAAATTGATATTATATGACATGAAAATTGAAGTTCCTAAAATTATTATTTTTATGATCTCATGTGAAAGTACATCTCGTAACTTAACTACTGTACCGATTTTGATAAAATTTAATCAACAATTTTTAGTACTATCAAACATGAAAAATTCCTTTGTACGAAGGACTAGGATCGTTACAACCACAAACAATAGTTAGGTAGATTCCACATTCTGTGATCGAAGTTAAAATATATCGATTAAGCAACATTTTTTTGCTTTCCAGAGAAGCTGAAACATGTACATAAAATATTTTTATTTTGAAAATTTTGAATTTTTGTCAAAAATAGATATAATATGACAACTGAAGCGAGGACTTGCGTGTGTGCCAATAGTAATAGGCCCCGGCGTACAAAAATAGTGTATCTTACTTCATATTGTGTTTTTGTTACATTTTTGGATTAGGTTAGTGATTTTGAAGCACCTCTGGACAAAACAATTTTCAGCCTTCTTGCTGGAAATACCTAACGTTGGATATTTTTAGGGTTCCGTACCCAAAGGGTACCAACGGGACCCTATTACTAAGCCTACGCTGTCCGTCCGTCCGTCCGTCCGTCCGTCCGTCCGTCTGTCAGCGGGCTGTATCTCGTAAACCGTAATAGATAGACAAATGAAATTTTCACATATTGTGTATTTCTATTGCCGCTATAACAACAAATAATAAAAATTAAATTAAATTAAAAAAATTAAATTAAATTATTTCCATGGGTACATGGAAATATTTTTATTTAATTTTTTTAACGGAACCCTAAAAGAGCGAGGCCCGACTCGCACTTGGCCGATTTTATTTAAATAACGTATTGTACGAGTATACATTACATGACTACTTATTTTATATATTATTATTGATCGATGGACAGGTCGTTGGTCTATCTCAATTTTATAACAATAGTTTGTCATAGTGCCATGCCGTGGACGCAACTAATTGTTATTAGTTCCCACAAGGCCCCTTTGACCGTCCCGCATGGACAGACTGGTATCCATCTCAAGAGTGACGTAAGAATAAATATGCATTATTCCTATCCGTTTTCTTTTTTGTCATTTTACCCTTTTAGTGACGGTGGCATGCAGTCGAGTTAATCCTTAGGTCTTGGGCACACACAACGCGACATCGGCGCATCACGGTGGCAAACTTTTACAAGTCGGAACATGCATGTTGTAATACAACTAACTACTTACGAGTAGTAGTAAAGCGGGCTTTCACAGGCCTTGTGAACTGAAAGCCCGTCTCTACATTTTTTAGTTTTCACTCTTAGCCTACATAATACCCTATCTTAGCATAAATGCTTACACAAAGTATCCCGAAACACAAAGGGTTCCATTTACAACAATTTTCAGGCGTTCGCGTCCTTTACCGTACCTACCGTAGTTAATGTAGTCGCTTGTCGCTGACGTCGCGTTTTTTCTGTCCAAGCCTTTAAAATACTTATCATAGATCCTTTCTCATAGTTAAAATACCAGTGCACAATGTTATTGAAATGCAAAATAGCATATCGCATTTTCGCATCTAACCAAGTTTAATATGGGTTGTTTTAGCTTGATACGTTTCTGGTTTGGTGGTCTAGCAATACGTCTTAAGACAGCTGCCTTTTCTCTATTCTACCGGTTCGCGAAGGACGAATTGTACTACACTAGCGGCACGCTATGATGGCCGGTTTGACACATTACAATAGTGATGTGGAATGTCAATTTATTCTCGAACAAAAAACAATTAAGTTTTGTTTTTGTACCTGATTAAATAGGTTTAATAAAACAAAAATGTATATGTTTATTTAATTTATTTGAACGAACTGAATATTTGAATGAAAATGAATATACATACTTTATATGCACACAAGAAACATATGAATACAAAAGATACCAAAAAAGGTGCCACAAAAGGCCATAATTAATCAGATTCGTCCATACTACTATTTTCACTGTCGTCACTGCTATCATCACCTACATTAATAATTATATGTTCGTTTTCTATAATATTATCTATTTTCACATCTCTTTCATAATCTTCCCTTATTAATTTAACAGTTCTATTCACAACCTTTTCCCAGTCTCCTTTAGTCACATGTTCACAAGCTTCTTCTAATAATTTTAGCATTTTTTTTGTGGTAAATGGGGGTTCTGTATTGTGTCTTGCAGCATATCCCTTAATTTGAGCCCACACCAACTCAATCGCATTATACTCACAATGGTAAGGCGGTAATCGTATAACTCTGTGCCCATGTTCTAATGCTATTTCGTCAATGACGTATCGGATCTTGGTTGGTTTGTTTTCTTTTAAAAGACGTACTAATTCCGCTTTTAACATATTCATGTTTGCATCTACGCCATTTTTACGAAGCCATGCGACGATATCAGCTTTCTTTTGGGATTGGGCAGGTGGCTTGTCAATTTGCATCGAGTGGTATGGGGCGTTGTCCATAATTATAATAGATGGTTCAGGGAGGCTACACAACATTGAGGTAAACCATTCAGTAAACTTTTCTCCATTCATGTCTTCATGATAGTCTCCAGTGGTTTTTGACGCAAAAGCCATGAGAGAACCTTCGACAAACCCGTTGATGGTTCCGGCGTGACAAATTATAAGTCGCGATCCTTTTCCTACAGGAACTTTGGAAGTAGATGCTGCTGTGTCATCGTTCCAAGAACGGCCTACAGTATGGTTAGCATTAAGCCATGTTTCATCCAAGAACACAACATTTTGCCAATTTTTGATTTCTTTCACTTGCCGTAAAAAAGTATACCTTGCCATCGCTATATCAAATCTTTCCATCAATATTTTGCGTTTGTTACATTTTTTGTATCGAAATCCAATGGTCTTCAAAATCTTCGTTAAAGAACTTTCCCCACCGAAGAATAATCCAGCTTCCTTCAGTGAATGCACCAACTTTTTTCTTGTTGGATACTCCTTCTGTAAATAGTAGCCGTAAACATGTCTTCGGATAGCATCGGCATCAAAGCTATCGATGCCTACGACTGGTTTTGCTCGTTTTCTCTTTTTTGGTGTGTGAAGTTTATTTTCTTCTGTGCCAGTCTCGCCATATTTTTTTTTAGTTATCCGTCTAACAGTTCGTTGTCCAATATTAAGCGCATCAGCTACGCGTTCAACCACTGACGTTATAGGTAAAATTGGCCCTCCATTTTGAGCTTCACGATCGAAATAGTTACGAAGGCGTATTACGAACTCACGTGTCTGACTATTTAGAACAGTTCTCTGCGTACGTTCGGTCATATCGACGAAATCCACAACAAAGGGCTTGAACAGAGTCCAAATTAACGAGCAAGGGTCAACAGTAATGCAGTATCAATATTTGAAATCCAAAGCCAGGTCAAAACTATATCACAATCGCATTGCACTGACAGTTTATACTTTTCGAAGCAACGTCAATTCGAAACTGCTTTGTTTTGCATTGAGCATTGACGCGAGTTTGCCGGAGGTAGTAGTTGTGCTAGCCAGCGATCCTATGTGACGATCGTATTAGATTCCATTTTTAAAAATTTTCAATTTAGAAAACCAAATGCCGAGTTGTGGTATATATCATATAAAAATAAAAATTTTACCTTTTGTATGAAACAGCTGATATTTTTTTGCGATTTCAGAGGTTTGTCCACATAGTGAAAATTGTTCATATTCACAAGTACATTCACCCCTTAAATGGTGCAAACTGATTTTTCTACACTTGTATACATTTTAGAAATCAATTTAATAAATAAATTTTGAGTCCTAAACCTAAAACTACATTCGATAAAATTTATGAATCTCTGCACATCACTATCGTCAATAAAGTAATACAATTATTTCCTTCAAAGTCGTTATCAATTAATACGGAACTTCATGAGCGGACAAACGTCAAACCGGCCATCATAGCGTGCCGCTAGTGTAGCGATCAAATAACAGGTTTAACTCCATTTTCGTGTCTATAACGGAGTAAGTATCTAGTACTAGATTACTTGGGTAAAGTAACTAGTATGTTGGTGCTGATTTTCCATCGAGCCTTATTAATTTGCTTTCTCTTAACGCCGCAGTTGGTTACAAATTATATTGCTTGATAAATGAGATCGCCTTTCACGGAATTAGCCGATCGGCACTTAGATAATTACTTTGTATTCAAAACTTTAATTTAAACTGAAAACTGTTCGGTCGCAGGTTCGAACCCCACCCGTCGCACTATTGTCGTACTCACTCCTAACACAAGCTTTCCGCTTATTTGGAGCTCCGCTTCCGCTTATTCTTTATAAAAAAACCGGCCAAGCGCGTGTCGGGCCACGCGCAGTGTAGGGTTCCGTAGTTGAAAGTCTCAAATATTATTGCTGACCTAGGATAGTGCTTTTGTTTTATTTATGAATATTGAATAAATTTTGAGTTCCATGGTTTAAATACTTATATATTCTACAAAATATGCAACTTACACTACGTGTAATACCTAACTTAGAAAAAACAGATAGGTATAACTCCTTAACTAATGAACCCTACTTAGCCGTGATAGTTTTCCTTTCAAATTCATTATATATACTACTGCTGTGAATTTTTTCTTGTATCCTATATACAACCATTTAGCTGGCAGAGGGGGGGGGCACACACACTTGACTCTAATAAAATTTAGCACTTTAAAATATCATATTTCACAAACGGATCCCTAAATTAAAAAATGATGCTTCCACACCCACAATATTTTTAGAAGACCTATTCATCGACATCCCACACTATGGGATAGACGAGAAAAAAAAATTCATCCCCACTTTACATGTAGGGGAGGTACCCTAAAAAAAATTATTTTTCACAATTTTATTTCACGACTTTGTCGGCGCGATTGATATTTATACCCTTGTCAAATTACAGATTTCTAGTACCAATAGTCTCTGAGCTAAACCGCGGACAGACAGACAGACAGACAGACGGACGGACATGGCGAAACTATAAGGGTTCCTTTTTTACTACGGAACCCTAAAAAAGACTGCTTGAATCGCAATGCTTCCTACCAACTTTACTTGCTTATGAGAATTGGGCTTCTCTCTGTAGATGTCCTTATCAAGCTAGTTTTCTCCGCATGATAGTGGAATTAAATAGAATAGGGTAGTTTTTCGGCTACCCAGTTGCTTCCTTTTTTAGAACCCATGTTTCGTAATTATGCGAGTGGACCAGAGTCCAACTCTAGTCACAATTTCATAAGGCGTTATCTTAGCTCGAGCTGCAATTTAGGGCTACAGAGGCCTCAGATATATTGTGATATTTTAGCTTGCGTATTATTATAAAGCTTTTAATTATTTTAGCTTGGCTGACACAGCATTACGGCGTACAGAGGTAAAAGAGCTCTAGGTCGCCAAAGACTCCTATTTCTAGTTTAGTCCAAATATTCAATAACAATATCAATAATCAAGATCAATAATAGGGTAATATCTAGAACTTGACGGGTGTTGTTCCCTTAAATTATCCTAAAATTGTCATGACAGTTAGTGGAGTAGGCTTACAGGGGAAACCACGGTAAACAAAACGCGCCGAGTACACTACCTCACAGGTGGCGTGGAAATGTGTGCATATCATGTACTAGCTGATGCCCGCGACTTCGTCCGCGTGGATTTAGTTTTTAAAATCCCTCGGGAACACTTTGATTATCCGGGATAAAAGTAGCCTATGTCACTCTCCAGGTCCTCAATTATACCCATGCAAAAAATCACGTAGATCCGTGGCTCTGTTGCGGCGTGATTGAAGGATAAACCAACAAACAAACACACTTTCGCATTTATAATATTAGTAAGTATGATTAGAATATTAAATTACATAGGAAAACACTGTAATATTACGTCCATACGATGTATTACATCCATACCTACTATGTAGTATGTCGGTATAACATCGATGTAATAATACATCGATGCGGTATAATGATCGTTTGGCAAAATCTGATGCCTTTGGAGTAGTTTGACTTTGACAAAATAGTATCCACGATGGTTATATACATCGATGTATTATTTGAAGATACATCGATGGTTATATACGATAAATTACGGTTGCCAGCTTAAGATGAGCCGTTCATTCAAAGTATCCTGTAGATTCCGGGGTTCAAGTTATTTGGACCTATACTGAAGATTGTGATGTCTATAATTTCTGAACTACGAAATTGACGACCTTGAAATAATTACAGGACAATCTCTAAAGAACCTGCTTTCTAACAAAAAAAGAATGGATTAAATCAGAATACGCCTTAATGAATTACAGCGAAATACACATTTTGACTTTCATCCCCTCTCCCAAGGGAACCGTGCTGAATTTCGGGATAAAAAGTATCCTATATTATACCTCGTAGTATTACCTTAAATCGTGCCAAGTTTCATTTAAATCCGTCCAGTAGTTTCGGCGTGATGCGCGGCCAAGATACAGACAGACAGACAGACAGACAGACAGACAGACAGACAGACAGACAGACAAAAAATTAAAAAAAAATTGTTTTGGCTTCAGTATCGATTATAGAGTGCCCTCAAACAAAAATTTTCAAAATATCTTCAATGTACAGAATTGGACCTGTTACAGTTTTATTATATTATAGAAGATAGATAGATAGATAATGTTACTCTTAGAATCGCGATATCTCAGGAAAGGTAACTCTTAGGAAAAAAAATCATGTAACGATTTTTGTAGAGAATTTTAAGATCTACAACTTTGGTTGGAGGTTTTTTTTTGATAAAACTTACCGTTTTCGAGAAAAATCCAAAAAACCTCAAATGACCTTTGACCCCGAATAACTTTTGTAGCACACATAGGATCGATGGGGATTTTTAAAACTTTATTTGTAATGGTAAACCCCAGCTCTCCACCAATATTTGACTCTCCGGGAATTTTTGTTATTTGACCACTATTTTTATGTCTAAATTGACCGGACTAGTTGGAACGAATTCGATTTTCAAATTCAAACTTTTTTACCTTAGACCATTCTTGAATGGTCTAAGTTTTTTACCTTCCATTGTTGCACATTCGCAAATCTTATTTGGATTTAACTAACCTTATATTGAAAGGCGACCTTGTGCCTAGACCGAGTCCGAAAAACTATCGCCAGTCACTTTAACGTGAATCACCTTTCAGCAACTGTATTTGATCAAACGAGATATAAAAAGTTATGTTATTGTTTACTAGTGGATTTCTCACTATGTTAAATGTGCATCGTAGTGAAATAAATAGAGCATTCAAAATTTTGAGCGTGATCACAACGGTACCTGTACTTTTCATTAGAATAGAAAATTTACTTATTCATTTTATTTTATTCAAATTATCTTTTACAAAGTGCTTTTGAATCGTCCGCATTTATATTAGTTAAAGGATTAGTAAGATATGAGTAGTCTATTTGGGTTAAGACTATCTCGCAATCTAACATCGTTCGAGATTTAGGTTGCTAGGTTGCCTAGCAACCTAAATCTCGAATTTCTTATAATCTTAATTTGGAATAACAAATGTTGATGTCAATAATTAAGATAAAAACTACCCTATCCAGTTACGAAGTTTGATCAAAATCGGTTCAGTAGTTTTCAAGTTTATCCCGAACATACATCGTGACACGAGATTTTTATATATTACTAGCTGATGCCCACGACTTCCTCTACATGGATTTAGTTCATAACATCCCGCGGGAAATCTTTGTCACCCTCCAGGTTCTCAACTATACCTATCTAATAAATCACGTACCAATCCGTAGCTTTGTAGCAGGAAACATTTGATCGTCTTGCTCGCGGCATTGTTAATGATGATTCAAAGAGAAAACATATTACTGATGATATTATCAATTACGTTTAGCTATCATTTTTATAATTGTCAAATTTTTATCCATACTTACCTAACCAAAGACAAAATTACGTTTAGCTGTCATTTACGTTTTGTTATTCCACTGTCATTTGCGTTTTGTTATTCCATGTCAGATGCGTTTTTGTTTTACCACGTTTTATATAGTGACTTGACGGAAATGCGGTCGAACGGGATAAAAAGTATCCTATGTCCGTCTCCTGGTTCTAAGCTACCTCTCCACCAATTTTCAGCCAAATCGGTTTATCCGTTCTTGAGTTATAAATAGTGTAACTAACACCACTTTCTTTTATATATATAGATATCCTAATATGCTTTAAATAAATTTGAATTTTATTGTACATAGTCACACCCATACCCATAAACGACATTCGGACTTCCTTAAGTCGTAGTTGAGGAATCCCTATTTACTTGGGTATAACCATTATTTACTTAGGTACTTAACTGTTACTGGTGATGGTTGTATAAAAAAGTAGACATCAACACAAGCCGAATCTATTTTATAAGCTACCTGTGTCAAGTCATCCCTTAGCACCTTTTGTAGTTTTTTCCACCCTTTGTCCGAGGGTTTTTTGTTGATTGAATTACTGGATTGTGTGGCTGCATCCAACATTCGACACGGCCGCATTCCAGCTGCTAATTTGGCGGTATTAAATCTTTGTGACGTTAGCCAGGAATGGGTATGGTCTTAACATGGGTAGCCTAAGTATGTCACGCTCTCTTTAACATTTCTGTGGTGGTGTCGTGTGATGCGGGTTGTTACGTTCCCTCAAATATGGTTGAGCGAAGCAATGGCTGGGTCATGCGTCATGCTCGTGAACGGGTGCCACCAGCGGGAATGGGACTACTTTCTGTCTGTCCGTCTTAACATGTGTTGAATTATAATTAGATATAATTAGGTATGCTTTTGAGGAACTTCCCCTCACTGTCGAAACACTGCATACATAGCATAATATTATCTATTATATTGTAAACTTGTTTTGAAAAGAGCAACTGCCGAGTTTCTTGCTGGTTCTTCTCGGCAGGAACTGCATTCCGAACCAGTGGTAGACTCATCGACGATTCAAAAGCACTTGTAAAAAAGTTTATTTGAATAAAAAACATTTCTACTTATTCTATTCTATTCTATAATGGTTTATCTTGGTCAATATTTTTGGGTATTTTTGGTATCATGATGAGGAAGAGCGGTACAAAGGTGAAAGCCTAGTTTTTAATGCTGTGGCTACACGCTCCGTCTTGCCGGTGCAGTTCTAGCCGAGAACTGCGCAATTGAATCTTCCGCAAGTCAACAACTGATCGGGCAACCGTCTTGCCGTCCACACGCATAATATGCTTAACTGCGTAAATGGCTAGGGCTACTGGTGCTCTACTAGGACGCTTGTTCGCTTTAGGACAGATTCGCTTTACAGCAGAAATTATACAGTCGTGATATTGTGAAGCAACCATTAGTACCGCTAGAAATAGCACTGTAAGGTTAAAACCTTTTATTCATCTATATGCAGTGTACTTTGCCTATTAATTAGTTCCTAGAACCTTTCACAGTCAGTACACACATCAATTAGTAGGTATACGTAAATAGTCTTATGGGTTGGTCCCAGCAGTCTTTAGTAGATACTTTGTCTCAATTAAGGGGGTAATTGCTTCAATTTAACTTCTGAACTTGTCGTGTTTAGAGTTAGCGATGGGAATTTTAATTTGTTTAGCAACATTTGGCAATGGGTTAATGAATATCGACGTCAAATCAAAAGGTTCTGGTTTCAACTTAGGAAACGATTTAGTTTTAAAATGTAAATTTCTTTGAGATGCTCTCAGCTTGTTAGGGGTTTTTATGTAGGTATAGGTAGGTACGTAGGTATATTATCATCAAAATCTGAAACAGATTTTATTCAACTCTATTAGCTATCTTATATCCAACGGCTCCCTGCAACCTGTCTGATGCCGGCGCGAGGGTCCACCTAGTGGAGGAACTACCACCGCTGCGAGATCGCCACTGCTGGACACTGGAACCCCAACGATGGTCGTTGGGGTTCCAGTGTGCTGGAGTGGTCCTTCGAACTGTTATTATTATTATTGCTACTTTAGTTTCAAGACTCGATGTCGGTTACTCTGATTCTCTCATCTCCCCATTTCTGAGTCAATTGTTATTTTCTCTATTATGTATGGATAATTAAGTATACCTACATGCACGTATAATAATGTGCAATTAGACAATATTACTTCCGACATTAAAATAACAAAGAAACTCGGTTTGTGGGAACCCTAGGATCGAGATAAGATTAAAATAGAATGCTTCCGGATGATAAGCGGAAAAGGTCGCGTCATTCCCGTGATAACCGATGGATTTAGTTGTGACTGACCGCATGCATATGTCGTGACTATGCAACGATGCCCAAAATAGGTACCTAAGTAAAGTGAATCATATCAGTGGGTACTTATAGCAAAATGACGAACCTCCTGGCGCCAAAGTAATGATTGGCGAATAGATTAGCGAGAAGGCGAAGAATTAACAACAATTTGCAGCAATTAATATTCCGTTTATTCACATTTTCAGAATCATTTAATTGAGTGGACATCGGACACCAATCTATACACTATAACTAGATAATGGAGTAAAGACTGAGACATGAGAGCAATCAGTACTTCCAACTTTAGTGATGAAGACGCTTGCTTATAGACTTCCACTGTTGAACAAAGATCTGCACGGACTTCTGTCTTGCGCTGCCTATATCCAACCGCTCCCTGCGACTCGATACTGATAACATAAAATATCACAAATAGGTACCTAAAGCTTTTTATAGTCTACAATAAAATTTCATATTCGGCGCAGGCATATCCGTATTAAGTTTTAAAAAGGTTACGTGATTCAGATCAAGGATTCTAGAATGACCCGCCCGCAGATATATCTCTCCTTATGAAGACCTATCAGGTGGGCGACCAGAAAGTCGCGTTGTCTTGAGGTGATTAAATTCTGATATTAATAAGTATGCCAAACAGTGCTAAGCGTAAGCGCCCATATGAGAACCAACAAATTGAAAAAATCGGATGTGCAAGATCGGGCAAAGTGGGCAAAATTATGATTCCGCCTAGTGGGATAACGTTTAGTCGAAGAAGATAAATAAAGCCGTAAAACTACGCTAACAATGACAACGCGGTACCATCGAGGTTTTGTAATACAACGTTTACAACAAAGTGTACGATCTTGTGAAGGACGCGGGCCATGGAACTAGGAATTACGACTATAATGACGCGGGCCAAGACTCGACCTTTAAATTGAAACACTGTGAGTGACATTTCAAAAGACTATTAACCGAGCTATAATACATTATTGTCAAAACTTATAAAGGACATTACCTTCCTTTTATATGTTTGTGGACCTCACGCACTAAGCGTCAAGTGAGAGTTAGCTACGTGAGTGAGAGCGGCAAGAGTGAGATCCTTAGCAGAACCAGCAGTGGGTTTGTCTAAAAATGATTGCTACAGTATGACAATCGCAATCACCACTGATTTTCATGATGATCAATGCATTTTAACCGGTAGAAATGAATCGTTCGTACCCAATGCGCATCGTGTCGCAAACTTGGTCACAATGAATAAGGCCGCACGATGTGCGTCTAGTAGCGGCCAAATAGTGAATTTTGCTATCATTTTCGACTAAGTTTGCGACTCCAATGACGACCACTTATGATTGTGGACGCTAAGTGCACGAGGTCCTTAAGAACATCAGTAGTTTTTTGAACAATCAGTGCGAGAAAGATTTATATTTTCACATTGATTGTGCTTGTCCGCCAATTCGCATTGGGCCAGTGTGGTGGACTATGGCCTATAACCCTTCTCTGAAAGGAGACCTGCGCTCAGTAGTGAGCCGTTCATGGGTTGTTAATGATGATGATGATGATTGATTGTGCTTGGGCGGCAGTATTTCACTAGCAGGCAATACGTGACGCTTGCAGCGGCAATAAAAATTGTTAGGTTCTATTAAATTTACCCACTGCATTAGGTCGTTGACCTTTATAGAAACAATAACCATTATCAGAGCGGCGTATGAAGGGGCTCAAAGAAACACATCGTAATAGTTAATACATTTATATTAGGTACATCATAACAATACTTTTAACAGTCTTAAAGCGAACGACTTAGTGAGACGAATAGCGTCAACGCCGTGAGTCCTATTTACAATATAATAATGTCCTCTGAGTCCAATTTCACCCATAGCAGCCAGTCCCAAAGAAGGTGAAGACTAGCCAACGCATAGGATAATTATGAAGTACACAAACGTGTGAAAAAACAGGTGCACTCTCTGTTTCACTCTCATAGTCCGATGGGACGGCAATCCCACATAACGCAAAAGGAATCAGGCGTGGGATTTAGCAAGATCGGCTTTACGTGCTTGGAGCTACGGGGGTATACCTATCTACTGCCAACTTCCCAGCTCCGGTCAACTAAGAAAAACCCACTTTTTCACCCTCTCATGGTCTGCAGCCGATCAAGCTGGCTACTAGACTAATGAGATAGTTAAAAGACCAATGAGGCAATTAAAAGTCCAATGAGGGAGTTATTCACATTATGTACAAGGAGTTCGGTCAGGCACACATGAGTGATGTGAAAGGCCGCACGGGGTTCGGCGGTGCGCTGTTGCGCTGGACGCCAGAGCACGGTCCTGCGCCACGCGCCACCGCCTCGAAGAACTGTCGCAAGTCACTCACTGACCTCGTCGGAGGCGCCTGGAGATCATGCAGCGAAGCCGCGCGCCGAGGAGTCGTCTCCATCACAGGCACTGGACGAGCTAGCTGCTCGCTACTTCGTGCCAAACTCCCCCCACTTTGCGACAAAGACTCGAACAAAGCACGCCTCTCTCTTACGGGAACGTACTGGGAAACAGCTTCGTGCGAATTCGGAGAACAAGATCTTGCCCGATTTTCCAACGAAACTGCCTTTCTTCTCGCAGCTTCCATTGTAAATCTACCTCTATCCGCTCTGCCCGCCGGACCCTCCCATCTTTTCAGATACCGGTGGCGACCTATTTCATTTTCATTTGCCCTCGCACGCGGTAATGTGTGATGCTGCGGCGGACTTGCATTTAATTTGCTGCAGTTGTCGCATTTGATGATCTCAGCCTTCCGCACTGGCGCATCGACCACATCAATGGTTTTCAGAGCGTCGAGGGAAAGGGATAGGTCGAGACTGCGGTCGGACGATGAATCATAATCGTCGTCTTCTACGACGATGCCCTCGTCCGTTGCGGCAGGTGAGTGATCTCGCCGAGGTAGCTGGGTCTCTGCTGCTGGTAACAGCCTTCTCCGTGCTCTTGGTGGCGGTCTAGGAGGGCAGGCAGGCGTCTCCTGGAGAGGTTCTTTCTTTGTAGCCGTGTCCGCGGCCGGTAGTACGTCCAAAAATCTAACTTGTGGTAACGGTGTTTGTCCGAGAATTTCAACGCATAGTGCTCGTACCCACCGGGCGTATTCCGTCGCATTGCAAGCCTGCAACAAAGAAAGATGGAATTATTATTAGCAATAATAGCGACGTCAAATTTATGGCTTAATCGTTAAACCGATGTGAATGGCATCAAAATAGTTTCATAGATTAAAAATTCCGAAGGGTAGCTTCGAATGGATTTCGAGAACTAGTTTGGCCTATTTGTGCCATTATGCAGAGGAACAAGGATTTCCTCTCGTCATAACGTGTTTCTTTACGTGTCAACACCTTCGCTTTCTAGCCCTTCTCATGTTAAATAGGGCCAGCAAAAGATCGCGGAATACAAAAGAGCAATGATTTACGGGTGTTGCGCTTTACTGAGGTCTATTAAATCGAGCGAGTCGTGAGAAAGGTGAGTTTTGAAGGGGCTTCCAACGTCTTGCAAGACGTTGCTATCCTATTGTGTAAGACGCTATTTTACTACTCATATTACTTTTTATTATGTATTTCAATATATTTACAGTGGTCGATTTTCAGTTTATCTTCTTCAATAGTATCACGAGCTGATAGATAATATAATTTCTATTATGTACTAGTTACTTTACTAATGATTGTTAACAAATTGCGATAGTACGCTCTGTGGCGTGCGTAACGAACTATGTATCTTCAGTTTGCCAATATGCTCTTCGCTCACATGCCCAGGGCATTGTTTGACGACAATACGAGTACTTGCATAAATTATTGGCAAGTTATTGTTGGTAAACGTGACTTTTTGAATGCCGTACAAAACGTACGTTCTCTTTGAGGTAAATATTGCCAACAAGCCACCGACGCTGATTACTTTAATTTTGTGAGATTTTGTACAAGACTGAGCTCTCAAAACGAGGCTGTTCTCTGTTCAGTAACCTTGACTATGCTTTACGTAAAACAACATTTTTAGCCTATTGATATTTTCATCATCCTGGATAGCAAAGACAGATTTTCTTTAAAACTCGTTGTTTTTTTGTAAATAAGGAAATCCCACTAATCCTAATATATAAATGCGAAAGTGTGTTAGTTGCGTTGCCCTTCAATCAACAAAACAGATTGGCTTGATTTTTTACTGGAGTATAGATAAGGACCTTTAGAATGATAAAGGGATCCCGCGAGATTTCATTTAAATCTAACTCCACATGGACGTAGTAGAGGGCAGAAGCTAATTCTGTATAACATAAAAATTGCCTTATTAATAAGTATAATTAAGACTTGAATAAAAGAGTAAAACAAAATGTACCAACAATGTTGTGGCAATCAAAAGGGCTCTGACTCAGTTCTGTGTCGTTGGCAATACAATATGTACCAACAAAGCTGTTTCCTCTTACAGCCCGATTTAGGGAGCTCTCATTACTTTCAGGGATATTTAACGCTCGCATTTCACCCACGCCCTAGAGCTCTTTATGCAAAGTTCGTTGGCTTTAGTAACGGTCTTCACTACATCCAGACCTTTTTAAATCTTGACGTAAAAAAGGGGTGTATAAGTCCGCTTTATCTGTCTGTCTGCATTTTCATCGTAATGCTCAAACGGATGATTCGATTTGAATACAGTCTTGTTTATTTGAAGGCGGCTTTTATTGGGATGGTCTTAGCTATGTTTGCTGAAAATAAGTTCAGCCATTTAAGGATTATCTGTCTGTTCTTTCGGTGTATGTAATCAACGTGTTTGTTAGTTGTCTAACGGTCTAACGGACTCTAGCCGGTAGTATACCTGATGAGTGATGACACCGCAATAACATAGAGTAACCAGGGTCTGATGATGGAGCAAGATAATGAGATTGAACGATATTATATTATCATACATAAAGTTTCGCTTGTCGGGGGTGATAAGAAAAAATATTTTTTTTAAGTTCTACTTTTATTCTACTTCCATACCGTTTTTGCTTTCTGAGCAGATTTTAGGTTCTGAAAGAGGGTGAGCTACAAATCAATGGTTATGTATTAAGAGCGCGTGTAACACCAAAAAAAAAAACAGATTTCGCGATGAGATTAAACATAGCCACAACCTCATGTGAGGCGCGACAAAAGAAAGCGTTTTGCGCGGAATAGGAGTGTAGTAAGCGCCAAATACTTTGTAACTCGTAAAATATTCATTTTCTTTTCAATTCACTAGGCTACTCTCTTGATAATATCAATCGGAATTTAATGTAAAAATTTTGGGTCTGTAATATGCAACACATTGAAAATAAATGAATATTGGTTAAAAATTAGACCTAACTTCGCGATTTTTTATTATCGAACAAATTTCATCATTTTATGTTTTTGCCCAAACACGTCCCTTGGCAGTATGATGTAATTCTTGCGTGTTTTTTTTTTTCGGATAGTTGAAACTTGATCTACTACTGTAAAAATCAAATCTGTTTACTGTTAACGAGCGCACACCCACTCTTAATAAAGTGCAAGCAAAGGCCAACATATTATTCTGTATCATGTATTTTGATGCTTCGAAGTTTCATTCAAATACACTTACCTACTCCGTATTAGTATGACTAATTGAGTGGTACTTGTTTATGGTATGAGACTATGACTATGTTAATAATTAATATCTAAGTCTATGCCATAACTGTACTTATAATGTAATGGTTAATTGCAAAATAAACTATAGCCAACGAATGACTACCACATGTTAGAGATGTCACAGACGTGAACTTAGTCAAGTCGATTAAAGTTGTAGACGAATCATCAAAAGTAAAGTTAGGTGATTAATCTATATAAATAAAAATGAATGTTGGTAAGCGCATAACTCAAGAATGGATGGACCAATTCGGTTAATTTATTTTTTGTATGTTCCTTAAGTTCCACGGAAGGTTTTAATACAAAAAAAAAACAAAAACTAAATTCACGCGGACGAAGTCGTGGGCATCAGCTAGTAAGTTATATAATCGAATAACTGGTGTTACTTTAATCAAAAAAATTGCTACACAAAATAAACGATTCGTGGAGTACGCGATGCGACGAAACAAAGTGGCAATGCCATTAAGAAAATTGAATTGGTAAAATTTGACAATTATAGTTTGCATGCAACATTATCATGAATTGCTAGCTCTTGACCGCTAGTACGTACGTTCGCGTGAAGCTTGGGCTTGTAAGAATCCCGTGTTTGTTAACTCTGAATATAAATTATCTTATGTCATTCTCCAGGACCTCAACTATACCGAATACCCATACAAGAAATCACCTCGAACCATAGCTCTGTTGCGGCATGATTGGAGAAACAAATCAACAAACTTTCACATTAATAATATGTATTAAGGATAAATGCCGATGCCTTTGAATTTTAATGATCAAATTGTACAGTCCAATTTTCTTTATTGCATTCATGAAGCTTTTCTGAAGGTTCTGAAGCGCCCTGTCTGAATCGAATGTAATTTGAAAAAGGATATTGAAAAAGGATAAGCTTGGATGGATTGAGAAGTAGAATAAAAATAGATCAGTAGTAAGTTACATTATCTTGCAAATAAATGTATTTGAATTTAAGAAACTTGCAATAATTTGGCATCAAAGATTAGCAGATGTTCTCATTCCTGAGGACAAAATCGACATAAAATCTAAAGTATCTAAATCAATTTCAAGTTATTTATAACTAACTAGCTGTTAGTATGATTAACTAATGTGGTAGTCTGGTATGGGTACAACACTATTCAACACACGTGCACTGTACTCGTATATTATATTTATGATATCAAATAATTGCAATATTAACCGTGTTTCCAAGGACGGTGCCGGTTTGCGGTGGATTCTTGTGTCAAGTAAACGATAAATCGGTTTGGAATTACTTAAGTAATGTATTGAAGATTATTTACGTACACTAACAATTATTTATTCATATAGAACTATAGATAAAAAAATCACGATTAAGAGATACAAGTATGTAGCGTCATGACGTGAAAAATAAATTTTATTCACACCTGGAAGATTCTGGTACTTGTCTGATATTCTTTCACATCCCTTTCATTTCAAAGGCCACTTCGCTCATTTGTTGCACCAATGTTTATCTCGAATAAGTAGTGAAGTAGTTTAACTAGTAATCAAAAACCGCCATTTCATGCCATTTGATTTCAGACCCATTTTTTGAAAAAGAAATCGGATATTTTTAAGCTAAAACGTGTAGGTAAGTACAGCAGAAACAGACTTGTATGTCGCACATAAATATGCCAAAAATACGATATTTAAGGGGCAAATAAATTCTTTAAAAGCCGGTAATATTATACGAAATAGTTCTTTTAGTATTTTTTGGTGGGCTGTATTATTCTGCATCGATATCATGGTTTTGAAAACATTGCCTTTTGTCTTTCTATGTAAAACTTGATAATATCACAAACTCTAAGACAGTGTGGGTTGTCCCAGTTAGTAAGTATTTATTTTGGAATTTTATATTAAGAGTTAGGTAAATTATTTTATATCAGGGTATTTTGAAAGGAGCAAAGTGCTCAAGTTTCCTTATCCTCTTCATGATATGCAAAAGAAGTTATAATTTTATTGTAGCAAAAAATATTCTGCTACACCTACTGATGAGTTGGATATGAACTTTTTTTTTAAATCTGCTATTATATTGAAATTATGAATAAAATAAATTTGCTGGCAAGTAAACTTGTGACTTTAATTGCCTTTTAAACATACTAGTTTCCTAACCGGTATTCCATAGTTCGGACCTTCACGGTAAAATGTCGAGTTTGATGAAGAAATCGTTTTGTAACAGCTAACAAGGTGTGAGAGTCTTTAAATACATAATTGTTTAACTAGCCGTTAAGGACGTAACAACACCTATATAATGTTGTTATATAAATAGTTATCTTCATACCCTGAACGTGTAATTAAATAATTGGCTAATGAGGTACGAGCTCAGAGTAAATATTAGTAGGTACTGAGGGTACGAGTAATAACTCGGTTGGAACGGCATTCCGAACCAGTGGTAGATTCACTTGACGATTCGAAAACACTTTGTAAAAGTTTATTTGAATAAAAAATTTGCCTTTTTTATATTGATAGATAGGCTTGCGCTTAGTGACAATCAACACTGGGAAGCATTGATGAGGTCTAGGGTGGAGCGCGCTTGCATAGAAGATGCCTATTCACTTTTGCCTTGAAGGTACTCAAATTATTGTTTTTGGACACTCCCTCAGTTCTTCAAGTATTCATATTCATATTCATCCACGAATATTGAGGACATTTTGACAGTTCTTGTATTGGCGATCTGTTAAATCTTCATCCTTTAGTTAAAGTTTACTTAACGATGATGTTATTGGCCCTGAGACTTATATTGTGACAAGTGACATTTTGACAACGAACCGTGTGGCTTACCACGGATTATTCAACGCGGCCGTCATTATACCAATTTCAACCGTATGCCAAGTACATATGCCAAGTTCATTATAAAAATACCTGTGCTTCCGATTCACCCGTGAGCGATGGACATAATTATTTTATGCCTTCAGTCTTTGCAGGTCTCATGCAAAGCCCATTACGATTATCTTTACCGACTCCGTCATGTCATATTATTTAATTTACTTACAACAAAAAATTTACCGTGTTGATTTTTTCGTGCTCGTAATTTACCAGCAAGAGGTGAAACATTAAGGGCCATGTTCACCACCTTCTGATAAGTGTCGGATAGCTTATTCGCATATTTTGTCTTTGTAAAGTAAGAAAGTGACAAAATTTACGGTTAGGCTATCCGCCACTTATCAGAAGGTGGTAATACAGGCCCTTAATATATCAAAACATATTGTAATGATCGATTTATGAACTTGGAAGTTACGTATGATTTATTAATTATTATGAATTTATACATCGTGCAGGTGTTGGTTAAAAACCTAAACGTAAATTATGTTAAGCAAGAAGTCAATTAGACCGGCGATACAATGTATCATTCCGCAATAATGATAATAGCATAGCACACTTGACGAGTTAAGTCTGTATAGTATCTGATCACGCATAATAAACAAGAAAAAAACATTAGTACAAAACTGTTTTTATAATATCAACTACAAGTATGTTCCGTTCCTTTTTTTACCATTTCAGGATCTATAGAAGGAAACGGAAGAAAAACAAAAAATGTGGGAGAGAGAACTAAATCTCTCAGCAGGACAAAGGAATGCTACTGAGAAGGGATAGAAATCGGTTGAATTCTCTAGAGAAGACATTTGGCGAAATGCAGCGCATATCACCTCAGGGGCATTCTATACCAAAGAAAATCTAAAACATTATACCTACTGATGATGAAAAGGCGACAAGACACGACAGACAGACAAGACGACAATGGCGTACCTATACTTTATTAAAGCAAAGAAGTACTGCTATATTATGCTATAGTACTTCCTTAAAGAAATAAAGAGAAAGAGAAAAAAATGCATTTGAAAGATGATGAGATGGTGAAAAGGGTAAAGTTTAAGATGTATAATATACATTTTTAGTACTATATTTTGCTTGTGCATAGGGCACCAACTACATTATAGTTTTAGTTGATGTTATTTTAATCATACAATTTAAACTTGGGCAGATAAAATAACGAATGTGGTCATCAAACTCAACTATTTTTAAAAGATACACCAACTACTGTACTCATTGAAATAAATATATTCTGCAGCACCACTTCTATTTTTGTCTATTGTACCTTGTTTCAGAAGGTAATTAAAAATTACTCATATTATCATGACGTGCGAATGCGATGCCCTCAAACGTGACATGTGGCACGCCTACCTTCCGAAATAATTTTCCTTGTTTTAGCGCACTTGTACTATTAACAGAGTATACATTAATTAATTTTATTATTAAAGGCAAAATATTTTTTTGTTATTTTAATGATTGAATGGTTTTGAGGTTTTGAGGTCTCTTATTCGGGGGACCGCGGGTTTGATCCCGAGCACCTCTGACTTTTCGTTACCTCTGAGTTATGTGCGTCACAAGCTTCAACTGTATTTGAATACATGGTGAACCTGCACACAGGAGTTCTCCATAATGTTCTCAAAGGTGTGTGAAGTCTTTATAATATATTTAGGTACCTATATGCATATAATTATGTATATTATATGTATATTATTATATTCAATATATTTAAATATTATATATTTATATATTATACTCTTTTTATCCTACTCTTTTGCACACCTACAAGTGTTGTCTCACATCTCAAGATTGACTGGTAGAAAATGCTTTAAGTCCGCCTTTTGTACTATTTTTGTGCAATAAAGTGAATTAAAAAAAAGTCTGCCAATTCGCATTGGACCAGCGTGGCGGCCAACAACCCTTCTCTAAGAGGAGAACTGCGCCCAGTAGTGAGCTGGTGATGGGTTTAGGTACCTGAAACGTGGCAACGGAGGCGTCGTCCCGCAGTCGCGACAGCTGGAAGGCGTTGGGCAGCGCGGCCGCAGCGCGCAGGTGCAGATGCCGCAGCGGCAGGCGCGCCGCAGACCGGCGCGGCAGCGTGCCGTCGCGGCACGCCAGCAGGCAGCCCCCGCGCACGGCGGCGTGCACCCACGCCCACGACTCGGCGTCGTCATTGTTATACTGGCGGAGGACACCTGTCGACAACAATAACACACACATTAGGATACGCAAAGTAAGTAAAGTTTGGTTGACATGCTACTTTTAGCATTGTATTGCATGAAATGTCAACACAATGTAATATCGAAATAATACTAATGGTGGTAGGCGGCGCAAGAACTATGCTTGTGGAAGTCCACGCAAGAGCTGACCTTTGTCTAGCAGTTGACGATTATCGGTTGTTGAAGAAAAGAAGAGGGTAGGGTGTTAGGATCCCAGCCCGTCAGACGTGAGCCCTCAAAGGTTCTCATTTTGGGTCTTGTGTTGTTCTCCTGTGCAGCTAGGTTGGGTCTCTTATTTCTAAGAGCCCACACGCACTAAGAACCTTTGTTGCAGCCTGAACCTTCTCATTCGAAAGGATATCCGTGCCCAGTAGTGCGTACACATTACAGCCTATCTACATCAGCCCATGCGTTGGAGCTCTCAACAGTTCTCGATTCGGGTTTTGCGTCTCTTATTTCTGTCTAAAGAGGGTTCCGCGTACTAAGCAGCTTTGCTCACTACTCATCTGAGAGAAGACCCGTGCCCAGTAGTGAGCACCCATAGGAAGTTTAGTTTTAACATTTAGTAAGTTAAACGATAACAGGAATTCTTGAATGCCGCAACTGCCCAGTACGAGGCAACTTTCCTTCCAATATCATTGGAGGCAACTGTTACAGTTATCAATTCGGGGCTTGCGACTGTCTCATTATTGAGCCGCGTGCACTAGGCAGCCTTGCTGCGGCAGCAATTCCGACTAATTAACGACGACGACGCTTTGAATTAACGCAATAACCATTGCGTAATTTTGAATGAAAGCTTTGTCTAGCTACAACGTAATTGTACAATGTATTAATAGAGGTCAGTGTATCGAAGCGATTTTATTAGTTTTTTTTTTTTGTGAAGGGCAGATACGTAGTTTTGGCGAATAGGTAGGTGATTGCAATCTACTATCTCATTACTATCTAGAATGTACTGTCTTTCTATCTACAGCTGTACTAATGTATGTCGTAAGTACCGACGACATCAAACGGCGGCACAAGAAGGATGCATTTGGGAGTCCACACAAGATACCTATACATTCAGATTCCAGCATCTATATTAGGCTATGACTTAGAAACTATAGAGCGGCCGTCTTTTATTGATTGATAAAAGAGAATAACTACGAATATATACGAATACTAATCATATATGGCACTTATAACCAATTTCAAGTGATTCGTTAGCAACTCATCTAGACTTACTAATAACAAACGCAAACAAATCGATTGATACCTACGTAAAAATAGCTCCTAAAAATCGCTAAATTGTTTGTAAACAAATCATATGTATTACGTAACACTCGTACAGAATGTTGACGTTATTGGAGTGGTTGGACGTCGACAGCGTGACGTAGCAAATGTCAGCTTAACCCACTTAGGCCTTGAGGGCTTTGGATTGAATTCTGAGCGTCGCGGACGCAGCGAGCGTGCCGGCAACAAGCAAAACGATAATAATAATTATTGAGTTTGTTAACGGCCGATTTCAATAATCTATCTATACGTACTATTTCAGTTACTAATGATAGACAAACTATCCTTTTGTCCTTACTTCCTTTTCAATAACCTATCTACAGATAGCGTTTCTTTCCGAATCTAGTTATCGGTCATCCAGTCGACTCAATGGAGACGAATGGAGAATTTTGACGACCTCCCTGTGTAGTGGTGAGCGCTGTGGTCAACTAGGAGATGTGTTGGAGCAGTGAACTGATGTGAGGATTAATTCGTGTTTTGTCACTGGTATTTATGCTTTTATTAGTATCAGTATACAAAAATGGTTGCGACCACTGTTGCGACGACGCATGTCACTAGCCGTCACACTAGAAGCCGAGTACCGGAAAGTCACTTGCGGGCGCCGCCCCGCGCCCGCACCCCCGCGCTGGTAAACCGGTTGGAGGCGCAGTGGCGAAGTCTCCAACAGATGTCAGGTTCGATTCCCGGCGGGGGCAATTTGTAACTGAATTGTCTCTGGTCTGGTCTGGTGGGAGACTTTGGCCGTAGCGTTCCGACACGATGGCGTGTTGAAACAGATTAGGGGTATGGGTTGAATGTACATTGCCATACCCCTTCCAAGTTAGCCCGCTACCGTCTTTAGACTGCATCGTCACTTACCATCAGGTGAGATCACAGTCCTTCGTAGCGTTCCGACACGATGGCGTGTTGAAACAGATTAGGGGTATGGGTTGAATGTACATTGCCATACCCCTTCCAAGTTAGCCCGCTACCGTCTTTAGACTGCATCGTCACTTACCATCAGGTGAGATCACAGTCCTTCGTAGCGTTCCGACACGATGGCGTGTTGAAACAGATTAGGGGTATGGGTTGAATGTACATTGCCATACCCCTTCCAAGTTAGCCCGCTACCGTCTTTAGACTGCATCGTCACTTATAACCCGTGTCATTAAAGAAAGGAATTGTAAATGGCGTCGCTAATCATTCCCTCTCACTCGCACACGTCGTTACAGCACGCAAAAAAATTATCAGTCTGTATCTGCTTGCACACTGTGTTTTTGTTACTGTTCTTTGTCTTGTTTTCTGTTAAGTTTTTTCGTTGTTATTGTCGTTCGTATGCTGTTTATTGATCAATAATTATCTTACGTTTAAAAAATGAGCTTTAATTTAATGAGCGTTTACGCGAAACGAGGACAGATTCTTCGAAGTGATGAGGGTGAAATCGTATATAATGTTACAAAATATTTTGAAGAAGAAATATAAAATACGTTGCGACCTGACGCGAAACATACAACATAAGTTAGAGGACTTAAAGATAACAAGAAATAAATAAATACCTAGAGATATTAAACATGTGCTAACTATATCAATCAATAGTAATATAATATAGGTACATAAATGAATAAGGTATCAACACAAATACTAAATAAATAATATAAACATACAATGTGTGTCTGTATAGCTACACATATAGCAGCCCAGCTACGCTTCGTTTTTTGCTGACGGTCCAACCTGTGCCTGTCATTACAAGTACAAGCCGCCATTTCAGATTCCTTTCTTTATTGACACGGCTTATACCATCAGGTGAGATCACAGTCAAGGACTATCTTGTCATCGAATAAAAAAATGGAGATGTTTCATGGTGGAGATAACTAGCTGATGCCCGCGTTTTCGTCCGCGTGGATTTAGTTTTTGAAAATCCCGCGGCAACTCTTTAATTTTCCGGAATAAAAGTAGCCTATGTCACTCTCCATTGTCCTCTATTCTGGTAATTTGGTATTCCAATTTCCACTCCTAATTCAAATTGCGCCTTAATTCACATGCGCCTAATTAATTGTTTTGCTAGAGAAGTTTTTTTAGTTTTGTTTTTATTAGATTCGATCCGATTCATTACGGTCCTTGATACTGACCAAGATTCCATCTCGTTGTTCGTTGACCAGTGACCACTATAGCGTGACGGGTGTAAAGTGTAAACAAGACCTCATAGGCTAGGCTTTACGGTTGAGTGAAATTATGCTTTTAAAATACATTTTAACAGACTTCCAAAAGGAGGAGGTTCTTGTCATGTTCATCATCATCATCATTCAAATGTCGGCGGTGTTTTGAATTTTCAATTTACACTTGTCTATAGTTCTATACTAATATTATAGACGAAAGATTTTTTTGTTTGTTTGTTTGTACCGAACCGAATAGGCTCTGTAACTACTGGACCGATTTTAACCATTTTTTCACCATTAGAAAGCTAAGTTATGAAGAAGTAACATCTCTAATTTTTTTTGACAATAAATTATAGCCTATATAATTTATTGTCAAATAAATTAGAGATAGAGATTAAGAAAATTGCAATAATGTAACCCAAAGTAGTAAAATTTTGCCTATAAAATGCATTATTTGGCGTTTGCTGAGAAAACTATTGATGATACATAAAAATGATGTACTACATGATTAAAGTACGCATTATTCTCTACAAAAAAGTCCCCCGAGGGAATAGTTAGATAAACTATAAATGTATGATAGTTTAGTCACAATAGTAGGTTTTTTGTTCTAAAATTTAATTAGATCGTGGTTTAGACCTTTATTATCGTGGTATTAATTCTTCCTTACTAATACGTCATACTAATAATAATAATGCGAAAGTGTGTTTGTTTGTTGGTTTGTCCTTCAATCACGCCGCAACAGAGCTACGGATCGACATGATTTTTTGCATGGGTATAATTGAGGACCTGGAGAGTGACATAGGTTTTTTATAGGCTTTTTATCCCGGAAAAGCTAAGAGTTCCCGAGGGATTTTAAAAACTACATCCATGCGGACGAAGTCGCGGGCATCAGCTAGTTCAAAATAAAGCGTTCCTAGTAGGCTTACCTCATACGGCACAGTAGGTAAGTAGTAAGTTCATTAAATGAACAATGTATATAATTTTTAACAATAAAAATGTATTTTGACATTGGACCTTGTATAATTCCGCAGAGTTGATAAACGTTGGAACTTGGAAGGCTATTTACAGGATTTCCCTGTTTAAGCAATTTTATTTATTTATTCTACATTTTATGTAAATGTGTTGCTGATGTCCCATTGGTAAGATACATGGTAAAATAGAGTTCTTGTTTTTATTGCAAAAACAAAAATAGTCGCAATTCCGCGCAAGACGTATACTTCAGTGCTGCTTTCAGGACTAAAGCATCTATTCTGAGATGCGCACAACTTACGTGGTGAACTGAGAAGGTGGTCCGTACTAAAGATCGCGACACTCAGTAATGAGGATGACGGGAAAGCTGATGAGTGGTTGTAACCCTACTTAAATTATAATTTTGTGCAGTCTGTCCCGATTTTGAATGCACCGCAACAGCTCTGGAGTTATCCAGGGCTTATTGTCTAATACGTTTTATACAAGGAGTTTTCGTAGTACGCTCTGCGATAACTCCAGAGATTATCTTTACTAAGGAATCTACAGCCAATTGTGCATTTTTTTAAGTTCCAAATCAGAGTCAGAGTTTTAATTTACCTTTACATTTGAGCGATTCATAAGGAGTTGTGGCTTAGTTCTCTTTACACTTTCATACTCTTAGAGTCAAGACACAAAACAGAAGAAGCACGATCAGTAGCTTAACAAAGTCTTCATAAATTAATGCGAAAGTTTGTGAGGATGGATTTGGCTAAAAGAAATGGAGATAGCTCATATGCATGATTATCCATCAGCTAGGTACATTTTATCCCCGAAAATTAAAGAGTTGCGCGGGAATGAATAAAAAAAGCGGGCATCATATCTAGTATTAACATAGACTTATTATATTAATATAAATAAATACTTCATCTAACTAGTTATCTGCTCTCCCATAAAACTTATTTATATACAGCTACATCACGGTTGTTAGTTTATCAAGGAGTGGACAAACTCAAACTAGACCAAGAATGTTAAAGGGCGCCTCAGAGAGCAGCTGTTAGTGATAGCAGATAGCAGAGTAAACAACCCTGATAACAATAACTGGTTACAGACATGACTCAATGAATTCGTCTAATTTTGTCTGTTTTGCATTTGACTGTATAAGTACCTATTAGTTATCATAGCACACAGAAGATAATCATTTGTATTATCTTATCAATCTGTCCATCAATGAGCTTGCGGGTGTCAACAGCTGGGCAAAGATCAATATATTTTATTCATCTAATTTGCGTCCGTCCACAGCTTTTTTTGTATAAAGAATTTT
The DNA here is from genome assembly GCA_029955525.1 of Oeneis ivallda. Taxonomy (NCBI): domain Eukaryota; kingdom Metazoa; phylum Arthropoda; class Insecta; order Lepidoptera; family Nymphalidae; genus Oeneis; species Oeneis ivallda. The sequence continues at coordinate 7,722,708 of JARPMR010000019.1, forward strand.
AGCCAAGCTGAACTTATATATTCTCCACTCCCCTCCAAATAAGCGGAAAACGTGATTTAGGAGTGGTTACGACCAAAGTTCAACTGGTGGGGAATCCCCACTGGGGATGAAACCTGCGACTTTTCAGTTCTCATTCCGCACCTTCCGTTGCGCTGTTGAGGGTATGACAGCTGGGCATAAGTTTTTCAGAGAGCATCAACAAATACGTTTCTCAGCCAGCCTCATCCAATCTGCCGATCATTTAAAAACGTAATTTTGCTTTAATTTAGAACCTAAGTAGGTACCTATTCAATATTCACGTCTCTAAAGTGTGTGAGGTCTGCCAACCCGCACTTGGCCAGTGTAGTGGGCTGTCATGGCCTAAACCCTTCTCATTTGAGAGCCCGAGATCTGTGCCCAGTTGTGAATTAGCTTCTTCTTCTTCTTCTTTATCAACCTATAGACGTCCACTGCTGGACAAAGGTCTCCTGCATGGACTTCCACAGGCTTCGGTCTTGCGCCGCTTGAATCCAGCGGCTCCCTGCGACTCGTTTGATATCGTCGGTCCACCTGGTGGGGGGTCTGCCAACACTGCGTTTCCCGGTGCAGGGTCGCCACTCCAACACCTTAGGACCCCAACGACCATCAGTTCTTCGAACTATGTGCACATAGTTCGAAGAACTGTGAATTAGCAATGGGTTGAAAATAATGAATGAATGAAACTTAAGTTTGAAGATATGTCTGCCAATTTGCATTGTGCCAGCCTTGTGCCAGCATAGTAGACTATGGCCTATTCCTTCTCGGAGAGAAGACCTGCGCACAGTACTGAGCCGTTGATGGGTTGATGATGATGAATGAAACTTATGTAAGTAAGCCAAGCATATACATAATTATAGGTACCTACCCAATTATTGCCGATGGTCTTCACAATCGCATAATATTAGTTTATGAAAAATCTGTCGGCAGCGAGGCGGAAAGCAAGCGAAATAATGGCATAATTTAACATCTGGTTCGCACTCGGCTCGCTCATTGTTTTATTATTTGTTTTAGATCGGCACAAGACCTTTTAGGTTTGGGTCACCGTAATATGTATGTAGGTATAATTATAGTTTCTAGCAGTTACCTATTGCCTACTACATATTAGCTAATACTCCATGTATTCTAATTGCCAATCAGAGACAATCCACCAACTCCTACGTCGTAGAACGTCGTCTCTGTCACTTTATGAGTGGCAGGGACGACTCACTAGTTACTACAGAGCCTTATTACTTGATAGGTACATGTTTACATCATTATTAGCGTTATCTAGATGGGTAAGGTATTTATAAGTTATTCAGAAACCTCTTTTATGGTAGGTAGTTTTTTTTAAACCTTAACCCATAAACTACCAATAAGAGAATACTTACCTACCTAATTAATATACATAGATATACCTACTAAGTTATAGGTACCGAGCTATACAATTATTATTCATCTGGGTTAATCGTATTGTATTCAGTATTATGTAAATTATGAACGAAATTCATCATAGGTTCAACTAAACTATTACCTATATTATAAGGGTCAATGAACTCCCTGGGTCACATATTGACCTAATTATTGCAAGACGTTATTCTCGTAATTTTGTAAATCTGAACTTTAGCAAACCTAATTTTATGAAATGTGAACTTTTATTAAGCATTCTAATAATTTCTTTCGTTAAAAAAATCATATTAGGAAAGACCAATGAGACATTCTAAAAAAACGGCTGATTTTATTACGAGTTCCCGGACTGACCTGAAATCCGAAGATTTGGATCTGCAGGAGTGGGAAACGGTCCTGGCGTCAGTTCAGGTCGAATTTTCCTCAAGCCGGCTACCACCCGGGGCGCCGGCGACTGCTCCCCCACAAGCATTTCCAATCACCATAACATTTTAATGATAAACACTCCACTTCCACTAAGATATCACCACATATAAACACAGTTCAATTCATAAAAGTGCAATAACGCAAACGTCAGATAAAATAAATCAACCGTCAAACGATTTAAATTTCGAATAAGTTCGTTATGTTTTGCGCGTTCATTTTGGCTGTCATTTAATCGAGCGGCAAAAAAGTTAAAGCCAACCCGACTCGCCGACAAACCGTCATGTTATTGAATGAGTTGTTGTCTGTTTTACAATCTGAATCTACAGTCACGTGACCCCACCATTCTACTTCTACTACGATTGATTCATAATTCGGTTAGCGCCATCTATGAGTGAATAGATTCTCAAAAGATATATTTTCTTATTTTTATTATTGTTACAATCAAATTGATCATAATATATTAATTATTTTGAATAGAAGAAAATCAACACTAATTATTGAAATAAATAATTAAATAATTTATGGTTATAATGAAATCACTTATTTAGCGTCATCTAGTGTTGACTAGCATTATCATTATTGTTCTACAACGTGGTAACTAAAGCTGAACATAGATGTCGTATCAGAGAATGTAAGTTGACGTAGTATTAGTTAATATTTGGTATAGATGGCGTTGTATAAAAAGAAATGTAATATTTAAACTATGACACAGATGGCGTTGGTAATGTCGGTATATGCAGTTATGGATTTAATCATTTATTGTATTGATAGATGTCGTTAATAGTACTAATTGGACATAACTTTATTCCAGAGAGTTAGCGTCAATGAAGGAGAAAAGCATCCCTAATATTAATAATTTTACTAAGTTTTTAATATTTATGCCGTTGCTATTTGGTTATAGTAATAAAAATATAAGTAAAGATTGTAAGGTAGGTACCTAATTATTGTACTAAGTAATTCAGCTGTAGGTAGGAACCACGTCGGAATACAAATACGTCGGAATATTCGTAATGGATATAATATGGACCTAAGTCTATCTTTGTTAGTTTTTATGGTCCTTCTTGTTTAAGATTTTTCTTCTGAGAAGTTTTTATCTAACTTCATAAAAATTACATTAGGTATCTGAAGACTTGTCATTGACTGACTGATCTATCAACGCACAGCTTTACGCACAGCCTAAGCCAAAGGAATTAGAAACTTGAAATTTTGACAGTAGGTAGGCTCCATAAAAGAAGTAGGCACCCACTAAGAAAGGATTTTTGAATCGCTCCTAAAGGGGCTAAATAAGGGGTGAAAAAATTAATGCTCGTTTCAAAACTTGGTACGTATTTGGGCTTTCAATTAAAAAGTATATACGTGTTTCACAGTTTTAAAAAGTTCCAACCCAAAAAACCTAATTCCACGTAGAGTCGCGGGGGCAAAATCTAAAAAGTAGGTATACAATAAAGAGATCTTGATAGGACCTTCTTGATTTTTAATGCAATATAAAGAACGTATCCCACGTTATGTATATCGTTTTCATATAAAATAAAGTACCTATCAAATTGTATTTGGATAAACTCAAAAGTTTAACTTCGACTTCCTATTCCTCTCATAGAAAGAAGGAAGGGAGCTACTGGCTTAGTATCAAGGTAGATACCTAAATAGGTTTAATAGAATGGGTCGTAAGAAATGATGAACGCAATTCTGTCATTTGCTTTTTAATGCACATCAATGATTATAAAAATAACATCATCATCAGATTAAATTCAAAGCAAAAACCAATATAATTATAAACATTCAACAGAATAATTTCAACCATTGGATAATGATTACGAATCTGTTGGGAAGACATAGAGATCAAATACATGGCACACAATCAATGTGAAATATCTTAAGCTTAACTAATTAAGTATAAGTACATAATAAAACATATCTAAATTATTATTCTTAAATAAGGCACATCTGTGTATTAACGACTAATCTATGTAACAATTTATAACGAATTAAAGCTTTGTCATGGAAGAATTAATATCACAAGTGAAGTGAAAAAGACATAAAAGTGTAATCTTTTAATACGGTCCATTGTAATATCTTAAAATAAGTTCAGAATTATATTTATCAAAGATTTTTTACGGTTTATTCCCTCAATTAAGTATTTTTCTTGAATATTCTTAACAAAATTAGTGAACCTAGTCCCAAACTTAGCATCGTGCTTCTAAAATGAGTTTAATTTGCTTATATCCGCAGTTGGAGTTATTAAAAGATTATTCTATCGGTGAATAGATGATTAATGTTCTTTAATACGGACATCAGTCTTCAAGTGGTATGATGAGTTTGTTTCTCAATTTAGTGTTGTGACAACCTAAGTCTAATAAAAACTAGCTGCTTATTACCAAGGGCGCCACTTGTTCGCGTCTATATCATGGTCTGCTGGTGGTCCCTCAACAAGGCGATCTTTTTTCTCAGCATAAAAAGCGTCGAGCTGCCGTCTTGCCTCCTCTTGTTTTTTGTACTCCTGGTACTCGATTAGTTTCCTTTTCTTTTTAGGCGGCAAGTTGTTGTAATCCATTGGCAATTCGCACGGTTCTGGAAGAATTGCTAATTTTCTTTCGACAGAAGGTGATTCTACTTCTTTGGCAATTTTGAGTGAAGCTTGCTCTTTTGGCGAATGCGGTATGTTGACTGATTTTGCCGGTGAGCGAACTTTTCTAAGATCTAAAGTGTCATTATTGGTGGGGTAACTCTGTAGAGGATAGTATGCGACGTCTTCTCTATACATTTCATCGCGAATGTATCGCTGTTCAGGATGGACTTCGGGATTAGCATTTAAGTCGATATTTTCATGACCACGTTTGTCCATTATGTGCTGTCGGATTTTCTGTAATATGATGTCTTTGGCTTCAGCCGGAACTTTGTTAAAGAAAGCTCCATTTCGGTGGCCATTTACGGATCCGTGTTCTGTCTGATGTGGAGCCAATTTGTCAACGGTAGTTAGCAAACCAGCCATCGGAAGACTTTGATTATTACTCGGGCGCGGAAACCACTGATGCTTAGAAGCGCTTTCGGCAGAGTAAACTGAGTCTTCAGCATCAGAGGAGGATCTGTCGTGGTCGCTGTAGTAATGATGTCGATCAGAGACAACTGATGAGGGCGAAACGGGTGGTGAAAACGTAGGTCTTTCGGGTACTTGAATAGTCAAAGGCTGCGATGTGATCAATCTGGATAAATGTCCGACCAAATTTTGGCTAACTTTTGAATCTAAGTCGGGAACCGACATAATGAACCTGCAGGCTTCGGCAGCGCACTGCCCGAACCCCGCTTGAAACTTCTTGGCCTCTAAAACGGGATCCTTAGGCCTATGCAACTTTGTAAGGTGATTAACAGTTAGCTCAAGGATATCTGCCTTTTCCAACTTGCTCAGGTTGTCGTCATCGATCTGTGGGCAAAAATAAAATAGATTAACCAAAAGGGCAGGTGCGTTTCTCGTTTCTCATGCTACGGGAGTTAAACGTCACATTAATATAACTGTAGTCCTGTTTATTAACGGACATTTAATTTAGTATTCCAGTTCGCTACGGTCTCGCAGTAATTAGGCTCTCGGATAAACAAAAGGACAACCGGTCCTTCATATAAATAAATGGCGTGTGAATGGAAGATAGATCGTACTTTGATGACTGCAATAAGTGTTTTTTTTTTACCAAGCACGTATAAATAAATTATGCACGACGTAGCAGGAGAAATGAATTATTAACCATTGTACCTATTGTTTTTACAAGTTTCATATAAAAGACATATTTTATACATTATGCATTATATGAATAAACTTTAAAGGTATGTTTTACAACTGCATACTTATTGTGTAAAGAGATTACCTTCTTATTATTTACACAAAATATTAAAGTCCGAAAAAAGGGATTTCAGGTAAGGATTTTACAGTGATGCAATGATTTGCTATTAAATTCCGCTTGGCATTTGATTGAACTAAAAGGATTCAACGCGCGCGGAAGTTAGTTTACACATGAATATAAACCTACCTTCCTATTAATGCTTTTACTTTCCTATTAATGCTTTAAATGTATTTATAGTAGTAGTATCAATAATTCATTGTAAAGTATCTTTCACGCCTGTCTATCTATCTATACCTTGAAATAACTGAGGGACTGATGATGAGCTAAAGTTTGGCCTAACCTAACTCAGCGGTTGAAGGAGGGATTTTGTAAATCCATCCCCCTAAAGGGGTGACTTAGTAGGTAAAGTTTGTAAGCTTACCTAATATTTGAAAATTAAATCTACGCGGAAGATGTCGTTAGTTTCACAAAGAATGTGTTGTCTATTTTTACCAACTTTCTCTAACTTTTACGGATTTTACGGACTACCTAAGCTAAGTTAGGTGACACTTTCTGTCAATATGAAATACATACTCAAAATTATTAAGAGACAATAACATACTCTAATACCATGTAACTTAAGTCACAAAACGCTTAAGTCACAAATTATTTATTACAATAAATATTTTTTCTGTAGAAAATACGAGTAGGTACCTAAACCGTAACCTAAGACCGGTAACTTAAGACGGACGAAAAAAAGGTATTTTACATTTTTAAGCTCTGGAAAGAAATAAAAGAATACCTACCTAGTTATACTGTTGCAACTCAAAACTCCCGCTTTTTTAAAGATGTGTCTAAAAAGGTTTACCTTTAGACACATTTTTAAAAAATCGGGAGTTTTGAGTTGATTTGTAACAGAATTCTTCCAAAGCGGCGATAGGTATTTTGATGTCTTGAAAAGTTGACTTATGACTTAGGTGTTGTTTTTTTAACTAGCGCCTTTATAGCATCTAAGTGATGACTGATATAATTTTGATTAAGTATTTAGTATTTAGAAAAGATTTGTACAGTATATAAGTCCTAAACAAAACTGTCCAAATGCACTGTATGTTTTAGTTTTAAGTTTGTGAAACGATATACCTAAATTAATAAAATAAGTATAGTGCCTTACCTCTAAAGCGCCGACCATTAAATCCTTCAACTCGTCGAGGCATCGGTTGATGCGCGCGCGTCGCTTTCTTTCAAGGAGAGGCTTCGTAATCTTCTTGTATTTCGCTGTCTTTGATAGTGGCGCCGGCTCCGACATTGTGTTAACCTGATGAACACAGTTACTTGTTATTAAAAGGTATAAGATTTATTTACTTACACGCTTTGGGCTGCGACTCGACTTCCCACATTTCAAAATCATGAATTAGCATAAGACTTCTTTGTAAGTTTTATTTTTGGAACACGATTTTATGATACGTCTATTAAAAGCACACTATTAAAATTCGCTGATACAAAAATATAAATTAGTTATTTAAATATAAATTAGCTCAATGTAAAAGTGAAAAAACTCATAAGATATGCGCGGATCAAGTTCATTGAAAAATAGAAACGAATTCGTTATTATTTTTATTTGTGAAAATGTTAAGTGATCTAACCTTGAGAAATACGATCACGTTGAATTTTTAGATGTTTTGCAACGCTCAATAACACACGCGACTCCGGCGGAGGTTCGGTTGGTACTGCCTGAAAAAAGCCTTTACCCTCCGTCCCGCCCCGCTCCCCGTACAGTCCCGTCCCATCCCTGCCATTCATAGCCACGTGTGGTCACGGGATCAAGTTCCCGGCATGCGAGTCTTTCCCAGGGAGGGTCCAAAGTATTAAATAACGTTGAAGGAGTTACCGTCTTGCGATTTAGGGTTTTTTATGGTTTTTGATGCCCCATTTATAAATAGCGGGTGTTCTTTACTCGCGAAGGTAAAGAAGCAACCTAGATAAATTGATGTTAGAGCAAAACACATAAAACTAAATGCAAAACTATCAAACCAATTCGCATGGACCCTTTCTAAGAATGTACCCTAATGTGGAATTTTGGGAATATTTTGAAGTGATGGTATTCCAATTATATAATATATATACATTTCACACCCATTTTCCGCAAAAATCAGGTATTAGCTGCTTGCTTATAATAACCACATTTGCTCGATTAATAGGCCAAAATTAGATTAGTAATTTCCCTAGCCTTAAAACAGTGCTTTGAAATTAGATAGGCGCAAAAATTGTTTTTTGGAGACCGTTAGTCTTCTTTTGTAACACGTGGCTTAAATATTAAACAAAAGTTTGGTTTACCTTTTTTGTTTACCTATTATTCCTGTTTATGTCTTTACCCTCTACTTTGAACTAATATTATTCTTGTCATTAATCCCCTTACCTCCTTTGTCGGTGCTGGTAGATACTTGTGAAAAATTAACGGAACAATGATAACCAAGCGTAAACAATTTAGTAATAAAACGATTACCACAACTAATAAATAAATAAAGGACCTGTAATAAGACAAACGAAAATAATGAATAACTGTGCTTACCTTATTTTCATTTGAAAAGGTTTTAAAGTCTAAGGCACCGCTTTATTTTGGCGGCATGCAACCATAAAGGACAAAATGTAATAAAAAAAACCCAACAAATGAATGAGGCAAGAAACCAGGCACAAGTTAAATTGCCCTTAGGTTTTTTCTAGCCAGGTAGACATTGGCATTTGGCGCGAGTCCCTCTTCCAAATTCCCGAATAGTTTTTGTCATTCGTGTTTTAAGTTTGAAATCCTATTTTGGATTTTAAATTGCCTCATATAACTTTTAAGAGCTGTAAAATTAATTTTTAGCTTTTGAAATGTTATGCAGTTAGGTATACATCAAGGCAATTTTTTTTAATTACTTAAGTAATTTGAATTTAATTATAGGGGAATTCTTTCTTGTCTATCTATTTGATATTTTTCAGTAATTTCAAACACTTTTTAAGTTAAACTTTTTTAAATTAAAACGTTAACGTAAGACTTTTGCTGGCGAATTAGTACGAGAAGGTAGATTTAGGGGTTTGAATATTGCTGGAACATACTTAATTAATTATCCCGTTGATGACGCAGTTTATGATCGATGCTTACAATCTTCAGGTTTATTTTCTCAAAGAATTATTAAAAAAATTCACTTAGGTACAGAGAAAAAATATATTTTACAATAGATTCAACAGTCAGTTGTGAACTTACAATCATATAATTATATTCTTTCTTCAGGATTCCATTTGAGCTGTGAAAAGGTAATATAAATTAATATCGAATTCCCAAGATATTATCGTCACTTCCTGTACAAGCAAAACCAATGCAATCATTGTTTTGTCTAGAACACTACCGGATGCAAAGTTGCCAATCCCATCCTAGCCTTACCTACTTAGACTAAACAATGAAATGAATTATGTACCTAAATAAATATGATTATCTTTTACATAGGTATTAAGTACCTAAGAATAAGTAGGTAACCTAAGTAGGTAGGTATTTTAACTTGTTGTTAGGTAGATTATTGTAGATTTTTATTGACATTATGTAGGGGCTCGAACTGTGCAGTGCTAATTTTGATAGTGGGAGAATTAATTTGTTTGTATGTCTCTCGGGGAATCGGCGAGTTTTGTCTTCTTTTTTAGTATAAAATTGTATGTTTTTCCTTACGAATTTACACATTTCGAATATATAAATAGAAGTTAAGGTCAAGATTTTCAGTTCCTTGAAGTGAGGTAGGCACGTGTCTGTAGGTTTTATATTTACTAAAATGCGGATGCACTTTTTTTGTAATACAAAGAGATCGTGGACATTTGTACTGTTTCCCCAGAGTATAATAACGTATCGCAAAAATGCGTGCCCATAAGCGTAATACGCGGCTAATGCGGTTTTTAAGTTAGTAGTCCTTTTTAACTCCCTGAGGCCATATATAAATTTCGATAATTTACTTCTTGTTTTTTGAATATGGCTCTTCCAATTTAAATTTGTGTCAATATCAATTCCTAGGAATGTTAAGCTATCTACGCATTCTATGTCATTGTTATTATAAATAAATTTAATGTCTAGTGGTATTTTCTGATACGGTCGAAATTGAATTACCTATTTTAGTTTTATTGCAATTTAATTCTAAGTTATGGTCAGTCATCTTTGTAAACTATAAATCAAACAAAACTAATAGATAACAGAAAGCGTTCTTAGAATTAATTATAATAGTACCTACTTGAAAGTCAACTAAAAATAGTAAGGTATTTTGTTTTATCTTAATAAATGTATAAGCAACGACTTTTTTGAACTCACGACATTTTACCAAATATTTTAAGTGATAATTTTAGATTCATTAAATTTTTGAGCTAAATATAGCTGAATCTAGTTTGATTTAATTAAAATATTATTAAATATATAATATGTACTTACATATGCGGTTATTTTCAAGTTCGAATCCGTCCTTGCATAATATACCTAAGTTATATATCTAATTTATTTATTTATTTAATGATATAACATTTTTGACATTCGTAAGCACTTTTGTAAGTCTCAATCGAAGAATACACAATAGGTACAGTACAATCATCATTAGCAACCCATCAAAGGCTCACTACTGAGCGCAGGTCTCCTCTCAGAGAAGGGTTAATGGTTATAGGCCATAGTCCACCACGCTGGCCCAATGCGAATTGGTGGACTTCACACACCTTCGAGAACATTATGAAGAACTCTCAGATGTGCAGGTTAGCAGGTTTCCTCACGATGTTTTCCTTCACCGTTGAAGCAAGTGATAGTTAATTGCTTAAACGCACTTGACTCCGAAAAGTCAGAGGTGCGTACCCGTGATCGAACCTGCGACCCCCCGAATAGGAGACCACAGTCCTAACCACTAGGCTATCACTGCACTATACTACAATACAATAACTCAATTAATAATTATATTATGTATTAAAGATTTAGGGCCTGTATTACCACCTTCTGATAAGTTTCGGATAGCCTAACCGTTTTTGTCACTTTCTTACTTTATGTCAAGTGACAAAGACAAAATATGCGAATAAGCTATCCGATACTTATCAGAAGTTGGTGAAAATGGCCCTTAATATTATTATTGACTTTGATCGGGGTCAGCCAGCAGTCAGCACTGCACTTGGTTAGTTAAGTTTTCCCGCAGTAATTGCTCTCCACACTGCACAGGATAGATCGAAAGGGAAGAACATCACAACATGCCAAGCATAGCGTACCAAGGATAGCAGTTAGCGACCCTCAATAATGAGGATGACGATGCAGAGAGAGATTTTTAACGTCACAAGGGCTTTGCTTGGGCTTTTTTTTTTGTCACAGTAGAACCAGTGTGATGCGGGTTGTTACGTTCCCTCAAATATGGTTGAGCGAAGCAGCGGCTGGGTCATGCGTCATGCTCGTGAACGGGTGCCGCCGGCGGGAATGGGGCTACTTTCTGTCTGCCCACCTTAATATGTATTGAATAATTGTAAGTAGTATGCATTTTTGTAACTTCCCCTCATTGTGGAAACATTGGATTGGAATACATAGCATAATAATTATCTAACCGAGTATCCGAGTTTCTTGCTGGTTCTTCTCGGCAGAAAGGGCATTCTGAACCAGTGGTAGACTCATCGACGATTCAAAAGCACTTGTAAAAAAGTTTATTTGAATAACAAATATTTCTATTCTATTCTATTATATTCCTTGGTAAGTCGAACTTCAAGGGAGACGCCAAAAAATTCGAGATAGGTATAGAGTTTTCGTCTTAAGAACTATTTCGAGTTAGGCGGATTTTATTCGACTTTCTAACTAACAATCGACAGTCAAAGACTTGCTTGAAGCAACTTGCTTCGCTAAAGTTCAAAAAGTATAATTTAATATAATAAACTCTTTTTAAAAAACCGACTTCAGACGCCCGTGCACTACAAAGTATCTATTGTTGATATTTTAAAAACCGCTCGACCGGTTTTGATAAAATTTTAATGGGACCGCCTGCGAAGTATCCCTTTGAAAGAAAAAAAGAATTTTCCAAATCGCCTCAGGCGTCTTCGAGTAATCGGTGAACATACCTACATTAACAAAATATCAAAATAAAAAACCGACGAATTGACAACCTCCTCCTTTTTTGAAGTCAGTTAAAAATAAAAAGTAAACAAGCACATACCTCAGCTATAAATTCCTTTATCGTTTCATAGAATTGGTAATCCTATTTACTGTAGGTACTCACATTGTTTTCTAAGAAACAAATACGTGCATCATCGGCAAATTCTTAACATATTCGGTAACTTGTTTTTCTTCGAGCTATAGAGGTAAATAGTTTCAAATGTTCGAGTTGTAGAGGTTTTAATATCAGACATCGCTAAGTTCCAGATGCAGAGTTCAAATTTCGTATTTTTTTTATAGAGGGAAAATATATACTGAAATAGAATAGAATAGAATAGAAATGTTTTTTTATTCAAATAAACTTTTACAAGTACTTTTGAATCGTCAATGAGTCTACCATTGGTTCGGAATGCCGTTCCTGCCGAGACCAGCAAGAAACTCGGCAGTTGCTCCTTTAAAAATACTTTTACAATATACATAATAGATATTATGCTATGTATGCAGAGTTTCCACAATGAGGGGAAGTTCCACAAAAGCATACGTAATTATATCTAATTATAATTCAACACGTGTTAAGACGGGCAGACAGAAATTAACCCCATTGCCGCTGGTGGCACCCCTTCACGAGCATGACGCATGACCCAGCCATTGCTTCGCTCAACCATATTTGAGGCTTGTTTTAACCCCTGATTGTTTCGACTTATAAAGTTTCGACTTGAAAGGAAGGGAGACTTGAAGGGAAGGGAACAAAACATTAATTTTTCGAGTTTTGGAGATTTTTGACTTATCGAGGTTCGACTTAACGAGGTTCTACTGTATTAGTAAAGCCCAATAATCGCAGTAATAGAACTACCAATTAGGAATTCACCCTCTTCAACTGAATAGGAATGTTGCCAACTCATCAAACCAGCAACTCCATCAAACGTGAAAACGCCCACATACCTACCGATTAATTAGATATAAGTACGGGAGATTGTATGACAAAATTGTAAATATTATAGTGAGGAGCAACACTCTTCACTATAATATTTACACTTATTTTTAAATTTTGTGTTTATAGAAATAATATTTAAATAACTATTACCTTAATGCTTAATATATTTTTATTGTCTACATATTATAAAAATGTAAATTAAGCAAAATTTGCTTATTTGTTCCAAAATTTACTTATTTCCTAAGATGTTCACCTCTTTGGAAATTTAATAATTTATTGAATAATTTGGATAATTTTATACAAAATATTCTATCTGACATCTTAAATTGTCCGATAGATGATCAAGTATGGGCCCAGGCTTCTCTTCCGATCAGGTATAGAGGTCTGGGAATCCGCAAAATTTCTAGTGTCTCAATGCCAGCATTTCTTTCCTCTGTTTATAGTACACACTCTCTTTGAAAAAATTATATCCCAGTCTTTGGGATCAATTGAGGTGTCGTACTTGGCAGAGGCAAGAAATGGATGGTCAGCGATTAGCCCAAATCAATTGCCGGTTTCTCTTCCTTCCCAGAGACAGTGGGATGACATTATTTGTAAAAAAACTTGACGCAATGTTAATGGAAGCAAATTCTAAAGACCGTGCTCGTCTTCTCGCTGTTTCTGCGAAAGAATCCGGCCACTGGCTCCATGCTCTCCCTTCTGCTAATCTAGGCACTCTTTTAAACCACGCCATTCTTGCAGTGGTAGTTGGCCTTAGGCTCGGCGCCAAAATAACCCAGCCTCAGCCCTCACCGTTGCCACTGCGGTGACCACGTCGACGCTTACGGTCATCACGGACTCTTCTGTTCGAAGAGCGCTGGTCGTTTCTCCCGCCACAATGCCCTCAACGACATCATCTGCAGGTCTCTTGCTACTGCTCACGTGCCAGCTGTATTAGAACCTATTGGTTTGGCACGTAGTGATGGCAAGAGACCTGATGGTATGACGCTTGTTCCTTGGAGGACAGGGAGGTCGCTTGTGTGGGATGCCACCTGTGTAGATACTCTAGCTGCATCCCACATCCATGCGATCTCTTCTGTGGCGGGTGCAGCGGCTACTAGCGCCGAATAGGCTAAGAGGCGCAAATATGAAAAACTTGACAGTGGTTTCATATTTGTGCCTTTTGGTGTAGAGACCCTGGGGCCGTGGGGCCCGGAGGCTCGAGCGCTTTTTGTAGAGCTATCTAAAAAGGTGATCGAGTCTACCGGGGATCCAAGAGCTGGCAGCTACCTTGGCCAAAGGATTAGCTTGGCCATCCGAAGGGGTAATGCTGCCAGCATCTTGGGTACTATGCCACACTGCAGTGACTTCGATGGGGTTTTAGATTTTATTTAATTTTTATTTTAGTTTTAATTTTAGAATAAATTTAATTTTAATGTAGTATTAGGTAGATATATATATTATGTAAATAGAATAGAAACAATTATGAATAAATAATAACAGAAAATAAAAAAATAAATAAAAAAAATGTTTAAAGCAAATAAATGAATTTATTTATTAAAAAATTAAGCAAATCCCCATTATTGTAGTACAGTTGGATCACTTGGAACTAATAATAGCTAATAATACCTACCATAATGTATGAAGAAGCTAAACTGGCTGTGTTTTATTTAAACTTTCAATAATATAATGTCTATACGTACGAGTTTCAAGTCGAGTCGAGTCGAGTAGAGTAGGTCCTAATTTTTTTTTCTCATACGTAGTAATGAAAAATAGTGTGTCACATGGGGCCAAAATATTTTGGTCTCGGACGGCGTATATTGAACTCCTCGCGAGTCGCGACGCTCAGAATTCTACATTAGAATCCTTCGCTTCTTTCTGAATTCAAAATAACACACAAAATATCCCTTTGGCCCCATGTAATACAAATAACTATTTTTACACTGACGCTTTTTTACGTCGTATCGCGGTAGGTCTCTTTTTTATACCCTTTAGGTAATTTATTACAGGTGAAAAACGAGTTTCTTATTTTTCTTAAACATTTAATCACATCACATCACATCACACTAATATTATAAAGGCGAAAGTTTGTGTGTCTGTCTGTATGTTTGTAACTATTTCACGCAAAAACTACTGAACGGATTTGGCTTAAATTTTGAATGGAGATAGATCATTCCCAGGATTAACACATAGGCTACAATTTATCCCGGAAAAGTAAAGAGTTCCCGCGGCGGACGAAGTCCCGGGCATCGTCTAGTTGATTAATAATTTATAATAAAGCCTCGTGGTATTACATATGTTTTAGATATAGGTACTAGGTAGAGGTAGGTAATGTAGGTAGGTAATATAAACCTACTTATTTTAAGAGTCACGAGGTTAGCTCAGCTAAATTTAGAAAAATCTGAACTTGAATTGTTAAGAATCGCATTGAGGATTTATTTTACAATTTAAATGAGGTAAGATCATAATGTTCATGTTAATCAAATACCGGTTCTTATGCGCAAAATTTGATTAATAATTCATTTTTTTAGTAGGTTGGTAGGTACTAGGTACCTAATACAGATTACAAACATTAATATACTTATACTATATAATATATTAGACGTAAGACTAGAATATCGCTATCCGCTACAATACAGGTCTCAAAAAAATATG
This sequence comes from Oeneis ivallda, assembly GCA_029955525.1. NCBI lineage: Eukaryota > Metazoa > Arthropoda > Insecta > Lepidoptera > Nymphalidae > Oeneis > Oeneis ivallda. The sequence continues at coordinate 7,738,030 of JARPMR010000019.1, forward strand.
ATTTCAATTTAAAATTTGTTCGTTGGTTTGTCCTTCAATCACGCAGCAACGGAGCTATGTAGACATAATCAACGTGATTTTTTGCATGGGACAGAGTGTTAATAGTTTAATAGTAATTTTTATGATGGAAAAACAGAGGGATTTTTAAAAAGCTATTCAATTCCACGCGGACGAAGTCGCGAGCAAAAGGTAGATAAAGTTAAATAATAGCATTGTATAATATTAGTAAGGCGATATGCTGGTAAAATTGGAATACTAGATGATGCATGCGACTTTGTCCACGCGGATTAGGATTTTTGATTCCGCGGGAATTCTTTGATTTTCCGGGATAAAATATAGCCTATGTGCTATTCTTATATATAAACTATTACATTGTGAAGTTTCATCAAAACCCATCCAGTAGTTTTTGCGTGAAAGAGTAACAAACGTCTATCCTCACAAACTTTCGTACATATTTATATCTAACTAACTGATGCCCATTGCCCGTGCATGATGCCGGGTGGTGACGGCAGATCAGAATACAGTTGTCACCACCCCTCCTATTCCCGCGGGTGTCGTACGAGGCGACTAAGGGAATATAACGGAGAACGGGCAGCAGCGTCCTCTGTGCTACTACTACCATCTACTGCGATCACCAACCCGTCTGCCCCGCGTGGTGATTATGGGCAAACCCTCCCCTTGGGAGAGGCCTTTAGTCCAGCAGTGGACTGTTATAGGCTATTGATGAACTGATGCCCGCGACTTCGTCCGTGTGGAGTTAGTTTTTAAAATCCCTCGGGAACTCCTTTATTTTCCGGGATAAAAAGTAGCCTATTTCACTCTCCAGGTCCTCAACTATACCCATGCAAAAATCACGTCGATCTATAGCTCTGTTGCGGCGTGATTGAAGGACAAACTAACAAACCAACAATCAAACACACTTTCGCATTTATAATATTAGTATGATGTTAGTGGGATAGTAATAGTTTAGGAATATGGGAAAAGACAGATGTCCTTATTTTCTGTAATCGACGGCAGTATTATGTAAAATGCCCTAATAAAGACGGATCATGCAGCTATGTAAGTAGTAAGTACCCTAGCTACATAGTTGGCCGGTCATATCCCTATCTGAGGATTGGTTTAAACGCACTCTAGATTATTGATTGACTCGTGCATGCATGCACGTAGGCGTAAAAACTTGTAACACGCTTCAACTGGCGCTTAACTTGTTTATTTATCTCTATTTAAAACAACGAAGCCTTTATCCTATTAGGGGCCGATTTCACCAACGTAAAATAAGTCTTAACCAAGAGTTTTGATATTTTGACAGATTTTCTATGCAAAAAATGTTTGAGTGTCGTGGAACACTCGTTTGGAACGAAGTGCCTTTTAACAGTAAATTAATAATTTAAATACTTAAATAAAATAAAAAATAATAATCTCAAGTTAGGATTCGAACCCCCGAACCGATAGTTTCACTCCTTCGTTTATCCGCTACGCCACCAAAGCTATAATGGAACGTGTGTAATAAACGAAGGCAACAAGTTTTGTGAAAGAAAATTCTTACACTTTTTTTCGCCAAGCCATCCGCCAAACCGCCGAAAAGGAACTTCGTTCCAAAACTGCCGTACTTTGACGTACCTACCGCCGGAAGCCGGAAGAGTTGACGAGATTTTGAGAGGTTTCTAAACTTTATCTGCGTTACAAAAAAAAAATTAGCACGCAGCAGTTAATGTACCTAATGTAAAATTATGATTTATGATACCTGACTCAATAACTACAATGCCATGCAAATTACGTACAAATTACACGAATAAAACATTCATTATTTGAGCAACTTCTTCAATCTATGTTTGAAGCGACGGTGTTGTCCACACGTGGGGTATAATTGCTTCATTATAATTAGCCGAAGACGACAGCGAGTGTTTTTGTTTAATCTGTGACGCGTGGGAAACCGACGGCTGACATTCTCACATCGCGTGTCCGAAGTTCAGTATAGGAACGAAATGTAAACACTGCCGCGATGTGTGGCTTATACAATTATACATGTACACCTATACTTCGATGCCTATACCTACAGAGTTTTCATAGGGTAATGGAATATTTTAAGAAAAGATTGTAAGCATCTTGGTGTTTTCATAAAGAGATGTTTGTGCAATACCTAGATAAGTTTCTTACAGAACGCATCACTTTTTTAAGCTCCACGTGACTGATGTATTCATTCCGCTCACTATCAAACAGAAGGTAGGTAGGTAGATACCTGGGTTCAAATTTTTTCCCACTAGTGCAACTGCGTCTAAATACCTATAACAGTTGTACCTACTACGTGAAAAAAATCCCACTATAGTTCAACGGTTGAACATATTACTTGAACATGCTTGAACTAGTGGGAATGAGTAATGACCCTCTCAAACTAATTTCAAAAATTTTTTAGTTGACAGAACTAGGAGAACCATACCACGAGGGCTGCTTTTCGAACGTGGTGTAAGGTTAACCTACGTTAACCTTACACCACGTAAGGTTAACGTAGGTTAACGTGGAGTTAACCTACGTTACATAAATAATTACCTATTTTGAACTTGTTTTTTGTAAGTTGTAACCTACGTAGTACGTATAGGTAAATTCAAGTTTAAAAAAATATTTATTTGTTTAACGTGTGTTAATTCTAACAAACAACGGTTCGAAATGCAGATTCTGTAAATAAAAATCGGCAAGAAACTGAGCTGTTGCTTTTTTCAGAACAAAATATTAATTGTCCACTTTTTTTTGCTTTTCTTTATTTTGTTCTGAATGGGGCGGCATACTATGTAGCTAATCTACTTGTATTAAGTCAAATGTTAGTAAGTAATTGATTTTGCAGCTTTCTTTAATTTTACCTACATAGATGCTATTCAAATTTTTTTAACGAATGATGTATAATATTATGTATTTGGTACCACTTTAAGTGATTGAGAATAATATATTAAACCAGTGAGAAGATAAATCCTGTTTCCCACATAAAATAATTAAATTCAAATTCATAATAATATTATGGTAAGCTGGTCATTTATACGATATTAATTTGTTTATATTATCATCAGTATTATCGTTACCTAACTGGTTTGATGCTAAACATTTGAAATTCTTGATAACCATCAAGAATTGAAGAATGAAGAAGAAAGATTTCTTTTTGATTCTTTCTTTATTTCATTCACCATTTCTCTGGCAGGTATCACTAAATGCTTTTTAATACTCAAAGACTAAATGTAACCATTCACTCACCCTCTCTCTTGTCCATCTGTCAATCCGTCCGTTTTTCTGTCCGTGTGTCACCACCGATTTTCTCATGAACGGGTAGACCTAGCAAGTTGAAATTTATACCAGATACTGAAGTCTAGTATTAGGTGTATAAAAATCAAGGTCCTGAGTCAACACGATAAAAAGATATGGGCAAATTTAGATTTTTGCGAAAATTTGTACTTAAGTACCAAAAATTACCTTAATTTTAAAATTTTTATTTTTTGGAATTTTCTCTTTACTTCTGCTCCCTCTAAGAACTTGCTTTTAACCAAAATTGACAATTGTAGGTCAATCGGAAGTACCCTATACTATAGGTTTTGGGTCGAAAACCTATATTATGGTAGTTCCCGTTGACCTAGAATCACGAAATTTGGCAAAAAGCAAGATCTTACAGCACAAATAAAGGAAAAATTCCAAAAAATAAAAAAGGTGAAAGTTAAAGGGTGCCCCCCCATACATATAATTAGTTGACGGCAATTAACATAGTCCTCTGAGTTGTATGGGCGCTCATACAATTTAGAGGTCTAGCTTAATTGGCACCAACCTCAAATAATTACCTTATTTGAGGTCGGTGCCAATTAAGCCAATTTTCATTTAATAAATAAAAATTGTGCTATTTTGTGAAAGAAAATAAAAGAAAATATTTATTTTGATATTAAGAATAAACCTCTAAAACCAAAAAATATTATGCTTAAATAAGAAAAAAAATATAAAATTATCGTTTTACTCGAATACTTTTACTTCTTGAGTATGGAACCCTCGGTGCGCGAGTCTGACTCGCACTTGGCCGGTTTTTTAAATCTTCAAGCGTTTGTATGCTGTACTCACGGTGCTCAGATTAGTTACTGTGACTCGTGTTGACAATTTATTATTTAATTATGTAAAAAAGCCAGTCTTAAACCTCGTCTCGCTTATGAAATCTTCTCACACCTTTTAACCTTTTTGATTTTAAATTCACTGCATAATCTCTGTAAATATAGGCTCTCCAACCATACTTTTCTGATTACTTCATGATAGGTCGACCGTTTAACTCGCGTATCGCCTGCGCGGTAAGAAGGGAGCGGGGGCGGGTAACGCTACACACGGAGTCAATAATCCAAAGATTTATCTCGAGATAGACATTGTTGGTAAAGAATTCAGTATTTATTTTTAAGTTTTAACATCTCTTACATCTCCCTCCGCTCCCTTCTTACCGCGCAGGCGATACGCGAGTTAAACGGTCGACCTATACTTACGTTCTATGTCTCAAGAAAGTGATGTATTCAAATGAAATACTTACATATACTGTTGAGGCCAACGGCTTGGCCAGCGAGTCAAGGCCTGGAACACGAGATATAGGGCCCATCAGCTATAACCTGAGTCCAGGGTCGCTGCCCTAAGGGCCTTTCTCCGCGGTCAGATTTGTTCTCGACGTAACTTAATGGTAGGGTTGCACTGACCTTACTTGCCGCAGTCCTCCTCCTTGTATAGGGCCTGAGATTGGTATGATTAGTGGTGATTATGTGGGGTGTGTTGTGGGGTTAAGTGTGCTGTGAACTTCTCAGACCGCTACGGCGCAGCAGGCGGGGAGCCAGCTATGGCCTGCTGAAGGCGCTGGGCTGGCGTGGCACTGTACACTCGGCTTGTCACTAGTTTGGTCCAAAATCTTACACTTCCGCCGATCGCGTTGGCGAGCGAAAACCGGCGGGTTCCAAAGGTTCTTTTGTTACGGACAACACGTTAACAATGGTGCTTATAGCTAGGTCGACACCTAGGCCCCTTAACGGCGCAACAAAGCGTAAAATCAACTAAATCTAGACACTAAAAATAGCAAAAACGTGCGCGAGACGACCGGAATTTTTGTGAATACGTATTAGCTGTCAAAAAGCAAAAGGGAACTTGCCAACCACACCCAAAAACGCGGCAAGTTTTTTCCTTTCAAGTGTCATCTGTCAATTTCATTGCGAGCCAAAGAGGTTGCTGGCGCCATCGACCATGGAACAAGGAATTATGGCGCGAACAATCCCCCCGCCCGTGGGCGTAAGGATTTACGTCCACTTACTAGTAAATAGGTAAACGTGATAAGGAGCAAACGGCTCGCTGCAAGACAGAGTCTCCGACCATTACCTCGGCAACCCTGGGAACCCCATCAGACCCGTAGATCAGCTTAAGAATGCGCCCACGGCGCCAGTATAAAGGCAACAAATTAGGTTCCTTAATCAGCACTAGGTCACCAACTTTGGGTGGATCAGATTTGTCAGCCCACTTAACCCGCTGCTGCAAAAGATGCAAATACTCTAGTGACCAACGGTGCCAAAAACTCTGAGTCATCTGTTGCAGCAGCTCAAACCGGGACAAACGTGAGACCTTCACGTCCCTGAAGGGGTATTCGGGTAGAGCGTTAAGGGGCTGACCAATCAGAAAATGACCGGGAGTTAAGACCTCCAGGTCATTTGGGTCAGATGAGAGGGGACAGAGTGGCCGAGAATTGAGTACAGCCTCAATTTTGCAAAACACGGTGGCGAGTTCTTCAAAGGTTAAAACAGTTTCGCCTATAACGCGCCGGAGATGAGTCTTGGCCACCTTAACCACGGCTTCGAATATTCCACCCCAATGAGGGCAAGCTGGGGGGTCAAACTTCCAGGTTACCCCCATCTTGGACAATGCTGTACTTAATCTAGTCTTATTGCTAGACAGGAATTCGACAATTTCTTTTAAATATCTATCAGTGCCCTTATAATTTGTGCCGCAATCCGTGCGAATCAGGTCAGGCAATCCTCGACGAGAGACAAATCTACCTAGCGTGGCTACAAAGGCTTCAGTGCTTAAGGCACTCACAAGTTCTAAATGTACCGCCTTGGTAGCGAGACATACAAAAACGCAGAGGTAGGCCTTGAGCGATCTGGCATTGCGGAGGTTAGAGCTCTTGATGGCAAACGGGCCAGCAAAATCAGTGCCAACCCCAGCAAAGGGTCGAGTGGCTAGAACGCGGTCGGAGGGCAGATCACCCATCATCGGCTGTGAAGTATTAGCCTTCAAGCGGTAACACGGAATACATTTGAAAGTGACGTTCCGGATGGTGCGTCTCCCTGCCAGAATCCAAAACTCGCGCTGTAAAATAGCCGAGAGTGCATTACAACCAGCGTGGGCATTTTTAAGATGGTAGTGTGTCACTAGCAATTTGACAAAGGTGCCGTCCTTAGGTAGCAAAAGGGGGTGGCGAGCACCATAGGGCAGATTGGAATTCTTGAGGCGTCCTCCAACGCGTAGCATTCCGTTATTGTCCAAAAAAGGGCTTAGGCGAGCAAGGGGGCCCTTCAAAACTAAACCTCTCTTTAGAGTGTCAATCACAGATGAAAAATGCTCCACCTGAACCACACGCACCCAGTAGTTCCGGGCGTCTTGGCGTTCAAGAGGGGAAAGCACAGGACTCAAATTTTTATTTTCTGAATTCCGCCCATTATGGATGAAACGTCGAATCCAACCGGTAACACCAATTAGTTTATCAAGGGAACTGTAACGGTTCAAAAGAAAGTTCAAGTCGGGGATCTGTTTATCCTCAACCACTCCGACTCTTAAGCCCGGCAATACTTCGGGAGCGGAAAACCTATTTTGAGGCCAAGTCGTCTCGGATTGGGATAGCCAACTTGGATCCCACCAAAGGTGATGGTGGACCAGTGAAGAGGCCTCACAGCCGCGGGAGGCGCAATCGGCCGGGTTCAGTTCTCCGGGTACGTGTCTCCAAATCACCGGTACTGCAGAGCTCTGAATTTGGGAGACCCGATTCGCAACAAAGACCTCTAAGTTGTGAGGCGCGGCTCGTAGCCAGCAAAGGACAATCTCACTGTCCGTCCAAGCATAAACATCGGTCAGATCGACCGCAGATGCCAAAGAGGAGCGGACGTGGTTCAAGAGGCGTACCAGAAGGGCGGCGCCAGACAATTCTAATTTCGGGATAGTTAACCGTGACCGAATAGGGGCCACCTTGCTTTTTGCCAAGACGAGATGCGTCGCGACCTCACCGGCGACATCGACAGTCCTCAAATATACCACGGCGGCGTATCCTCGTTCGGAGGCGTCGCAAAACCCGTGGAGACTGGCATGACACCTTCCTGTTGGTAGGAAGCGTCGAGGCATGGAAATTCGGTTAACTTCAGGAAGTGAAGACACAAGGGAGTTCCACTCCTTCAATAACTTCCCAGGGAGTGGTTCGTCCCAACCGAGTTCAGCAATCCAAAGCTTCTGGAGGAAGCATTTAGCCAAAAATATTACGGGAGTGATCCATCCATTGGGATCGAAGGTGCGAGCAACCGTAGACAATACGGAACGCTTAGTCCAGACCTTAGGAGGTGGGTCTAATTTGACCCGGTAGGTGAAAACGTCTTGGACGGGCTGGTACTGTATTCCAAGGACCGTCAGCAAATTGGGATTTTCGGGATTTTCAAAAATATGAGGATCCTGCTGATCCTTTCCCGGAAGATCCTTCAAGACGTGAGGGGAGTTGGACAGCCACTTGCCCAACTCATAACCTCCGGACTTCAGTATTGCAATTAATTCATCGCGAAGAATCAGAGCTTCCTCAACGCTCGAGGCTCCCGTGCAAATATCGTCCATATAGACTGACGATTCCAAGGTGGCTGATGCGCGAGGGTAATTCAGTCGCTCCCGGTTAGCTAGTTCTAACAAGGTCCTGATAGCAATATAGGGGCTTGACTTGAGTCCATAGGTCGTGGTGTTCAATTCAAAGACACGCATTGGCTCATTAGGATTTTCGCGCCACAGAATCATTTGGTATCTCCGATCATCGCGATGTACCATCGACTGTCTAAACATCATCTTGATGTCAGCTACGAAAACAATTTGATGCCGGCGGAAATGCGTGAGGATATCGGAGATATCCTTGATCAGCTTAGGACCGGAGTGCAAGCATTGGTTCAATGTCACCCCGTTGGATGTGGCCGCGGAGCCGTCAAAAACCACTCGAATCTTCCCCCCAGGGGTCTTCAAGACGGCATGGTGGGGTAAGAAGTAGTGCTCGTGTGCGCGCCAATCAAAATTGGATGGTGACATATGCCCCAGGCCCTCATACTCGCGCATAAATTCAACGTACTTGGAGCGGAAGGTGGAGTCGCGCCGCATGCGCCGTTCCATAGACAAGAGCCTCTTTTCCGCCAAGGCCCGCGATTGACCAAGCGGGGGGCGAGAAGCGAGAAAGGGCAAGCGAGTTACAAATCGCCCATCAACACGGCGGCCTGTGTTGTTTTGATAAAACAACTCACATTCAAGGTCAAGAGGGTCAACTCGTGCGGCATGCGGCGGCTCCTCAACTTCCCAAAAGCGCTGGACCACGTCCGACAGCGTCAAGCCGGCTGCTTGCAATTGGTCCAGCACCGGTAGGTCCGAAGACCATAGCACGGGTCCAAAAAAGCTAGAACCGAATATAGTGGACATGGCACATAGGCCGTCCTTCTGCAAAACCCTAATTTCCCCTGACAAGACCAGGCCCAACACGTCGGAACCCAACAAAAGGTCCGTAGGACCGGGTTCAGTCCAGTGGGGGTCAGCTGGGTTTAGGCCTGATGCACAAGACACCGCAGCGTCAGTTATTCGGACCTGCGGTAGGGGACCTAAGATATTGTCAAGGACTGACACCTTGACCAAGACCCTAAGATTGCCCGTAACGGGGCCAAACATTAATTCCGCTTCCCCGGTAGGAGTCGAGGGCTCTATACCCCCGATACCTATCACCCGTCCTGTTCGAGGACTCCAAGGGAGCCCTAGCTCACCCACCAAACGAGAAGAAGCAATACAGCGCTGTGAACCCGAATCCAAAAGGGCGCGAACGATTAAAAATTCACCCTTCGGGTTGAATACCTTCACTGAGACAGTCGGCAAAAGAATGGTCTGACAGACGGACTGCCGGAGATTCAAGGTCTCAGGAGAAGTTGCTGTGGTGGGGGCTAGGGCGGCAACTACCTATTGGTGGTCGTCCTCATCAAACCGGGGAATCTCATATTGAGACTCAGGGGGGACCTCCAAAAGTGAGTGGGACGGACCTCCATTTGGGTAAACCCATGCGTCATCTCGTGGCGGCAGCACGGGCCTAGTCATACGGGCTGAGGTCGGTAGGTCGTAGTACTGCTGTCGACCCGCTCGAGGTGGGCGGCGTTCGAGGCGTGGCCACTCATGAAGCGGAGGTGAATAGCGGGTAGGTCGAACCGTAGACGGGGCCGCCACAAATCTCCCATCAGAACGTCGAGGGGGGTTGGCGCCCCCCTCACGGGGGGGTGAAGCCCCCATAGGCGGGGTCGAAATCCGGACGCGTCGGGATTCATGGCCCTGATCAGGGGACCGACGCAAATAATCCGGGGAGCGATTGGTAAGAGCGCCCCCGCCCGTGCGGGGCGCGACCTCACTCTCCACCCGGCGGCCAACACCATTCTTGTTGGCGCACAAAAGCTCCAGGTGGTTACCCCTACAAATTGGGCATGGCCGTTGCTGTTGGCAGTCCCGTTGCATGTGAGCTCCCAGACAGCTATAGCACCAGTGGCGGTCTCTTGCAATGCCCCTCCGATCCTTGATCCGCTTAGAGAGAAACTGGCAAGAAAGCACCCGGTGGCCTGGACGCCTGCAATAGTTACAGGGGGCGGGTTCAGTGGCAGCAAGTCCAGTGTAAACGGGCATTGGTCTCCGGTCGGAGGCCCTTTTACCAGGGACGCCAGTGTGACCCTTTTCCTTCCTCAGCTGGGCAGGCCGCTCTGGGGTCCTTGAAGGACCAGCAATACTGGAGTTATCAGCCTGCCGGCACTCTTCCTCCAGGAACTTTAAAAGGTCCGAAAAGGGGGGCAGGTAGCTGGCCCCGTCCCCACCATACCTTTGCTCAAAACGCAGTTTCAACTCGGGAGGTAGGCGGGACAACACAATGTGTAATAAAAGGAAGGACCACTGGTCCACGGGAAGCTCTAAACGCTTAAGAGCGTTGCAGGCTACAATCAGTGGATTTAAGAGCGATTCTCTTAAATGAGACACCCCATAGACACGTGGCAGCGCTAGAATTTGTGCCACGTGTGTGTCTGCTAACCGGCGCACGTTGGCATACCGCCGAGTCAGTAGTTCCCGCGCGGTGGTATAACTCTCCTCGGAGAGGTCTAGGTGGCTAACTAAACCCAGAGCCTCTCCCTGCAGGGAAGAGAGTAGATAGGCCAGATACTGGCAGGGAGACAGGTCTCTTCTCGCGTCCACCAGGCTATCAAAGAGGCTGAGAAAGCCTAGCCACTCGCTCAGGTTGCCAGAAAAGTGGGGCAAGTTTATAGTTGGCAACTTGCCCTGTAACACAGGCTGCGTGGTGGGTCTGGTGGGAGACTCAAGAATAGAGCTCATTCTCGCTTCCTTCTTGAGCCTCGCGGCCTCCTCCACCAGACCGTCTGTCAGCTCAAAAAACTGTTCGTAGTCCCGCACTGAGGACTCCAGCGATTCCGGAGGTAGCTCCAATGCCATGAGGTCTCGGAAGGCCCGTTCGACGACCGCCTGCCTGGTCCGCACCTGCTCGCACCGCTGGAGCAGTGCGGATGCCCGGTCCTCCCGGCCTACCAAGGCGTTGGCTGTAGCAGCCCAACGCAGCTCTGATTGAATTTGCACGCTCAATTTTTTGTGGGCTGCCATCTTAGGTAGGTACAAAACAACTTAAATAAAGGTAGTTACAACAAATAGATAACAAAATCAAAACAAAGTTATTTGTTACAAGTTATGTTTCAACTTCAACCAAACAAATTAATAATCAAACAAGAATTACCCACTTTAAACACAAACAAATTACTACTTAAATACTATTTATTAAGAATACAAGAATTATTAACTTTAAAACAAGAATTATTTATTTTAAATACATCAAACAAACTACTTTGTTACCTAACCACGAGGGGTTCTAGCAAACAAACAAAGTATTTGTTGGTTAAAAGTTCCAAAGGATACCAATTAAGCTATCAATAATTTATGTTAAGTCAATCAATAACAGAAATTAAGATAAAAGAAAAATTAAGTTTTTAATTACCCGTACTAAGCCACTAGACTCATACTAGGCACTGCAAATTACAAATTGGCTTGGTAAGTACCTACAATTATCAAATTATATTAATATTAAGTTTATTTATTACAATCTACATCTAACTGTTGGCCAGTTACGGGCCACAAACAACAATTAGATACTATTAATTATTAATCAACAAAAATTAACAAAACAAAATCTCAATAATTGCAATCACTATACAGGCCTACATGTGACAAGGTAGGCTAAGTACTAGTAACTCAATAAGCCTGTGTATTAATAAGTTATAAGGTCCATTAATTTACAATAAATGAGTTAACCCTAGAACGGCCAAGTTAAGTCACAGTAATGCCAAATCTGTCCGCGGAATCAATTTAACCACGCTCTTGGTACCAAATGTTGAGGCCAACGGCTTGGCCAGCGAGTCAAGGCCTGGAACACGAGATATAGGGGCCCATCAGCTATAACCTGAGTCCAGGGTCGCTGCCCTAAGGGCCTTTCTCCGCGGTCAGATTTGTTCTCGACGTAACTTAATGGTAGGGTTGCACTGACCTTACTTGCCGCAGTCCTCCTCCTTGTATAGGGCCTGAGATTGGTATGATTAGTGGTGATTATGTGGGGTGTGTTGTGGGGTTAAGTGTGCTGTGAACTTCTCAGACCGCTACGGCGCAGCAGGCGGGGAGCCAGCTATGGCCTGCTGAAGGCGCTGGGCTGGCGTGGCACTGTACACTCGGCTTGTCACTAGTTTGGTCCAAAATCTTACACTTCCGCCGATCGCGTTGGCGAGCGAAAACCGGCGGGTTCCAAAGGTTCTTTTGTTACGGACAACACGTTAACAATGGTGCTTATAGCTAGGTCGACACCTAGGCCGCTTAACGGCGCAACAAAGCGTAAAATCAACTAAATCTAGACACTAAAAATAGCAAAAACGTGCGCGAGACGACCGGAATTTTTGTGAATACGTATTAGCTGTCAAAAAGCAAAAGGGAACTTGCCAACCACACCCAAAAACGCGGCAAGTTTTTTCCTTTCAAATGTCATCTGTCAATTTCATTGCGAGCCAAAGAGGTTGCTGGCGCCATCGACCATGGAACAAGGAATTATGGCGCGAACATATACCTATATGTATTATGTTTTTATTTATTATATAAAAAATAGTATATCCGTTAAAAGTGTATAATGTATTGTGTCTGTTATTTTAATTTCCGGATTTAATTTATATTTAATTTTATTGAGGAATTAAACACACTAAAGGTGGGATCCTACACACATGACTAAAACTGTAGTAAGCACTTATACTTACATTGATTTAAGAAATTGCAGGGGCCCGACCCAATAGGTTGGGTAATCTACTCATTGAATTATTATGTACTAATGTAGGTATCTACTGGGCTTTAGAAGATTGTAGCATACGCAATTTCCACTTTTGCCGGAATTAAGTACTATAGCCTTATCCCGCCGTGCTTTGGCAGCCCGCACACAGTCAATATTATTGTCAATATTTACGAATATTGTCAATAATATTGCGTGTGTGCGGGGCGTATTGAAGGATTTATCAATATTATTTCATATAAAAAAATATTGACAATATTTTTATTGACAACTAGCTGATGCCCGCGACTTCGTCCGCATGGATTTAGTTTTTAAAAATCCCGCGGGAACTCTTTCATTATCCGAGATAAAAAGTAGCTCTCCCGGTCTGAGGAACCACTACTACATCCATTAATATACCCATGCAAAAAATCGCATCAATCCGCTGTTCTATTGCGACGTGATTGAAGGACAAACTAACAAACAAACACACGTTCGCATTTATAATATCAGTAATGCTTTATTATAAACACTTTTTATAATTGTCAAATTTTTTACCATACTTAACCAAAGACAAAATTACGTTTAGCTGTCATTAACGTTTTGTTATTCCACTGTCATTTGCGTTTTGTTATTCCATGTCAGATGCGTTTTTGTTATACCACGTTTTATAGTGACTTGGCGGAAACGCGGTCGAACGGGATAAAAAGTATCCTATGTCCGTCTCCTGGTTCTAAGCTACCTCTCCACCAATTTTCAGCCAAATCGGTTCATCCGTTCTTGAGTTATAAATAGTGTAACTAACACCACTTTCTTTAATATATACTAGCTGATGCCCGCGACTTCGTCCGCATGGAATAAGTTTTTAAAAATCCTTAAATCGCGGGAACTCTTTCATTATCCGAGATAAAAAGTAGCTCTCCCGGTCTGAGGAACCACTACTACATCCATTACTATACCCATGCAAAAAATCACATCAATCCGCTGTTCTGTTTTTTTTTTTTTTTTTAAAGTATCCTATGTCCGTCTCCTGGTTCTAAGCTACCTCTTCACCAATTTTCAGCCAAATCGGTTCATCCGTTCTTGAGTTATAAATAGTGTAACTAACACCACTTTCTTTTATATTAATATATATATAGCTGCTGGGGCTGATTCACTGACTGATTCACTGATTCATTCACTCACTCATTGATCACCTCTCCTGTAAAATTTTGTATGAAAAAATTTTTTTTCACTGATGGTTTCGTATAGAGGAAAAAAATTCATTCGGAGGAAAAATATGGAGAGAGCTGATGATTGAGGATTTCGGAGACGGGTGAAGAGCACGGCCAGGGTATCGAAGATAGGTGGGGGGTGCTCGAACAAATGTCATTCGAAACCTCATCCAATTCGCAGTGAGCTGAAAAAAAATTCAAAATGGCGGAAAAAAGATGGCCGCCATACAAATTTCGTCGGTGTCTATCTCGGGGAGTATAAAACATGGAAGAATGGTTTCTTGGCAAAAGATGATCAGGACCCAAAGGTCTATTTGATAAATAGAAAAAAATCCAAGATGGCGGATTTTTTTTTCTTCATACAAAATATATGGCGAATATTGAAGGGACTAGAAGCTGAGAACTATGCAACACTTTGATACGGTTCCTTTTCAAAATTTGTTTTTATAGAAGAATTCTCATTCTGACAAATGATGAGATATGCTGATCGAGGATTTGGAAGGTGGGTGAGGAGCACGGCCAGGGTATTGAAGATAGGTGGGGTGTGCTCGAACAAATGTCACTCGAAACCCCATCCAATTCGCAGTGAGCTGAAAAAAAATTCAAAATGGCGGAAAAAAGATGGCCGCCATACAAATTTCGTCGGTGTCTATTTCGGGGAGTATAAAAGATGGAAGAGTGGTTATTTGATAGAAAATGATCAGGACCCGAAGATCTACTTGATGAGTAGAAAAACCGCGGTCCGCTTGCGGGCCGCGCACCCACGCGCCCTACTAGTTAATATATATATAGCTGCTGGGGCTGATTCACTGACTGATTCACTGATTCACTGATTCACTCACTCATTGATCACCTCTCCTGTAAAATTTTGTATGAAAAATTTTTTTTTCACCGATGGTTTCGTATAGAGGACAAAAATTCATTCGGAGGAAAAATATGGAGAGAGCTGATGATTGAGGATTTCGGAGACGGGTGAGGAGCACGGCCAGGGTATTGAAGATAGGTGGGGTGTGCTCGAACAAAAGTCACTCGGAACTTCATCCAATTCGCAGAGAGTTGAAAAAAAATTTCAAAATGGCGGATTCAAGATGGCGGCCATACAAATTTCGTCGGTGTCTATCTCGGAGAGTATAAAAGATGCAAGAGTGCTTCTTTGGCAAAAGATGATCAGGGCCCGAAGGTCTACTTGATGAATAGAAAAAAAAAATCAAGATGGCGGAATTTTTTTTCTCCATACAAAATATATGGCGAATATTGAATAGACTAGAAGCTGAGAACTATGCAAGACTTTGATACGGTTCCTTTTCAAAATTTGTTTTTATAAAAGACTGATATAGAAAGACTTCTCATTCTGACAAATGATGAGATATGATTATTGAGGGTTTGGAAGGTGGGTGAGGAGCACGGCCAGGGTATTGAAGATAGGTGGGAGGTGCTCAAACAAAAAATACTCGAAACCTCATCCAATTGGCAATGAGCTGAAAAAAAATTCAAAATGGCGGATTCAAGATGGCGGCCATACCAATTTCATCGGCATCTATCTCGGAGAGTATAAAAGATGGAAGATTGGTTATTTGATAGAAAATGATCAGGACCTGAAAGTCCACTTGACGATAGAAAAACCGCGGTCCGCTTGCGGGCCGCGCACCCACGCGCCCTACTAGTTAATATATATATAGCTGCTGGGGCTGATTCACTGACTGATTCACTGATTCACTGATTCACTCACTCATTGATCACCTCTCCTATAAAATTTTGTATGAAAAATTTTTTTTTCACCGATGGTTTCGTATAGAGGACAAAAAATCATTCGGAGGAAAAATATGGAGAGAGCTGATGATTGAGGATTTCGGAGACGGGTGAGGAGCACGGCCAGGGTATTGAAGATAGGTGGGGTGTGCTCGAACAAAAGTCACTCGGAACTTCATCCAATTCGCAGAGAGTTGAAAAAAAATTCCAAAATGGCGGATTCAAGATGGCGGCCATACAAATTTCGTCGGTGTCTATCTCGGAGAGTATAAAAGATGCAAGAGTGCTTCTTTGGCAAAAGATGATCAGGGCCCGAAGGTCTACTTGATGAATAGAAAAAAAAATCAAGATGGCGGAATTTTTTTTCTCCATACAAAATATATGGCGAATATTGAATAGACTAGAAGCTGAGAACTATGCAAGACTTTGATACGGTTCCTTTTCAAAATTTGTTTTTATAAAAGACTGATATAGAAAGACTTCTCATTCTGACAAATGATGAGATATGATTATTGAGGGTTTGGAAGGTGGGTGAGGAGCACGGCCAGGGTATTGAAGATAGGTGGGAGGTGCTCAAACAAAAAATACTCGAAACCTCATCCAATTGGCAATGAGCTGAAAAAAAATTCAAAATGGCGGATTCAAGATGGCGGCCATACCAATTTCATCGGCATCTATCTCGGAGAGTATAAAAGATGGAAGATTGGTTATTTGATAGAAAATGATCAGGACCGAAAGTCCACTTGACGATAGAAAAACCGCGGTCCGCTTGCGGGCCGCGCACCCACGCGCCCTACTAGTATATAGATATAGCTGTTCGTGCTGATTCCCTCACTCACTCACTCACTGATTGATCACCTCTCCTGGAAAATTTTGTATGAATTTTTTTTCCACCGATGGTTTCGTATAGAGGACAAAAATTCATTCGGAGGAAAATTATGGAGAGAGCTGATGATTGAGGATTTCGGAGATGGATGAGGAGCACGGCCAGGGTATTGAAGATAGGTGGGGGGTGCTCGAACAAATGTCACTCGAAACCTCATTCAATTGGCAACGAGCTGCGGCAAAAAGATGGCGGCCATACAAATTTCGTCGGTGTCTATCTCGGAGAGTATAAAAGATGGAAGAGTGATTTCCTGGCAAAAGCTGATCAGGACCCAAAGGTCTACTTGACGAACAGAAAAAAAATTCAAGATGGCGGAATTTAGTTTTCAATACAAAATATATGGCGAATATTGAAGAGACTAGAAGCCGGGAATCATGCAAGACTTTGATACGGTTCCTTTTCAAGATTTGTTTTTATTGAAGAATTTTCATTATGACAAATGATGACATATATGATGATCGAGGGTTTGGAAGGTGGGTGAGGAGCACGGCCATGGTAATGAAGATAGGTGGGGGGGTGCTTGAACAAAAGTCACTCGAAACCTCATCCAATTGGCAGTGAGCTGAAAAAAAATCCAAAATGGCGGATTAAAGATGGCGGGCATACAAACTTCAACGGTGTCTATCTCGGAGAGTATAAAAGATGGAAGAGTGGTTTTTTGATAGAAAATGATCAAGACCTAAAAGTCTACTTGCCGAGTAGAAAAACCGCGGTCCGCTTGCGGGCCGCGCACCCACGCGCCCTACTAGTTTATATATATAGATAATATTGACTGTGTCCGGGCTGCCTTAGGCTCTAACACCCAGCGTTATATTTCAGTTCTCCCTAACAATTCAAACTTTCAAATAAAATATTATAATACGCCGCAAATCATGCTTCGAATACTTAGGTGGGTATTAAATTAAACTAAAAATACAAAAGTATGAAATAGTAGGTACTTATTTATTTAAAAAAAAACCAACGATTCCCCTTCCATTTCCATGATAAAATAAACAATAGAAAAAATACCTACTATATTTGTAAGGATGTAATATAACTTAAATATATTATTACTATAATACATAGTACGCACACTAATTAAAATAACGGCTTAAACGGAAACCCGTTTTAAAAGATCAATAAGATTAAAGTGGTATTTAATAATAATTAGAAGAACGTGTTCTAAATAGGCCCTTTATAAGGCTTTGTAACCTCCGAATTTCCACTAAAGGTTAAATTAAATAAATCAAAAATCAATCCGAATAATCCATATTAATATCCCTTGGATTTGAATTTTTATGTCTTATTATGATTATTATTGAATCTCATGTGATATTTCCTTGTGCTGATGACTAGATGATGCCCACGACTTCGTCCGCGTGGATTAAGGTTTTTAATTTCGGGAACTCTGTGATTTTCCGAAAAAAAAAACACATCTAAAACTACTACAACAACTATTACTACAACTACTACTACAATTACTACTATAACTACTACAACTACTACTACAACAATTACTACTACGACTGCTACTACAACTTTATTATTTTTTTCTTTCATAAGAAATAAGATAGATAAATAATCACAAAACATTTGTAATATATCTAAAGACTAAGTGAAAATCTTCAGTAAAAAGACAAAGAATTGTGTATTTCTATACACAATTCTTTGTCTTTTTAGTGAAGATTTTCACTATAGTACAATTATTATAAGGTCTGTGGTACAATTAAAGACACTCATGATGGGGCAAGGCGACAACTATCCGGCAGTGTTTAGCAAAAAATTGATTAAAAATTTAAAATCGAATGTATGTATCGTTTGTCCATAATAAAAACAGTATCGACGATAGTCTACAGAACTAGTTTGCTGCAGCGCTCGCGCACTTAATTGATGGTCATTCTTGTCAGATTGGAACGACAGCAAAAAAATCCCTACATACAACGACAAAGTTTTACAGCAGTGAAATTTTTTTAAATCTTTGACTTGCAAATATTTTATATATTATATCAGGATTTTTTCAATATTTATTGTTATTACCATGTTTGAACCCTCGACGCAAAAAGAGGGGTGTTATAAGTTTGACGTCGATGTTTGTCTGTGTGTCTGTCTGTGTGTGTGTGTGTGTGTGTGTGTGTGTGTGTGTGTGTGTGTATGTCTGTGGTATCGTACCTTTCAAACGGATGGACCGATTTCGATGTGGTTTTTTTAATTTTTTAATTTGAAAGCCAGTTTCCTTACGGTGGGTCTTAGCTATTTTTCCAAAATTTTATTATAAATAAGGAATTTTTAACCCCCGACGCAAAAAGAGGGGTGTTATAAGTTTGACATTAATGTCTCTCTCTCTCTCTCTCTCAGTGTGTGTGTGTGTGTGTGTGTGTTTGTGTGCGTGTGTGTCTGTCTGTCTGTCTCTCTCTCTCTCTCTCTCTCTCTCTCTGTGTGTGTCTGTCTGTGGCATCGTAGCCCTCAAACGGATAGCCCGATTTCGATGCGTTTTTTTTGACGTATGATTACTCGATTAAGTGCTTCACGCGTGCCAGTATAATCGTTAAAATGACAATTAATTGATAACGTCGACCTGATGCTGCAACCAGAATCATACATAGTCCAGCCATAGATTCACATGTCGGAGGTGTTTTAAATTTTTAATTTACGCTTGTAGGATACAGAATATCTACCTACTTGGCTCGGGTATAATAAATGGAATGTGTTAATTGAATTGATTAATATTTTAGTTAGAGGTGGAATCACTTAGATAAGAACTAGTGTGAGTTTATTTTTCGTTGTGCACGGGACGGGCCTTGCAACGGTCTGCTAACTTGTCAATATTGCAAATCGAGCCCATTCGGCATGTTTTTAGCATGCATTCGGCACGCATTCAGCAAGCTTTCAGCACAAATCGCTTTAGGAATACTAAATCATATCAAAACTCTTTGAAAGTTTTCTTCTATGTAGGTATCCTAGAAGCACCTGCATTTAATGAAAGAAACTGATCACAATACCTGCAGTTTTCTTTGCCAATGTTACAATACATAGAACACTATTAATCGTAACATGACTGACTGAATGACAAACACCGCATTGCTATACTGATGAGCCTACTCGCAGACTTGAAATATTTCTTTAGTAACTTTTAGGTGTTTAGGTAGGCTGCAAGGGGTTTTTTTTGTTATTTCACCCTATAGGGGAGAACAGGGATGTTTTGTATACCTAAATCCACGTGGACAACGTAATGGATTTCAGCTAGTCTCAGATAAAGCGTTGATTGACACTCCAGTGATAAAATTCTAAATAGGATGAATCATATCTCTCAATGCCAATGTAAAAATATATTATGTTTTATATATTTGCGTTATCTTTTCTGTTATCGGTACCGACGCAGCCTGTGGTTATCTGTCAAAATTCGCCGCGGCCGGAAACTTAAGCCGTGGGAACGGGTGGCGATCAGTTTTCTCAATAAATCGCGAATGTATATCTTAAATAGTGATAGCGTTAGCTCCAACGCTTTTTAGGGTTCCGTACCCAAAGGGTACCAACGGGACTCTATTACTAAGCCTACGCTGTCCGTCCGTCCGTCTGTCAGCGGGCTGTATCTCGTAAACCATAATAGATAGACAGATGAAATTTTCACATATTATGTATTTCTATTGCCGCTATAACAACAAATAATAAAAAATAAATTAAATTAAAAAAATTAAATTAAAATATTTCCATGGGTACCTACATGGAAATATTTTTATTTAATTTTTTTAACGGAACCCTAAAAGAGCGAGGCCCGACTCGCACTTGGCCGATTTTTTATTCGTCTTTAGGTTCACGAATCGTGTTGGCGTGTCGTTTCTCTTTAGGAGATTTGTTTGGTTTCTTGTTTAGATCTACCTATCTATACTTTGACTGTCTCTGCCCATGTTAAACTCAAAGAGGTTAAATGATTAAACTCATAGGATTAAACGTTCCAAAAATTCTTATGAGGAGGTTGAGGTAGGTTAGAGTAACTCAATGAAAGAGTAACTCAATTACGATTAGATTTATAGATGCTTCATTTAAAAAACACTACCTATTAGTTCATTATGAGTTAGGCATATATATTATTTATTTATAATGAATAATTCATTATTTTTAGAGGTTCTCATTATACTAATTTCATAATACATATACATCAGGTGATTATCTACTGATTAAAGTAGTAGGAGATAATCTGTTACACAAGCTATTATAATAAATAAAAACCGCTTAATAATTGATGTTTACCTTCATTATTAAGCTGGGTATAGTTCAAACTTCAAAGTCAGTGATCAAATATTCAATTCATCAATTCATCGGTAGTCCACTACCAGGACACGGTTCGCCTCCCATAACACCGATATAAATGTATTAACGTCCCGTCCCATAACGAATCATTTTTATGTCTATACATATTATTAAGCTATTGCATAGCTTTTATCGCGGGCTTTGAACTAAGACAAACAGTTTGAGCGCGGCGACCGTATGAAGAAATTCCGTAACGAAAAACCTAACACCGTCGTTCAGTAAGCGTTCAACATTTTAGAGGTTCTCAAGTAGCTCTATTTGGCGCAGTGGGCGGGCGGCCGCTTTCTTTGTATGATGTCGCAGGTTCGAATTTCACTCGCGAAGTAGTGACAGTTCGCTTTTCTTGTTTGTTTGTTCTTTATTTTTTTTTTGCATAATTTTTATTATGCAAAAAAATTTTGCATAAATATTATAATTGCATAAGTTGATAAAAAATGCTATGCAATAGCTTTACCGCGGCAGTCCCCGAGTGCCACTTAATTTTGTTTTTTTGTTTATTACATCTATTGTACCTACCATCTCTTGTATACTACTAGTGTATAATGCAATAAATAAATTCTGATTCTGATTCTGATTCTGATACGCTTTAGGTAGGTATGTAATGTAATGTAAGGATAAATATTCCCTTTGAAAAATTCTTTTAAAACAATATCTTTTTCTTAATGAAATATTGACCTTATTTCTGTGTCTTCTCGAGGTTCAATCCGCTACCAACGTTTGAGATTTAAATATGTATACCTGCGCTAGGCGGCACGGGGTAATTATAATGAAAAGCTTCTTTAGTAGACATGTTATCCGAGTAACGTGTCATTATCTTTTGATGATGCGTGCACAAAGAATGAAGATCCGTTCAATTTTGAGGCTCAATTTATTGGGAGACACTAATTACAACGGCTACAGTGGACGGCTACGGTTTGGATGCGTTCTCACGTGAGCTTGCAGCATCATAATTATAATTTAATGGGTAGGTACCTGAAGAGAGATGTTTGAAGTCCCGATTCGAGTCAATTCTATATTAGGACTCATATCTACTCAGTTTGAATTCGTTTTGGGTAAGTGAAATAAGATAGTGATTACCGTTGCTAGTGATGAGCTACTTAAAAAATACTGTCTACTAAAAAATACATATACTTAAGTTAAGTTGGTATACAGCAATTATATTGTATAAATATATAGTAATAGGCATAGTTATCGATCTGGCTAACTAATTAGTTAGCCAGATCGTCAGACGGGGGATAAACCCATATGATAGGTATATTTACACTATTATCTTCGAATGAAACAACTCGTATTGTAATACCTACCTAACTTCACTTGAAAAGTTCGTTTGATCACATACTTACAAGTGAAATTTTAATAACTGGAGTAGATATCTTGTATTGTAGGTATTGAGTGTCGGTAGCAATCATTGTCTTGAATGTCTTGAACTAAAATATAGACACCTACTTACTTACGACTTACGACATATTGTATTACAATAACATTGATTAATATCATTTGACGACGCTAATGTAACTGTAATGTAACTTAACAGAAACTAATTAGCGTAGGTGTTATACAATAGTATACCTAATGATATGTTATTTGGATATATTAATACACATAATATACAATATAATAATTATTACGTTACGTTCCCTCAAATATGGTTGAGCGAAGCAATGGCTGGGTCATGCGTCATGCTCGTGAACGGGTGCCACCGGCGGGAATGGGGCTACTTTATGTCTGCCCATCTTAAGATAGAAGTTAGTCTGTATGCATTTTTGTAACTTTCCTCATTGTGGAAACACTGCATATATAGCATAGTATTTACTGTATTGTAAATCTGTTTTGAAAAGAGCAACCGCCGAGTTTCTTGCTGGTTCTTCTCGGCAGGAAAGGCATTCCGAACCAGTGGTAGATTCATTGACTATTCAAAAGCACTTGTAAAAGTTTATTTGAATAAAAAATATTTCTATTCTATTCTATTCTATTCTTTTCTATTCTATTAGGTATTATAATGAAGTAGTTACGACGTATGTTTTTAAAAATATAATATAATGTAGGGTGAAATACCCAGTGTCCGGCCTCCTAAAGTATCTGTAATTACATAACTCACTATAAGCTCTACAGAGGAATCAGTGTACAAGTTTTTTTAAGTTGTGAATATACTCAAACATACATATAGAATACATACAGAAATATATTCTGCTACTGCTAATGGCTGCCAATTTTTATAAAAAAAAGTATATTTAAGCTATTGCATAGCTTTTATCGCGGGCTTTGAACTAGGACAAACAGTTTGAGCGCGGCGGCTGAATCAAGAAATTCCGTAACGAAAAAAAACCTAACACCGTCGTTCAGTAAGCGTTCAACATTTTAGAGGTTCACATTTAGCTCTGTTTGGCGCAGTGGGCGAGCGGCCGCTTTCTTTAGATGTCGCAGGTTCGAATCTCACTCGGTTGGATCGTCGGTCGGACAGTGCGGTTTTCTTGTTTGTTTGTTTTCTAATTATTTTTTGCATAATTTTTAGTATGCAAATTTAGTGCCCGACCACTTCATGTCCAGTTTCCAGCCGCCTTTACAAAGCTAGCGGCCGAACAGTAGGTACTAACAACTAACACCAGTAAAAATGTCCAGTGAACGACCTATATAAGCTTTTAGTAAATTTGGATAAGAGTCAACTTACAATAGAATGTTGCTAAATTTTTCTAGCAAGTAACGTAGATTCTTAACTAGTTACGTTCTTTAATTGACTCTACTCGAGCTTTTTATGGTGTAAGTAATAATGCTATGATAAAATGAAAACACGAACATTATGTATTAAGCAAGCAATTTTTATAGTGTCTTTATACATTTATTTAAATGTATAAAGTTTCGAGATAGACCCTATCCATTTATAAAAGAATCATCAAAATCGGACGAATCTGCGAAAAGCTATTCGTGATCATACGTTAAAAAATAAAGGTCCCTATAGTATGCGACGCATGAAGAGCTTATCTCCAGTTTTTTCGTCGGTTGAAAAGAAAACATACTTTAAATACCATTAAGAGTAGGTACTTATACAACATTTAGATTTATAGTTTTTAGTGATTTTGAAAATTCTAATATTCTCAAATAAAAACCGACTGAAAGCCTATTCAAAGCTTATCAATGTAGCGTAACCAAGAAACCTTGTTTTGGAAATCAAAACAGTCACACTAGTCTCATAAATTTTTATCGTGGATACTGACCGGAGACTAGTACTAAGTATACCGAGTTATCCGGCCGCTAAGTTTCGTTAAGAGCCGGCTTACTAGGCAGTACTAGCAGTTTCCGGGCACCGTATTCTTATAGAAGATTTGTTACCCAAAATATTTAAGTAAAGATAATAATACTGATTATTTTGACGGCTAAATACTGGCCATGAGATGAACTCGAAATTAAGAGAGACATTATCAATAAAATTATACTTCACAGAGTGCTTACGTTTAATAAAATACAATAAATCAATTCCATCCTCAAAGCCAGTGCCCGTCTGGGGTAGGCCGAATACTTGAAGTAGCCTTTTATTGCTCCAGTACACCGGCCTCTGATTTTTTATATAACGGCAAATTGCAATTTAACGCATATTTTACCTTAAAACCAAGTAAATAGACATCTTTGTATCACAAAACTCAAATCTTTTATAAGTATTGATTAAAAGAACTAGAGCTCGCCTCTGAAAATCACCTCTCCGCTATTTTTTCTTTATGGAACGTGGCATGCTCTCACCTCTGCTTTCAAATTCGAACTAAAACCCTAATATTTATTACTAACGTCACATGTCTTTGCGTCAGTTGTACATAATTGAAAAATATCGCATATAGGCCCAAAATCTCAAGAGCATTCCTATTTTATTTAAAAATGATGTCGTACGGACGAACACTGGTGGGGGCCGGTGCATTGGACAGATTACCCTAGTAGTTGTAAAAATATATTAAGGTAGTTTATATTCAATATAGGTATAATATTATGTTTGGTTAGTAAAATATCCTTAGTCGATAAATAACTACCTATTTGAATTTAGTACTTGTCCTTCCTAATCTATACTCGTATTTGATACATTAATATAAGTAAAGAATAATAAGTACCTGTCTGTGTGACTAACCGGGGCAGTTTTGCCAGGGCAAGAAACTTGATATCTTGACAATACGTCCCTTTGTTGAGAAATGGTTTTTTGGAAATTCTAAAGGAAGAAAAATCAGCAACTTTCTAAGTTCTGTCTATAAAAATTGTTTTGAAGTTGCCGGCATCAGCTTCTATCGTAGGTAATTTATAAAACGAAGTCGTATATTACAATTATTATTATATAAGTATAATAGGCTTTTCTTAAGATGATAGATAGGTATGTCTATGTAACTAAAGTCAAAATTAGCTACTTACTTGCATTATGACTTTCGTTGTTTAAATTTATGTTAAGGTACTTCCAAACCAGATTATGTTGCATTATATATAGGTATCACCGCATAATTGGTATATAATCTAGCCGCCTCTTAAGTAGCTTTACTGTCTGATCTAAAGTACCAAATGAATTGGCTCTATTATCCTGCTAAGTATAAAATCATATTGTTTGATTCGATATAACTTTTAGAGCATTGCTCCGTAACTTGGTCGTGTAAAGTGGTAGGCAGTGGGGGGCGGACATGCAAATGGCAGGGCTATACTTGGCCGTCCGCGACCGTGGGAAAACTATCGCCTGTGGCGAGCGTGCGCAGGGACGGACTTGGCTTGAACATGATTTTATCAAAATACTTAACTACTTAGATATTCTTACTAATATTATAATTCATTTGAAAGTGTGTTTATTTGGGACTTCAGTTGTGTACTCCAGTTCTAATTAAAAAAAGAGTGCTGAAAAAGATGATTTCCTGTTTTGACCTAACGCCGGAGCTTTCGAATAGCAAAAGATTAATCAGGGCCTTAGAAGCAGTGATAGCCTAGTGGTTAGGACTGTGGTTCCTATTCGGGGGGTCGCAGGTTCGATCCCGAGTACGCACCTCTGACTTTTCGGAGTCAAGTGAGTTAAAGCAATTAAATATCACGTGCTTCAACGGTGAAGGAAAACATCGTGAGGAAACCTGCACACCTGAGAGTTCTTCATAATATTCTTTTAGGTGTGTGAAGTCCGCCAATTCGCAATGGGCCAGCGTGGTGGACTATGGCCTATAACCCTTCTCTGAGAGGAGACCTGCGCTCAGTAGTGAGCCGTTGATGGGTTGCTAATGATGATGATATAAAACAGGGCCTTATATCTAGTCTATTCGTACCTACATAATTAGGCGGTCAGTCCAAAACAAGGCCAGGGGCGGCAGGCTGTCAGGGGCGCCCTTCGTCTTCGTAGCCTCAGCCCGCTTAGCTTTTTAATAAATTTATTTTTTAACACGTGGATGAAGCTGCAGGCTTTCCTAAATCCAAGTATTTAACGAATTATTATGTAGATAAAATGAAAAAACGCCATATTATAGAAATACTATGGCGTTTTTCATTTTCAAAACTATTGTCTTTTTTAGTACTCTATGGGTCAACTAAACCTATAAGTCCAGCGCACCAAATCTAAAAATACTTCTAAAAAAACTTCTTCAAATTACAAACCATCCTACGGTCCTGTACCGAGCGTAGGAGGCTTTGACCTGAGACGCGATGCAACAAAAAATCTACAGTACCTATAGAGGTATGTATTAATAATACTATAATGGTGTTCAGAGTCCGGCCCCAGCAGCTCGTGCAACCGCGGGCGCGTGACGGCGGCGACGGCGCGCGCCTCGCTCACGACGCTCGACGCTCGACGGCCGATGCTCTGACGTGGGACTGACGCAACCGAATCCGCGACTTATCTTGCGAAATAATATAGTCCGGGAGGAATCGGCGCATGCGTATCGAAAACTATTCCACCTCAATTTTTTTATGCGATCCTCTTCAAATGGCCCTCCTAATTATATAAATGCATGTTGCCAGGGCGCCACCTGGTGCCATATTGTTTAAACCGAAATTGTTTAAACAATTGCAAGGAATTGTTATTTTTCAACCGGACAAATTTTTTTTATATTCTTTATTGAAATACCAATAAAAAAGGTCCTATGACTTTTCACGATAAAGTTAATATTTTTAAAGATATGAATTTTTAAAGGTTCGAAAAATCTCAAATTTGGGTACTTTCGACCTATGAAAAATATATTAAAAAAAAACATAATGTTTTAGTAATATTTTTTTTTAATTCTCTATCCGATAGTTAATAATATTGTTAATAGAGATTTAAAAAAATTTCATTGTTTATATCTTTTTTTTAATTGTTAATTTCGCGCGCTCACAAGTATGCGTCGCTTATAGTCTAGATTTCCTTACTTGAGTATTCAGATAAACAAACACCTCTTGATATAAATATCACTTATTTACACTCCAACCACACATTTTGAACTGTGTTTAACTGTCTAGATCTGTTCATTAAACACATTCGTTACGATTTACACTTGAATGTTTAGAAAAAACATTCAAATGAATTGAATAATAGTTATTTATGCAACTGTTGTATAATAAGGGGTATTAAAACACGAATGCGGGTTTATCACACGAGGCGTAGCCGAGTGTGATAATAGTATCACACATGTGAATCATATGTGTGTCATAGTATCACATGAGTGTGATACTATTATCACACTCGGCTACGCCTCGTGTGATAAACCCACATTCGTGTTTTAATAGTATTTACTGTATTGTAAATTTGTTTTGAAAAGTTGAAAAGAGCAACCGCCGAGTTTCTTGCTGGTTCTTCTCGGCAGGAAAGGCATTCCGAACCAGTGGTAGATTCCTTGACTATTCAAAAGCACTTGTAAAAGTTTATTTGAATAAAAAATATTTCTATTCTATTCTATTCTATAATACCCCTTATTATACAACAGTTGCATAAATAACTATAATTCAATTCATTTGAATGTTTTTTCTAAACATTCAAGTGTAAATCGTAACGAATGTGTTTAATGAACAGATCTAGACAGTTAAACATAGTTCAAAATGTGTGGTTGGTGTGTAAATAAGTGATATTTATATCAAGAGGTGTTTGTTTACCCGAATACTCAAGTAAGGAAATCTAGACTATAAGCGACGCATACTTGTGAGCGCGCGAAATTAACAATTAAAAAAAAGATATAAACAATGAATTTTTTTTAAATCTCTATTAACAATATTATTAACTATCGGATAGAGAATTAAAAAAAATATTACTAAAACATTATGTTTTTTTTTAATATATTTTTCATAGGTCGAAAGTACCCAAATTTGAGATTTTTCGAACCTTTAAAAATTCATATCTTTAAAAATATTAACTTTATCGTGAAAAGTCATAGGACCTTTTTTATTGGTATTTTAATAAAGAATATAAAAAAAATTTGTCCGGTTGAAAAATAATAATTCCTTGCAATTGTTTAAACAATTTCGGTTTAAATAATATGGCACCAGGTGGCGCCCTGGCAACATGCATTTATATAATTAGGAGGGCCATTGGAAGAGGATCGCATAAAAAAATTGAGGTGGAATAGTTTTCGGTACGCATGCGCCGATTCCTCCCGGACTAATAATTATATGAGCTGTTTAGCATAAGCCATTATTATTTTTAACCGACTTCAAAAAAGGAGAAGGTTCTCAATTCGTCGGAATCTTTTTTTTAAAGCTATTACATAGCTTTTATCGCGGGCTTTGAACTAGGACAAACAGTTTGAGCGCGGCGACCGAATCAAGAAATTCCGTAACGAAAAAAAACCTAACACCGTCGTTCAGTAAGCGTTCAACATTTTAGAAGTTCTCAAGTAGCTCTATTTGGCGCAGTGGGCGAGCGGCCGCTTTCGAGCGCCGATATCGCAAGTTCGAATCTCACTCGCGAAGTAGTGACAGTTCGCTTTTCTTGTTTGTTTGTTTTTTAATTTTTTTTGCATAATTTTTTATTATGCAAAAATAAAATATTACATATAAATATTATAATTGCATAAGTTGATAAAAAATGCTATGCAATAGCTTTACCGCGGCAGTCCCCGAGTGCCACTTAATTTTTTTTTAATTTATTTTTTATGTAGGTATGTTCACCGATTAGGTACTCGAAGACACCTGAACCGATTTGGAAAATTCTTTTTTTGTTTGAAAGGGTCTTCCCAGGTGGTCGCATTGAAATTTTATCGAAATCGGTCTTAAAATATCAACAATAAATTACTTATATACTTTGTACTTATATATTTATATTATAACTTTTGAACGGGCTAAACTTGTCTAATTTTTGTAACTGAAATTATGAAACCCTGGCATATTGATTGCGTAAGTAATTAGTAATCACTCCTAACTATTTTCAGGTTTTTTCGAAATTATACTAATGAATATACCTTAAAAGTAATAGAAAAAATAAATAAAGTTTTATCCTTATTTATTTTATCAGGACAGGAAAGGAAGGGAATAAAAAGGATTTAGGTATATTTTTTCACTTTAAAGTTGTCTTATTGTGCTACTAATATTATAAAAGCACAAGTGTTTTTGTTTGATGGTTTGTTGGTTTGTCCTTTAATGACGCAGTAATTTGGAGCAACGGATCAACGGGATTTTTTGCATGAGCGTATCAAGAACTATGAAAGTGGCGTAGAATTCCGGAAAAACATCCCGCGGGATTTTCAAACATTTAACTCTTCATGGACGAAGTCTCGGGTAAAAGTTGAATGAAATTACTAAGTACCGTTAAATATTTTTTTACTCACCTTTAATTTTATTCAGTTATGCAGTTATGCTAATTAAAAATAATTTTTTTTTTTCATATCCGTAGCATAGCACGTAATAGCATGTTACAAGGTGTTTTAAAAGTGCTGTCTTTCAAATCTCTGGTCTGACAAGCAATGCATTAAAATATACTGAACGTGCATCTTCAGATCAGACACACTTCAAAGTAAAAAGTTTATATAAAATGAAAAACGTGATGTCTAATGTCTTTGGACCATACACGTTATTTTACTTACCGTTTGGAGTACATATTTTCACTTTTGTAAACTTGAAATTAATGTACTTATCCTATGAATTTTGAAGACTATAATAAATTAATTCCTGCGTTTTTATTCTGTTACATTCACACGATCTTCCGATTCTTTACACGATCATTACAATATTTTTATTACTCTTAGGTACAAGTCAACGGGTAACTAGTAACACTCAGATACTTATTGGTTAATGTTCGATAGAGTAATTTTTTTTGATTTAATTAAAATTTTACCATGTTAGGTACTAAAGTTACCAATGAAATCTGTTTGCAAAAACTTCACGTAGGTATTATTTAAAATAAAACTAGTGGTACTTACATTGCAGCAAAATAAAATTCACGCTTTGAAGTTTTGCGGACATCTTAAAATTACAGTTAAATCAACTATCTACTCAAATGATATTTATTTTATTGCTCATATTGAATTTTAAGATCGTATCTATTCTCTTATTTCCTTATAATATTGTAACAATAGCACAGAAAGTATTATTGTTACGTTGATATACCTAAATAAAGCTTTGATTCGATCGAGGGTTACGTAAAATTGGTAGCAGATTGAAATCTCTAGCTCAGCTTTTACTTTTTTGGCTGTTTCTTTTATGTTTCACCACGATTTATTTGAAGAGACTCATTGTTTACACATAAAATTGACTTGCGTAAACTTAACAGACGGTAATATTGTAATATCACTCCAATAATTTTTAAGTTTTATTTGCAAGCTTTATCTTGCAAGCGCAATCTGCGTTCGCAACTTTTTTTACTCTACCAAATAAAATAAAGTAGATAAATTACACCGTTCGTAAATAAACACGGAGAACTTTGCCGAAAACTGGTTGCCAAAGACGACTAAACCATAAAATAATGTCAGTAAACAGGAGACCGCGTACCGCCAAGCGCCGTGTAGGACGCCCTCCAGCTCGCTGGACCGATGACCTAAGATGGTGGCGGGAAGCGGTTGGATGAGGAAAGCGGAGGACCGTATTTGGTGGCGCGCTTTCGGAAAGGCCTATGTCCAGCAGTGGATGAATACAGGCTGATGGATTGGATTTTATTGGAAACATGAAAAGTGATCTTTCCGTGAACAGCCTATTTTATCAATCGCTGAATAATGTTTGATTGAGGAATTGATTTCACATTTTGACAGTTTTTGTCAAGGATGGATGTAGTAGCACGTATTTTTTGTGAGTAATGTCTTGGTTTTTGAAGTTTTTATTTGGCGATTGAGTAATAGCTAAATAAGTCCTTAATCTCTATTCTTAATGTTTTTACTTGAAAAATTACACTAATGTTGCTCATTAACCGACTTCAAAAAAGGAGAAGGTTCTCAATTCGTCGGAATCTTTTTTTGTATGTTCACCGATTACTCGAAGACGCCTGAACCGATTTGGAAAATTCTTTTTTGTTTGAAAGGGTATACTTCCCAGGTGGTCTCATTTAAATTTTATCTAAATCGGTCGAGCGGTTTTTAAAATATCAACCATAAATTATATACATACTTTGTAATGGCGCGAGCGTTTGAAGTAGGTTTTTTAAAAAATATTTTTTTATATTAAATTATTTAGTGTTAAATCAGTATCTTTAGAAGCTATTACTTTGAAACCAAAACAACAGCGAGATGTACTTACCCATCGTGTTGTTTTGTTACACTTAAATCAAATATCTCACGGCCATAACTAAATACAAATTGCGGGCTACAGTCCGAATCGTTTTCACCGCCGCGCCGCTTCCCACGGCCGCGCACGCAACGACACCCAATTACAATGGACCGGACTAATAAAGATGGAAACACATTTTTAACACGCAACGCGATTTTGGTTTGGTGGAAGGCCGTACCTCGTAACTATCACCCTACCGTCAAAGACGTGCTGCTTTGCGTTACGAATTACGATGGCATATAGAAACTGATTATCAAGAAGGAGCCACGATCCTCAGTAATGAGGAAGCGACGCAAGGAGGAGGATAGAAACTGATTATACAAGTAAGCCCTAATAACTTCCTAAGCTGCATTGTCAATAACTAAAAGGTGAATCGAAGATCGCAGTAAAGGGCTATCTTATCATGATTCATAAAAAAATGTACTTAAGTAGGTACGACGAACTGCTGTATTAGTAGGTATCTCTCAAAGACCAGACAACGAATGAACCGATCTGGCTGAAATTTGGAATGGAGATAGCATATACCCAGGATTAACACATAGGATAAATTTTATCCCGAAAAATTAAATAGTACCCACGGGAATTAAAAAACATTCGAAGACGAGAAGTCGTGGGCATCATCTAAGCGTGAATGGAGGATTGCGTGTAAAGTATGTTTCCTCCATTACAACGAACCGGGCTAATACTGGGCGCGCGTGCGTTCACCAAGACAGTAATCGCTATCTTAACTAATAAGGGGCTGAAAAAAGCTTTAAAATGTTACGGCCACCATATAAGAGCGGCTGTCGTTTTTGTTTTTGGTGTGGTTTAATTAATGTTCGATAACTACTAAAATGGTACCGCTTATTAATATAGGACCTTGCACTTACGAAATTATCGTTTTTGTTGCTCGTAATTTAGAACTTAATCTTGTTTTTTCTTTTGATTCGTTCTTTTAATCGAGTGTATTTAAATCGCATATTCAGAACATTGTATGCACTAGATATATTATTATATGAGCTGATGCCCGTTTTGTCAGCGTGGAGCTTTTAAAAATAACACTTTTAATGTTTGTTTTTAACCCCCGACGCAAAAAGAGAGGGGTGTTATAAGTTTAACGTGTCTGTCTGTGTATCTGTGTATCTGTGTATCTGTGTATCTGTCTGTGGTAGCGTAGCTGCCAAACGTATGAACCGATTTTCGTTTAGTTTTTTTTGTGTCATAGATAATCTTGGATAAAAAGTGGCTTATGTAATCAAATACCATCAATATACCCATGTAAAAAACACGTCGATCAGTTGCTCCGTTTGAAATAGGTACATATAAATTCCTGAATCATTATCATTATATTAAGACTCGCTTTTGCCCGCGGCTTCGCTCACGTCAAGTTCGATTTTTCAAACCCCTATTTTACCGCCTTAGGGGTAGAATTTTCAAAAATCCTTTCTTTGCGGTTGTCTACGTCATAATAGCTAAGTACCTGTACCTAAGCGAAATTTCAGCGCTATCCGTCCAATAGTTTGAGCTGTGCGTTGATAGATCAGTCAGTCATTCAATCAGTCAGTCACCTTTTCCTTTTATATAGTATTTAAAGATTATCAAGGAGTTTTCTGGTGTTTAAAGAAACCTAAATCCACGCCAATGTAGTGGCGGCCATCAGCTAGTCCAGAACAATTCCTATCGCACAGACCTCAATCAACTCCCATTAAAATAACCATGACCATTTAACAATTTATTATAGTGCCGCTCAGCGAGTGATTTCACAAGCCTATGCTACAGTATCCACACGTTAAATTGCAACTTAACTTTGTAGCTGTATTCCGTTTGGGCCATCAATACAGCAATTTTCTGTTATAGCTGTAATAACCATATTTACTCTCCATGTTAATAGCGCAATAAAACAAAAG
Source organism: Oeneis ivallda (assembly GCA_029955525.1). Lineage (NCBI taxonomy): Eukaryota > Metazoa > Arthropoda > Insecta > Lepidoptera > Nymphalidae > Oeneis > Oeneis ivallda. Next base: position 7,771,300 of record JARPMR010000019.1, read on the forward strand.
TTAGAAAAGTTAAATACGCCAGGAAAGGTTAACTGCCTCGTCTCTTTTCGTTCTGGTCTCCTTTATTGTGATTGGCACGCTATGCACATATTTGTATCACCTTAGAGTAATAACGCCTAGACCGATAGTTTCATACAACGAGAACGGCTTAACGGGTGTAAGAACTATGTGTGCTAAGAGCTTTGAGTATATAGTGTTGGTTATATACTCAAAGGCTAAGAGGCGTCTTTTATTTACTACGTACACTTAAAAGACGAATCAATAATTCAGTAGACTAAAATGACAGTTGCTAATGTCACTTTGTAAAATAATATTGCCATATTTATTGTATAATAGTGATGTTCTAGTTCAGTAGGTAGTGATAGCTGTAGTACTGTAGGTACTATTACATTTCATTTTATAAATCTCATAAGATCACATAATATGTAATAGAAATAGTAATAAAGGTCACCTTTTTAAAACTGTAATAAAGAAAGCACGAACAGAAATATTTAAAATCTATTTTTAGTACTAAAAGTTGTTTTATTTCCTCAGTATAGGCCGACAAAGACGAGATCACATTTTCGATAAGATCATAATTGCTATTCAAAATGTTTTTGTATCAATTATAATACCTAAACACAATTTGAGAATTTTCTTAGTAAATAAAAAAATAAGTGTACACGACGTAATGAGTAAGTGATTGATGTGGATCCTTTAGTCACAACACTATTTTATTTTCATCAGAAACTGACAACACTGTAAATGTCAATTCTGTCTACTGAATTATTGATTCTACTTTAGTGTGCATACTGATAGGCGTAACTAGCCTTTAAAGGCTACCATGAAAGGGTTTATTTTCGCTCGCCGACACGTGCATGCCAATAGCCGTAACTAGCCTTTAAACTTAAAGGCTACCATGAAATGGCTACACTCCGCGCGCGGCTATTGCCTTTCTATGCTTTATAATTCAATGTGTATCACGATATGGGAGCATTATTTACTAACTCGTGCTAGAGTTTTCGCTCTCGATCTCGGTACTTTTACCCAAAAGCTACTAAAACGTTCAAAGTTTAAACTGAATTTGCTTTGCACTGCAAGCGTCAGAGTGATTTTTATAGCTAAAGTTGAAACAATTCTGCAGCACCGGGAGACCTCGCTTTTGGCTGCAAGTGAAAGGGCGATGTATTTCAGTCAAAGTACGAGTACCTATGAAACAATAAAGTTTCTGCAGCGCCGAGCGACTTAGCTTTGCATTGCAAGTGACTAAAGCGACGTATTGTGGTCAAAGTATAAAACAACAATTTACTTATTTGTTTCTGCAGCGCCGAGAAACCTCGCTTTTCGCTGTAAGTGAAAGGGCGATGTATTTCAGTCAAAGTACCTATGAAACACTAAAGTTTCTGCAGCGCCGAGCGACTTAGCTTTGCATTGACGCGATGTATTGTGGTCAAATTATATTAATTTTTTCTGCAGCGCTAAGTGAATTTTCTTTGCATTGCAAATGCCACAGCGATATATTGTGGTCAAAGCAAGAAGTTGGGTAGGTATTTAAGCTTTTTGAGTCAAAGATATCAACAATTTGATTATTCCTGTAACGCCGAGCGATGTCACCAAATCATGACTAGCTGCGCAGAACGAATTCGCTTTGAGCTGCAGTTTTTACAAAGTAAGAGAAGGGTGGAAAAGTTTATTTTCTGATAGTGATTTCTTCCAGCTCCTCTAGATTGCACGGTGAAATTACTTAGGTTAGGGGTAACGTTAGATTTTAGATGCATTTTTAATCGACTTCAAAAAAGGAGGAGGTTCTCAATTCGTCGGAATCTTTTTTTTTTAATGTAGGTATGTTCACCGATTACTCGAAGACGCCGGAACCGATTTGGAAAATTCTTTTTTTTTGTTTTAAAGGGTATACTTCCCAGGTGGTCCCATTAAAATTTTATCGAAATCGGTCGAGCGGTTTTAAAAATATCAACACTAAATTATTTATACTTTGTAGTGGCGCGGGCGTTCGAAGTCGGTTCTTAGGGTTCCGTAGCCAAAGGGTGCCAACGGAACCCTATTACTAAGCCTCCGCTATATCCGTCTGTCCGTCCGTCCGAGCACGGCGGTGTCCTCAGCACCGTCGGCTACGTCGGTACCGTCTTACTCTTCGGTTCTTCGCCTGCCCAGGAAGTCGGAGCCGGTACACATCCCGGCAGCTAGTGGCCCTGTACTGGCATTCTACCCGGCCTCGGACCACCAGGACAAACTGAAAACTGCTGAGGACACCAAGGCTGAGTTAAAGCGCGCCATAAAGCCGCAGGCCATTGATGTGCAGGTGGACCGCGTGCGCAAAGTGGGCAACGCAGGAGTGGTAGTGCAAACTAGGACGCCTTCGGGAGCAGAGAGGCTGCGTAGTGCCGCTCCACCGTCGCTTCGGGTAGCGGAGCCACAGAAGAGGCTACCGCGGCTCTGCCTGCGTAATTTGGATGGCGACTCCTCGGAGGATGAGATTATTGGAGCCATTATGGAACAGAACCTGAGTGGAACTAACTGGACAATAGGGAAAATCAAGGAGCAGGCAAAGGTGTTCAAGCGAAGGGGTCGCCACGCAGACACAGTAACTGCTATTATTGAATGTTCGCCCGCTTTGCGTGACGTTTTGGTAGCCAAGGAGCGCCTCTATATAGGCTGGCAGGCTGTGGAAGTTACCGACTATATATCAGTCACGTGCTGTCACAAATGCCAGAAATACGGTCACCCGGAACGGTACTGCAAGGCAGCGGAGGTTACCTGCGGAAGATGCGGGGTGAACGGCCACAGGAAGGCAGATTGTAAAGCAGAAAAGGAGAGGTGTGTAACTTGCCACAAATTCGGCCGCGCTGATGCTGGATCCCACGTGACCGCTGCAAGAACTTGCCCAGCGCGCCGCTACGCCGAAGAACGTTCAGTCGCCACCACCAATTACAATGGCCACTAATCAACCACTCCGAATCGGACAGCTGAACCTGGGTGGTTCTATCGTGGCCACTCAGGAATTGCCGGCGTTGGCCCAGGAGCTGCGCCTGGATATCGTTCTTGTCCAAGAACAGTACTCCCAGGCGCAGCCCGGACTACCCCTCGTCCAGTTCGGGGAGTCACCCAAGGCGGGTATCTACGTGGCATCAAGGAGCGTCGGTGTGGTAGCCCTCCAGCACCTCTGCACAGAACATTGCTTGGTGGCGACTGTGAGGCATGGAACGGAAGAGTACGTGGTGGTCTCAGCGTATTTTCAGTACTGCCAGCCTATCGATTCCCACCTGCACCAGCTGGAGCAGGGTTTTAGACACAGTGAGGAGTGGACGCAGAGTTTTAATTGGAGCAGATGTGAACGCACACTCACCAATGTGGCATAGTGCGCCAAGTCACTATACTGGCAGAGGCCACGAGGCAGAGCATCGGCGCAAGAGCATGGAGGAGTTCATCGCATCATCGGGACTCACCATTCACAACCAGGCGGACCAACCATTCACCTTCAGTGGTCCCAATGGTGAGTCCAACATAGATGTTACTCTGAGCACGGCCAGCATGAAAGTGGGAAGATGGGAGGTACACAGCTCTGCGTCCAGCAGCGACCACCGCCTAATCAGTTATGAAATTCTGTCGGCCTGTTCGCGACGACCTGCAGAGTGCGCTGAGCCGGCGGTATGTGAGCCGCCGAGGTTCCGAGTACATGGGGTGGACTGGGATCGCTTTCGCGCGACGATTGGGGCTCGTATGGGGTACCTGGAGTCCAGCAAATCTGCGTCGGTCCTGGCTCGCAAGTTCACAGAGGTAGTGGTGCGTACAGCGCATGAGTGTCTAGGGGTGAAGGAAAATCGTGGGACTTCTGGGTACGAGTGGTGGTCTCCCAAGTTGGAGAGACAACGTAAGCTCGTAGCCAGATTGCGCAGTAAGTGGCAGAAAGCGCGGAAGAGCGGCGCTTGCATACAAGAGGAAACGGCGAGAGAGGTGTTTCATGCAGAGCGGCGCAAGTACCGGCGGCTGATGGTGGAGGAGCAGAACAACTTTCATCTCCGTGCTGCCGAGTCCGGCAATGCTGACCCCTTTGGTAAGGCCTACAGGGCCGCTAGCGGCAGATTCCGTCCGCCTCCAAACGTGATCAACGGGGTCAAGTATGCCGAGGGCTTTCCGGAGGGAGTGAGTGAGGCCGCGGACAACCTGATGCATGCTCTCTGCCCCGATGACGATCCGTCCCGGGACACAGAGTATCATCGGCAAGTCCGTATAGCGGCTGCTCTCATTCCGTCCAGTTCTTCTGTTCCCCCACCGTCCGTTGACGCTCTGTGGGCGATCGTTAAGTCGCTGCCAAATACCGCGCCCGGCATCGACGGGATCACGGCACGTATGCTTCGGCAAGTCTGGGGGGCGGCATCCGTGGAGTTCCATCGGGTGTTCGCCTCGTGTGTGGAAGAGGGGATTTTCCCCGACGTGTGGAAGGATGGGAGGCTCATCGTTCTCCCAAAGGGGAACGATAAGCCGCTCACAGACCCGAAGGCTTACCGTCCAATAACGCTCCTCCCTGTCCTTGGGAAGGTTTTAGAACGCGTAATGTTGGTATGCGCGCCCCAGATCACCAGTGGGATCTCGGACTTCCAACATGGATTTTCTCTGGGTAAGTCGACTGTTACGGCGTTGCAAGCGGTTCTCGGCACTGCGGTACTTTCTAAGAACTAAGATATCTAAATATCATATTTATGTATCTAGTTTAAAAAAAAACATTTGGTCATATGTACGGAACCCTAAAAGAGCAAGGCCCGACTCGCACTTGGCCGATTTTTTTAAAAGAATTTTAAATACTTACCTTGGTTATTGGTACATTAATTTATACATAGAAAACCACCATTTCGTAAGAAGTCACAGATATAATAAGTATCTATATATAGGTACTTTTAAATACATTTTTAATAGTATTGAAGTATTTACAGTATAATTGCTTAGGATTGTGCAGTAATTGAATTGAAGGAATTGAATAATTCATCCGGAGTAAAGAAGGAAATATTAACCTATTATGGTTTGTATTTTACCGACGATGTAATGACTAATGAGTGACCTAATGTTTACTTGATTTCACAGTTTAGGGGTACCTTTAAAGAATAAAAATGGAAATGGGATTTTAAAAAGCAATAATTAACGTTAAAAAATTTCTATACCTAGGTAGGTACCTACTAGCTACTTTCCAAAAGAAAGTTTTGGAGTTTATTGGAGTTTACTCCTTAAGAATCGATTTTAGCAGCCCGGTATGAGAAAAATCCGGGCAGTAAAATCAATTTATCAATGACCTCGTTACGTTTTTTACAACGTTGAAATTTCTACCCTAACGTTGAGTAATTAAGGTTGGTTTTCGTGCGAAAGAGCTTTCGCTTCGGGTAGCCAAGCGCGTAGCGATCGGGTCCCCGAAGCGAAAGTCGGTCGGGGCGCGCTCGGACCCGAGTCGCGCGCATAGAGAAGGATATAGCGTCGCGCGTAAACTCCTGACTCCAGTGACCAGTCCTAGTACCTAATCTGTGCTCCAGTCGTGCGTCGGAGGCCGGAGCTGACACACACTTTTTTTAAAGGTGTATCGCTAGGTCTTGAACTCTTTTTGCGAGGTCTCCAAGACATTTTACAAAATATTCGAATGTTGTTGAGCATTTTGCTTTCATTGATCAATAATGTCCCTACTGGATATGCGTGGATTTTCGGTCGTAGTTTTTGAGTTTATCGCAAACAGACAGACAGACCGACAAACAGACAGACAGACAGACAGACGCGGCAGGGGACTTTGTTTTATAATATGTAGTGATGATAACTGCAACGTACATAGGGTAGGTACATGTTACAGTTTAAGTATACTGTTTCCTTGCTGCTAAACCGCTGAGCCGATTTCTTAGAGTGGTGAATATGACGGATGTTACAATTTTCCGGTTCGGCCGGCGTGAAAAGGTAATCAACAGATAGCTACTTTTGCATTTACAATGGTAGTAAGTATGGATGAACTATGGATAAAACTCTTGTGAAAATTGACATCAGTTCATTGCACGAAAATAATATATTAGGTCTCGAACAACCGTTCGTAACGGCTGATGTTGGCGATAGATAGCCTGACAGCGTGAGAATTGACATTTACCCGAGCCGCTCTTGAATATTTCATGATTACACTTTTATTATACTTAGTCTAGCGCTCGCCTGCGGTTTCGCACGTGGTCTGATAGCGATCTGTCCGTGAAGTAAGAACAGACGGCCTGTCAAAGAACTTAGCTGGATGTTTTACCTAGCAGATTTTCAAATTCAATAGGTACAAAAGCTGTCACACGTCCAATTTATATTTCGGCGATCGCGAAAATGGAAGTTAGTGTCAATTTCACCAGCGTCGAGTGACTATTAAACGACCAATAAATTGGGCTTTTTGACAGTTTTTGTATTGAAAATCTGCCAAGATATGTATGGATGGATAAGACTTATTTCACGTTCGTGAAATCGGCCCTTAGTATAGGTACTAATTTATCCTAGCAATTAAGGATGATGGGCACAAATGTATGGAACCTGGTAGGTACCAGATACATTGTTGAAAAGGATTTTTGTGTAGAATAGGAATAAAATAAGATGTTTTGGCAAAAATAATATAAATGTTTTAAAAATTTTATTTTTAAATACAAGCTTTTAGTAGCTACATCATTAGACTCTAGATATCATCTAGGATCAGAGTTCTTGTCATGATGAATCAAACGAGCCCAAACTCGATGGGGTTACATCGTTTTATTACAGAGTTCCGATAGCCATCTTCCGTCTCCATCATCAGATCAGCTCCATGTCACAATAATATTGCATTGTCATCCGATTTACACATACATGCACAGCTCAATCGGAAACCGGGAAGTGGTTCTAATTCATCTTGCAAGATTTGACCCAAACAAACAAATAAATAAACTGGTCAAGCTAAATAAAAGCTTGTAAATAAAATCGGCCAAGTGCGAGTCGGGCCTCGCCCTTTTAGGGTTCCGTTAAAAAAAAAAATTCCATGTACCCATGGAAAGATTTTAATTTAATTTTTTTAATTAAATTTAATTTTTATTAGGTATTTGTTGTTATAGCGGCAATTGAAATACATAATAATGTGAAAATTTCATCTGTCTATCTATTACGGTTTACGAGATACAGCCCGCTGACAGACGGACGGACGGACGGACGGACGGACGGACGGACGGACGGACAGCGTAGGCTTAGTAATAGGGTCCCGTTGGTACCCTTTGGGTACGGAACCCTGAAAAAAGTGACAGAACGTCGAATGTAGGTAGGGACATAATATATTTATTATACCTTGATTAAACGTAGCTCGGTGATGGCAAAATTTGCACTAAAATGATCAGTTACGAGGGAAGTTTAAAACGTGATAAAAATGCGGTCAATGCTACATTTTTCCTTTCTTTCATTAAATGTCAATAGCCCTTGTCTGCGATATCACCTGATGGTAAGTGATGATCCAGTCTAAGATAGTAGGTAGCGGGCAAACTTAGAAGCGGTAGTGAGTGCAACACAAACCTACATTTACCTAAGTTTTAACATCAACTTACACGACTTCACGTCGTGTATGCTTTTACTAATATAAATAAGTAATAAAAACAATAATAAAATTAAAATAATTTACCATAAATTATTACGGCCGCAGGAAGGATTTAGCGAATGTTTATTTTATTATCTGTGCGTTCACACGCTTTCCCGTTTTCTCGACGCAACTTGATATTTTGAATTCGCATCGATTAGCCTCGGATTTAATTGACCTCGAAGACTAAGCGTTCCACGTTTCACATAACTATAGGTACCTACCTGCTTACTTAACTTCATTATTCATGATTTTGTTTTGTATTAGCACAAACATAATACATGATGACATAATCCTACTAATACGTTTGATCATCCTACTAATATTAAAAATGCGAAAGTTTCTGAGGATGGATGCTTGTTACTCCTTCGCGCCACAAAAAATGAATCGATTTGGGTGGGAATGGAGTCTGGTGATAGCTGGATTAATGGAGTCTGGTGATAGCTCATACCCTGGATTAACCTACGCTATATACTTAAATACGTATGATCAACATACGCTATATTATATCCTGGAAATTAAAGAGCCCCTGTATGAATTAAAAACCTTAATCCACGCGTACGAACTCGCGGGCATCATCTAGTAGGTACATACTTAGAGATATATAAACATTATTAATCATTAAATTAAAAAAAATTCAAATTCAAAATTGTTTATGTCACGTCGGTCAACCTGTGGCTTTTATGACACGTCATGACTTTACCACCGGTTCGGAAAGCGGATTCTGCTGAGAAGAGCGTTGCTCTTTTCAGATCATTTTACAATATAATTAAGTAGGTATTATATTGTAATAAGTTTTTTATACTATCTTGTAGGCAGCCGGATGCCAAGCCAATTTAACCCATTGCAACTTTGTTAGAATAGAATATTTCCACAATAAGGGGAAGTTCCAAAAAAGCGTAGATACCTACTACAATTCAATTCATGTTATTGTAGCTTTATCATATACTTAATGGTCAAGATATTACGGATGCGTTTCCACAAAGGTTTCCATTGAAGTGCAGACCAATCAGATTACTGTTAGATGACGTGATAATTTTATCACGTCATCTTTCAATAATATGATTAGTCTGACCGAACAAGTACCTATCAAATTCGATCGTCTTCACTTTTATGAGGAATACTACTTACGTCTTTTTCAGTCAAATCTTTTCGCGATATTGCAATTTTAATAAAGTTTTTAAATCTTTAGTTGAAGACATGAATACTTGAATAGCCTAGAAGCTAACTGTTAAAACTTTCTTACAAAAAATATTTATAAAGGTTTTTCTTCTTTATGAATTTGTGGGGTAAACTAAAACAATTGAATTATGTACAAAACTCTTTTATTTTTCATTCACTTTTATAGCGATGTAGGTTTAAAAAAGTCATTTTGTCTCCTAACAATCCCATTCGAGCGGCAACTACGAACAGATATCACAGTGTCAACTTAGGTGCTACGCTACGCTATGGTACTTATACACTTTAACATAAATGCTACGTCGCGGAAGACGACGAAGGACAAAAATAACAGTGTCTATGAAAAAACAGAACCTTACTTTTATTAAATTAAAAACAAACTTCAACAAATCAAATCGAGTTCATGCAAACTACTTAGTATAAACAACACACATCGGTTCTAGGAACGTTAACGGTATCAAACAACAAAACATTTGTAACTATCACACGGCTGTCACAATCCTGGATGGTGAGCACATGAGATCATGGTGAGTGGTGGCGGGCAGGTCACCACGGTCGCCACATCGACTGGGCGGAGTCTGTTTCGGAGGCGGGGCTGTGAGGCGGCGAGGGCGGCGCGTAGAGCCTCTTCGTGGCGACCGTTTCCACGTCAATGAGCTCCTCCGCTGGTCTCTTCCGCTCCACCGACGTTCTGGGGACCGGCTGAGGACCTTGAGGTGCTTGGGGTTGGCTCGGTGCAGCGGCTATCGCTTGCACGGGCGTCGGCCGCGCCACTCCAGGCGCGATCGGCGGAGGTTGGACCACTGGCGGGCTCTCCAATCTTCGGATGCAGTTGCTCAGATGCTGCAACAGTCGAGCGCCGGCTTGAGGGTCCACGGGGCCCTGTCGATGCATAGCGTTTGCCGCCACCGTAGCGTTCGTGATAAACTGTGACACTTCTGTTGCACACTGAGCGAAGCCTGCTCGGAAACGTTCCGCGTAAGACATTTCGGGGTTTAGCACTAACTGTCCTCGGCGCTTGAGGCTGTGGAGGTGGCGGACTGTGAGCTCGAGAATGTCGGCTTTCTCGAGCTTGGAGACGTTTTCGCCTTCGGCCTGCAGGGCGGTAACCATGAGGTCTTTGAGTTCGTCGAGGCAGCGGTTGATGCGGGCGCGTCGCTTCCTTTCGAGCATGGGTTTCATCACTTTCCTGTACTGATAGGTGCGTGAGACGGGCTCCTCGTCGGGGTGCGCGTGCGCCGGCGGGTGGAAGGCCCCGTGCGGTGGGGACATGGTGCGAGTTGGAAGGATCATTGTTGCTCTCGCGGCGGTTTGTGAGCGAATGGCGCGCGCGACTCTCAACACTCTGCTTTTATGCGCCCTACACCGATTGTGGCAAAGCGCCCGTGATAAAAATAGGGGTGCCACGTACAGACTTATTTGAGGGGCTGTAATTTAAAAATATAATATTATTATATTAGGTATATAAGTTACGTACAGTTTTAATAACAGGTAATATTCGATTATCAAAAAATTATTCCTTCATTAAAAAATTGTGAAAATTCACAAAATTACAGCATTTTTTAAAATATTTTGCAGTAAGTTCATACCTAAGTAGTTAATATTTTTTTTATAAATCACATACAAATTTAATATTAAAGAATGCTTAATTATCTGAATTTCCATAACAAAATCCGATTGATGTATGCTAAACTTAAAGCATACCTACCTAATTACCTACAAAAGTAATTATGCCACGATTAGTTTAAAAAAAATTCATTGAAATTATTAATTATTATCTATCTCTTTGACGAATTTGCAGTAGGTAGGTATATGCCTACAATTTATTGTATTAATTACTCATTTAGTCTAATTCTAAGTAAAATGTTTTGAAATAAAATAATTCTCTAATAGCCCTGTAATTGCGACATAATTTAATATTAAAAAATATTTTTATAGGTACCTACTACGGTATACCACCTATTTCATAATATTACACAGTTCTCAAGCGAACAGCTGTGTCTACTGTCTACCCCAAGGCAGTCAGCTGACGGCACCTGGCCAGCACGCGTTCCCACGCGCTCCCTCGGTAAAGCTGCACAAGACGCTCCCCTTGAGGAGAACCAGGACAATGACGTCACGTTCCCCTGGCGACTCGTGGCGACGTATTAAATCATTGTCGTGCTCCTTTGTTGTCTACGTCTTTTAAGATGAGAATACAAAAGAAAAATGACATTGAAAAATCCCGTTAAATTATGTCAAAATAGAGTCAAAAAGAAAGTTTAAAATTGGTATTTTCTTAGGCTAAGTCGAATCTTTTACTTATGTTTAAAATATGGTTTTAATATTTTGAATTCAATGAGATAAAACTTTTAAGAAAATAAAACTTGATGTTATTATGAGTAGATATTCCTACTGACCCACATTATGTAATTAATGACATCTAACATACCTATTCCGTGGTAAAATTAGCAACTCATCATCGTTAAAAAAATCATTTTTATGCCATTGTAGAGACATTCAATAGTTTAATCAAGGATCAAATAAAATTGACTAATCAATGATTGAATCATAATTTTCCTAATTCTGTGAAACATTTTCTAATTCTGGTAGCTATTCGGAATGATAAAATGAAGGAGCAAAATATGATTATGGAGTAGTATCCAAAATTAATACGGATAAAGGCAAGGTGGCAACCCTGGCATATTCCGTCCGCAGGTCCCACAACACGAGGCACGTTATCTCCTCCGTCGTCGGTCACACAGACAGACGAGACGGATAGAAATTGCTATAATAAAAAGTTTTTACCGGTAACATATGAAATTATCAGTGAGAAATTACTGTGCCGGTGGCTAGGTATATGCCTACCAATAAATAGTTTGTTAGGTTGTGACAATTTGAAAGTTAGGTAGGTGTGCTGTTTTTAATCTAAATTTTTAAAGGATCTTTGAATCTCTTACATTAGGTACTTGCTTATAGTTTTGCTTTAGACTTTAGATAGTAACGAATCGATTGAATCAACAAGATCGGCTCAGTATAGTCTAGCCGGTAGTTACATACAAATGTTTAGGATTGGTATCTTAGACGCTACTGGCGACTGGGTACAACTCCTTAATCTATATAGGTAGGTAAGTAGGTACGCAGACCGCTAAAAATAATGATAACCTTATAACATAGCTTATAACCTTTTGGCTTGCCTGGTATAAACTTAACTTAAGACAAAACTTTATGCTCAGGATTAACGATTTTTAGCATAAAATTAGTTTAAAATTCCTACTTAATTATATTAATAATATTATGCAAATTAGACCAAGTTCATTTTCATAATCTTGTTCTCTAAATATATAAAAGGCAAGGGTGACTGACTGACTGACTGACTGATCTATCAACGCACAGCTCTAACCACTAGACGGATCAGGCTGAAATTTTGCACACAGATAGCTTTTATGACGTAGACATCCGTTAAGAAAGGATTTTTGAAAATTCCTTCCCCAAGAGGGTTAAATGGGGGTTGAAAGTTTGTATAAATGTCCATCATTTATCAAGTTATTTTTCAAGTATATCCATGAAACTTTGATTTTTGGGCTTACGATTAAAAATAAAGAAATATGTGTTTCGCAAATTTAGAAAATTCCAACCCCAAAGAGATCAAATAGGGGATGAAAATTTATATGAAAGGCCTGATTTTTAAGTTATTTTTCAAGTAGGTAATATCCATCAAACTTTGTATTTTGGCTTTCATCTTCTAACCTAAAAATATAAAAGGCAAAGGTGACTGACTGACTGACTAATCGACTGACTGATCTATCAACGCACAGCTCTAACCACTGGACGGATCGGACTGAAATTTTGCACACAGATAGCTATTACGACGTAGGTGTCCGCTAAGAAAGGAGTTTTGAAAATTTCAACCCCAAGAGGGTTAAATGGGCTTTGAATATTTGTATAAAAGTCCGTCATTTATCAAGTTATTTTTCAAGTAATATCCATGAAACTTTGATTTTTGGGCTTCAGATTAAAAATTGAGAAATCGCAAATTTTGAAAATTCCACCCCCAAAGACATTTAATAGGGGATGAAAATTTGTAGGAAAGATTTTTAATTTTTATTCATCAGACTTGGTATTTTTGCTTTCTATTGAAAATAAAGAAGTACGCGTTTGACAGTTTTTAAATGATCAACTCCCAATGGAGTTAAATAGAGGGTGAATGTTTGTTATTTAACTTTCGTTTTCGTAAAGTCTTTCGTTTTTGAACTTAGATGCAACCATGAAACTTGGTATGTTGGCTTTTTACGGATATACGAATCGCGTCAAGTTGGATTTTGATTAGGTACCGATAAAAATCAAACTTAACGTGAGCGAAGCCGCGGGCAAAAGCTAGTAACATTATAAATAGGTATGCGAGAGTATGTTTGTTTGTTGGTTTGTCCTTATGATCACGCAACAACACAGCAACGAACTGGTCGACGTGATTTTTTGCACGGGTATGTACCTACCTATAGCTAAGGACCCATCTAGCCTACTTTTATCGCGGAAAACCCCTGGGGTTCCGCAGATATTTTAAAAACTTTTTGCGGACGAATTCGCGGAAAAAGCTAGTAATGAAATGTTTTCTATGGTTAAAGGTTATTTATCATAAAACCCATAAAATTTATATGTATACCTACTAAAATATTAATGAAATATTATGCAAATTAGGCTAATCTATATACTACTACTTAAATAATAATCTTTTTACTTGATAAATATATATTTTTTGTTGTGTTCGTAAATTGGCAGGACAAAGTTTGTATGAAAGAAAAATTTTCCAAAGTCTGAAACGTGGATAGTACTTTTGTATGCAAATCTCATAAGTAAATTGCAGGGTGCAAAATCGAGCGACCCAGGATCAACCAGAGGATTGAGAGATCGGCAGGACCCAGCGAATCGAGGATCAATAGATTTTATGAAGGCGAGAACCAACAACTAGTATTTCCTTCTGTATTATAGTTTCTTATCAAGCTAGGCGGCATTTTTTTTTGTAATGGAAGGAGCCCACTTAGATCAGACAAAAACAACAACATTGGTTTTATCGGTGCGAAGGTGTGAGTAGTTCCCAGCACCGCTAGTCGACTCGACACCGATCCATTGTGCGGTCGAAACTGGCGTGACGCTACCTACTCTAATTCTGTCGCAACCCTCTAGACTGTGAAACGTCTTAACTCGTAGACCAAAGCCCTCTTAACAAGCCAAGAAGTACCGCTCGGTGTGAACGCGCGTCGCTTGTGACGTTCTAGTTTCAAACCTGTTTTGTTGCTCGGCAGAACAAGGGCGTAAGTGACGCATAAGTTTATACAGAAGCAGACATTCTTCTTCGCGACGCGGTGCCGTGGGAAAGCCCGTGCCGCGCGCGCTCCCACACTCGGCCGGCACAAGCCAACCGATAAATTATCATAATTCCATTGTGAGTGAGACGGTACTAAGAAATTTTATACTTCATCAATCGCTGTGTTGAATATATTAGCGCGTGGACCGAGGCTTTGTTGATGCAAGGACTTCGTTGTTCGGACACACGCGTGCTTGTTTTTATTTCCTTGTGCTGTAAATTGTAATGACGGTAGTGAATTTTTCTGTGTGCAACGTATGCGGAATACAAGTGTACGCCTACGCGTTTTGCGGTTAGATAAAATTGATTTATACCTTCTAAGGTAGCTACGGCATACAACCTACAACATTGACTATCTACTAACTAAACATGTTGAAAAATAATGTTACTATCAATAACCATTTGCATCCTATAATATATATACTTGGTAGGTAAATAGGAACAAAATGATAGAGAATAATAATACCTTCGACTAGCTGGCAAGTTCCGGGTTCACACGATATTCTATAGAGTTTAAGACTTTATTCGAATGATGTTTAATGTTTATGTATATCTCTGGAATAATATGCAAAAATAATAATAATTTATGTTCTTAGAATTCGGCAACTACCTACTAAGTTACTAACTAGTGATTACAGACTAACTTTGGCAGCGGAACAGTAGATATTTTTTTATACTTAATACAAAATTATATTTTTAATAGGTAGGTAGAGAAAATGGATATGTCGAACATAACCATATTCCTATACTTTCCTTGCCCCTTTCCCCACCAAAATGATTTTCTCATCAGTACTTTAGTAGTAGTTGAGGACCTGGAAAGTGACATAGACTACTTTTTATCCCGGAAAATTAAAAAGTTCCCGAGGGATTTTAAAAACTAAATCCACGCGGACGAAGTCGTGGGCATCAGCTATCTATAGAGATATCTAGCAGAATCGAGTTTCGGTGAATGAGTCGGTCTTGTCATAACGAATGTGGCAGACTCTTAATGAGTGTCAAATTCGAAAAATATACCTATAGGCCAAATTGCGGCTCTACATCTCAATATATGTTTCTCATTTTTCTATCATGATTCATGACTCATGAGGACCCGCGCGCACGGGTGATTAACGGGCGATTTAAAATTGCATGCAATTTTCACTGGTCACTTACACCAGGTTCAGAGAAAAAGGAGCTTTGAGTGTAATGAGATAGGAACTCGGGTAAGAACATGCGATCAGGAGTGGAGGTTGCAATTTTTAATCGCATTGATTTTAAATTGCATCGTGCGCGCGTTCTCATTGAAACCTGTGGGCGTGACGTCATTGCAATAGTTGCGAGCTGATAAAAAATAAAAAGTGATTAAAAATTGCATCGTGCTTGCACTTCCTTATAACTCTATGGACAGTGGACTGCGATTAAAAAATGAAGTAATATTTAATCATCCTGAGACTGAGACGTGTTTGCAAACCCGTGCGCGAATGGAGTTAGCATAACAAGCATGCGCGTGTTTCAAGGCAGTACTGGCTCCTATTGAACACGGAAACGGAAATATGCAGCTTACGCAATTTCATGGCATAGATGTTCTACGGGTATCGCTGAAATTGCGTGGGAAAGAGAAAATAATATGCCACCAAAAACAGTTTTCATGTAAAATGTGACCGAGACCATATTATGGCTCGCACTGGTAGAGCCAAGCTTCTAACTCTACACGCCCCTACAAGCCCTAACTTCACAAACTCTTCACCTTAGTCAAAATATTTTATGTGTAGCATTTCGCTACGTGCACATGGACGTAAGGTGAAAAATTTATTCACTGTTCATTACCTTTCTTTTATACAATAGTTATTGTAGTACCGAAACGACCAAGCCACATAATATATAGCGCTTCGCTTGGCTCATCTCGGCAGGGACACTCCCGTGTCCCCAGATATGTCTACTTATGTTTATATATAGTCAAATCTCTGCGACTAGGGCTTGCAAATATTCGAAAATTTTGGTATTCGAATATTCGACTTTTTTTCGGGTATTATTCGAATTATTCGAATAATATTCGAATAATTAAAAAAATCAAAAGATGTTATAATAATTATGTTTTTAGTTGCCAATTTCTTACTTTGAGTCTAATTTCTCTGAATCAAAACAAAATCTTACTTAAAAATTAAAGAACTGTTTGGAATTTGACTGTTATGGTAGTAATTCAGCCCTCCAAAAAATAAAAAAAAGTTGGTGTTTAACAAGACAACCACAACATAACACAGTCTTATAAATCGAGATCTGAGTGTGAGTATTGTAATAATATTTATATAACAATAAAATCAAATAATCAATTACAAAAACAACAACTTGCTTAAAATCTTTTATCATGTAAGTTGTAACTAGAAATAAAGTACTAAATTCTAAACATTATTTTTGGTTCTTCATACTACTTACTTCGTATTACTTACTTACAAAACTTAAAAGATTTAAAAGAAAGATTTTTAACGTTGATATAATACAAATAGGTAATTAATCAGTATTACAAGTTAGGAAATTGGACATACCTAGCTGGACCGTGTCCCAGGTACATTATATACTCGTCCACAATGTCAAGTGCAGTATTCTTAATGAGGGTGGAGTGGAGCATGAGCATTGGACATGATTTTCATCTTGCTCATGTTCATCTTTAGGCCCAACGCTGAGAAACCGTGCTGAGATCGTTGAGTACTGTATTGAGGTCGCTCAGAGTCTCTGCCATAACGACTATGTCATTGGCAAATCGCAAGTGAGTGATGCCTCACAGTTTATGTTGATGCCAAGTCCGTTCCAATCCAGAAGCTTAAAGACGTCCTCCAATGCAGTAGAGCAGAGGGGTAAATAGCTTTGGGGAGATTGCGTCTCCCTGTCACACTCCACGCTGCAAGTGGATTGGCCTCGTAGTCTGGTCCTGTATACGTACTGACATAGTGGCGTTTTCATACAAGCACTTCAATACTTGGATATACCGGTAGTCAATCCGGCATCTCTGCAGCGACCTCAATAAGGCCCAAGTTTCCATCAAATCGCAGGCTTTCTCATAGTCCTCAGACGCTAAGCAAAGTGGCCGTTAATGCTCTTCCATCTTTTGTATAACCTGCCGCAGCGTATGAACGTGATCTATGGTGCCACAGCCTTGTCGGAATCCGGCTTGTTCGGGAGGCTGGAAGTAGTCGAACCTACGAGCGAGACGATTCGTAATGACTCTCGAGAACATCTTATAAACATGACTCAGCAGCTAGATGGGTCTATAATAATTCTTCAACAAGGTATTATCACCCTTTTTGAAGAACAGAACCACCACGCTCCTGTGCCATGCTTCCGGCGGATGCAGCGGCGTGATGACGGAATTGAACAATCGCTGAAAGATCAAAAGTACCGGTTTTCCACCCGCTTTCAGGAGTTCTGCAGTGACTCCAACATCACCAGACACCTTCTTGTTCTTGAGCTGCTTGAGCCATGTTAATCTCGTATAGGCTGACGTCCGGGATATCTTCGGTATAGTGTCGGGTCAGTTTGGCTCTGGGATCAAATCCTCAACAGGTTTTTGAGAAAGAGATCAACAGCCGAATCCAACTCAGCTGGGCAGCATTTGGGAATCTCCGAGATATCTTCTCGTCCAAAATACCTCAGCGCCTGAAGACGAAAGTCTTCTAAGTCACTAAAAGAACAGTGCGTGTTGCCAGTGTTGACTTACGGATCCGAGAATTGGTCGCTAACTGTGGGCCTCATAAGAAGGCTCAGGGTCACTCAGTGGGCTATGGAGAGAGCTATGCTCGGAGTAACCCTGCGAGCTCAAATCAGAAATGAGGAGATCCGTAGGAGAACCAAAGTCACCGACATAGCTCAGCGAGTCGTGAAACTGGAGTGGAAATGGCCGCGGCACATAGTTCGAAGAGCTGATAGTCGCTGGGGTCCCAAGGTGCTGGAGTGGCGACTCTGCACCGGGAAGCGCAGTGTTGGCAGACCCCCAGTGGGTGGACTGACGACATCAAACGAGTTGCAGGGAGCCGCTGGATTCAGGCGTCGCAAGACCGAGATCTGTGGAGGTCCATGCAAGAGACCTTTGCCCAGCAGTGGACGTCTATCGGTTGACAAAGAAGAAGAAATTATGAGATCAGAATCAGATCAATGTTACATTGCACAAAAATAAAATGCATTTTAATCTTATCATCTAACTTTGGCTTATTCTTACACTTACACGTACAACTTAAGAACCTTCAAGGCAAGAGTGAATAGGGAAGCGCGTTCCAACCTAGACCTCATCACTGCTTTCTTCTAAGCATAATTATTGTCTTCTACTTCTAAGCATAATGTTGCGCGCGGAGTTTAAAAGTAATATTTTGTGCATGTCGCAGGCATTTTGTGTGATTCCGCCGTTTACATACGGCGTCGTCAGTTTAGAAACGCTCGCTGTTATGTAATATGCCGAAGGCAAAATGACAACTTGTTTTAATTTCACTGTAGTTTTAGATGTAGTTATTGCGAACCTACGCAATTCCCAAGCACCAGGTCTACGAATCTGCCTCTAAAGTTAGCTTAGGTTGGGGTTCGACATGAACAGTCAGGTGCCCGCTTAGGTTCCATTTGGCCAATATGCCTTTTTTTTTACGTGGGGAAATCCATCATGGATACCACCGCCCCCGGGGTTACGTGACAGTTATATCGGACTCTAACCGACTAAAACCCCACGGTGTTCCTTCTCATCGCCTGGTGACTGGGCAACGGGACCGTAATCACGTTCACGAAACCCAGCCAGCGGCGCCTGCCGAGACAGAACCTCCTCTCAAACACAGAGTTCTTCACTCATCAGTCTCATCACTCTATCTGAGGCACACAAGGAACAAAGTGTGTCTCCCGGCCCGAGGACCTTACTCCCTCAGGCGACGGACTCCCCATATCCATC
Source organism: Oeneis ivallda (assembly GCA_029955525.1). Taxonomy (NCBI): domain Eukaryota; kingdom Metazoa; phylum Arthropoda; class Insecta; order Lepidoptera; family Nymphalidae; genus Oeneis; species Oeneis ivallda. Next base: position 7,790,305 of record JARPMR010000019.1, read on the forward strand.
GCCTGGAGGCGATGAATTTCACAGTAGTTTTAGATGTAGTTATTGCGAATCTACGCAATTCCCAAGCACCAGGTCCACGAATCTGCCTCTTAAGTTAGGTTAGGTTGGGGTTCGACATGAACAGTCAGGTGCCCCTTTGGCCAATATACCTAAGTGTTCACCAGACTCTTCACACACACCCGACTGTTCACACTACCACCCGACTGTTCATGTATTACCCTAACCTAACTTTATATTTTGGCGAACATAGTACTTGTTAGGCATAAGAAACAGAACTAAATACTTCAATTAGCCGCGGCATTACGTAACAGCGAGCGTTTCTAAACTGACGACGCCGTATGTAAACGGCAGAATCACACAAAATGCCTGCGACATGCACATCAATATTCCAAGTTTGGCTTTCGGAAATTTGGTCGAATATTCGAATATAGCAGATTTAATATTCGAATATTCGGACAAGAAATATTATTCGAATAATTCGAATATTCGAATATTCGAATGCAAGCCTTATCTGCGACAGAACAGGCAGTTCGCTTCTGTTATAAAAGGACAAGTTATGCCGGAGGTCTGCTATATCGTAGAATAGGGTATTTGACTACTTTTGGGAAATCATCTTAAATTGTTAATAATGCTATGCTGAAGCTAACAAAACGTATATTTCGGCACAATTTGTAGTATTTTTCATAAAAATCGAGAAATAAATTCAAAAAAATAAATTGCCGCGGAAACGTTCCATTTGCTTTAATGACGTCACAGTCCACATTTCAATCGTAATTCCATCAACTTGTAGAAGATTTCCAGTATTAGCTTTTACAAAATTGGTTTCTATTTCTAGGTATTCTTAAATAAACTATTAACGACGAAAAACAGAAGAAATTAGCATAATAAACGCCACACAAACACGTCGAAATGTATTGACAAGATGACAACTCCAGAGGTGGTGTGGACTGTGACGTCATTCAAAATCACGGAACGTTTTCGATCACGGGACCATGGCCGGAATTATACCAATTTTATTTAATGTTTTCTAATTAAATAAAACTTTATTTTTTAGTTTTGTCGTATTGAATAATGTTTTTAGATAATAATCTTTTAGGATGACACCAAATGAAACGATATTTTTACTACAGTCAAATACCCTATTATAGTTTGAATACATGTGCGTCACCCGGGTCATCAACGCCCTGCTTTGTATGCGTGTTTCGGCATATGATGCAGGGCAGTACGCCGAGCTCACACATGGCCATGACCCATTCTGGGTAGTGTCATAGACGATTAATGTTACATGCGTTATGTTTGTCTCTATATACCTATACGAGCCAAAATACCAAGTTTCATAAACATAACTTTAATAAAACCGGCCAAGTGCGTGTCGGGCCACGCGCAGTGTAGGGTTCCGTAGTTGAAAGTCTCAAATATTATTGCTGACCTAGGATAGTGCTTTTGTTTTATTTATGAATATTTAATAAATTTTGAATTCCATGGTTTAAATATTATAATATTCTACAAAATATGCAACTTACACTACGTGTAATACCTAACTTAGAAAAAACAGATATAACTCCTTAACTAATGAACCCTACTTAGCCGTGATAGTTTTCCTTTAAAATTCATTATATATACTACTGCTGTGAATTTTTTCTTGTATCCTATATACAACCATTTAGCTGGCAGAGGGGGGGACACTTGACTCTAATAAAATTTAGCACTTTAAAATATCATATTTCACAAACGGATCCCTGAATTGAAAAATGATGTTCCCACACCCACAATATTTTTGAAAGACCTATTCAACGACACCCCACACTATGGGATAGATGAGAAAAAAAAAATTCATCCCCACTTTACATGTAGGGGAGGTACCTTAAAAAAAATATTTTGCACTATTTTATTTCACCACTTTGTCGATGTGATTGATATTTATACCTTTGTCAAATTACAGATTTCTAGTATCAATAGTCTCTGAGCTAAACCGCGGACAGACAGACAGACAGACGGACGGACATGGCGAAACTATAAGGGTTCCTTGTTTACTGCGGAACCCTAAAAATGACGGACTTTAATACGAACTATCAACCCCTATTACCCCTATACCCCTTCAGGGGTAGAATTTTCAAAAAGTGGAAAATACGTACTTCTTTCTTTCAAAAGCCAAGTTTCATAAACATAACTTGAAAAATAACTTGAAAAATGAAGGACTATCATACGATCATTCAACCCCTATTTAACCCCTTTGGGGGTAGAATTTTCAAAAACTGTGAAACACATACTTTTTTATTTTTTATTTAAAGCACAAATACTGAGTTTCATGGGTATGACGGACTTTCATACAAACTTTAGCCCTCCATTTAAACCCTTTGGGGGTGAAATTTCAAAAAATCCTTTCTTAGTTTTCGCCTACGTCATAAAAGGAACCTACTGTCAATATTTCAAGTTTCTAACTTCAGTGGATTAGGCTGTGCGTTGATAGATCAGTCAGTCAGTCAGTCAGGACAAGTCTTTTTATAAATATAGAAGATAGATATCTATTATCTATATTAACTCAATAAATATGTTTTCTTTTTTCTTTAACAGGTCAAATCATCATCATCATCATCAGCAACACATAAACGGCTCACTACTGAGCGCAGCTCTCCTTTCAGAGGTCAAAGCCATAGTCCACCACGCCAGCACAATGCAAAGCAGACTTCACACGCACCTTTGAGATCATTACGGAAAGCTCACAAGCTTTTAGTTTCCTCACGATGATTTCCTCAGGTCACATAGTTTGACGGCTGCTCACCGAAGACGATTGAAAAGCGTCTCGCTGCAAACTAGATACCTAAATAATTTAGGAACAACTTCAAAGTTAAGCTAATAATACCTGATGCGTATCTCTGGGCAATTAATATCAAATATTTGTCGAGTATATCGAACCTACGAACGTGGTGTTTGTACATCACAATATCTGGGTTTAATCTATAAAAAATCAACAGCACAGTGTTTGCGCGAGGCACTTGATATGGAAAATATTTTATCAAACATTAGTATATTGGAATAAGCAGGTTGTTCCACCTGGCCGCACCCTGATTTTATATTAATAAGGCGTAGATTTAGCACCTGGGCTATCGTTTTTGATGGTAAGCATATTATTGTACGATAACTAGATATGTAATTATTTTTCAGATATTTTGGTAAAAACATTTTATGTCATACAAAAGATGAAGAAAAGAAAAACTGTAGTTTAATATCTTTTTACTGATAGGTACAGCTACTGTATGGACTGAATGGTCTAAGCCTCTAAGGCCCGCTTGCAGAAACGCCGGGTTATCCTTTAACCCAGAGTTAGCTGCTGCTTTGACAGATTTCGTATAAAGCTTCTGTCAAAATTACAAAGGACAATGGGCACCTTTGTATGAGTTGCGTCCCCAGACTGTATCAAGTTGTGATATATGTCATTTTAAAGGTCATGATAATAGCTTCATTTTATTATATGACACCAAGTATGAGACACGTGCAGGAAAAGAACTAGAAATCATTTAATTTTTTTAAGCCCGTGAAAGTGTTTTTTAGATTATACGGTTTTTTCATTCCTTATCTCGACCAAGCGGCATAAATTCAGCTAGCTGATGCCCGTGACTTCGTCCGCGTGGATTTAGTTTTTAAAATCTCGCGGGAACTCTGATTTTCCGGGATAAAAAGTAGCCTATGTCACTCTCCAGGTCCTCAACTATACCCATGCAAAAAATCACGTCGATACGTAGCTCTGTTGCGGCGTGATTGAAGAACAAACACACTTTCGTGTTTAGAATGTTAGTATGATGATGTCCCTGTGATCAATAGGGTGAAAACCGGGAGCGATCACCGGATGGTAAGAGGCACGTTGAATTTTAATATAAAGCTGGAAAGGGAAGTCAGCTCTCTGACCTTCTCATGCTCATATCCAAAACCCCGAAACCTTCCAACTCGAACTGCAGAACCAATTCGATTGCCTAGCAGACTGCGTTTCTGGGGCCGATCTAAACAACAGGGTTATGGAAACTGTCCATAATCTGGGTCTTAATTCTTTAAGACCCATCGAACCGAAAAGTTCTCTGAGCATATTCTCAAGCTCATGGAGGAGAGACAAGAGATAAGACTGCAGTCATCGGCAGACGCGGCTGCTTACCAGAGGATTAAAAGGCAGATCTCTACGGTACAAAGTCGTGACCTTCGTGTCTTTAATACCAAGTGTATTAAAGATACCATCGAGCGAAACAGACGCTAAGTGTTCGCGAGAGTTCAGTTTATCGGACAGTCGTCTCGTCTCTTCTCGACCTGAGATCTTGGGAGAGGTTGAGAGGTTCTATGAACAGTTATATACTATGACACAAAAACCTGTCGAAGATTTGGCCAAAGATCCCAGAGCTAAACTGACCCGACACAATACCGAAGATATCCCGGACGTCAGCCTATACGAGATTAGTATGGTTCTCAAGCAGCTCAAGGAATCACTGCGGAACTCCTGAAAGCGGGTAGAAAACCAGTACAAGATTTTAAGCGATTGTTCAATTCCGTCATTCACGAGGGCATAACGGTTCTTCAAAAAAGTGATAATACCTTGTTGAAGAATTATAGACCCATCTCGTTGCTGAGTCAGGTTTATAAGTTGTTCTTGAGAGCCATTACGAATCGCCTTGCTCGTAGGTTTGAAGACTTCCAGTCTCCCGAACAAGCCAGATTCCGAAAAGGCTTTGGCATAATAGATCACATTCATACGCTGCGGTAGATTTTATATAAAAGACGGAAGAGCATAACCGGCCACTTTGCTTAGCGTTTGTGGACTATGAGAAAGCCTTCGATTTGGTGGAAACTTGGGCTGTATTGAGGTCGCTGCAGAAATGCCGGATTGACTGCCGGTATATCCAAGTGTTGAAGTGCTTGTATGAAAACGCAACTATGTCAGTACGTATACAGGACCAGACTACGAGGCCAATCCACTTACAGCGTGAAGTGCGACAGAGAGGTGATCTCCCCGAAGCTCTTTACCGCTGCGTTGGAGGACGTCTTTAAGATTCTGGATTGAAACGGACTTGACATCAACATAAACGGCGAGTACATCACTCACCTGCGATTTGCCGATGACATAGTAGTCATAGCAGAGACTCAGAGAAACCTCAATACAATGCTCAACGATCTAGGCAGGGTTTTTCAACAGGTGGGCCTGAAAATGAACATGAGCAAGACGAAAATCATGTCCAATGCTCATGCTCCACTCCACCCAGTATTCGTTGAGAATTCTGCAATCGAAATTGTGGACGAGTGTATATATACCTGGGACACACAGTCCAGCTAGGTAGGTGCAATTTCGAAAAAAAGGATCAACCGCCGAATCCAACTCGGCTGAGCAGCGTTGGGGAAGCTCCGAGATGTCTTCTAGTTCAAAATCCCTCAGTGCCTGAAGACAGTACGTGTTGCCAGTGATGACTTACGGATCAGAGATATGGTCGCTAACTGTGGCCTTCATAAGAAGGCTCAGGGTCACTCAGCGGGCGATGGAGAGAGCTATGATCGGAGTATCCTCGCTAGATTAAATCAGAAATGAGGAGATCCATAGGAGAACCAAAGTCACCGACATAGCACAGCGAGTTGCGAAACTGAAGTGCAAATGGGCGGAGCACATAGTTCGAAGAGCTGATGGTCGTTGGGGTCCCAAGGTACTGGAGTGACGACCCCGCACCGGGTAGTGCAGTGTGGGCAAAATCCCATCAATTAGTCGTAGAGAGCCGCTGGATTCAGGCGGCGCTAGACCGAGGCCTGTGAAAGTCCATGCAAGAGACCTTTGTCCAGCAGTGGACGTCTATCGGTTGATAAAGAAGAAGATAATAAAAAATTAAAAAATAACATAGTTCTTTCCCTGCACGAGTCTCATAGTTGGTGCCATACAATAAAATGAAGCTATTATCATGACCTTTCAAATGACATATATCACAACTTGATACACCACTGGGGACGAAACCGCCCATTCTCCAAAGGAGTTATTAGTATTCCTGGGTTAAACCTAACCCGACTTCTCTGCAAGCGGGCCTATGGGTACTCTTTTTAAGCGAGTTCAAAAAAAGGAGGTTATCAATTCGACACGTGTGTATATGTTATATATTATTTGAACTGCAAAATATTCACATCATGATTATCTATTAGTGATGTATACGTATGTACTACATAGTATGTATTATTTTGTATGTATGTATGTTTGTCCACGTATTTCTCCGAGACTATTAATTGGATAGTGATAATTTTTTTTATTTGCTTACATTGATTTACTTTAACTTAGGTAACAGTAAAGGTTTCATCAAAATCGGTTCAATAGTTTTCAAAATAATAATATAGACATTTTCCTTTTTTTTCAGTATAATATTGAAGTATGTTTAATTTTTCCTTAATTATATAGATAGCTTGTTTCCCTTTTTAGGGTTCCGAACCAAAATGGTAAAATAATGTCAAATAGTTTTTGATTAATCGTGCAAAATTTCGACTAAAATACCGCCACCCCCCCACCTCCCCCCTTTTTAATTAAAATCGTCCATCCACCCATCCATACATACATCCATCTATTCATACATACATCCATCCATACATCCATCCTCACACACTTTCGCATTTATAATATTAGTAGTAGGTAACTGCCTACAGCCAAGTGGGAATCGCTAGGCATTCTTGGCACCATTCTAGACGAGCATGATTTGTATAATAATTGGCTTATGGATAAATTGAGATAGAAATAACTTTGTCATAAAATGTCCTGTGTATTAAGGTACCTAAGTAAAATACATAGCATATTTAAATACGACTTATGTATTATTTTCTTGACATAAAAAGTAGTTATGGAAAGTTAGTCAAACTGATAGTAGTATCATCAACATCATCATCATCATCATCATTATCAACCCATTATCGGCTCACTACTGAGCGAGATCTCCTCTCACAGAAGGGTTATATGCCATAGTCCACCACGCTGGCCCAATGCGAATTGGCGGACTTCACACACCTTCGAGAACATTTATGGAGAACTCTCAGATGTGTATAATAGTAGTAGTATACGAATAATGTAAATGGAAAAGTGTTTGTTTGTTGATTTTCCTTCAATTGTGCAGCAACGGAGAAACGACGTGATTATTTTTCATGGTAGGTATAGTTAAATTACGGATGCGAGACATGGTCGCTAACTAAGGGCCTCATAAGTAGGCTCAGGACCGCTCAGCGGGCGATGGAGACAGCTATGCCCAGAGTGGTAATCCATGCAAGAGGCCTTTGTCCAGTAGTGGACGTCTATTGGTTGATAAAGAAGAAGAAGAATATCAAAAAAACTAGGTATGTTAGAGCGTTGGTTTTATTTTTCCCGTAAAACATACCTACTTAAACCTCTATTGACCATATTTATTTCTGACTACTAGATGATGCCCGCGACTTTGTCCGCATGGATTAAGGTTTTTTAAATCCCGCGGGAGCTCTGTAATTTTCCGGGATAAAAAGTATGTGCCTATGTGTTAATCCTGGATATGAGCTGTATCCATTCCAAATTTCAGCCAAATCAGTTCATTCGTTGTGGAGTTATAGAGTAACAAACAATATTTAGTAGGATTTTTCGATTGGTGATCTTCGGAGATTCGGAGATATGGGGGGGGGGGGGGGGCACACACGATTAATCAAAAACTATTATGTATAAAAATAAATATCTTTCTTCTTTTCTTATGATACCCCACTCGATATAGTTATCTTACTCTGAAATTTCAAACCCCCGATTTTCCCCCTTTTTTAATTAAACTAAAAATATTTTTTGATTTTTTATTTCTATGACGTGGATCACTAATATTTTATACCTTACTATTTCAAATTTCAAGTTGATAGCTTTAATTGTCACTAAAATAATCGACTGTGACAGACGGATGGACGGACGGAGAAAGTCGCACTATAAGTGTTCCATTTTTACCATTTTGGTACGGAATAACGGAACCCTAAAAATTGTAGTTTGTACATAATAATATGACATAGATTAAGAAGAGACAGCAATACCACAGCCAGTGTTTTATAACACCAATTTTAACAACACATAACGGTTCATAAAGTTTGCACTTGATGGTTTGCGCACGCCTACCAACTCCACCAGTCACCACGCCCGCGAGCAAACAGCTTGTGCAAACACCGAACACGACGATATCACGGCTACCGAGAATAGATTAGTATATTGACATATTATACCCATTATAATGCTAATAAATTCAATATACTGTACTCGATTATGCTATGTGACTAGTGGATTGTATCATGGTACCTACTTACTAGTCATTTCAAATTTCAATCCGAAAAATGTGTAGCTATTGAAAATGTAAAATTCTTTCACGACCTTTCTATATTTAAGTTTATTTAGAAGAAATAAATAAATAAAATAAAACAAAAAAATTGTGTTTTAATTTTCCCGTTCTTTTAAACGAACAGTCATTCGTTTGAAATTAAATCCACTCATTCCTCTGAGTCCTGAGTGGCCACGATTTTTTAACCCCCGACGTAAAAAGAGGGGTGTCATAAGTGTAACGTGTGTATCTGTGCATCCATGTATCTGTGTGTTTTTCTGTTTCCTCGTAGCAGCCTCCCCAATGGACCGATTTTGATGCCGTTTTTTCTGTTTGAAAGCTAATGTTTATCGAGATTGATCTTAGCTATAATTTATGAAGATTCTGCACAGGCGTTTGAAGATCATAAGAACATTTCTTACTTGATTATAGGGTCTTAAAATCTTTCACTGGTGCGATTGATTTGAAAGGTGTACTGTTACTTCGGATTATTTCCATTTATGCATGGTTGATTCTAACCTTGAGCTGATTCTGCAGCATCAAGTATAGCAGATATAGTGTGTTTGGGCTCATTAGAATGGTCTCAATGAGTAGGTGTTAGATAGATGATGATCGAGGAGGAGGATCTCATGATGGAGCAGAAAACTGGGTAACAAGATGTCAGGCATATCGTACATAGTCCAATGCCATAGATTCACATGTCGGAGGTATTTTAAATTTTTAATTTGCACTTGTTTTTCGAATTGTGTGTATTAGGTAGGTAGGTAATGTTGGACAGAATGATCGTTACGAAACGTTGACTGTGCCACAGATAGAGGTGGCTAGCTCAAAGCTCTGTATGGGGTGGAAAGTGAGCCGGGTTCAAACTTCAATGGAGAAGAGGGCGCCTCGTTGAGACTCCGTTTTTGCTAATCTGTACGCTTCCGAGACCATAGACAGTGACTTCATTTTCATTATCCTCATCATCTGTTATTTCTCGAAGGTGGTTCCAGACAAAAATCTTTGTTAAATACTCCTTTTTTGCAGTCAATGGCTTTAGCTACAGTGTTGTAGGTAATAATTAAAATTAAGTATTTGGCATAATATAATACCTCGTAGCCTCGTTAAGGAAAAGTCGCGGCGAGCGCCACCATAGTAAAAAGTAGCAGTTATTTGTCTTTCCTTAAGTCAACGCAAATTGTTCAATTCTCATTATAAAAATGTGCTGTTTTATTAGCGAGAAATATGCGCACAATTTATATCGGTACAGATAATAGCGCTCACAACGACGACGACGTATATCACGACGGAGTTTTTGCTTCATAAATATGGACTAGTTACTCTAAAGTTGATGCAAGTTAGTGTACGCCTCTCGCCACGCCTGGTTACACCTTATACTTAGCTACAATAATTTTGTAATTGTGTTAGATAGGTATATTAAATACATACATACACGAATACAGATAGACTTTATACAATAAAGATTTATAGGTACTACATCATACTCCGGTGTTACAGCTATTTAAAATAACGTGGTGTTTCAGTAATTAATAAATACCTATATCACTTGATTTATAACGGTGAAGGAAAATATCATGAAGAAGGGGTAATTGCACATCTCGCTCGACCAGACTCGACCGCACGTACAAAGCACAGTCATTTACAGTCACAGAGAGATTGGATTGAGGTATAAAAATTACAGTAAGTAGCATACTAATATACCGCGGGAACTGTTTGTTTTCGCGGGATAACAAGTAGCCTTTTCACTTTTCAGGTCCTCAACTATGCCTATACAAAAAACTACGTCAATATACTTATGACTCCGTTGGCGCATAATCCAAGGATAAATATGTGAAAAATAGCATACGAATATCCCGAGGGAACTGTTTGTTTTACCGGGATAAAAAGTAGCCTTTTCCTGTATGCCTGAGTTGAGAGTTCTCCATAATTTTCTCAAAGGTATGTGAAGTCTACAAAACCGCACTTTTACTCTATGAGTAGGTCACTTTTGATTTAGTACGAGTAAATTCTGCCAGAAGGTTGGAAAATCTTATTTATTGACTTAAGTTTTTATTTATTCGAATATTTATTACATCCGACTGGTAAATCTCTGATAAAAACAAGCACGAGTTTAATTATTGCACCATCATTGCTCATTATAAAATTTTTGGTGGTCGTTTATTACGCGACTTCCTTTCATTAACAGCTTAAATTATCTCTTAATAAGTTACTTCAAAACACTTATATATATTATACTTAATGTATTTCTTCCTCGTCATATAACAACTAATTAAGTGTATACATTTTCATTCAAATTAAATGTAATTTAAGCAACATTTAAGACTTAAGTACAAGTAATTGAGCTTAGAAAGGGACGCCCTCCAGCACGTTGGACCGACGGTATATAAAGAGGGTGGCGGGAAGTGGCTGGATGAGGAAAGCTGAGGAGCGGGTGTGGTGGCGTTCTCTGGGAAAGGCCTATGTTCAGCAGTGGACGTCCGCAGGCTGCGATGATGAATGTATAACGTATATACCTATGTATGTATATTATTTTCAAGAAAAATAATAATATACTAATATGTCTACGTTTACAATGTTGTTTTTTTATTGAGAGATAAGTCGAAACATAATGAAGCGAATAAAATAGTTTCATTAAAATAAATGTTTTTAAAATGTAATTAAAATAAAACATTAACAATGTTCAAAAATAAAATAATATGAAAACTGACCTAGTTATAAGCTACTCGTAGCTCACTAACCAACAAAACCCTACCTACTGACTTGACTGAAATTCAATCGATCTCGATTCTAATTAATCATTGCGCAACCTTTTCTCAATAGATTCTGCACACCCAAGTAAACACACTCACGCCAAACGCTGTAACATGAAACTAATTGTGCACCCACATGCCACTAAGGTTTTTTTATAGTGTTAAGGTTGTCACACTTTTAATGGATTTTCCCATGTTAAAAATATTTAAAAGCGCCATGGTTAAGGCTTCTAGCTAAATATGTAATACGAAGTATGAAACAGAAGATGTAAAAAGTTATAATGACAGATCTATCCTTAAAAATACCATTAGAATCTTCCAACTTTTTAAAGAAAAAAGAATTTTTTAAGATAATTCTAGAATCTAGAATAAAACAAAAATAAATATAAATTAATATATTTATTGACTCGGACCTACTCGTATTCGTTGTTAATAAACCGTCAGAAGATATAGGTACAATAATCGCTCTGTATTTGTGGTGTGTACGAGTATCATAAGAATAAACAAATGTAAATTAAAAATTTTATTTTTAAAACACAAGCTTTTAATACCTGGATACATCGTCAGACCTAGATACCATCTAGGACCAGAGTAGGTACGTCATTTCTTTACTGAGTTCCTATGACCACCTTCCAGCTCCATCATCAGATTAGACCCTGGTAACCATCTAAACAACAAATTACTCGTCAAGACGAATCAAACGAGCCGAAACTCGATGTGGTTGCGTCGTTTCATTACAGAGTTCCTATGACCACTTTCCAGCTCCATCATCAGACCCTGGTTACCATTGAAAGACAAACTACTCGGCAAGACGATTCGAACGAGCCCAAACTCGATGAGGTTGTGTCGTTTAATTGCGAAGTTCCTATGGCCACCTGCCAGCTCCATCATCAGATCAGCACCATGTAATATTGCATTGTCACGCTCAAATTGCAAATTTCAGCTCAATCGGTAACCGGAAAGTACCTAGATCAAACTTAATTTACAATATTTGATGGCAAATATCGTTGATGACAAACATCGGAGGTGAAACTAAATAAAAGTTGTAAAATATATGTTTGGTTGAATACTGGAAGCGTAAATTAATACTGGATGTTTGACTGTTTGCAAGTTGCAATAAACCTACTTACTATGAAAGTACAATTTGCCACGTCGCGCTGTGGTGGTTCGATTTATATTAGTTTTAAAAGATGTACTTAATTAACTATTAATTGTTTATTACTTTAGTTGTTTTTATTTCTACTACTAGAAAAGCGCTAGTGTACAGCGCGAGCGGCAGATACAATTTTTTTTGATTTGGCGGACTATGGCAATTTTTTTTTTCATCATACCTATTCGAAAAACGAATATAGGCTTCAGAGGATAGCGGGAGCAAAATTTAATTTTAACCCCATGGGACTTTTCATTTCTCTCTTCTGATTGGTCCGCGTTAGTGTTTTAGCATACCAAAGCACTAACGCGGACCAATCAGAAGAGAGAATTCAAAAATGTTTGAGAAGCGTCTTCGATAAGTCACGTGATCAAATTTGTCGATTAGATATATACGCCCATACTTCCAACATAAATATTAATGTTTATTTCGTAAAAATTTCTTTGTGTTTTATTTAAACTTTCAATATACCTACGTATTGGTAATTTCTATACTCTATACATAGTAGGTTGATACTCCTAGCTTTTTCTCATAGGTAATGATGAAAAATAGTGTGTGTCATTCGGGGCCAAAATTTTTTGTTCTCGGGCGGCGTATATTGAATTCCTCGCTACGCTCAGGATTCTACTTTAGAATCCCTCGCTGCGCTCGGGAGTCTACTATAGAATCCTTCACTTCGCTCTGAATTCAAAATAACGCCCTCGGGGAACAAAAAATTCCTTTGGCCCCATATAACACAAATAACTATTTCATAGAGTGTCATGAAATTCCGCAAAGTGACGTTACTTTGCTTTGTTTCTATCCAAACAAATTTGAATCAAAGTTCTGTTTTCTTTTTAATTTTGCAGTAAATGGCAAGTGGCAACCCTAAAAACGTGACAAAATTTTTACATTGAGCTTACTTGCGTGACAGGAACTTCGGGTTATAACTTAGTTATAGTAAAGCAATAATGTGGAAAGATTCATTTTACTTCAACAAACTTGAGGTTACTGAACGCCTCAGATGAACTATGAGTAAATGAGATTATCAATTTCGTCGTCGGTAATAGATCTTAGGGTTGATTATACTGCCCGTGGGTCTGCCCGAGAAATTCAAATTTAATTTGCATTTGAGATTGCATACTTTCAAGTAAAGATTTTTATATAAACCTGTGAAGATGATACTGCCATCGTTGCAATTAGAATGCCAGCCTTTTTTGTCGTATTTGTTTACAAATTGCGTTAAACCAAATTAAATTTGATTTTCTCGGACTGACCCGTCGTATAATCAACCTTAAGATAGGGATATCTTGTAGGGCCTTTGATGGTTTTGCGCCGTTTTGTATGCAGCAGCTCCGTGCGATTCATTTAAGAGCGCGTGTAACCCCAAAAAAAATCAGATTTCGCGATGAGATAAAACATAGCCACAACCTCATGTGAGGCGTGACAAAAGAAAGCGTTTTGCGCGGAAAAGGAGTGTAGTAAGCGCCAAATACTTTGTAACTCGTAAAATATTCATTTTCTTTTCAATTCACTAGGCTATTCTCTTGATAATATCAATCGGAATTTCATGTAAAAATTTTGGCTCTGTAATATGCAACACATTGAAAATAAATGAATATTGGTTAAAAATTAGACCTAACTTCGCGATTTTTTATTATCGAACAAATTTCATCATTTTATGTTTTTGCCCAAACACGTCCCTTGGCAGTATGATGTAATTCTTGCGTGTTTTTTTTCGGTTACTTGAAACTTGATCTACTACTGTAAAAATCAAATCTGTTTACTGTTAACGAGCGCACACCCACTCTTAATGCCATCTTCACATCTGGGAGGTCTACCAATACTGCGCATTCCATTGCGAGTTTTTCATTATTGCACTTGAGAATTGGGACCCCAAATCCATCAAACGGTTCTTCAAGCTATTGTTCCTCGGAAATTGCCACGTCTGCTTCGTAACGCAATGAACTTCCTATTTGGGTGATTGTGTTTCCTCAACGGATGCTCTTATTTCTTTGCTTTGATCATAATATAATATTAGAGATATTCGTAGAGAAACTCCAAACATATTTCTCTTTTTTCCCGAGTGACTGTCTTCTTCTTGAGGTCCATAGCTTGCGAGTTAGCGACCATATTTTTGAGCCTTATCTACGTTATTTAACTACCTACCTAACTTAGGACATGAAATGCAAATCTGGCGGATGAAGAGTTTATCTTAATAAGTGTGCATGAGTGCTTTTCCTTGTTATAAGATTGTATTGCTCAAACAGGTCTAATTTTTAATCCTACCAGTATGACTGCTTAGTGCTCAGTAATTAAATAATAAATCCCTCCCTAATTTGTTACGAATGTTGGCATACTAAACATGTTTTTGTGGTTGTCTTTATCTCTAAGATATTTTCTGGGGTTTTCTAGGAAAACAAGCAATCCTTAGGTAAGTATATTTTCATCCACCTGTCTTTACATCTGTCCGTCTGTGTATCACAGCCATTTTTTTCAGTAAGTTGTTTGCATAGATATACCTTGTTCGCGCCATGTGCCTGTCAACAATTCCTTGTTCCATGGTCGTAGCGCTGGCAATCTCTTTGGCTCGCAATGAAGTTGACAGATACTTAGTTTTAAACTTGCCTTTGACAGCTAAATCACACGTAAAATTCGGGTCGCGCTCGCACCGTTTGCTGCTTTTGAGTGTCTAGAGTTAGTTTATTTTACGGTTTTGTTGCGCCGTTGAGCGGTCTGTGTGTCGACCTAGCTATAAGCATCATTGTTAACGTGTTATTCGTAACAAAAGGCGACCCCTAACAGGCGGTTTTTGCTCGCAACGTTAAGTGTGAAAAAGTGACTTCGACCACCTCTAGTTGGTCTTCTTAGTGATAAACCAAGTGTACAGTGCTACGCCAGCCCAACGTCTACAGCTGCAGGCCACAACTGGCTGCCTGCCTGCTGCTGCGAGGGGCCTGAGAAGTTCACCTTACACTTAACCTAACAATACACTCTCTCACAACACACCCCACATACACCACTCTCATACCCTCAGGCCGTACAAGGATTGAATGCTGCAAGGAAGGTCAGTGCAACCCTACCATTATTAAGTCCACACTAAGACGAGAACAAATCTGACCGCGGTCAAAGGCCGCTTTGGGCAGCGACCCTGGACTCAGGTTATAGCTGATGGGCCCCTATACTTCGTGTTCCAGGCCTTGACTCGTTGGCCAAGCCGTTGGCCTCAACATTTGGTAGTCAGAGCGCGGTTAAATTGATTCCGCGGACAGATTTGGCATTACTGTGACTTAACTTGGCCGTTCTAGGGTTAACTCATTTATTGTAAATTAATGGACCTTATAACTTATTAATACACAGGCTTATTGAGTTACTAGTACATAGCCTACCTTGTCACATGTAGGCCTGTATAGTGATTGCAATTATTGAGATTTTGTTTTGTTAATTTTTGTTGATTAATAATTAATAGTATCTAATTGTTGTTTGTGGCCCGTAACTGGCCAACAGTTAGATGTAGATTGTAATAAATAAACTTAATATTAATATAATTTGATAATTGTAGGTACTTACCAAGCCAATTTGTAATTTGCAGTGCCTAGTATGAGTCTAGTGGCTTAGTACGGGTAATTAAAAACTTAATTTTTCTTTTATCTTAATTTATGTTATTGATTGACTTAACATAAATTATTGATAGCTTAATTTGTATCTTTTGGAACTTTAACCAACAAATACTTTGTTTGTTTACTAAAACCCCTCGTGGTTAGGTAACAGAGTAGTTTATTTGATGTATTTAAAATAAATAATTCTTGGTTTAAAGTAAATAATTCTAATTAATAAATAGTATTTAAGTAGTAATTTGTTTGTGTTTAAAGTGGGTAATTCTTGTTTGATTATTAATTTGTTTGGTTGAAGTTGAAACATAACTTGTAACAAATAACTTTGTTTTGATTTTGTTATCTATTTGTTGTAACTACCTTTATTTAAGTTGTTTTGTACCTACCTAAGATGGCAGCCCACAAAAAATTGAGCGTGCAAATTCAATCAGAGCTGCGTTGGGCTGCTACAGCCAACGCCTTGGTAGGCCGGGAGGACCGGGCATCCGCACTGCTCCAGCGGTGCGAGCAGGTGCGGACCAGGCAGGCGGTCGTCGAAGGGGCCTTCCGAGACCTCATGGCATTGGAGCTACCTCCGGAATCGCTGGAGTCCTCAGTGCGGGACTACGAACAGTTTTTTGAGCTGACAGACGGTCTGGTGGAGGAGGCCGCGAGGCTCAAGAAGGAGGCGAGAATGAGCTCTATTCTTGAGTCTCCCACCAGACCCACCACGCAGCCTGCGTTACAGGACAAGTTGCCAACAATAAACTTGCCCCACTTTTCTGGCAACCTGAGCGAGTGGCTAGGCTTTCTCAGCCTCTTTGATAGCCTGGTGGACGCGAGAAGGGACCTGTCTCCCTGCCAGAAACTGGCCTATCTACTCTCTTCCCTGCAGGGAGAGGCTCTGAGTTTAGTTAGCCACCTAGACCTCTCCGAGGAGAGTTATACCACCGCGCGGGAACTACTGACTCGGCGGTATGCCAACGTGCGCCGGTTAGCAGACACACACGTGGCACAAATTCTAGCGCTGCCACGTGTCTATGGGGTGTCTCATTTAAGAGAATCGCTCTTAAATCCACTGATTGTAGCCTGCAACGCTCTTAAGCGTTTAGAGCTTCCCGTGGACCAGTGGTCCTTCCTTTTATTACACATTGTGTTGTCCCGCCTACCTCCCGAGTTGAAACTGCGTTTTGAGCAAAGGTATGGTGGGGACGGGGCCAGCTACCTGCCCCCCTTTTCGGACCTTTTAAAGTTCCTTGAGGAAGAGTGCCGGCAGGCTGATAACTCCGGGATTGCTGGTCCTTCAAGGACCCCAGAGCGGCCTGCCCAGCTGAGGAAGGAAAGGGGTCACACTGGCGTCCCTGGTAAAAGGACCTCCGACCGGAGACCAATGCCCGTTTACACTGGACCTGCTGCCACTGAACCCGCCCCCTGTAACTATTGCAGGCGTCCAGGCCACCGGGTGCTTTCTTGCCCCCAGTTTCTCTCTAAGCGGATCAAGGATCGGAGGGGCGTTGCAAGAGACCGCCACTGGTGCTATAGCTGTCTGGGAGCTCACATGCAACGGGACTGCCAACAGCAACGGCCATGCCCAATTTGTAGGGGTAACCACCTGGAGATTTTGTGCGCCAACAAGAATGGTGTTGGTCGCCAGGTGGAGAGTGAGGGCGCGCCCCGCACGGGCGGGGGCGCTCTTACCAATCGCTCCCCGGATTATTTGCGTCGGTCCCCTGATCAGGGCCATGAATCCCGACGCGTCCGGATTTCGACCCCGCCTATGGGGGCTTCACCCCCCCGTGAGGGGGGCGCCAACCCCCCTCGACGTTCTGATGGGAGATTTGTGGCGGCCCCGTCTACGGTTCGACCTACCCGCTATTCACCTCCGCTTCATGAGTGGCCACGCCTCGAACGCCGCCCACCTCGAGCGGGTCGACAGCAGTACTACGACCTACCGACCTCAGCCCGTATGACTAGGCCCGTGCTGCCGCCACGAGATGACGCATGGGTTTACCCAAATGGAGGTCCTTCCCCCTCACCTTTGGAGGTCCCCCCTGAGTCTCAATATGAGATTCCCCGGTTAGAGGACGGGTTTGATGAGGACGACCACCAATAGGTAGTTGCCGCCCTAGCCCCCACCACAGCAACTTCTCCTGAGACCTTGAATCTCCGGCAGTCTGTCTGTCAGACCATTCTTTTGCCGACTGTCTCAGTGAAGGTATTCAACCCGAAGGGTGAATTTTTAATCGTTCGCGCCCTTTTGGATTCGGGTTCACAGCGCTGTATTGCTTCTTCTCGTTTGGTGGGTGAGCTAGGGCTCCCTTGGAGTCCTCGAACAGGACGGGTGATAGGTATCGGGGGTATAGAGCCCTCGACTCCTACCGGGGAAGCGGAATTAATGTTTGGCCCCGTTACGGGCAATTTTAGGGTCTTGGTCAAGGTGTCAGTCCTTGACAATATCTTAGGTCCCCTACCGCAGGTCCAAATAGCTGACGCTGCGGTGTCCTGTGCATCAGGCCTAAACCCAGCTGACCCCCACTGGACTGAACCCGGTCCTACGGACCTTTTGTTGGGTTCCGACGTGTTGGGCCTGGTCTTGTCAGGGGAAATTAGGGTTTTGCAGAAGGACGGCCTATGTGCCATGTCCACTATATTCGGTTCTAGCTTTTTTGGACCCGTGCTATGGTCTTCGGACCTACCGGTGCTGGACCAATTGCAAGCAGCCGGCTTGACGCTGTCGGACGTGGTCCAGCGCTTTTGGGAAGTTGACACGAGTTGACCCTCTTGACCTTGAATGTGAGTTGTTTTATCAAAACAACACAGGCCGCCGTGTTGATGGGCGATTTGTAACTCGCTTGCCCTTTCTCGCTTCTCGCCCCCCGCTTGGTCAATCGCGGGCCTTGGCGGAAAAGAGGCTCTTGTCTATGGAACGGCGCATGCGGCGCGACTCCACCTTCCGCTCCAAGTACGTTGAATTTATGCGCGAGTACGAGGGCCTGGGGCATATGTCACCATCCAATTTTGATTGGCGCGCACACGAGCACTACTTCTTACCCCACCATGCCGTCTTGAAGACCCCTGGGGGGAAGATTCGAGTGGTTTTTGACGGCTCCGCGGCCACATCCAACGGGGTGACATTGAACCAATGCTTGCACTCCGGTCCTAAGCTGATCAAGGATATCTCCAATATCCTCACGCATTTCCGCCGGCATCAAATTGTTTTCGTAGCTGACATCAAGATGATGTTTAGACAGTCGGTGGTACATCGCGATGATCGGAGATACCAAATGATTCTGTGGCGCGAAAACCCTAATGAGCCAATGCGTGTCTTTGAATTGAACACCACGACCTATGGACTCAAGTCAAGCCCCTATATTGCTATCAGGACCTTGTTAGAACTAGCTAACCGGGAGCGACTGAATTACCCTCGCGCATCAGCCACCTTGGAATCGTCAGTCTATATGGACGATATTTGCACGGGAGCCTCGAGCGTTGAGGAAGCTCTGACTCTTCGCGATGAGTTGATTGCAATACTGAAGTCCGGAGGTTATGAGTTGGCTGTCCAACTCCCCTCACGTCTTGAAGGATCTTCCGGGAAAGGATCAGCAGGATCCTCATATTTTTGAAAATCCCGAAAATCCCAATTTGCTGACGGTCCTTGGAATACAGTACCAGCCCGTCCAAGACGTTTTCACCTACCGGGTCAAATTAGACCCACCTCCTAAGGTCTGGACTAAGCGTTCCGTATTGTCTACGGTTGCTCGCACCTTCGATCCCAATGGATGGATCACTCCCGTAATATTTTTGGCTAAATGTTTCCTCCAGAAGCTTTGGATTGCTGAACTCGGTTGGGACGAACCACTCCCTGGGAAGTTATTGAAGGAGTGGAACTCCCTTGTGTCTTCACTTCCTGAAGTTAACCGAATTTCCATGCCTCGACGCTTCCTACCAACAGGAAGGTGTCATGCCAGTCTCCACGGGTTTTGCGACGCCTCCGAACGAGGATACGCCGCCGTGGTATATTTGAGGACTGTCGATGTCGCCGGTGAGGTCGCGACGCATCTCGTCTTGGCAAAAAGCAAGGTGGCCCCTATTCGGTCACGGTTAACTATCCCGAAATTAGAATTGTCTGGCGCCGCCCTTCTGGTACGCCTCTTGAACCACGTCCGCTCCTCTTTGGCATCTGCGGTCGATCTGACCGACGTTTATGCTTGGACGGACAGTGAGATTGTCCTTTGCTGGCTACGAGCCGCGCCTCACAACTTAGAGGTCTTTGTTGCGAATCGGGTCTCCCAAATTCAGAGCTCTGCAGTACCGGTGATTTGGAGACACGTACCCGGAGAACTGAACCCAGCCGATTGCGCCTCCCGCGGCTGTGAGGCCTCTTCACTGGTCCACCATCACCTTTGGTGGGATCCAAGTTGGCTATCCCGATCCGAGATGACTTGGCCTCAAAATAGGTTTTCCGCTCCGGTGGAGCATTTTTCATCCGTGATTGACACCCTAAAGAGAGGTTTAGTTTTGAAGGGCCCCCTTGCTCGCCTAAGCCCTTTTTTGGACAATAACGGAATGCTACGCGTTGGAGGACGCCTTAAGAATTCCAATCTGCCCTATGGTGCTCGCCACCCCCTTTTGCTACCTAAGGACGGCACCTTTGTCAAATTGCTAGTGACACACTACCATCTTGAAAATGCCCACGCTGGTTGTAATGCACTCTCGGCTATTTTACAGCGCGAGTTTTGGATTCTGGCAGGGAGACGCACCATCCGGAACGTCACTTTCAGATGCATTCCGTGTTACCGCTTGAAGGCTAATACTTCACAGCCGATGATGGGTGATCTGCCCTCCGACCGCGTTCTAGCCACTCGACCCTTTGCTGGGGTTGGCACTGATTTTGCAGGCCCGTTTGCCATCAAGAGCTCTAACCTCCGCAACGCCAGGTCGCTCAAGGCCTACCTCTGCGTTTTTGTATGTCTCGCTACCAAGGCGGTACATTTAGAACTTGTGAGTGCCTTAAGCACTGAAGCTTTTGTAGCCACGCTAGGTAGATTTGTCTCTCGTCGAGGATTGCCTGACCTGATTCGCACTGATTGCGGCACCAATTATAAGGGCACTGATAGATATTTAAAAGAGATTGTCGAATTCCTGTCTAGCAATAAGATTAGATTAAGTACAGCATTGTCCAAGATGGGGGTAACCTGGAAGTTTGACCCCCCAGCTTGCCCTCATTGGGGTGGAATATTCGAAGCTGTGGTTAAGGTGGCCAAGACTCATCTCCGGCGCGTTATAGGCGAAACTGTTTTAACCTTTGAAGAACTCGCCACCGTGTTTTGCAAAATTGAGGCTGTACTCAATTCTCGGCCACTCTGTCCCCTCTCATCTGACCCAAATGACCTGGAGGTCTTAACTCCCGGTCATTTTCTGATTGGTCAGCCCCTTAACGCTCTACCCGAATACCCCTTCAGGGACGTGAAGGTCTCACGTTTGTCCCGGTTTGAGCTGCTGCAACAGATGACTCAGAGTTTTTGGCACCGTTGGTCACTAGAGTATTTGCATCTTTTGCAGCAGCGGGTTAAGTGGGCTGACAAATCTGATCCACCCAAAGTTGGTGACCTAGTGCTGATTAAGGAACCTAATTTGTTGCCTTTATACTGGCGCCGTGGGCGCATTCTTAAGCTGATCTACGGGTCTGATGGGGTTCCCAGGGTTGCCGAGGTAATGGTCGGAGACTCTGTCTTGCAGCGAGCCGTTTGCTCCTTATCACGTTTACCTATTTACTAGTAAGTGGACGTAAATCCTTACGACCACAGGCGGGGGGGTTGTTCGCGCCATGTGCCTGTCAACAATTCCTTGTTCCATGGTCGTAGCGCTGGCAATCTCTTTGGCTCGCAATGAAGTTGACAGATACTTAGTTTTAAACTTGCCGCCGTTTTGGGGCGTGGTTTTTTGCAAGTTCCCTTTGACAGCTAAATCACACGTAAAATTCGGGTCGCGCTCGCACCGTTTGCTGCTTTTGAGTGTCTAGAGTTAATTTTACGGTTTTGTTGCGCCGTTGAGCGGTCTGTGTGTCGACCTAGCTATAAGCATCATTGTTAACGTGTTATTCGTAACAAAAGGCGACCCCTAACAGGCGGTTTTTGCTCGCAACGTTAAGTGTGAAAAAGTGACTTCGACCACCTCTAGTTGGTCTTCTTAGTGATAAACCAAGTGTACAGTGCTACGCCAGCCCAACGTCTACAGCTGCAGGCCACAACTGGCTGCCTGCCTGCTGCTGCGAGGGGCCTGAGAAGTTCACCTTACACTTAACCTAACAATACACTCTCTCACAACACACCCCACATACACCACTCTCATACCCTCAGGCCGTACAAGGATTGAATGCTGCAAGGAAGGTCAGTGCAACCCTACCATTATTAAGTCCACACTAAGACGAGAACAAATCTGACCGCGGTCAAAGGCCGCTTTGGGCAGCGACCCTGTACTCAGGTTATAGCTGATGGGCCCCTATACTTCGTGTTCCAGGCCTTGACTCGTTGGCCAAGCCGTTGGCCTCAACATACCTACTTAGGTAGTAAATTGTTACCTACCGCTGTAAAAGCATGAAACCTACCAAATGGCAATATTTTTTTCAGAGTTTTAACTTTTCGCAGGATATGCTCGACTTTTCATACAAATTTAGTGTTTTTCAATTTAAAAAGGAATAAAATACATTGACATAAAACTGTGCATATAGATAAGACAATATTATGACAACGTTTGGAATAAACTCCAATTTCATATTCCGATATAAATATCGATCCGACATGAAGTTTCAGTGGAAACTTTAACGTTTTATAAATATAACAAAACCCCACGGCTTCGCGCACGTTAAGTTTGTTTTTTCCATGGTAGGTAGGATGGTTTTTTCAAACCCCTATTTTACCTTATTAGGGGTTGAATTATCTTGTTTAGCGGATGCCTACGTCATAATAGCTATCTGTATGCCAAACAGGTGGAGCTGTGCGTTGATAGATCAGTCAGTCAGGTACATACTTGCATTTTGCACTACAATCATTATAATACGATTTAATTTTAAACGCTTTATCTTATAGCTTCGCAATGCGAATTGTCCACGCATATGTTAAAGGGCCCGGCCCGACCGCCGCGTACTCAACTTAATGTAGGCAAAAACGCCTACTCAATACTCATAATATTTGCACCATTATATCTGGTCACGCGTTGTATGACCGTGGTTTGTACCGCGTTCGAACACTATATTATTTTCTTTTATATATTTATAAGGTTATTTTATATTTTGTATAAGGAATTGTAAGATTCAATTAAACAATGGCGTTGCTCTGAAAACAAAGATTTTTATTTTAGAAGCGTAAAATCTTAACACGAGTAATTGTATGATTACATTGTAAACTTAAAATAGGTATCTCACCTGAAAACAAAGAAACGACAATTAAAGTCTATTACTTATTACTATTATTTCTATTACTTACTATTATTTCTTTACTTATTAAATTAGCAATAAATGTTTAGGAACGTGGCGGCTGTCATCTGTCAGTATTGCCATTACAGACAATAACTGCTTACCGGCCATAGAGCGCTATACAAATGTACTTTAAAGAAATACAGTTTCTTTACATCTCCCTCCATCGAAAAGAAAATTTTTACAAAAATTTTCTTCATGTACACATAAGTTATTATAATGAATTCTGAAATTTACAGCATTATACCAAGATATATCACTATATTTTTATTTATTTATGTTTACTCCAGTATTGGTATAAGTTTACTGATATGAAAGAGATTTGACTCTGACTTTTTATGACCCGTATTAATTCTATATATTGAATTAGATATTTTCTCAATAATTTTATATGGACCGATCTTCAGCTCATCCAGTTTTTTTCTATTGAGTTTATTGCCATTTTCTACATAGACCATATCTCCCATAGTAAAGTCAAATTGAGTTCTGTTTTTATCAAACATTTGTTTATTGGAATTATGTGACTTCATTGAATTTTCGAATGCTAATTTCCTATCTGTAATCCATTCCACTTCTGTTTTAGCTCTTTTTAATTCCTTTGGCAAAAAGGAAACATCTGTACCATGTAATAGATATTTTGGTGCAAATCCTGTAACTGTGTGTTCCGTACTATTATAAATTTCCACACAGTCATGAGCAATGGTTGTCCATGCTTTTTTATTATTATTTTCATTTATTCTACATCTTATTTTGTTCACAAGCGTTTGATTAAGTCTTTCATTTAAGCCGTTAGAAAACGGAGCATTTACTGCAGTGAATATCATTTGTATTGATTTTTCATTAAGAAATGTTTTAAATTCTTTTGAGTTGATCCCCGGGTATTGATCCGTAAGAAGAATTTCAATTTTATCATAATCTATTACTTTATTTATTAGTTTAATGAAATCATTAGCATTTTGCGTTTTCGAAGTTATAATATAAGCGTACCGCGTAAAATGATCCACTAAAAGGTGTAAGTATTTTTTTGTCGATCGCGAGCCACCGAAACCTCCAATCGTGTCTATAGATACTATTTGCAAGGGTTTTGTGGCGGGTCCTAAATGGGACATGAGCCCATATTTATTCTGTCCCCTTGTTTTATTTTTTATACATATTTTACAGCTTTTACAATGATTTTTAATATTTGTAGTTAAATTTTTTGCTGTATACAGTTTACTAATTTTGTTTTGCATTTGTTTTATACCTAAATGACACATGTTTTCATGTACAGATTTAATGAGATTTTTACTGAAATCTTCTGTTAAAATTATTTTTTCACATTTCCTATCTTTTTTATAGTAAATATTATTTTTTGATATAAATTTCATTTTATTGTTTTGTATGTCCGCATTATTTTCCTGGTCTGTGACATTATCATTTAATTTTATCATGTTAACTATTTTTAATCGTTCTTCTGTATCTTCACTTGCCTCTAATACTGGGTTCCTACTCAAGCAATCTGCTTCTATATTATCCTTTCCCGGAGAATATTTAATTTTAAAATCATACTGTGACAAATAATATGTTAAATCTCCTAGTTCATCATCTGTTCTAGACTTAATATTTAAATTTTCTAAAGGTTTATGATCTGTGTATACTGTAAATGACTTCCCTATTAACCAATATTGCCAGTATTTTATTGCCTCCTTAATAGCTAAACATTCTAAATAAACTGCCTTTTTCTTTTTTTGTAATTGATTTAGTTTTTTTGAAAAATATGCAACTGGTTTGTCTTTTCCATTTGGTTGTGTTTGTTTAAGGACTGCTCCAAGACCTTGTAAAGATGCATCGGTGTAAATATTTATTGGCAAATTCTGATCATATATCTCTAAAATCGGCTGTGAGCACAATAAGTCTTTTATTTTTTGAAATGATGTTTGACATTCTTCTGTCCAAATAAATTTCTGATTTTTTCTTAGTAAATTATGAAGAGGGTCTAAAATTAAACTACTTTTTGGTACATATTCATGGTAGAAGTTAATTTTCCCCAAAAATTGTCTGACATTTTTCTGCGTTTTTGGTGTTGGAAATTGTTTTATCGCAATTAAATTATCTCTTACTGGTCGTACTGTATTATTATGAATTATATGACCAAGATATTTCACAGAGTCTGAAGCAAACGTACATTTTGTGAATTTAAGTCTAAAACCCTCCCTTTTTATAGCTTCTAACAACAGTGTTAAATGATTTATGTGTTCGGTAAAAGTTTTAGAAAATATAAGGATATCGTCTATGTAATTGACTGTAAAATCAGTAAGCTTATACTTGCGTAAAATGTTACTTAAGATCCTTTGAAAAATAGCTGGTGAAGTCTTCAAACCGAAGGGTAAACATGTCCATTGATAGTGTCCATCCTGGGTGACAAATCCGGTCTTCATCCTATCTTCGACCCTTAGCGGTATAGACCAGAAAGCTGAGTTTATGTCTAATGTCGTGAAGTATTTTGAGTTTCTTGTCTTCGTCACCAAGTCATTAATCAGTGGAAATGGTTGTGCTTCTGGCACCACAATTTTATTGAGGTCTCTAAAATCTATACATAACCTAGATTTTCTGTTATCTTCTTTTTTGAAAGTTAAAGTGACTGGTGCTGCAAATGGACTATATGATTCCTCTATGAGTTTTTTGTCAAGTAACTTTGCTATTTGATCTTCTATTTCCTTTTTGTCTTCACTTGAACACCTATAAGGCCTTTTACTACAGTATTTGTCCATGAGTAGGTCAATACGTGCTTCATATTCTCTGACAGTTCCTATGTCATATTTGTCCTTTGCAAAGATTGCTTTGTAAGTATCTATTAACCTGTATATTTCTGATTGTTGTTCAATATTTAAATTATCCATACTCAATTGGAAATCTTCCTCTTTTATGTGTTCATTGAAATTTATCGAAGAATTATTTGTTTCATATTTCACTTCCTTAGAAGTATTGTTTTTATTTATATCCTCATTTATGGAATTTATTTTTTCTTCAATAATTTCTTTCCTTTTTTGGGTTATTTTCAAATGTTCATCTTGAACCAATTTGAATTGTTTTATAATGTCTAATCCGATTATAAAATCATACTTAAATTCTTCTCCATCAAGTATGTAAACATCAGCATTTTCCTCAACATCAAAATTTTTTATTTTAATCGTTGTCAAACCATTAGCTTTTTTAACACCATTAATTGTGGTTAGATTATCACATCTAGAATTATCTTCTCCTTTTAGTCTTACTAATTTAGAATGTATTATAGAAACATTCGAGCCTGAATCATATATTCCGAAAGTTTCTAATTGTGAGTTTAATAATAGTTTGACTTTAATTAATGGTGTTGTTATTAGTTTTTTTTGTCATTATTCAATTCAACATCAATCACTGAATTGTTGATAGCTTTGGTGTCGGTTTTCTTATTATTATTAACTTCTATTTTTTTGAACCAGCATTTCTCTTCGGGATGGAATCGACTGCCTTTATTTAAATTTTCACAAGTTTTACATGGCTTAATTTTCTCAGGTTTTTCTTTAAACTCATAGGTATTTTTCTTTTTAATGAAACTCTTCTTGTTTGCTATGTGTTCATATTTTCCAATTTCATTGTACAGGCTTGAAGTTGTTTTCACATCTTCTCTATCAATTTTATCCATAATGTAATCTGGTAATCCTATTACAATAAGATTTATCATCGTCTGGGTATCAATGTGTTTATAAATTTCTAATAACAGTCTTTCTTTTTTTGTAGCATATTCGAGTAATGATCCTGCTTGAAATCTAAATGTAAAGGCATATTTAACTTGAGACCAACCTTTATTTCCATATGTCTCACAAAAGTTGTTCTTCCATACTGCCCACTCTGAGTTCACGGTCACTTTTATCAACATACTGCTATACCAATCTAAGCACTGTTTTTCCAGAAGGTGTTTTAAAATCCCAATTTTGTCTTGATCCTTTACAATTTCGAATCTTTCACACTCGCTTTGGAATTCATTAATCCACTGGTCAGCACATGATGTTTTATTTGAAAACTTTTCAATCAAAAACTTTTCCGCTATTTTCCCTATATTCCTTTCCTGAGGCACGTTGCTATTATTTGTATCTTGTGAAGGCATCGTCTTTATTGTTATCTCCTCCAAATACTGGTCACCAAACTGTACATTTTCACCTTCATCTAGGTATATTTTCTTTAAATCTGAAGTCAGAGGAATCCATACGGACCTTGTTTGGTGTCTTTTTTTTAAAGAATTCTTTATTTTAGTAAACACGTCTGATGACACTATAGCACTGTGCTTACTTGCAGGTTTCAACTCATCCGGGATCTCAAAAACACACCCGTCCGGCGTCTCAATTGAGGTTATGCATATCACATTTGTTTTCCCGTCTGTTGACCCCAATACCACAAACTTAAATCGTAGTTTTTCCATGTTCCTTGATTATAGGTAACTACAATTGTCGTTTTATAAGGTTATTTTATATTTTGTATAAGGAATTGTAAGTTTCAATTAAACAATGGCGTTGCTCTGAAAACAAAGATTTTTATTTTAGAAGCGTAAAATCTTAACACGAGTAATTGTATGATTACATTGTAAACTTAAAATAGGTATCTCACCTGAAAACAAAGAAACGACAATTAAAGTCTATTACTTATTACTATTATTTCTATTACTTACTATTATTTCTTTACTTATTAAATTAGCAATAAATGTTTAGGAACGTGGCGGCTGTCATCTGTCAGTATTGCCATTACAGACAATAACTGCTTACCGGCCATAGAGCGCTATACAAATGTACCTTAAAGAAATACAGTTTCTTTACATATTAATATTATAATATGATTTTAACCCAAAATTAGTTCGAATTATTGTTTGTTTGGTGTATAATAAAGAATATTTCATTAATGTTCATTTATTCATTACCCACTTTAAAGCACACATGAATTTTTTGAAATTAGATGTATGCTCCGCTTTTCTTCATTGCGTTACAAGTGATTGATTCAACCTTAAACAATGCGTAAAAACACTTTTAGTAAGTCGAGGTTATTGACAATGAGGATGGAGCAATCGGCTTTGCATCCAGTAGTAGTAGATAGATAGATAGAAATTCTTTATTACTACACACGATAGAAATGTTAACAATTGAAATTAAAACGTAAAGTAAGTACCTATTAGGTAATAGCTACATGAATTTATAGCAACGTGAATGAATAGGTTTAAGTGTCAAATTTTGTGTGACTGTTGTTTTGCATGCTACTACTCTGTGGTAGACTGAAGCGCGTATATAATTGTTTAAGATGTTATTACTCATAAAGTTGGTCAACATGAAATAAATTTTGAATTTATTACTATGGTCGAGTGGGTAACAGACCGAGCACAATAAGTCACGAAGCCCTATCAAATAGAGGTCTTTCTTATGTCCCTTTGATTATTCCCATGCAGGTGTCAAAGCCTCCGGGACAATTTAAATCGCATTACCTTGATAACTCAATTTATTCATGTGCAATATTATGCAGGGCTTGGGAAATATGAAAATATATACCTGTCTATTCGCTATTCCTACGAACTACAGAGTTAAGAAAATAATATCTTAAGTACTGGCACAAGTCGTTGAAGAAAATGAGCTGTGCGCTGATTTAAATGATGATGTACTAGATGACATCATCATGCAGGAGATGCAGGAGACCTATGTCCTGCGGTGGACATCTAAAGGTTGACAATGATGATGTACTAGATGATGCCCGCGACTTCGTCCGGGTGGATTGAACTTTGTTCAGAATCAGTGACCTAATCGATTGCAATAATTTTGAAACCATGTTAATATTATATTTTTCGACCGAGCGAAGCGAAGGTCTTTGAGTTAACTAGAGCGATTTGCACTTGTCCGTCCGTCCGTCCGTCCGTCCGTCCGTCTGTCAGAGCCTTATAACTTTTGAATTACTGAACGTAATTACTTCAAATTTAGATATAATATGTAAACCGATGGCCTCCAGCCGAAAATGGCTTAAAAAGTTATAAAAATCTTTATTTCAGGGGGGCTCTCATAGAAGCGAATGCGAAGTAAAAAAAAAAATATCGCGTTACATAAAATTGTTACGTATCATTTTAAAGATAATTTTGAACTGAGTACAAAAATATTTTTTTTTTAATTTTTCCCTTAAAATTGACGAAATGGGGGGCTTTCAAAGTGGCGATTTTATACGCTCGCTTGAAGACGCTCCCTAAGAAAATCCGCTATGGATTTTCAAACTGATTTTATGTTTTTAGGTCACTTATATCCTGTACTTGAACAACAAATACTAAAATTATATGAATATTATAAAGAAACGAGATTATTTAATTTTTAATGTACATCAGTAATTCATATAGCATCAACATAGCTTCACAATAATGCTAATAGATGGCGCAGTCAGTAACTATTCCCATGGAACTACGAGTTACGACTAACGACCTATCCCAAAAACAGTTTTGCGTCGACCATTATTATTTAGTTACTTATTATAATACAATAATTGTATTGTAATTTTTTTTGTACCATATTATTCAATTAAAATTATTTTTTAGTTAAATTTTAGTTAAATATTGTATATTTTCTATTCGCGTCGATAGATGACGATTTGTACAGATGCCCGTAACCCGGTTTCACTCGTTAGTACCTACATAATAATTCAATGTTTTCACTAACGTTCCCTAACCTTTACGGGCTACCTATAAGTTAGGTGATTGATGTTTTCTGTCAACTTATTTATCACGATCCTGTACGGGACACCTAAAAGGATATTGGGACGGATGTTAGGACTTAGGATTGTATTTAGGAGCTACCTACGTTAAGAGACTCCTACTTAGGGGATGATTTAGGTATGTTTGGTGAAAACGGGCATAATAATAATGTCAGTTTTGGTTATCATGTATCGATTGAATGAATAATCATGGGATACCGTTACCGCGAGGTCTCAGTTCGGGGCGAACAACTAGTTTTATTATACTTAATTATATTTTATTATTTTTAAAATGCAATAAAAACTGAGCACTTGAATGTCCACACTTGTTGCGGACTCAAAACTAGCGTATCACTTTGTCAGTTTTCATAACATAGTTTTCTTATGAAAAAATTTCTATTTACAAAAGATAACTGTGTATTAAGACTTATCTTCTATATTCTATAAGTAACTATAGCCTCAACGATTGATACCTAAAATACAATGATCAATTTTAAATTGCATTTGGACTCCATCAAGAATTTAGTTCTTGGCCAAGCAAAACCCAACTATGGACTAATGCCCATACCTACCTAATGGTAGGTAATTATATCTTCAATTACATACATTCTTGCAAAGTAAACTAGTGGTTCGCCCCGAACTGAGACCTCGCGGTATCCCATAATTACCATAAGGTAGTTTTAACTATATTATATTGTAATTAATACGCGCCGAATCTGATGACGTCAATCGTCATCTGCTTTCGTGGATGGGATGCGTATTTACAATATTAAAGACAGCGCCATCTATTAACAGTATAGTGAAGTTTTGTTAAAAACATTGATGCCCATTAAAACTTAAATAATTTCGTTTCTTTATAATATTTATCTAATCTTAGTATTTGTTGTTCAAGTACAGAATATAACTCAAATTATGTGTAAGTTTCAATTTTTAAAATAAAGTGGTTTTAGAGTTCTAGCCTCGAATAAAATCTCCACTTTGAAAGCCCCCCATTTCGTCAATTTTAGGAAAAAAAATAAAAAAAAATACTTTTGTACTCTGTTCCAAATCATCTTTAAAATGAGGTACTGCAACCCTATGAAATGCAAAAATTTTTATTTTACTTCGCATTCGCTTCTATGAGAGCCCCCTGAAATAAAGATTTTTATAACTTTTTAAGCCATTTTCGGCTGGAGGCCATCGGTTTACATATCATATCTAAAATTGAAGTAATTACGTTCAGTAATTCAGAAGTTATAAGGCTCTGACAGACGGACGGACGGACAAGTGCAAATCGCTCTAGTAAACTCAGAGACCTTCGCTTCGCTCGGTCGATAAAAGCATAAAAAACCTAAAATCTATTCAAAAAACAAGAAATTTTGATCAATTTAATAAATCACTACCACCTCTAAAATCTTCAAACTCTTTAGACAGGCAAATACAAAAGGAAATGAAGCATTGAGCTGTATTTAAATATTATCGCGGCCAGCAATTTACCCAGCTAAGGATTACTTTATCAAGAGCGCAGTATAACTACTTACCTGCATCTACATCCAGATTACTGTCATGGTAAGCGCAAATAGTGCGCCCGTCGATATGCGTCGTTTGCGATTCAGTTTTTGTTCAAATTTTGTATCCCTTTGAGTGCCGTGAATTTAAAAAAAAAGACAAATAAAATTGAATTCACAATAAAATTAAAGAAATAAAAGCTATCGCGACTAAAGTGACCTTGTTGTGCCGAACTTATTTTTAGGGTTCCATACCAAAATGGTAAAAATGGAACCCTTATGGTGAGACTTTCTCCGTCCGTCTGTCCGTCCGTCTGTCACAGTCGATTATTTCAGTAACTATTAAAGCTATCGACATGAAATTTGGCATAGTTGTGTATAATAGTGGCCCAAAAGCATTGAAATAAAGAAAAGTCGAAAATTATTTTAAGTTTTATTAAAAAAAGGGGGAAAATCGGGGGTTTGAAATTTAAAAGTAAAATAACTATATTGAGTGGGGTATCATATGAAAGGCCTTTACTTGTGCATTCTGAAACAGTTTTTTATTTATTTCTATATATAATAGTTTTTGAATAATCGGCCAAAATGTCGAAAAAAATACCGTTCCCCCCCCCTTATCTCCGAAGTTTACCAATCGAAAAATCTGAAATAATTATGGTCAATAGAGGTTTATGTATATTTTACAGGAAAAATAAAAGCAACGCGAAAATTATTTTAGTTTGATTAAAAAAGGGGGAAAATCGGGGGTTTGAAATTTCAAAGTAAGATAACTATACCGAGTGGGATATCATATGAAAGGCCTTTACTTGTGCATTCTAAAACAGTTTTTTATTTATTTCTAGATATAATAGTTTTTGATTAATCGGCCAAAATGTCGAAAAAAATACCGTTCCCCCCCCCCCCCCCCCCCTTATCTCCGAAGTTTACCAATCGAAAAATCTGAAATAATTGTGGTCAATAGAGGTTTATGTATATTTTACATGAAAAATAAAATCAACGTGAAAATTATTTTAGTTTAATTAAAAAAGGGGGGAAATCAGGGGTTTGAAATTTCAAAGTAAGATAATTCTACCGAGTGGGGTATCATATGAAAGGCCTTTACTTGTGCAATCTAAAGCAGTTTTTTATTTATTTCTATATATAACAGCTTTTGAGTAATCGGCCAAAATGTTGAAAAAAATACCGTTCCCCCCCCCTTATCTCCGAAGTTTACCAATCGAAAAATCTGAAATAATTATGTTCAATAGAGGTTTATGTATATTTTACAGGAAAAATAAAACCAACGCTCTAACTAGCATAGTTTTTTTTATATCAACAATAAACCTCTACAAACAAAGTTAACGATAATTATGCAAATTAATATAATATTATCGTTTTACTTTTACTTTTGGAGTATGGAACCCTCGGTGCGCGAGTCCGACTCGCACTTGACCGGTTTTTTAAAGATTGTTTGCCTTGAATAGAATAGAATAGAATAGAATAGAATAGAATAGAATAGAATAGAATAGAATAGAATAGAAATGTTTTTTTTATTCAAATAAACTTTTTTGTAAGTGCTTTTGAATCGTCGATGAGTCTACCACTGGTTCGGAATGCCGTTCCTGCCGAGAAGAACCAGCAAGAAACTCGGCAGTTGCTCTTTTCAAAATAAGTTTACATTCAATAGAATAGTTAAACAGTTCAATTACCACCTGCTGTCTCATGAATCGCTGGAAAGAATTATGTCCACGCTTTTTTATCATCTAAATAGTCTTCAATTGCATAATATGCTTTTTTCATGAGATTAGTTTTAACTGATTTCTTAAACTTGTGTAAAGGCAAGTCTAAGATCGACTGTGGAATTTTATTATAAAACGTCACGCCCATTCTCACAAATGTCTTTCGGACCCTCATGAGGCGACATCGAGGAATCACGAGCCTGTTTGGATTTCTAACTTGCCTATCGTGTAAATCACCCTTTTTTTTGTAATTCACGATGTTTTGTCTGACAAATATTATATTGTTGTAAATATATTGTGAAGCTACTGTAAGAATGCCTATTTCTTTAAATTTTTCTCGAAGGGAATCCCGCGGTTTTAAATTATATATTGCGCGAATTGCCCTCTTCTGCAATACAAAATTTTTTCCAATATCGGCTGCTTTACCCCATAATAAGATTCCGTATGACATAATACTTGTTAACATGACTTTTATAATCCTCATTCCCCTCCGAATTAAGCATAACGATACGTATTTAATTTAACACATATAAAATATAAATATCTGGGTGGTGTTTTTTTTTTTTGGTAAATCGTGTTTTTTGGAAATCATATTATATTTAAAAAAAAATAATAATAAAATTCATAGGGGAAAAAATAATCGTCTGGACTCGAACCGGGTACTTCTGGTTTCGGGACCGCCCGATTTTCCGAGCTATAGGAACGTTTTAGAAGATCGCGAAATTTGCCTTCGTATTCTAATGATATTGTAAGGGGTTTTTCATTGCCTGAAAACACGGATAAAACGACCTTTTCAAAAAATGAAACCTAGCTATATCGATTTATCGCCCCCGAAACCCCGTGTATACTAAATTTCATGAAAATCGTTGGAGCCGTTTCCGAGATTCAGATTATATATATATATATGTGTATAAGAATTGCTCGTTTAAAGATATTAGATAGATAGATAGATAAAATGATCGTAGTCAGCATGTTTAGGTCCACGTTACCTCAAGCAAAAATGGTTGTAGTCACCATGTTTAGGTCCACGTTACCTCTAGCAAAAATGATCGTAGTCACCATGTTTAGGTTCACGTTACCTCAAGCAAAAATGGTTGTAGTCACCATGTTTAGTTCCACGTTACCTCTAGCAAAAATGATCGTAGTCACCATGTTTAGGTCCACGTTACCTCTAGCAAAAATGATCGTAGTCACCATGTTTAGTTCCACGTTACCTCTAGCAAAAATGATCGTAGTCACCATGTTTAGGTCCACGTTACCTCTAGCAAAAATGATCGTAGTCACCATGTTTAGGTCCACGTTACCTCAAGCAAAAATGATCGTAGTCACCATGTTTAGTTCCACGTTACCTCTAGCAAAAATGATCGTAGTCACCATGTTTAGGTCCACGTTACCTCAAGCAAAAATGGTTGTAGTCACCATGTTTAGTTCCACGTTACCTCTAGCAAAAATGATCGTAGTCACCATGTTTAAGTCCACGTTACCTCTAGCAAAAATGATCGTAGTCACCATGTTTAGTTCCACGTTACCTCTAGCAAAAATGATCGTAGTCACCATGTTTAGGTCCACGTTACCTCTAGCAAAAATGATCGTAGTCACCATGTTTAGGTCCACGTTACCTCAAGCAAAAATGATCGAAGTCACCATGTTTAGGTCCACGTTACCTCTAGCAAAAATGATCGTAGTCACCATGTTTAGCTCCACGTTACCTCTAGCAAAAATGATCGTAGTCACCATGTTTAGTTCCACCTTACCTCTAGCAAAAATGATCGTAGTCACCATGTTTAGTTCCACGTTACCTCTAGCAAAAATGATCGTAGTCACCATGTTTAGGTCCACGTTACCTCTAGCAAAAATGATCGTAGTCACCATGTTTAGGTCCACGTTACCTCAAGCAAAAATGATCGTAGTCACCATGTTTAGGTCCACGTTACCTCTAGCAAAAATGATCGTAGTCACCATGTTTAGTTCCACGTTACCTCTAGCAAAAATGATCGTAGTCACCATGTTTAGGTCCACGTTACCTCAAGCAAAAATTATCGAAGTCACCATGTTTAGGTCCACGTTACCTCTAGCAAAAATGATCGAAGTCACCTTGTTTAGGTCCACGTTACCTCAAGCAAAAATGATCGTAGTCACCATGTTTAGTTCCACGTTACCTCTAGCAAAAATGATCGTAGTCACCATGTTTAGGTCCACGTTACCTCAAGCAAAAATGATCGAAGTCACCATGTTTAGGTCCACGTTACCTCTAGCAAAAATGATCGTAGTCACCATGTTTAGGTCCAGGTTACCTCTAGCGAAAATGGTTGTAGTCACCATTTTTAGTTCCACGTTACCTCTAGCAAAAATGGTTGTAGTCACCATGTTTAGGTCCACGTTACCTCAAGAAAAAATGATCGTAGTCACCATGTTTGTTCCATGGACCTATGTCCACGTTACCTCTAGCAAAAATAATCGTAGTCACCATGTTACAAAAAAAATCAATATAGCTATTTATGCAACTGCATCGTAATTAGGGTCATTTTAATTCGAGTGCTGTTTTTTGATACGAGGCTTGCCGAGTATCAAAATAGGATAGTACGAGAATTAAAATGACTAATTACGTTCAGTTGCATACAAGATTTTATCTACGACAAGGAAGTAAAATCATTAACAAAATACGCCGTAAGGCCGTAGGCTCAATAAAGTAACAAAAAGTAACTCCGTAAGCCGCCACCAGCCGCCTGTGGCGCCTCTGTCAACAAAAAGTAACTCCGTAAGCCGCCACCAGCCGCCTGTG
Organism: Oeneis ivallda; assembly: GCA_029955525.1. NCBI lineage: Eukaryota > Metazoa > Arthropoda > Insecta > Lepidoptera > Nymphalidae > Oeneis > Oeneis ivallda. Next base: position 7,826,273 of record JARPMR010000019.1, read on the forward strand.
GCGCCTCTGTCATATGAACGGTACAAAAGTGCCAGAACTCAGAGCCTTAGCTTTAGGTATCCTATTTTAAGAAGATAACCATTTCGATTCAGCTCCCATACAACGAGCTGCATCGAAATGAGAAGCAAAACCGAAAGAGGGTTTATTTCGATTCAGCTGTCAAACTCGAAATTGGAACTTTTCGATGCTGGAATAGATAAAATAGTTTTTAGTGCTTTTGAAATAGTTTTTCTTTCGAAAGTTTCATTTCGGCGTGTATTATCACGTTTTGCCTTCAGCTATAATTACCATAATCAGGGCGACAGTGGAGTCTCGCAGCCTTTTGATCGAGAAATCGCTGAAAAAGCCGCGAGGGAGATGTATCGCATTGGTTTTGCTTGGGCTGCAGCCTGCAGGTGTCAAGCAAGATGCTGTTGTAAATTATAACGTTACAAAAGCATTTATAATGAAAATTACCATTCGTTACTCGTAATTATTCATAGCAACAATGTTGCAAAAAGTTGCTACAGTTCACATGATAAACTGAATCGCTTATGGACCAAAAAGAGCAACTTTTTGTTGCTTAATTAATCGGTTATCTTTTTTTGCACGTGCTCTGATGCCTTTAAAGATAGAGTTAACCCTTGAACACAACATGCGAAGGCAGAGCGGCTTCACGGCGCCGATAAAGTTTTAAGACTTATTTATTTTTATTTTATTTATTTCATTTATTCGTTGAATAAACACACTACACTTACAGTTACCATTCCAGAAGAATAAGTTTTGGCATGCTAAGTGACTTCGAATTTAGAATTTGTGATAATAATATATTTTTGTACTCTGTTCCGATTATTATCTTTGAAAATATATATCCCAGAAGCCTTTGTTACGCCATAAAAAAATTTACCGCCGTTTTATTTGTACCGGCCTTAAACATCGGAGAAGAGTCCCGTTAATAGCTTTGTCCTTGAAAAAAAATGCGTTTTTTAATTTAATTAATCTAAAGGTAAAGAAATGCAAGTTGCTAATTTTTAAGTATCATATACGTCCATCTTCTGTCTTTTCGCAATCGCAATTATTTTGTTTAAAATTATTCGATTGCCTGCCACTGAATAATTAATTGGCCAATTTGCAAGATAGTTTAAATTATTTATGTACCTTCGTAAGAATTAAATAAATAAATCTTCAGATGAGTATTATATATGAGATTATGATAAACGTATGTAACTCTATACCTCGATAATAGAGTCTTTGAAAAGGTTTGCTTTACCAATTTGAAAGAGTAGGTATATCCTTATATCAATTTTTGCAGAATATCGTTATTGCTTTGAAGATTTCCCTGAAATATAGTGCGATTTTCTTGCGATATTGCGTATAACGCTTGGACATAAAATTCTCGTGTTGATAAATGATCTAAGTGCTTCACGATTTCACCAACGTCGAGCGCGTTTAATTGAGGAATAACTTGGGTGTTCTGACAGTTTTTGTATTGAAATCTGCTGAAATATCTTTACCATGCATCCCTTACGGTTCGATACGGTATCAAAAGTATATAATATATTATCTACTCCATCTCTCACATGAATTATGATAATATTTAATTAGGCCTTCTTCTAGTAGAAGCCTTTACATTATTCATTTTTATGAAAATATTTCAAATTAATTTAATGGCAGCCATTATACATACATATTACTGTATATAGGATCGATGGGTTCAAACATCTTAGTCGATCTATCTTTATATATAAAAGAAAGTGGTGTTAGTTACACTATTTATAACTCAAGAACGGATGAACCGATTTGGCTGAAAATTGATGGGGAGGTAGCTTAGAACCAGGAGACGGACATAGGATACTTTTTATCCCGTTCGACCGCGTTTCCGTCATGTCACTATAAAACGTGGTATAACAAAAACGCATCTGACATGGAATAACAAAAGGCAAATGACAGTGGAATAACAAAACTTAAATGACAGCTAAACGTAATTTTGTCTTTGGTTAAGTATGGTAAAAAATTTGACAATTATAAAAAGTGTTATAATAAAGCATTACTGATATTATAAATGCGAAAGTGTGTTTGTTTGTTGGTTTGTCCTTCAATCACGTCGCAACAGAACAGCGGATTGATGCGATTTTTTGCATGGGTATAGTAATGGATGTAGTAGTGGTTCCTCAGACCGGGAGAGCTACTTTTTATCTCGGATAATGAAAGAGTTCCCGCGGGATTTTTAAAAACTAAATCCATGCGGACGAAGTCGCGGGCATCAGCTAGTGTTTAATAAAATTACCACATTCTGGAAATGTTTCACGCTTAACTCTTAAGTTAAAAACGTCTTCAGGTTGTTTATTATAAAAATAATAATTAGTTAGTAAGTATACATATTAAAAATTATATATATTTTAAATTGAGCTTTGAAATTCCACGGGTTGTTTTTTCTAAAATAAAAGTAGGTAGGTACTACATATTTTCAAAATAAATGTTCTCGGTGCCATATTGCAAAAGTTTCACCTCATTAGTTTGATATTTTTTAAGTGAAACGCTTAACACACACTTAGGGAGAGGGCACACTGGCTACTTTGGCAGCGATCGCGCGCTTTTATTGCCTTTAACGTTTTTATGGTCTTTTGCGTGCATCGCGTTTCGAGCGCGCGAAAATCGCGACTCAAACGAGTTCGCGTTTGTATGGCTTTCGATCGCAGAAACGCAATGCACGCAAAAGGCCATGAAACGCTAAAGGCAATAAAAGCGCGCGATCGCTGCCGCTAAAAGTAGCTAGTCTGCCCTCTCCCTAAGAAATAAACTGAAGCATAATAATTTCAAAATAATATGTAAGTTCAGTATTGGCTTAACAAATATATATGTACCTACAAGTATTTTTAAAACAGATCTAGAAGGAAGGAACTTCTACATCCATCTCGAAGAAATATTGCTGAAGGTAATGTGGGATAGTTAACATGCCAGAATATAAAAGTAACTAACTTTTGCACGCAGCTTTGCTCACGTTAAGTTCGATTTTTTCCAACCCCTATTTTGCCCTCTTAGAGTTTGAATTATAAAAAATCCTTTCTTAGCGGATGCCTACGTTATAATAACTATCTGCATGCCAAACAGCCGATCCGTCCAATGGTTTAATATGTGCGTTGATAGATCAGTCAGTCAATCAGTCAGTAATTTTTTCCTTTTATGTATTTAGAAGATAAAGGTTCACACCCCCCAACACTGATATAAATGTAGTACCTACCCAGAACCCCGAAGCATTTAGAATAAGGAAACCAGAGAAACAACAAGGAAGTGTATCGAAACCTCAGGTCCAGTTGCAAATCAGCCGGTTAAAGTAAGGTTAACATTAACGTTTTTGCTTCATCAAACCTTAGCCTTGTTTGGATTGTACTATTGTATTGCTAACGAGGATGGCTTACTATTTCATATTTTTACCCTTTACTTAACCTAATACGTATGAATTCTGATGTATGCAATCAAGTTTGTATTTTGGTTTTAACGTAAACGGCAACTTATAGATCACTTATCATCCGATATAGGTAGGTAATATCATCGTTATAGTTAACTATCCAATCTTGTACCTACTAAGCGTACGTCCTAACAGTAACACAGCCAATAGCTCGCGGCTAACTACAAAAACTCCGCTTTTCCAGTTTTATTACGCGTATAGGTGATGTCAACAGCTTGTTTGCATATGATAACGATCTGTAACAACATAAAACCTAATCAGTACAATAAATCGCGTGTTCATTTATCGAATATTAAGTTGGTAAATGAACACATTGGCCTATTTTATATATAATTAACATTCAGAACTAGATCACTTGTTGAGTATGAGTAGCAAGCATTTTGTGTCATTAAAGTTTATAGTTTTATACCAATAACGCTCTCTGGGCGCTGTGTTCTTATAAGTAAGAGGTCCTGGGCTCGATACCCGGCTGGGGTAATTTGGTTGCGGTCTGGTGAGAGGCTTCGGTCATGGCTAGTAACCACCCTAGTACCCTACCATCAAAGATGGTACCGTCAAACAATTTAGCATTCCACTAAAATGTAATTGCAAACTCTAGTGACAACGTGATGTGACGGACTGAAACGTGCTTAGTGTATTTTGGAAAATTAATGTGGTGGTGCGTATTGCTTGCTTGCTTTTCGATTGCCTACTAAGGCTGAGATCTATAGTTAGTACTCTGGCTCGGCTCAAGACTCGAGATGAGAGTTAAAATGAGACACCAATATGTCTTGACATAAATCTGTCCCGTTTTAACTCAGTCTTGAGTGTGAGCTGAAGTGAGAGTGCCATCTATAGATCTCACCCTTAGTAGCGGGCGGGCGACCTTTACATAGTGGAAGCTGTACGTTGTACTATACAGATTTATCTTGTTTAACCTATGATATGGATGATGTGTTACCCTTTGTTTACCGTGGACTTCCATATAGCAGGTACTAATGCCTCCTTCTATCTTATACCAGTTGGGCGCGCGCCGCGTTGAAACTCATTGTAGATGATCACATTTTTAGGGCTCCGTACCCAAAGGGTACCAACGGGACCCTATTACTAAGCCTACGCTGTCCGTCCGTCCGTCCGTCTGTCAGCGGGCTGTATCTCGTAATCCGTAATAGACAGACAGATGAAATTTTCGCATATTATGTATTTCTATTGCCGCCATAACAACAAATAATAAAAATTAAATTAAATTAAAAAAAATAAATTAAAATATTTCCATGGGTACATGGAAATATTTTAATTTAATTTTTTTAACGGAACCCAAAAAGAGCGAGGCCCGACTCGCACTTGGCCGATTTTTATGCTTAACTGCTGAATCGATCTTGATTCATCTAGTATCCCAAAAGGCAGACAAAGGCTTTCTGACTTAAAGCTTGTTAAACTTTAACCGTTAATAAAAGCTGACGTTTTGACTGTTTTGTATTGGCAATTTGTCAAAACGTCTTTATTCTTCGGTTAAACTTTACTTGAAGGTGGTGAAACAGGCAAGAGATTTAATAAAAATTTAAATATTTGTTTATTAATTTAAACCCCTTTATAAGCTATTGCATAGCTTTTATCGCGGGCTTTGAACTAGAACAAACAGTTTGAGCGCGACGTTGTAAATCTTGTGGAAACTCTTTGAGTTCTAGTCCAGATGATGCTTTGCATAATCCTCTTCCGGCCTGAAAAAATAGACGTCTTCTTAGGGTTTCGTATATAGTTAAGGTTAGCTTCAATTTCATAGAGATCGAAGTACCAGCGATACATCGAAAAATAGGTTTAATTATTTTATCAGCAAGCTATCTCACGCACAGTTCACTTCAACACTCTCACGGTTAAAATAAGAATTCATTAGCTGACTGCTGAACGGTATTACGAGCGGTCTATATAACGGTATTTTGTATTTCCGCACATCTTCGTTTCAGCGATGATTGTATAGGTACATAAATTATTTATTATCTCCCTATACTACATAATAAAAATGTATACTTACCTATGTAGGAGTAAATTCTGTCTGTAAACTTGTTTGTACGTGCATCACATACGTAAGACCTAACCACAACAAGACGATTAGACTTTTATATTTTGAATGGACTTTACCTATAGTTTATAGTTTACTTAATACTTTATAGTTTATTTAATACTATACAGGTAAAAGAAAATATAATATGTTAGTTACCTTTCTGCTAAGCCCATGTACCTACAGAAATATTTTCTTATGTAAAAGAAGGAATGGAAGTTTACTATAGAACATCACGCCCATTCCCACAAAAGACTTTCGGACTTTCTTGAGGCGTATTTAGATTTTTATATTTTTTATCGCGTAAATTTTTTTTTTTGAAACTCTCGACCCCCATATTTCATGGTGACGAAGCCGAGAGCAAATGTTAGAGCCTCTGCCAATCTGTGTTGCAAAGAAGCCGCGTATTGCCTACATTATTATGTGGTTAAATTAACAATCAATTTCCCGTGCACTTAAAACACGAGATTGATTTTAATGTGCACGCTGCAACGCTAGGTAAGTACCTGGAGTAGATCAGGAACAGTGATTATAAAGTTATTTTATAGAAGAAAGGCTTAAAGCAGGTATATCAAACATTTGTCTGTTGTTGTTGTCAACAGTCTGCCTTGTTGTGTGTATGGTTTGCACAATATGAAGACCACTTTTCGACGACGACGAGATTTGAGGGTCCTGCGAAGGATAGCCAAGATAAAATGCAGCCCATATACATATTTAATAAATACACAGTACAGACAGTTGATCGCAGCGATGCATCAAGCATCAGATGAACTGTGAGTACAAGTAAAATGGAGTTCTCCATAATGCTCTCAAAGGTGTGTGAGAGTAGACCTGCGATCCAGTAATGAGCCGTTGGTGAACCCAGCAACCGATCATGATGAGGAGTAAAAGTCTAACGAATAACGACAATCTTATGGTATCAACTTTAACTTTATGTTTCCATACTCGAAAGTCGAAATTTATCAACGTTGAAGTCCGTTGCACCACAATGAATGTAAGAAAGATTGTAATGATTCGTAATCCTGCAGGGCTGCGACCGTAAACTTTCGTGTAACCTTACAAAGCTTACGACAATCTAAATGCAATTACAATCATCAATCGCCGTGATTGCATTATCCTGCATTAGTCACCTTCCTGCAATCACGATTGTCAACAGCGATGGTTATGCATTGAAACAAATGAAACGTCTCGTAAAGCAACTTGTTGCGGGATCGTTAAATCGGCTATAAATTGCTTAACGTGTGATTCTAGTGGTGATGAGGGTGGGAAATGGTTATTACCATTAAGGGTGAAGGACAATTTAATGCTATTGTCTTTGGGTTAGCGTACGGTTTTATGTCTCCGTGATTCAGTTATAAGTCGGTACCTAACGATGAATAAAGCAATAGGTTTTCAATTAAATTTTTATTTAATTTAATTTTTATTTTCGTTTTCATTTCTTCTTCTTTTCGTTTTCATTTCATTTCCATTTTCCCAACCTAATCTGGCCAATCTCCACGGTGATAATAAAATCTAAACGGAAGATACCTAGTATAGTGCACATTGCAGGTACACTCTCTAGTTCCTCTCTCATAAACTGGCGAATTAGTGAAAATGACGAGTAAGGAAAATGACCAGTGGTACGCTAACCCATTCTATGGGACGATGCCATGCCAGAGAGAGATTAGGCACGGCATAATTAAGTGGGTATCAGCCTAAATAGAGGCATAGTTATTATTTCGAAATCACAGACAAATAAGATTACCTTCCTCAATTTTATGTAAGTATGTAATTGTTTAATTTTTTGCGATAAAATGCTATGAGCTTATTCTGGCATTTTTGTTTTGAAAAGAAACCTTACAATCACAATATCATATCGTTACCACTTCCTCGTTTCGCGCCCTTGAAATATGTCCAAAGTTTGTGTAAAAAAGTTTTACGCCGTATTAAATTACGAAAGCCAAATAACTGCACACCTCCTCCCGCTGATTTAACGATTTAGATGACCTCCGTGAGAACTGAGAACGGAAGCCCGTATCAATATTAATTACTTACAGAGAATACGGACGTTCAGTGTAAGATTTTTTTTATATCAGTAAGTACTAGGTACATACGTATGTTTTCCATTAACTATAAGTATAATAATAATGCGATTGGGTATCAGTATCACATCATTCCGTTAGAAAACATACTAAGTAAGTAAATAATATTTTAAATGTTTGTTTTCCATCATAGGTTTTAACTGAAATGAAAGTCTAAGACAAGTAGTAGGTATAAAAATTAATTTAAAAAAAAATCGACTTCAATCGACCGCGCCACTAATAGTGTATTATTATAAATTGTTTATATTTTAAAAACCGTTCGACCGATTTCGATAAAATTTAAATGGGACCACCTGGAAAGTATACCCTTTAAAACAAAAAAAGAATTTTCCAAATCGGTTTAGGCTTCTTCGAGTAATCGGTGAAGATATATATTCCGATGAATTGGGAACCTCCTTCATTTTTGAAGTCGGTTAAAAAGAGTTTTTACTGTATGAAAAGGTCTGATGTAAATAGATAGGTACATAAATTAGCTATTAAATTAAATTTTGTTTTATGAAGACAACCGTAGCTCGTCGCTAACACTACACAAAAAACATAATGAAAAAAGCCTTAATTGGATCTCATACTTAGGCCAAGCGTTCAAATTGATGTTAACTTGACGTATCAGTGTCGTTTATGACTATATTGATACTTCCCTTACACTTGGCTATTTCATTTGTCCGTTCAAACGAAAACTGTGGGAAATAATATAAAATGAACTCTATATTTGAGCACAGAGAGTTTAATTTTCAGTGTCTACGGCGTTAATCAAGTCCTCGCAGCTTCTTTATAGAGCGATAAGTGACACCTGTCTACTTTTCCCACAAGCAGTAACGGATGCTGCATAAAAAGTATTTTCGAACTTGCACATGCCCTCTGGTTTCGTCTGGATAATAGATTGGATACTATGGATAAAATCTATACGGTCTATCAGTTACAGTGAATCAGTAGACAAGAATAAACCCACTTACTCGTAAGACTTCCCAAGTTCTGTTGTGAAATTTTTTCTAAATTGGCTTCAGTGCTATTACATACTACACGATGAGCCGTAAATAGCGACTTTTCATGATTTCTCAATCCCCGTCCCACTACTGGACGTGGGCCTCCCCTTAGATGTCAGAATGAGAAGTTAGGTCATAGGGCGAAAACACATTCAAGCGGTGCGGCGTTGCAATGCGGAAATCGGCGGCGGGCCCGTTGGAGTTGTTTGGGAGCAAGACGTCGATATCCGCGTTGCGGCGCCGCACCGCTTGGAGATTTTCGCCCATAGCCCTCCAGCGCGCTGGTCAAGTACGGATTGACACACTTCATGAACCTTTGAGAGCATTATGAAGAACTCTCACTTCACATACCTATAAGTAAAGGTTTCCTCACGATGTTTTCCTTCACCGTTAAAGAAAGTGATACTTAATTGCGAAAATTGCACATAATTTCTAGATGTTAGTGTTAGGGGGTTATGCAGCGGATAACAAACGAGAATTCTACTTGAATTGACTTTATTTAATTTAAAATAAGAAACACACAGTACTATGGTATTACATTTCGTCCGCCATGACAGAGAGAGGAAAGACAAGGGAGCATCGGCTTACACCATAGACAATCATAGATAATAAAATTTACATACTCCAATACTCCCACTTAAATTTTATAAGGTTAACATCCCTAATCAAAGAAACAATAATATACTCAAGTACTTACTTAAAAATAATAACAAAATTAGTCAAAGCTACTTAACACTTGGTCACTATTTGACACAAATTTATTCAACGGCAAAGCTTTAGTAAGAAAATCTGCTATTTGATTCACAGTACTTACATAATCAATACATATTATTTTGGCTTCTACTTTCTCTCTTATGAAGTTATACTTTACATCAATATGTTTAGATCTCCTATGATAAACAGGGTTGTGAATCAATTTCATTGCACTTTGATTATCAATACAAAGGTGTATTAATTTCTGTGATTCTCCAATATCAATAAAAAGCTGTCTCAACCACAATAACTCTTTTGCAGCTTCTGCCGCTGCCATAAACTCTGACTCAGTGGTGGACAAAGCCACTGTATTCTGCTTCCTACTAGCCCATGTGACAGGACCACCGTTCAACATAAAAATATACCCAGAATTGGATTTTCTAGAGTCCAAGTCTGAAGCATAGTCAGCATCAGAAAACCCAATTAGCTGGCTATTACAATTATATGCAATACACACATTTTTAGTACTCATCAAGTATCTAATAATTCTCTTTAACACATTTACATGGCTTTGATTAGGGTTATTTATGTATCTACTTACAATATTCACTGCAAATGCTATATCAGGTCTAGAAACTGATGCCAAAAACAATAAAGCTCCTACAGCCTCTCTATATGGAAATTTAATATCACAATTACTCAAATTCTTAGTTAATACCACATTACTGTCAGCTGGTGTACTACATGGACTTGCATCTGACATATTAAACTTTTCTATCAGCTGTTCTATATATTGTTTTTGATGAATTATTATGGAATTATTAGACTTTATAATTTCCATACCAAAAAATGAGTTTAAGCTCAGCACTTTAATCTTAAAACTCAACATAAGATCTTTTATAATTATTGACAAAACTTCTTTACTTTTTGAAAACAATAAGGCATCATCTACATATAGCAAAAGTATGACTTTAAAATTATTAAAATAGCCAACAAAAATACAATTATCTGAATGACATGCCTTAAAACCATATGTCAACAAAAATGAACTAAACTTTTTATTCCAGCATCGAGATGCCTGCTTTAATCCATACAATGATTTATTCAACTTACATATCATCCCTGAGTCTGCTTGGACACCCTCAGGTAGCTCCATATAAATGTCCTCTGCGAGCTCACCATATAAGAACGCAGTTTTAACATCAAACTGTTGTATCTCAAACTTCTCTCTAGCTGCAATACTAAACAAAATCCTAATCGAATCATACCTTACAGTAGGTGAGAAAGTCTCCTTAAAATCAATGCCTTTAACTTGTGTAAATCCACGGGCACACAGCCGAGCTTTATATCTGTCAATCTCACCGTTACTTTTTCTCTTTATGGAAAATACCCATTTGGATGTTATAGTCTTTTTATTATTCCTTTCCACTAAGTCCCAGGTTTTGTTCTCTGAGTGTGACTGCAACTCCTCTGATATGGCTGCCTTCCACTTCTGACTATCTGCACCTTGAACAGCTGCTTCAAAAGTGACTGGTATATTAAACTCAGTAATATTTACTTCATGCTCTTTTCTATGGATTCTTGGCCTTAACGTGACATAACACGGTTCATCATCACTCTCTAGAGTTTCTGATGGCCGATATGATTCATCATCATCCTTAGAGCTTTTGGGGCTCTCATCACTTGTATAAGAATCTAGGTTTATTGACCTGCTTGGGGATGTACTTGTACCAGGCTCACAAGCATTCTCATTTTCTTCCTCATTCATATAAATTTTTGTAAAGTTCTTTCTTACTGAAGGCACATTGTTCTCATTAAAATTCACATTTCTTGAAATGATAACCTTATTTGTCTGAGGATCGTACATTCTATAGTTTTGGTTATCATACCCCACTAACAACATACACTTGCCCTTTTTATCTAATTTCTTTCTCTTTTCTTGAGGCACATGAACATATCCTTCTGAACCAAAGACCCTTACATGTTCTAAACATGGTTTATTCCCAGTCCATAACTCAAATGGTGATATATCTTTTGTTTGACTGGATGAGCTTCTGTTCAATAAATAAACAGCACAATTAACTGCTTCTGCCCATAACTTGAGAGGTATATCTCGAGCATACAACATGGATCTTGCACTCTCCATAATGGTACGTATCTCCCTCTCAGCCCGGCCATTCTGTTCCGGAGTGTATGGGGCTGTGCACTCATGAGTTATACCCTCTGCATCCAGGTAAGCTCTAAAATCATGATTCACATACTCACGACCGTTGTCTGTGTGTAGTATTTTAACACTGTGTTGAAAATTGTTTTTCACTATCTCAACATATCTTTTAAAACAACTTAGGACATCACTTTTATGTTTAATGATGTAAACATGTCTGTAACCAGTTGCACCATCCTTGAATAAAACAAAGTACTTTGCTCCTGACACTGAAGCATGCTCTATAGGTCCACACACATCACTATAGACTAAGTCACCGGGTTTAATTTGACCTCTGTTAGATTTTTGAAAGGGTAAACGACTTTGTTTACCATACTGACATGCTTCACAGATAAAGTTCTTATCTTCTTCAGTTAATTTCACTGGCAGAGCACCATTTTTGCACATATTCTGCACTTCTTTAATATTCAAATGACCCAAACGTTCATGCCATACTTTTAAACTTGATTGCACTAAGTTACAGCTTTCATTAACTGCTGATTTAATATTAAGTTCATAGAGATTATTCTCTTTTAATGTTGCTGACATCACAACTTTGTTGTCCTTTAAAATCATAGCTTGACAGTCCTTCTTGACAATAACATACCCTTTTCTAGTAGCTGCCCCCTCAGAAAATAAGTTTCTACGCAACTCAGGTACATACAGCACATTGGTTAGAACACTTTGCTCCCACTGTCCGTTGACACACCTGTTTATCAGCACTTTGCCCTGGCCACGTGCTTCTAGTTCTTTCTTATTTCCCAACTTTACTAATCTATCAGGGCTACTGTTACATTTACTATACTCTTGAAACTCACAGAAGAAGTCACGCCTGTATGACATATGCACAGAGGCCGCGCTGTCAAGAATCCACATATCTGCATCATTGTTCAACTGTACACATTCAGCATTAAATGCTAACATATTCTGCTCTTGAGATTTCCTCCCAGATTTCTTAGGGGCCCTACAGTACCGGGCAATGTGACCCCTCTTGTTACAGTTATAGCAGATGAATCTGTGTTTTGAGTAATTAGCAGTATCCGATGAATCTTTTTGATCAGGTACACTATTCTTCTTAACCCTGTTCTGGTTAGAATACCGTTTGTCAGCTACTAAGGCAGTCTCAATCTCATCTTCATTTGTCAAGCTAGCTTCCTCGTCTAATAATCGTGATGTTAGGTTATGTATAGTTTGTAACTTGGGATCCAACGATAACCAAGCTTGGCGAAGTGAACGATACTTGACAGGTAGATTACTTAATATTTTTGTCATAACAGCAGTATCACTTATGGTTTCACCACTTTCTCTTAACTGCTTCGCCAGGTTCTCGACTTTGGAGATATGTTGCGCCATACTGTCACCTGATGTCATTTTATATTGATAAAAACGTTCATGACATATCATTTTGTTTATTTCACTCTTTTGTTCAAATATTGCTTCCAACTTTTGCATAACCTCTAATGCTGTTTCACAATTTTCAATGAGAGTTATTTGACTCAGCTCCATCGATGACGTTATGATATACATTGCCATGCCATCATTTTTAAGCCATTGACTTTCACTTTCGGCTGAAGACATTTTCTTGGTTATGTCAATTCCTTTTGCCTTTAATGCGCACTTTATTTGAAACTTCCATTGGCGGAAGTTTTCGCCGTTGAACTTTTCCACAGTCAATGCCTTTTCGTTCATCGCGATATCTTTTGTAAGGCAATATTGAAACGATTGGTGATGGCGGCCGGCCGCGCGCCACGTGCAACGCCCACAAAGCACAATCAATTCCGACTAAAATAAACTGCTCTTCGTTGTTTTTATCCGCGATACTGGGCCCTTAACCTGTTAGGGGGTTATGCAGCGGATAACAAACGAGAATTCTACTTGAATTGACTTTATTTAATTTAAAATAAGAAACACACAGTACTATGGTATTACATTTCGTCCGCCATGACAGAGAGAGGAAAGACAAGGGAGCATCGGCTTACACCATAGACAATCATAGATAATAAAATTTACATACTCCAATAGTTAGAAGTGCATGGAATTCAAACCATACGCACCCTCTGAGAAGAAGGCCAACGTCTTGGACGTTGGAAGTCTTCCAGTATTTATTGAAAATTCACCAAAAACTCAAATGATGAGGTAACATTCACATATTACCCATTAAGTATATAGCCTGTCGGTGTACCATATCTACTGAAAAAAGTTGCTTTCAACTATACTAACTAGCTGTACTAACTAATTAACTTATAAAAGTAGTCGTAGCTAGGTTAGTTTACAAATACAGTATGAAACCGAGATTAGACTCTCCTGTCTAAAACCTAGACTAGACATTCTGTTATCAGGTTAGAGTAGGTACCTCCAGTCTCCACCCTGGTTAGTGGAAGTTTTTTCTAGATAGCGCAAACATAATTTGTAGGTACCCATAAATAGATCGTAGAGACGTACGCACAAACATTTTGCAATATTTTTCCTATACGTACATAAAAATAAATACAGTTCGCTCACACCTAAGTACGTTATTCCCTGAATTTATTACTTTTAATTTCTCGGCCGTTGAGGGTATAAAAGCATAAATGGTGACCGTATATGGATAAGACACTTTGATTAAGGGTCTCTCGATTTTATTATTATTATTGGATGGAAAACTGAGAATTGCTTTTATTTTTTTACATAAATATACTGTATTTTTTTAAATATCACTTAAGGTGGGATACTAAGAGATTTCAATATTGATAAATACATAAGTATTTACGTCGACTAAGAGCTCTTCTAAGCTTTATTTTGATACTAGCTTTTGCTCGCGGCTTCACCCACGTTCAGTTCGAATTTTCAAGCCCCTATTTTACCCCCTTAGGAATTGAATTAACAAAAAACCTTTTTTAGCGGATGCCTACGTCATAATAGTAATCTGTATGCCAAATTTCAGCCCGATCCGTCCAGTGGTTTGAGCTCTGCGTTGATAAATCAGTCAGTCAGTCGATCAGTCACCTTTTCCTTTTAAATATATTTAGATTAAAATATCTACTTATACACTTTCATACGCGAGTTTTCATCGAAGCGCTTAACGACAGTTAAAATGTAAAATGCTCAAATACGTCTTAAAATAATGAACGGTTGATTGATTGCGCTCTTTTTCCTGCCATCCGTCAGTCTGTCCCCGTTTATCCAATTTATTTAACGACCCTTTTCTCTTACGTCACCACAGACGTGTGAACTTGTGGCCAACAGCAAAACTGCATTACGTAATTACTGACCCGTGAAGTTAAGCAGGTTAAGTAGGTAGTAGGTACCCACCTACTTAAACTTGAGTAAGTACACTTAAGTATAACTGCATCAATTGTCTAGTAACTAGATTGTTCGAACTAAGATCGTCTTACGAAAAAAAATATACCTACATCCCGTATACTTCGATCCCGGGTACGCACCTCTGACTTTTCGGAGTCAAGTGCGTTTAAGCAATTAACTATCACTTGCTTCAACGGTGAAGGAAAACATCGTGAGGAAACCTGCACATCTGAGAGTTCTTCATAATGTTCTCGAAGGTGTGTGAAGTCCGCCAATTCGCATTGGGCCAGCATGGTGGACTATGACCTATAACCATTCTCTGAGAGGAGACCTGCGCTCAGTAGTGAGCCGTTGATGGGTTGCTCATGATGATGATGATGATGATTGGCGAATACGCCAAAGAATCTCAAGAAATTAGCAGCCCGCACTCAGAAAGTTGAGGCGTTGCGTTGGACCTGTGCCTGCTGGTCGATTGTGGAAAGCTGATGCAATCATTGTTACAATAGGTATCAGTTAAATAGTGATTGTATGAATTTATATTGTGTTCTTGTCATAGACAGAAATACATCACATCACTGTTATTACTTTAAATAAGGCAATAACATAATTCAACAAAGTGCGTGTCCATGCATGTCCACTGTCCATATTCCTAAAATATTTTATAGCTACTACTTACAATAATTGAGCCTAAGACTATGTAAGCCTCAGATTAGTATTTTTAGTGATGCCCGATCAAAGGAACCCAGCAAGTCTAGCATGGGCAGGGGATATAATATATCCACGGGGAGGATAAAATGTTTCTCTCCTCGTTCAGTTGGGTTCGACGGGTGGTTTATCCACAGTCCACTTCAGGCAATTTAAAGCCTAAAATGATAATATTGTTCTCTTCATATCAGTGTCACCACGTGACATGCTCCATTGTTTTGATGTTCTATTAAATAAGTTAGGTCAATAGACGTCTCAACTCTCAACGGCCCGAATCGACGCGTCGTGATTCAACGAGAGACAGATGGCGAATCTTCATGCGGGGCGTGTATTCAATGGAACGGGAACGACGCAAGAAACTTGTGGATAAGAATTACTATTTTGTATAGACCTTCGAAAAATAAAACTAGGGGAATATAACATTTTGCAAAAGCCTTTTGAATGATACACCTAAATATCCAGTTATTTTAATTGGTATTTATGGATTTTTATGGTAAGATGCAAGGTAAGGATAGAATAATTGAAGAAGACTTAACAAACTACTCTATACCCGTATACTATATACTGGCAGTACATAACACTATATACTGCCCGTCTTGACATGTACCTATTGAATTGTAGTAAGTACGCATTTTTGGAACTTCCCCTCATTGTGGAAATATTATATTCTATTCTATTCTAACAAAGTTGCATGGGTTAAATCGGAATGGCATCCAGCTTCGCACAAGATATTATAAAAAACTTATTACAATGTAACACATACAATGTAGCTACATAATAATATTGTAAAATGATTATTTTGAAAAGAGCAACTGCTGAGATTTTTGCTGGCTCTTCTCAGCAGAATCCGCCTTTCGAACTGGTGGTAGAGACATGACGTGTCTTAAGAACCAAAGGGTGGCCTACGTGAAATAAATAATTTTGAATTTGTTTTATAGGGGGGTAACATTAGGTTACGAAAGCAACGGGTAGGTAGGTTTGAGGAGGGTAGGTTGTTAAGATACCAGTAACCTGTTTCCAAATACGGGGAATCAGATGGAATAGTCCTAACATAGGACTGATCACCCGCTTGGCGACGACAAGCCCTTTTAAATACGTTACATACACAATAATTTATAATCTATACCTATTTCCTTAGCTGTCTCAAAATGTAAATAAATCGTTAAAAAGTTTTGGAGAAACGTATAACCTGACGCTTACTACGTATTTTTAGGTTTGGTTTTCCACCAGTAGCACGGTTGTATTGTCAGTGCGATAAGAACGTCCTATGCGCCTTTTTGCGTGAAACCACTTGCTTACGTTTTAATGCAGCTAGATTTCGATTTATTTGGCGCACCATTATATATTCTTGCCATATTTTGTTGTTGCATTCGGCCATGCGGGCGAGCGACAATTTTGTGAATGAAGATGAAATACTCGTTCGACATATACGCACTGCATGCGTGCTACTTCAAGCCTGAAATTGGCGCCAACGTGTGGATGGATCGTGAACATTGGCGCAGATTCCTTTGAAAAGACCGACACAGAACTTCCAACTCCCAACATTGGCGCAAGCATTGTGGCCAATGCTAATTTCCCAATCCATTCGTTGGGCGAACAGTATTGGGGCCAGCGTTGGGGCCTATGTGTGGGGCTGGCCTAAGAAAAATAGATTATATATGGGTATTATAGTTATTACCCACATAGGTAATTAAAATTGAGTCATTTTCTCAAAATTTATGTCATATTTTAGCAAGTTTTCATTAATGGGTTGGCTGTTTTATTAGTAAAGTTATATTCAATTAAGTGGGGCATATCCTCACTAAAGCTAACTGAAGCGCTCCACTGGCATGTGCTCAAGAAACAATATCCCTCACTAAATATATCCCTAGGGAGCGCGGTTCCCACGGCCTTTGTGCACGTGTCGTGCCAATATTCACTTTTTATCAAATGGAAGCTTCGTGATGTCTTCTTATCCAAAACCCCTGAGTGCTTGAAGACCAAGGTTCTGTTTTCTTCTATCTATATCTATATATCTATACCACATACATATAATAAAACTGTAACTGGAAGATTTCTGTACATTTAATATATTTTGAAAATTTTAATTGGGGGATGCTTTACTATCGATACTGAGCCCAAAACAGATTTTTATTTAATTTTTTTCTGTTTGTCTGTTTGTTTGTCCTTCTTTCACGTAAAAACTACCTACCGCACAGATTTCTACAAAATTGTATACCGTGGTAGCTTATTACTCGGGTCAACATCTAGGCTACTTTTTATCCCGGAAAATCAAGGAGTTCCCGAGGGACTTTAAAAACTAAATCTACGCGGGCAAAGTCGCGGGCATCAGCTAGTTATTCATAAATAATTCCATTCGGACTCAAATGGCTTAGGCAAGTAAGTACCATTATATGTCTACAAATATTCGCCGTTTTCAGACTTTGCAGTTTTAATGAAGACAACTGAAAAGTAAAAAAACTGGCCAAGTGCGTGTCGGGCCACGCGCAGTGTAGGGTTCCGTAGTTGAAAGTCTCAAATATTATTGCTGAATGCTGACCTAGGATAGTGCTTTTATTTTCTTTATGAATATTGAATACATTTTTAGTTCCATGGTTTAAATACTATAATATACTACAAAATATGCAACTTACACTACGTGTAATATCTAACTTAGGAATAACAGATATAACTCCTTTACTAATGAACCCTACTTAACCGTGGTAGTTTTCCTTTAAAATTCATATACTACAGCTGTGAATTTTTTCTTGTATCCTTTATACAACCATTTAGCTGGCAGAGGGGGGGGACACTTGACTCTAATAAAATATCATATTTCACAAACTGATCCCTGAATTGAAAAATGATGTTACCACGCCCACAACGTTTTTGAAAGACCTATTCAACGACACCCCACACTATGGGATAGACGAGAAAAAAAATTCATCCCCACTTCACATGTAGGGGAGGTACCCTAAAAAAAATATTTTTCACAATTTTATTTCACCACTTTGTCGGCGTGATTAATATTTATATATACCCTTTCTATTCAGATTTCTAGTACCAATAGTCTCTGAGGTAAACCGCGAACGGACAGACGGACGGACATGGCGAAACTATAAGGGTTCCTTGTTTACTACGGAACCCTAACTAGGTATTATTATTATACCCACAGATAACGGAAACGTTATCTGTGATATTACCTATCCAACTCGTAGCTTAAGTTGGGAAACAACCAAAGTCCTCGAACAGAACAGTTTGTCTATATTCGTTTTTTATCCATATACCCACCTACTTACTACATGAATACTACCTACTTACCTCTAGCATTCGGGAAGCTACTGTCTTTTTGTCCAAAATCCCTGTACCTTCTTATTTAAAGACCACAATCCTTGAACAGAGCGGTTTGCCAATATTGGCGGTGTATCAATGTTCAGCATTCGGGAAGCTTTTTGATGTCTTCTTGATCAGAATCCCTGAGGGCTTGAAGACCAAAGTCTTCCAATATTCGCTTTTTATGAATGTTTAGCATTCGACTATACGTGAATCGTGATGTCTTCTCGTCCAATATCTATCAGTGCTTAAAGACAGTCTTTGAACAGAGCAGTTTGCCAATTTTAGCGTTTTATCAATCTTAAAAATCATTCAAAAAGCTTCGTGATATCTTTTCGACCAAAATCCCTTAATACTTGAAGACCAAGGTCCTCTTTTCTTCTATTATTATTCATATTTTTTTTGGGCTCTCATTGCTTAGGTCGGTAAGTAGGTACCTTTACATGTCTACAGTCTAAAACAGGGATTCCCAAACTATTTTGGGCAAGAGACCCCTTTTCCAAAATGAACTGATACTTCAGACACCCCCCCATAGCCAAATTACTTTAAAAATCCTAACTCTAGTTTTTTTTCCTATTGATACAAAATACTTACCAATTTAAAAACTTTGCGGTTGGTTAAGTGAATAAACTTGACATCATTTTCTCATCAAATTTAAATAAATAGGTATACATAAAATTTTGTTTAATATATCAAGTGTAATTAATAATAATACAAATTACGTAAAAAGTACAACAATGATATCTACTTCCTACTAAAATATTCAGTCATTATTCATATCTTGAAATAAGAACTTGTGTTAATTAATGGGGGTCGATTTTTAGACCTTGTCGACCCCCAAAATCAATTTTCGTTTATGTCGACCCCTGGGAAACCGATTTCGACCCCACGTGGTCGATATCGACCACTTTGGAAAGCCCTGGTCTAAAACATCTTCGCCTTTCGCAGACTTTGCAGTTGAAGACAACAAAAAAGTAAAAACTATTTTATCCTATACCTAGCCTACTTATTTAAGTATAATGTTTTATTCAGGACTCCACAATGAACCAATCTAAAACAATTTTTTTGCCTACACTTAATTTCTGATTCTCTATAAGTACCTACCTTATTTAATAATGAGTAAGTATAGAATTCTTATACATTCGAATAGATTAACTGACAGTGACCAACCACGTGTCCTTTATAAAGAACTATTATTAACGTCAAGACGGGCTGGTAGCCGGCGACCGGCGTGCGCGTTCATAATTGTATTAATCATTCAACGCGACCGGCAGACGTCGATTTTCTTCAACAGAGTGCTCTTGTTTGTTTTTTTCGTAAGGAAGTCAGAACTCAGAAGGTGAACCGTGGGAACGGCGGGCGGGTGCACTTCCCAAAACATCGACGCACGGCAGCGAGTCAGACGTGCGCCGGCCGGAGCGAGACGAAACATCCCTTCGCTCACAGGTCGGACAAGGACGGGGGGCATGACGTGTGCGCGCCAAGCGACAGCTACGATCGCGTGATCATCTACAAGAAATAATAAAACGGCAATATAAGAAACACGAGAGAACGTAACCGTAGCGTGCGCGAGCGAGACGGAAATTAGTGGCCGACCGTAGACTGCGCGCGCCACTCGACTTGCCGACGAATTTCAAAGATCAATGATCCGATCGATAAGAGTGAGACACACGACAATGTCCTGAAAGAGATAAACTTACAGTTTAACATTAAACAGAATGAGATAGAGAGATGTTTGGCTCGTGGCAGATTCCTTCGTTGCCGCAACAAAAGAGGGCGCTGTATACATTTCAGCGGGTGTTTAAAAAGCTTCAGCCCATTGTGTGGATCCGAGTTTAATAACAATGCGTGTTGAATAGCGCTAATGTCAATTTGCAAACATTTACAATTTTACCAAATATTATGAGAAGGATGAGACTGTTGATAAAGTTCACGTTTCATAATTGGATTGAGACTTTTTAAACGAATATTTTCTTTATTTCCTGTTGACGATTTACCTCCGCAATAATTTATATACCTAGTAGCAGCTATTTACTGAACTTCAGAGAATATTGAAAAACATTAATATATAGCTATTTCATTTTAAAATTGTCGTGCTCATGCTTCAGTATAATAATATATTGTATCTATTATTCTTTTGAATTTTCATTTCAGGGAACGATATGATGAAAATGCAGCACTAGCGGCACCGGACGGACACAGAAACTTTTTTCGTTTCGAAGTTTTGAACTAGATGGCGCTAGTAGTATAACTGTAGTCTCTACTGTAGTGTACAGTCGGAAATCAAAATAAAGAAATAAATAAAATTTTATTGCTGGCTAACCGTATTTACTTCAAAGTAAGTAATAATATTATGGGATTATATAAATAACTAGTAAATAATATGAGCCTCAAACCCCCCCCCCCCCCCCCCCCCCCCCCCCGAAAGAAGAGCTCCTGAAATGGAAATGAGCGGCGCACTACTCGTAGTTCGAAGAGTCGAAAATAAGGTCGTTGTGATCCCATTCTCAAGGTGCTGAAGTGGCGACCCCGCAACGAGAAGCGCAGTGCTAGTTGCAGACCCCCACTAGGTGGACCGACATCAAACGAGTCGTAAGGAGCCCCTGGATGTAGGCGACGCAAGACCGAGTCCTGTGGAAGTCCATGCCAGAGACCTTTGTTCAACAGTAAACACCTATCGGTTGATAAAGAAGAAGAAAAAAGTCTACAATTTATAAAGCCAAAGCTGTAAGTAAGTACTTATACGCACTTAAAAGACCACTAGGTATATTGTTATATTTAGGGTCACTAATGGCTGTAGTGGGGGCTTCAGCCACTCACTTTTCGATCTTATGCGACCTTGGGAAGAGGGCAGCTTGATGTGGCACAAGTAGCCTTACCTCCTAGTGAGGCGCGCGTAGTTTTGACGGGACGAGCCCATATCATGAGATCTCGGAACCTTCCAATATGCGCTGAGGGTGGCCATCGAGGGGGTTTTAGTAGGTAAAAATCCTACATAACCCGATATTCTCCCACAGGATATTGGGTATATTAAGAAGATTTCCCCCCCGTTAGCAAAAAAAAGGTATTGTAATATTTAAGTATCTATGTTTATAAAATTACTAGCTCAAGTTAAGTTCAATTTTTCAAACCCCTATTTTGTTATACTTATTTAGGGGTTGAATTTTCAAAAATCCTTTCGTAGCGGATGCCGGGTCATAGCTCATAGTAATACCTAGTAAGTACTTAGATAGATAGGCTATCTGTCGATAAATTTCAGCCCCATCCGTAAGGTGGTATGGGCTGTGCGTTGATATAGATCAGTCAGTCAGTCAGCTTTTCCTTTTGTATATGTTTAGATATCCCATGTTATCTAACAGAATATATAATAGTACTACGTACCGTTATAGCGTACAGATATAGATGAAATCCGACAAGCCGATCATCGTCCTATTCCATGGCATGATCAATGAGCAGTGAAATGGCATGGCACGATCAATGAGCAATGAGAGCCAATAAATTACGAAAATCGGATGCAGAAGACCGGGCAAAGTGGGCTAGAGCATGCCGGAAAGCGGACCCCACCTAGTGGGATAACGCTTAGTCGAAGAAGAAGATGTTACGTGATGTGCTCGCCGATTGTGAAGAGATTTCAGTAATTACTTACTACGTGAATTTCTGGCTAGCTTTCCTTGCAATAGAATAGAAATAGCGTTTTGTTCCAAAGGCCGATGTGCAATAAGTAGGTATATATCGCCGGGTACTGTATTTACTGTTTACTAGCTGATGCCCGCGACTTCGTTTGCGTGGATTTCGTTTTTAAAATCCCTCGGGAACTCTTTGTTTTCCGGGATAAAAAATAGCCTATGTGATATAGGAGTCTCTTAGTCCTCAATAATTATATCCATCCAAAAATCACATCAATCCGCTGCTCCGTTGCTACGTGACTGAAGGACAAATCAACAAACAGGATTTTGAATTGATTTGATTTTAATTTCTCACTCCACTGATATCGACTTCACGTGGCCTATATTCGGTTAGGAGCTCGTTAAATATATCTAACTCAACCGTTATCAGTCTTTTTTAGTAATCTAATCTTATATGGCATTCTCTATACCTAACTAACAAAACGTGACTATAAGTACCTATGCGTTACGTTCCCTCAAATATGGTTGAGCGAAGCAATGGCTGGATCATGCGTCATGCTCGTGAACGGGTTCTACCAGCGGGAATGGGGCTACTTTCTGTCTGCCCGTCTTAACATGTTTCGATATTATAATTAGGTATGCTTTTGTGGAACTCATTGTGGAAACACTGCTACAGCATAGTAGCTATATTGAATAGTAAACTTATTGTTTTGAAAAGAGCAACCGCCGAGTTTCTTGCTGGTTCTTCTCGGCAGGAAGGGTATTCCGAACCAGTGGTTGACTCATCGACGATTCAAAAGCACTTGTTAAAAAGTTTATTTGAATAAAAAACATTTCTATTCTAAAAACATTTCTATTCTATTCTATTCTATTCTAACATAGCCAGCGTAGCTAATTATGATGATAAAGGTGAGACCACACTAAGCGGACTTCCTGCAGCGAAGTGGCGCGGGCGTCCTAAACGAGGCTATTTAGTTCGACCGTGACCGCACTAGATATACTGAATCAGAGAGATAGGTATCTACATAGGTATCAGTCGTACGACCAGAAGTGGAACATTTAGGAATGTGAATAGTGATAATAATTATGCGAGAAAATGAAAAGGCAGGAGCATTTTTAAAAGCACGCAGAAAAAAAATTTGACTCAATGTCACGTTTCGCAGTTTGACTCTCGGTAAGTGCTTAATGATGTGTGGAAAGGGGTCGCTAGCTAGGGACGGCGGAGGCGACTTTAGGTAAGGTTTTTGTATTTTGAGAGATTCTTTCTCGTAAGTTGTGATTAGTTTTAGAGTAATTATTCCTTCGAACTGTGTTTTATACTAGATAGAAATCGTATGAGGTGATACGACTTCATACACCTAAACAATATTGGCAATAAGTAATAATTATAAACCTAGGTATCGTGGTAAGAGTTAGGCCTTAATCCTACATCGATCATTTATTGTAGTTATCTGGTAAAGAGCTGGTCGCTAATTCGTGTCTGGGCGAGCACCGTTTCGGCTTCCTACATAGGAAAATCCGTAGTAAGGATACTTAGCACATAGTGCGTTGCGGTACCGCAACGTATTTTGGCGTCCCCTACCATGTGGCATCACCCTTACGTCTTCCAATGCTATCAATACAATCCATTTATGTACCTATTTACAATTTTACACCTCCAAAAGATTCACCACACTATGATTTTGATAAAAGAACAAAAATCTTTTGAATTTGGAACGTATTCGAATTTCGGATCCTATTCAAATCGGAAAATAGTCGGGTAGGCGACAGGCGTGCGCATCGATGCGCTCCCATTGGTCGTTGGGGGGCCAATCACGGCGGGAGGCCGACCTAGGCGTGATGGATTTTCGCGCCACTCGGTTAGGAAAAGCGTTTCGATATAGTTTAGATTATAAACACTGATAAACGTGGTGTCATTGAGAAGGAGGGCGGAAATTGATCAAACAATTTCACCCGTAAAATTGAACGCAGCCTATCTTATTTTGAAGTACTTAATGGCTATTTTAGTTGTTCGGCCTAAGTGTCAACCACTTAGGTTAGTTTAACGTGAAGAAAAACTAATTACAATCATTAATTTAATATTACAAAGAAAACTTTTACCTATTGCTTCAAGGTGTCCTTCGACAGCGATGAAAAAAAAAAGCAAAACAGTTTATAATTACAGTGTTTTTTTTTTTAATTTTTTCTCTAAAATAAAAAATATAATTAATCATTTTGGTAACGAATATATTTCAGATAGGTAGTTTGATACTTATATACCTAAATAGGTAGGTACTTATAAATAAAAAGACAAACATCCCTAATCATTAAAATTTAAAAATATTCCTAAAACGGTAAAACGGTAGGTACTTATGCATTAAACGTGGTGTTTGACATCACGAATTTACCTCATTTCGCATACCAAATACCAATTAAAGGTTTTGTAACACTCAGCAATGTGGTCCAGCTCAATGTTACAATACATACAGTGCACAAAAATACAGTAATTTCACTGGTAAAGGACCAAGTTTGTGTTGCGTTTAAAATTATTGTGCATAAACAGGCAAATCAAATAATGACAATAATAATTAATAACTTTTCAGAAAGTGCATAAACAAAACGCTCGCGTCAATAAGCGCGCCACAAAATGAACGACGACGACGAGGCGGAATAAGCAAAATTTTTTAATATTGTAAGGAAAGTGGTTACTTAAAATGCAGGCGCTGGAAAAAGGGCAAAAAGTTGCAAACACGATGTGTACCGTGGGAGAGTCGGGCAGGTGCGCGCAGCGGGACACGCTGTGCCGTGACACGGTATCGTATAGTTTTTGCGGACCATAGACGTAATGAGATAGGTAGACGCGAAGCGAGCGCCAATACAGTGCCTACCTGCGATATAATTAAACCTTATCTAAATGGGGTAATTTAAGACGTGGGCTCGTGGCTTAACATTAATAATTTTGTTTATCTCTATTTTTTTTTTTGGGGTAAGACATTAATATTATGTACTTAATTACCAACTTTTACTTTTTGTATACCTACCTAAGTAGATGCCTACATCTACAATTTTCGTAAACAATTAATATATGAATTATTTTTTCTCCGGGATAAAAAGTAGCCTTCATCACTCTTTATTTCCTCAACTAGATATATACCTACCCATGCAAAAGATCACTCCGAGTAGCTCCGTTGCTGCGTGATAAAAGGACAAACCAACAACCTTTTGTATTTCAGTAGGACCACGTAGGACTATCAGGATAGAGATAATTATAGCAATTAGAAGAGATGGCCCAACACAGACCAACCTAGACCCAACATAGACCATAGTCTAGAGGTTTTTATACCTACCATAAACAGTGGCTTATCTACATTTATAGTGATTTGGCGCGTACTTTGCGTCACCCTAACCACTTCTATAATAATTACACTTTTCCTTTCCACTTAACTTGATTTTTTAAATATTTAAGTACCTACTCTAAAATTAATGCCCGTCAAAGTTGTATTGAATTAAAAAGTTACCCGTAATGCAATATGTTCCCGTTTGGCAAAGAATAAAATACAAAATCATGCATAAAAATTTAAAATAAGTCCATAGGTACCTAAGTACTTACCTAATTAATTATTATTTTCAACGCCTCGAATAAAATGGCTACTTTCTGTACTCGGTAGTTGTATACTATCTAATGTTTGTTGTACCTAGGATTTAGGTACCTAGGTGTTAGTTTAATTTTCACGAAAAAATATGTCCGGGCATCTTGTCTAATTTTTCATTACGTCTGTGTTGCAGCCATATTGATTTTTAATTAGCGTTGAACTTGTTTTATTCAAAAATTAAAAATGAACATTCGCAATCTTGTAACTTATTGATCGAAACTGTTTTCGAGTAATCTGACATTTGTTTTATTGCTTTTGTACATGTCCATAAATAGTTATTGGATACAAAAGTCGTCAATTGACTGTCACATCTTAAGGTACAATTTTATCAACGGTTTCTCTCAAATATTCACCAAAGAAATCGTACTTTTTTCTCC
This sequence comes from Oeneis ivallda, assembly GCA_029955525.1. Taxonomy (NCBI): domain Eukaryota; kingdom Metazoa; phylum Arthropoda; class Insecta; order Lepidoptera; family Nymphalidae; genus Oeneis; species Oeneis ivallda. The sequence goes on from JARPMR010000019.1 coordinate 7,852,653, forward strand.
AACATCTTAAGTAGGTAGACCTGTCAATCTACTTCCTGTAAAATAAGTTATTTATTAAAAAAAATCGGTTTCTATTAGCATAAGCATAAGTACTTAAAGTGTTGTAGATCAAAGCTAAAGCGGTAGGTATTGTATATTATGTACTTACTATTGTTAATTTTCTGCCTCCTAAACAATTAGCATCTAGTATCCTACCCTATATATAGCCCTACCCTATGTTTAGATGCCTAAGAAAGAGATAGATAATTACCTACTTTTTCAGAAATAGCACTCCTTAGTATAAACATACCATATAACTACCTACTTAACCTACATAGAACTAATATTATGATCTCATATCTCTAGCTATTTTATCTCTCTACGTTGTTATTTTAATTTCCACCGCAACATACAGGCTTTAAATAAAAACTATAAATAAGTACTTATGCATAAAAAAACAAGAATAAATTCAAGGTTGCTTTAATAACAAGTAGTATCATGTTCTGTCCCAAGACAATATCGCCACCGGTACATGCAACGGTACTCGCCATATACAATTTATTCACAGCTTATTTGGCCTACAATATTGTAAACAACCGAGCCAGCTCTACCAGTTGCTGCCAATTATGTTTTATTTCTACTAACTCTTTTACTATTTTTGCCACGCTGTGCGTAAATACGCCTTTTGCTCTTTTTAACATAACGGGTATACGCAATGATAGATCCAACGATATTAAGGGTGGGTGCAAACTGTTTCTTTTCTCGCTCCTTTAAGAACCAGGCGCAGATAGTCATTTTCATCTCACTAGCTCGAAAAGCACGCCTTTGTTCCCTAAAACCAATGAGCAAAAGTTAATTTTGCTCACTGGTTTATAAACAAAAGTATTTCAAATTAAGAACGCAGCTAATTAGCATTTCCAGCTTAAATTGCTCACGAAACGTTCAGGAACACTATACCTACCTTCACTTTAACATTTTATTCCTGCAATCAAAGATTTACAAGATGGAGCCTAAAGGCTGTGAATGCGTCGAAAATTTGTGCTGCCACATGTGGTTCACGCTCTTTTCCCGCGCTCAGTTTGAATTAGGTCATCACCAGATATGGAGCTCGCGAGCCAATATTTTGTTTTTTTAAATGGCGGTTTTTGGTAAATAAAATGTGAAAAAAACTTAACAGGACGATCTAAAATAACCAATAACATCACCTACCATCAGTAAATAACATTCAAGCACATCAGTTCCTGCAAAATAAGAAATTGAAATTTGTAGAAAATAATTAAATTAGAGTTCGCCATTTAATGTGTGTTGCCAGTTTACGAACCCAAAATTTCCCTAATAAATAATGAAACCTTAGAAATGTAGATACCGATAATAATCGAAAAGCGATTGCAGATAATGTCATTTTTTAATTTTCTTTCCAAGACAGTCCTTGTTCTACGATCTCACCTGATGGTAAGTGACGATGCAGTTTAGATGGTAACGGGCTAACTTGGAAGGGGATAAGCTAGGATTTATTAAATTTTTACACGCTATCGAGCCGGAACGCTAAATAGCTTAGCGATACGTCTTTGATGGTCGAATGGTAACTAGCCACGGCCGAAGCCTCCCACCAGACCAGATCTGAGATATTTCAGAAATTATAAATTTCGAAATTGTCTCCATCGATAATCGAACTCAAGAATTCCCCTCTCATTTTTTTTTAACTTTTTCGTTTCTGATTTTCTTTTACTTATATTCATCTTAAATTTTTATTATTTTTTTAAACGAATATTTTACCGGGAGAGAGTTTTTATGACTTTAGCGATTTAGCGATTCACCGATCGAGTTGGAAATAGGGTTTAGGGTTACCTTGGATCAAAAATAGGAAATGGTTGCCAAAATTTTTAAAAGTCAGCGCCATATTGAAATTCTTTGTTATTGCACCGATGTCGTTCAAAATCGATATTTAGGGTTCACTGGGGTCAAGAGACGAATTCGTTGCCAAAATTTTAAAAAGTCAGCGCCATATTGAAATTCTTTGTTATTGCACCGATGTAGTTCAAAATCGATATTTAGGGTCCCCTAGCGTCAAAAGAGAGGGAATAGTTGCCAAAATGTTGAAAAGTCAGCGCCATGTTGAAATTTTTTGTTATTGACGCTTGGGGACCCTAAATATAGATTATCACTATTGCGCTGACTTTTTAAAATTTTGGCAACCAATTCGTCTTTTTTGACCCCAAGGAACCCTAAATATCGATTTTGAACGACATCGGTGCAATAACAAAGAATTTCAATATGGCGCTGACTTTTTAAAATTTTGGCCACCAATTCGTCTTTCTTGACCCCAGGGTACCCTAAATATCGATTTTGAACGACATCGGTGCAATAACAAAGAATTTCAATATGGCGCTGACTTTTTAAAATTTTGGCCACCAATTCGTCTTTCTTGACCCCAGGGAACCCTAAATATCGATTTTGAACGACATCGGTGCAATAACAAAAAATTTCAATATGGCGCTGACTTTTTAAAATTTTGGCGACCAATTCGTCTTTCTTGACCCCAGGGAACCCTAAATATCGATTTTGAACGACATCGGTGCAATAACAAATAATTTCAATATGGCGCTGACTTTTTAAAATTTTGGCCACCAATTCGTCTTTCTTGACCCCAGGGTACCCTAAATATCGATTTTGAACGACATCGGTGCAATAACAAAGAATTTCAATATGGCGCTGACTTTTTAAAATTTTGGCCACCAATTCGTCTTTCTTGACCCCAGGGAACCCTAAATATCGATTTTGAACGACATCGGTGCAATAACAAAGAATTTCAATATGGAGCTGACTTTTTAAAATTTTGGAAACCATTTATCTAAAACAAAATACTAAATACAATAACTCACTATAGTTAAAGGTATTAATAAAATTATTGTTTTATGATAAAAATTAAAAAAAAAGTAGATTTTATTTTTAAAGTTTAAAAATTTTAATGACATAATTCTCCCCATTTTATTGGAATCACCTGCGTACCTGGTATCATTACGCACGCTCAGTAATCCACGCCGCGCATGCGCGGCACTCACGTCACGCACACGAGCATATTCTCATTGGCCTGTTTTTTTTCGTTCTTTAGTAGCGCGATACTCCTTCTAGACATATATGTATTCATAGCCTGCAATATTTTTACTATTATGCTGCACCTTTTATTTCGATTAAGTAAGTTTTTCGAAAATGTATTTCAATCAGCTAAACAAACTGACTGCTCAGTAAAATAAGTGACTACGGAACAATAATTGTCAAGAGCCATAAAAATTAAATATTTAATTTAATAAGTACCTAAGTAAAACGTAAACTGGTCTTCCAATTTTTCTCATTTGCATTCCCATAAATCACGAGAATAGATTGTAAAATCAATATACCTACTTATTCGAATGCCACGTGTGACGTGTGAGACAATAATATGCACTCGGCCTTACCCTGTACATATTGTTATTGTTTATTTGATCGCAAAACAAGTGACTTGTGGTCCTTTATAATTATGGAAATTAGTTCTTGCTTTTTTTATTAGTGTATTAAAAATTTAATATAATCGCTATAAATAATTGCACGCATATAAAATGTTAACATTGACTGAAGCTATAGTAAGGACCGCAGTCGGTGACACTTCGACCTTTCCAATCACAGTAGGAGTACACCAAGGTTCAGTGCTAAGCCCGTATCTCTTCTGTGTCGTGCTTGATGCTCTGTCGGCGGACATTCAGAGTACTCCTCCGTGGCTAATGAAATATGCCGACGACATCGTACTTGTCAGTAAGAACAGGGACGCACTTGAAGTTAAGGTGAACTCGTGGAAAGATACTCTTGAGAAGGGCGGTTTAAAACTCAATACCGCAAAAACAGAGTACATGGCCTGTAGTGTGGGGGATCACGATACCATCCATGTAGATAACGTGCCCGTTAAAAGATCGGATAAGTTTAAATATCTTGGGTCTGTACTACATGAATCCGGAAGCGTCGACTACGATGTCAAGTCCCGAATCGCCGCAGCCTGGGCCAAGTGGAGGGAGATAACGGCAGTAACCTGTGACCCAAAAGTTCCTGTCCGCCTAAAAGGATTGGTCTACAAGAGCATCATACGTCCTGTAATGCTTTATGGCAACGAGGCCTGGCCAGCGCTAACGAGACATACCCGCGATCTTCACTCCAATGAAATGAAGATGCTTAGGTGGATTTGTGGCGTTACTCGCTTGGACAGAATTCGCAACGAGTACATCCGCGGTAGCCTTGGCGTGCGAGATATCGCAGACAAAATGCAAGAGTCTCGGTTGCGTTGGTTTGGCCACTTACTGCGCCGTCCTCAAAACTATGTGGGTGCCTAAATATGCCCGTCCCTGGACAGCGGTCCCGAGGCCGGCCAAAGAAACGGTGGATTGACATAGTACAGGCAGATGCACGTGCCAACGGTCTTCGTAAAGAGGATGCTTTAGATCGTGCAAAGTGGAAGAAACTTAGCAGGAAAGCGGACCCTGGCGTATACCGGGACAAACGCTAGGAAGAAGAAGAAGAAAACAGGTGACTTGTGGTCCTTTATAATTATGGAAATTAGTTCTTGCTTTTTTTATTAGTGTATTAAAAATTTAATATAATCGCTATAAATAATTGCACGCATATAAAATGTTAACATTGACTTTGAATACTTGCGATGAAATCTACTTAATAAAAATCAATAGTAGGTGTGTATCTCAGTAATCATACATAGCAAAGAGGTAATTTGTCACCTACTAATTCGTAAATTAGGTAAGGATGTACTTAGTTGCTAAATTAACTCCTGCGCATTATTTTGGGTGGCTTGCACCGATTCAATAGTAGGTACTAGGCAAAGGCAACGTATCATAAAGCAAAAAGGAGAGGGATTATGATATTAATCATCGATATGCCGAAGCACGTACCTGCCCACTTATTTGAAAAGTATTTGAGTCGTGCTTCTATGTGCTTGATGCATGACATATTATATTGTTAAACAAGTCTTTTTATAAGTATAGATTAAGTACATAATATTATTGATTTATAAATATGCTACCTCTGCAGTTTCTATTTTAGGTTAACTTTGGTACCTAATAAGTTTAACAAATGAATGCGGTTGATTCATTGATCTCTTCATGGGTTGATTGTATTAATTAATCTGATTTTAGAAATTATATCTAATATTGCCTGCTTCATGATCTAACTGACACTAAAAATTTGAATCACGTCACATCGCTCGTTTTTTGGACCTACTTGATTGACGCAATTTTGGCACTGTGAAAAGAAACAAGTGTCCAAGGAACTAAAATTAGTAAGGGCACAACTTGTGCCCTTACATACTTACAACAACAGATGACAGTTGATACTTTTTGGCATTTCCTCCAGCCCTATACATTAGTTCCAGAGACACTCGTATGCCAAATATGGCTCTTCAATTGTACATAGGCACAGCCAGTCCAGATAGAGGACAGTGCGCTTACATGTACCAAAGTCTAAAAACCCCTAAATAAATTACACCTAGTAATTCTTTCGATATCGTTTTAGCGCGCGCTGCCTTGAGTGCCAGCCAGTGCGAATGAAGTCGCGGCTTATCGCTAGTAACATAATACTTTATTATTGTGAGTAATTTGTATGCGAGAGACGCGCCAAGCCGAGTGCCCCCGAGCTTAACCGAAGACAAGCCGAATGCAATCGTGGGAAAACGCGGCAGGTGTTACCGATCCGAAGCACTTCTTACTGAGTAAACACTCAGCGTATACAATATTATAACCGCCTCGTAGCGTCTGTGTAAATGGAAAACATATTTTGTGTGCTTAATGATACTGCTCACTTTTTTGGTACGCCTCGGTTCGGTTATCGGACGACATCTTTTTTTTTGCGACGCTTTTGGGAGACTAAATGTGGCGTGTTTTATTTTTGTTCAATTTATTGAGTCACCTTTAATTGGTGTGGTTAAATTAAGTGGGAGTCGTAAAGATCGATGCGTAACCTTTTCTCGCTTCTTTGAAAACATTTCTGGCGTTGATTTTTAAGCGAAAGTTTCTGATTTTGATTCCTGCAGGCCTAGCATGCACTCATGAGAAAATTTTGTCTTTTTTTCTCGTTTTATCTCTGTATCTCTATCGAAAGTAACATGGTTGCACTTGCACACCATGATTCGTCTCGTATGTCAAAAGTAGAGATCAAATTATTCTATCTATCTCTCTCTCTTCGCGAGATATCACTTCGACGTGCATGCTAGGCCTGCTAAATGTATTAGGTAGGTACCTACTAATTTACGGACGACGGGCTCTCATAGATGGCGAAATGGACTCCCGAATACGAAAGCAAAGTGTTGGTATACACTCCACTTCATACGTGGATCAGAGCACTGGATACAAGCGGCGCATATCACTGGGGTGTGGCAATCCATCGGTTGCGACGAGGATGACCACAGTCATAATCATCATCGCCACTTCAGCTTTCTGACTCGATAAGCTACGTCGCTAAATCTTAATGTGTAATAAGTTCTATATCAGTATTTATTTAAAAGATTTAATTTAAGACTAGATGAGCACCGCGACTTCCTCCGCGTTGATTAAGGTTTTTTAATTCCCGCCGGACTTCTTTAATTTTCCATGCATTTTCCGGGATAAAATGTAGCCTATATGTTAATCCTGGGTATGAGCTATCTCCATTCCAAATTACAGCCAAATCTTTAAACATCCATCCATCCATCCATCCTCACAATCTTTTGCATTTATAATATTAGTAGGATTCACTAAACATACTTTATTTAGCAACCAATTCAGTGATAGAATTAGTAGGATGCTGTTTCCGATACGATGCAGCGAGCGTAGAAAAAAATTAGGATGCATAGGTATAGCTAGATAAATACTAGAGGAGGTCTAATAAACTATTTAGGTATCTAGGTATCTGCAACTTAATAAGATAATATCGCTGTAACTATTTTATCGAATAAAAAAATTGAGGTTATGTTATGCAGACTGTTATTCGGCATTAAATGTGGGGCTATAAATTTTACTTACACGCTTCATCTATCAAGTGGCGGTAATGCGAAGATCATGTTCATTTTGCAGTTTAAAAAATATCGCACTGAATACAATTAGATGCAGTATGTTGAGCGGAATGGTTTATGTCGTTTTTATAAATTGTTAATTATTAATTGAAGACAGGCAATTTAAATATTTCACGCTTAGATAATGCAATAAATAACACCGCGTGCATTGATACTTGTCTTGTCGATAGGTACAAGCCAAAATGAATTAGCACACGTATCGCATCTTTGAGGGCATTATGGAGAACTATCAGGCATGGTTACATACCCCGCGATTTTTTCCTGCGTCCTTAAAACAGTTGTTATTTGATTGTTTTAAACACATAATACCTAGGTATCTCTGAAAAGTCATTCTGAGAGGAAACCTGTAGGTAGTAGGTACCCATAGTGGGTCAGCGATGTGGTGAGATGATAATTAGTATTTATTTTAGGTAACTAGCCGCTGGATTCAGGCGGCGCAAGACCGAGGCCTGTGGAAGTCCATGCAAGAGACCTTTGTCCAGCAGTGGACGTCTATCGGTTGATAAAGAAGAAGAAGAAGAAGAACTAGCTGATGCCCGAGACTTCGTCCGCGTGGATTTAGTTTTAAAATCCCTCAGGAACTCTTCGATTTTCCGGGATAAAAAGCCTATGTCACTATCCAGGTTCTCAACTATACCCATGCAAAAAATCACGTCGATCTGTAGCTCTGTTGCAGCGTGATTGAAGGACAAACCAACAAACAAACACACTTTCGCCTTCGTAACATGTTTTCGGTAGTATGATAACAGATCTATCTATGTACAATGATTTGGCGTCCAAGGCTCAGGAGGAGCTAGATAGAAGATATCTTTGACCTTCGCTAGGGTCCCTACAACAAAAATTAAAAAATGCGTAGTTTCGCGTAGCATATAATTCCCCATAAAAATATTATTGTTGCAATCTGTTTTAGGCTTAGTGAGTAATTCAATTGTTTTTATTTTAATTTTTTTTTAACTTGAATATTTATTGTGTATTAAGTAACAGTTAAACAGTAAGTATTGCTCGCCAACATATGTATTTAAGCGAGCAACCAGTTTTGTGACCGATCTATTAATTTTATTGTAATGCTATTTTTGTTGGGTTGCTTGCTGTTTTGTATGTCAAATAAATAAATAAATAAATCTTTGCTCTTGAGAATTTCTTTTAGAAGAAAATCCAATTTTTTGACGCGGCCTCGGAGTCGAACGTGGGACCAAATATTCTGCAACCGAATGAGCTGGCAATTCTGAACAACGAGGCACTTTGGTATGCAGTTTTGCCGGAAACGTCGTAACAATTAAGCCTTCCATCCCAAATCATCGGATCTCTATCAATAATTCTGTAAATTAATTCTCTTGGCTGATGGAAAATTACCTACTCTTAATGTGAACTGACCATATAACCAGCACTTTTCTTGACATAATTATTAGATTATCCGTAATATGGCAGTAAGTCCATCATTACATCCGCAGAGGTGTTTAAAAATCCAATAAGCATGCTATTCCTCTCTACTTGTCTTTGTAGTATATGATTAACCGTAGTTATTCTTTTTAAATGATTAGTAGGCACTTGGTTCATAAACATACGACGAACTTGGGTGAATGTATGCTAGGGTAGTCATAGTCATTGAGGTAGATCATATTCATACCATAATTGATAATGGTAAAATGAAATGAAATTAATTCAATTAAGCGAAACAATTTCAAGTAAGTAGGTACCGTACCTAGGTAGGTAGAAGGAAACATTGACATTTTTTCTTACACGTTTTTGCCATACTTACCTATAATAACACGCACAGCAGCGTGCAAAATCTTCAGCAGTTAATATAGAATAGTATAATAATATATTAGTCTACCCGCGTCTTCATCTGCGTAGACTTAGATTTTTTAGAAATCCCATGGGAACTCTTTTATTTCTCGGGAAAAATATAGCCTATATAAATCCTTCACCCAAAATACAACTAACTCCTTACCGATTTTGTAGTAATCAACTGATTACGCGGGTTATTAAGCGTTTACGTGACAAAGGCAGAGACAGAGGTTTTTTCAGAGGACATTTTCGCATTTATAATAATATTTGTATGGATTTTAGGTCGACCGTTTAACTCGCGTATCGCCTGCGCGGTAAGAAGGGAGCGGAGGGAGATGTTAGAGATGTTAAAACTTAAAAATAAATACTTAATTCTTTACCAACAATGTCTATCTCGAGATAAATCTTTGGATTATTGACTCCGTGTGTAGCGTCACCCGCCCCCGCTCCCTTCTTACCGCGCAGGCGATACGCGAGTTAAACGGTCGACCTATAAGTATAAAATCTGTAGTCGTAGATTTATTAATATTCAATTACAACAATTATAATTAGGACAGAAAAATAATGGAATGTTTTTTAAAACTTGATGAACTGAATATTTTCACCAGTTTTTACCTTTTAGATTTAGAGATAGAATTTCAAAAGATGCACTAACGATAGTCATAATTTTCTGCTTTTACGAATATAATTAATTTCCGAAAACTACGAATATAAGCAATTATTTATTCACGAATTATTCGACCAGCAGCGCACCCTTGTTGAAAGAATGAGTCATTTAAAATTCCTTGTAAATATACGCTGAAGAAAGAATAAAGGTAGGTACTTGCAGCTATAATAAGGGCTTTACCTAGAACTCACGCACGAATCTTTTCAATAAGTTATCATTACAAGAAACACCTGGGCGAAATAATATACTAGCTGTGGTTTGCGATGATTGTCTCAATTCTGGATTGTTATTGCGAACTTTTTTGTACACGGTTTCATAATTAATATGGAAACTTTCCCATTTTGGCCATCCATTAAAATTTATGTAAGCTTGTCGAGGGCTTCACCGTGTTTAAAGTGAAGTTGAAGAAAATATTTTTCATCCCATTAAGGGCCGATTTCACCAACGCGGTCAAATAAGTCTTATCCGTGCATAAATTTGATATTATGGCCGATTTTCAATATAAAAACTGTCAGAACGCCCAATTTAGTCCTCGGTTAAAAAGTCACTTAATGTTGGTGAAATCAGCACTAAAAAATCGGCCAAGTGCGTGTCGTGCCACGCGCAGTGTAGGGTTCCGTAGTTGAAAGTCTGAAATATTATTTATGAATATTTTATTTATGAATATTGAATAAATTTCATTTTGAGTTCCATGGTTTAAATACTATAATATAGATACTACGAAATATGCAACTTACACTACGTGTAATACCTAACTTAGAAGAAACAAATATAACTCCTTAACTAATGAACCCTACTTAGCCGTGATAGTGTTCCTTTAAAATTCATTATATATACTACTGCTGTGAATTTTTTCTTGCGTCCTTTATACAACCATTTAGCTGGCAGAGGGGGGGGGGGGGGGACACTTGACTCTAATAAAATTTAGCAATTTAAAATATCATATTTCACAAACGGATCCCTGATTTGAAAAATGGTGTTCCCACACCCACAATATTTTTGAAAGACCTATTCAACGACACCCCACACTATGGGATAGACGAGAAAAAAAAATTTTATCCCCACTTTACATGTAGGGGAGGTACACTAAAAAAATATATTTTTCACAATTTTATTTCACCACTTTGTCGGCGTGATTGATATTTATACCCTTGTCAAATTACAGATTTCTAGTACCATAGTCTCTGAGCTACACCGCGGACGGACGGACGGACAGACAGACGGACGGACATAGCGAAACTATAAGGGTTCCTTGTTTACTAAGGAAACCCTAAAAAGGGAGTCTTAAGTTGCAAAATTCAATTTTGTTCACCGACCACGATTTTAACCGACTTCAAAAAAGGAGGAGGTTCTCAATTCATCGGATTTTTTTTATATTATTTTTTATGTATGTTCACCGATTACTCGAAGACGCCTTAACCGATTCGGAAAATTCTTTTTTGTTTGAAAGGGTATACCTACTTTCCAGGTGGTACCATTTAAATTTTATCGAAATCGTTCGTGCGGTTTTTAAAATATCAACAATAAATTATATACTTTGTAGTGGTGTTTGAAGTCGGTTTTTAAGAATACAATACATACTACATAATTAATATATGTGGGTTAAAAATAAATGGGTTAAAAAATCTAAATCCACAGCTCAAACGCTTTCAAACGCTGAATAAACTGATGTTATAATGTTGACATAGTGATAGATTATATTCTGGAGAGGTGCAAAAGCTACTTTTTATCCTGAATTTTTTTTATAGCTTCAAGGCTATAAGGCCATCGGTTAAAGGTGCGGACTGAGAACTAAAAGGTCGACGGTTCTATTCCCCCCGTCTATTGACGTTCCCACTACCCACTTCTAACAAAAACTTTCCACTTATCTGGAGGGGAGAGGGGAACATAAATCAAGTTCTGCTTCGGCTAATATTCTTTAAAAAAAAATTGGTTGTCTGTAAAGTCGGATTTACGGACGATACTTTTACGTAATAACGTCATAAAGAAATATTGATGACAAATTGCATTATTTTATGAATTGAATTGAATTATTATCACTGAATTATCATTATTTTGTATAATACAAAGAAGGAGTTAAGCAATTGAAAATTACAATTTTCTCTAGTCACAAGCCAACGCTTGGGCCGATCGTGAATCTCTATCGCTTGTTCCGCGCTCTCTCTTGCACGCACAGGCTCAGGCGGAACGTGACACTTTTTCGTGCGTGCAGCCGGTATTCATCGATTTATAAGACGTTATCACGTCAAAAATTAAGGGTAGGGTACCTATCTATAGACGGATTTTAAAAATCTAAATCCACGCGGAAAAAAATCACAACTTTAGCAACAACTTGTTTTCTATTTTATAAATCGCAAATCAACTTTACCTATCTACAAATAATATGTACTTAACAAAATATATACTCACAATATTATCTTTAGACTTTAACGTCTAAATATTTCGGGAAGAGACACTTCTAACGCCACTGGTAAAGCACTGGTAAGACAAAAGCTATGCGTTGCACAGAGAGACCGGGCCTTATTCATCAGAGTTTTGATGATTCGAAAGAAAAACTTCTTGCAGTCTATTAAGAGTCTGAATTAATATATTATGTATATAGGTATATGTATTTCTCGTAGCTTGTGGCTACTGTTCAAGTCAGTGCTACAAATAATAAAACAACTTGGAAATACATAATTGCTACTAGAAGTTAAAATTCGCCTGGAGCTAAGGTACAAAGGTACAAATGATGTATTAAAATAAGTAACTAAGCTAATTTTGACATTGTTTTAAAATATATCGTTGTTCATGTTAAAATACTTTCGAACAAATGTACAGTCGATAAACAAATTACATTGTTTAACCTCTTTATTTATCATTGTTCTTTTTTATTTTAAGCTATTGCATAGCTTTTATCGCGGGCTTTGAACTAGGACAAACAGTTTGAGTGCGGCGACCGAATCAAGAAATTCCGTAACAAAAAAAACCTAACTCCGTCGTTCAGTAAGCGTTCAACATTTTAGAGGTTCACATTTAGCTCTGTTTGGCGCAGTGGGCGAGCGGCCGCATTCTTTAGATGTCGCAGGTTCGAATCTCACTCGCGAAGTACCTAGTGACAGTGCGCTTTTCTTGTTTGTTTGTTTTTTAATTATTTTTTTGCATAATTTTTATTATGCAAAAAAAATATTGCATAAATATTATAATTGCATAAGTTGATAAAAAATGCTATGCAATAGCTTTACCGCGGCAGTCCCCGAGTGCCACTTAATTTTTTTTTCTATGTTAAAACCATGTAATTCCTACTTCCATGGTTAAAACTTAGCTTTTGCTTTTGTGGGTAGGTCAAAAAAACCTCACGTTTACTCACCTTTTACCTACTAAAAATTTTACAGCCCTACAAAAACTTTGCAACGTACAGTTGAAGCCTCAAAAGTTAAAGAGAAAAAATTCTTTTCAAAAAACCGACTTCTAACGCCACTACAAAGTACAAAAAATATTTTAGTTTGTCCACGTTTATTGTAAAAAACTGTTTTAGAATGCACAAGTAAAGGCCTTTCATATGATACCCCACTCGGTATAATTTATTTATTTATTTATTTATTTTTAATTAATTATCTTACTTTGAAATTTCAAACCCCTGATTTTCCCCCTTTTTTAATAAAACTAAAAATAATTTTCGATTTTTCATACATAATTATTTCAGATTTTTCGATTGGTAAACTTGGGAGATAAGGGGGGGGGGGGGGGGGTGGGAACGGTATTTTTTTCGACATTTTGGCCGATTACTCAAAAACTATTATATAGAGAAATAATTAAAAAACTGTTTTAGAATGCACAAGTAAAGGCCTTTCATATGATACCCCACTCGGTATAATTATCTTACTTTGAAATTTCAAACCCCCGATTTTCCCCCTTTTTTTATCAAACTATAATAATTTTCGCGTTGCTTTTATTTTTCCTGTAAAATATACATAAACTTCTATTGACCATAATTATTTCAGATTTTTCGATTGGTAAACTTCGGAGATAAGGGGGGGGGGGGGGGGGACGGTATTTTTTTCAACATTTTGGCCGGTTACTCAAAAACTATTATATACAGAAATAAATAAAAAACTGTTTTAGAATGCACAAGTAAAGGCCTTTCATATGATACCCCACTCGGTATAGTTATTTTACTTTGAAATTTCAAACCCCCGATTTTCCCCCTTTTTTAATAAAACTAAAAATAATTTTCGATTTTTCTTTATTCCAATGATGTTGGGCCACTATTATACACAACTATGCCAAATTTCATGTCGATAGCTTTAATAGTTACTGAAATAATCGACTGTGACAGACGGACGGACGGACGGACGGAGAAAGTCTCACCATAAGGGTTCCATTTTTACCATTTTGGTACGGAACCCTAAAAAAAAGATACCGGCCGAATTGAGAACCTCCTCCTTTTTGGAAGTCGGTTAAAAATAATAATATTCGTAACTAAAGAGAATATTCTTTATTTTCGCATACCTATAGAAGAAAATTACCTACTGTATGTATATCAAATATCAAATTACTGAATCTGAATTCTAAATCTGTCTAGAAACTTCAGATTTTGGGGTAAAGCTGTACCCTACAGAAAAAGGATTTGAAAATTCTTTAGAAACTTAGTACCTATATTTCTCCATAATAACACGAGTTAAGCTGGTGGTAGAAACATACATTTCTCGGTGACTGTATGTTCCACACCCGCTGATTACTGCCTTTCAAGAGCAGCGACGCCCACAGATAATATTTAACACAACACCATAATTACCCACTACCCGAAGTGACATTTCGCTCCCGGCTCTGAATACAGACGATATAATTGAGCTGCTTTTGCCACCGTACAGCGTACACCAAATACGGGCCGGCATCATCGAGTTTCAGATCATAGAGATCTCATACATTAAGCGTCAAAAACGCCCCCATCTTCTAGTAATAAAATTAAGTATGATATTAATATACCACTTACTATTCTTATAATACCAAAGGATTTGTTTCATACTATTATAATTAAGATAATAATAACGATAGCCAGTATAAAACATTTTCAGCGATAGTTTAATGAATGGCAAAAAACACGAATACTCCTGATTCTAAGGATGTCATAAGTCACCCAGCACCCTCGAACTCATCCGAACGCGCCCTATAAAGCATAACAAAGATTGTTTCTTAGTTTTCGACTTCATCAAGATGGAATTTCAAAAATGCCTCCTTAGTTTACTCTACTAGTACTCGGTAGGGCTTAACTTTTTAGGCTGTACGTATGTATGTATATGCATAGTTTACCAATTTAATTTAGGCTATGCGTAATCTTCCAGTCGGCCACGTTACTGTTTTAAAAGAGACATTAAATAATCGAAATTAATTAAGTTTATAAGAAACTCAATAATAAACAATAAGGATGATAGTTTTTGCTAGTAAAAAGATTTGTTTGTAAAATGAGATCATGTAAAATTGCAACTGTTTTTACGAAAATCTGATAAAACGAAGATAAGAAGAAAGTATCTACAACGTCTCTACAAAATTCGATTCATTCCATCGAATTTCATCGAGTTTGCTATTAACAAATCTACTATATAAAAATAAGTCGGGTTTTCCTTCCTGACGCTATAACTCCAGAACGCACGAACCGATTTCCACGGTTTTGCATTCGTTGGAAAGGTCTCGGGCTCCGTGAGGTTTATAGCAAAGAAAATTCAGGAAAACTAGGAACAAACTAAATCCACGCGGACGAAGTCGCGGGCATCAGCTGGTAGCTACTAAAAATGAATCTTTGTTTGAATGACGCACGCTCCTAGTATTTAACTTACCTACTTTGTTTGGGAATATCATTGACTCTAGTATGTAGTGCCACCTCTCTGGCCTGTATTAATAAAATGAAAGTGTACACTCTCTGGTCATTTCGGGCTCCCATAAAGGAAGTTTGTTTTTTATTGCAATTATTTTCATCGCGTACCGCGTTCGATTTTTAATTTAGCTGCTGATAAATAATTGATATCTTGATCGATTTTCGATTTGGAAGGGGCATAATTGAATTGTGAAAGAGCTACAGTACTTTTTTTAGCTGCTTCATTTTGAGAAACTGTTAAGTTTAATGTATTAAAAATATTTTTATTACTGAATTCATATAAACCTATTAAAATGTCATAAAGGAGTTCCAATTTTTTTTTTATTATTATACCTAATTGTGCTGAAAACTATTTTTTTCAGATTAACCCAATTTCAGACTAACAGGAAGTTAGTAAATACACTTAAGTACCTCGTGCGAACAGAGGTAAGTAACATCACCACGTTTAAAAAATTAAAATCATCATGCAAAAAATCACGTCGATCGGTTGCTACATTGCTGCGAGATTGAAGGACAAACCAACAAACAAACACACTTTTGCTTTTATAATATGACCTAGTAATTATTGTATATTTTGTTTAATCAATTTTTTTTGTTATATTTTTCCTGACTGATTCCTTGCCAAGTGGTTATAGGCTACGTTTTCATGTAATTTCAATATTAACCGTCATGCAGTTAAAAAGTTATTAACGGCCATAGGGCACGAGTGATATAATGTTATATTTACCGAACCGGAACAAGTATAATAATAATATGTGAGCCGGAACTAACAATGATAACAGGTAAGGACGCAGCAAGTGCCGACTTGTGGCAAAGGTCAAATGATTAGCCTTTCATAACCGGCTGCTGAAAGAGGGTAGTTAATATTGTCTTTCAAGCGGACGTACATTATTATTATAACCCTTATAGTATGTAGTATGTTATCTATAGCCCGCTCTGTAGTCTAAATGGTCTGAGGGATTTTAATATAAGAGGTAACATTAGAAATAGAAAAAAAAACTAATCTGTTTGAGTCTTGCTTGTTTTTTATCTGTCATTTTCAAACTTTTTCCTATGTCCTTCCTTAGTCATGTTTTGGTTTTAAGCAATGATTCTTTATTCGATTAGAATTTTCTTGTAGAACAGTAACTTTTTCATTGCCTACCAAATTATGTATAAATGGAATTAGATTTCGTCATATGCTTGTTTTTGTCTCAGCTGAAAACTCCTTGCTCTAGACAAGTTATTGTTCTTGTACCTTCATTGTAGGCATGCATTAATCATACTCGAACTGTTCTGTAGTCAGCTTTCAGATTTACGATTATTGAATCTCGTTGAAAAGTAGCGACTTTTTTATTGTTATTGCTACAAGACGATAATGGATGTAGTGTAGGTGCAAGTGCTTTTTGCCCTACAAGTAATTGTTTTCGGCCTCGTCTTTGGTAATGACATTTTAACAGATTGATTGATTAATTTCGTAATTGAATTCGTCATTAACGTAATTTATTATGTGACACCAGTCGCAGTCGCGAGGTGTAGTACCACCTAATAATAATTATAGTTATTATCAACATTTTTTTAATCCATCGGGCGAGGACTAAGTGATTAATATTTAATCAGCCCGAGTATTTTATAATAGGTTTTGCATGTTAAAGTTATCGGGACTTAATCGATTAGCTTCGAGAAGTGTCCATCACGGCCGGGATCGAGCGCCCCGGTATCATTAAAGATAAAATTAATTGGGCCCCACCGGTCTTCCGCGTCCTCGTCCGAGATGAAAAAAGTGGGCACACGTGGTCACTACCGTTCATTTACGAACGCGAATTATGCGTAGTACGGCAGGTGGCAGGTGGCGGCGAGCATGGGAACTCGGGGTTGAGCCGTGTTCCCACGGCCGCGTCATTCAGCCAGCCACACCTGCGCCCCTTAACGGGGATGTTTCATGCTGCACACACGACTGCCACGCGAAGGAAAGCGTCGATTAGAGCGCGCGTGTGTGCGTAGCTCGCGCCTCGCGTGTGCGTGCGCGCCCGGGCGCTGCGCGTGCGTACGAGCGTGCGCGCGTGTGCGTGGCTCCGATTTCAGGATTTATTTTACCAAGTGCCCGCAAAAGGGCTGATTGATATTTTTTGTTCCTCCCTTTTTCCTTTAAAATGGGATGGGGATCGAAAAATGTTCTAAGTCGGTGCTTAGGTCAGCTACTTATGATGCTTTCGGTGTAGCTACTCTATTTTATACAACTTATGCAAAATAAATAAAATAAAAACTTCTTCATTTTGTTGTGTTTGAATTAAAGAAGTACTTATCTTAGCTATTTATTTCATATGAAAATTTCAGACATTAATACAAATACTTAATACAAATTAATGAAAATCTTTTTTTTACGTATCTTGATAGTTGATCAAACATCCTTAAAGCGATTATTTCGTCTTCAATCACGCAGCAACGGAGCAACGGATTGACGTGATTATTTGCGTAGGTGGTGCTGAGTGGAGGAATTGACGAGTGACATAGACTTCTATCCCAAAAAAGCAGAGGGATATTTAAAAATCCATTTCGACGCGAAGTCGCGGGTAAAATTTTATACTTACCTGCTATGGTAAATTATTGAATTTAAAGTAAGTAGGGTAAAATGAATTTTGCTTTTTCCTATCATTTTTCTATATTTTTGATAGTGTTGCTGTACAGCACCACAGTAGAATTATTATGACTTTACTGTGACAGCACTGTTTAATGTTCGTCCCGCTCGCAAGCTGCGCTGGTGTGCGTGGAGCGCGTAATTCGCGTAATTTTGATTTATGCGCCGCTCTATTTTAATGATAATTGACGCCGGTAATAGCTCCGCATTTTCTTTATTTTAATGCTACAGTGTTTCTAATTACTTTTGCGGCAGTTTTTCATTCAGATAGCATCTGCAATTACATCTTAGAAATTAATAGGCCCTACGCGGCACATTAAAGTGCGAGAAGGATTATCTACTGCACCTAATAAGGTATCTAGGATAATTATTATGGTCGATTCAACGTGCAATTAAATTGACAATAATTAGCTTAATCTTACAAAATAAAATATCCTTCTTGTACCTCATAAAATCCTCCTTTTCAGAGTCGAAGGTTCAATCCCAGAAAAGCATCTGTAACTTTTAGCGTGCGTTTTTAGCAATTCAATAAACAAGATAACTTGCCATAACGATAAAAGAAAACATCGTGAGGAAATAAAACACATTTTGACGACCGCCCTGGCGCAGTGGTGAGCGCTGTGGTCTTATAACTGGGAAGGTCTCGGGTTCGATTCCCGGTGGGGCCAATTTTGGGAATTTATAATTTCTGAATTGTCTCTGGTCTGGTGGGAGGCTTTCGTTGCCCGTGGCTAGTTACCACCCTACCGTCAAAGACGTGCCGCCAAGCGATTTAGCGTTCCGGCACGATGGCGTGTAGGAACCGATTAGGGGTATGGGTTGAATTTTCACTGTCGTACCCCTTCCAAGTTAATCCGTTACCATCTTAGACTACATCGCCACTTACCATCAGGTGAGATCGGAACTATCTTGTCATCGAATAAAAAAAATTGATGCGTGATAATTATCCATAATGTTCTCATTTTAGTTGTACCTACCTATGATGTCTTCACTTGGCCAGCGTGGTGGACTATGGCCTAAACGTTAGTAAGTACATAATAATTTTATGCCTAAACGCTTATAATTCCAGAGGAGATCTATGCCTAGAAGTGGGCTAGCGATGGTAGAGGACTGAGGTGAATGAAATAGGTACATACATTTTATAATTTTGACAAATATTTATGGATATAACGTTATGGTTAGAAGTAGAATTTCACCATTGTTAGAGTACCTGTACGGACACATGAACTTATTGGTGTCTCAGATTAATTATTATTATCAAGAAATATTAAGATACGTCAAAGTTTACCTACTTACCTTGTAGTAGATAGTAAAGATACTTTGTAAGCTTCTAGGTTAATTTTAATTACTAATTCGTCGATTAGAGTAAAATGTCGGTAATGGGCACCCCCACTTTCTATCTATAGTTATCAAGTTATACCTACCTGGTTAAAATATTTTGTTAAGGTTATTATCATCGTACAAAGCAATCACGGGCGATAGATAAATGCGCATACGCACGCCACGCGTCGCTTCGTGCCATAGACAATGTACGCATACCGATACGATACGGGCTAAGGGCGTTGCCACATGGCGCGTTGCAGAGCCTCGATCAGCCCGCAGCGTAGCGATTTTGTCGGATTGTGTGCTGTAGGACGTAGGACGTACCGCAACGCACCGTGTGGTAGGTATATATATCCTGGATTTTTAGGCGTCGGAAAAACAGCTTACTCGACGTGGCCGGCTCGGAGGTACCTAAAGGATTTTATCAGTTCGATGTGGATTATAATATCTATGCTTTCAACTCTTATGCATATTATTAAGAATGCTTTCTTTGATTACCTAGTTGAAATAGAAATGGAACTTTAGAGGGTAATCCCATGGATGCAAAGACTTAAATGCCTTTATCTACTCCAGCATCGAAAAGTTCCAATTTCGAATTTGACAGCTGAATCGAAATGAACCCTCTTTCGGTTTTGCTTCTCATTTCGATGCAGCTCGTTGTATGGGAGCTGAATCGAAATGGTTATCTTCTTAAAGTAGGATAACTAAAGCTAAGGCTCTGAGTTGTGGCACTTTTGTACCGTTCATACGACAGAGGCGCCACAGGCGGCTGGTGGCGGCTTACGGAGTTACTTTTTGTTACTATATTGAGCCTACAGCGTATTTTGTTAATGATTTTATTTTCCTTGTCGTAGATAAAATCTTGTATGCAACTGTACGTAATTAGTCATTTTAATTCTCGTACTATCCTATTTTGATACGAGGCTTGCCGAGTATCAAAAAACAGCACTCGAATTAAAATGACCCTCATTACGATGCAGTTGCATAAATAGCTAAACTAAACTAAAATAAGTTCATTACGATACGGGTGACCTAAGTAGCCTATTATTGCACGGCGTGAAGCCTATTATTGAACGCCGTGCACCGGACCGGCGCTGGAGCAGGGGGTGGATTACTATTTTAAAAATGTATTTTAAAAGAAAAAAATCAAATACTATTTACAACAGAATAAAATTTCAAAGTATCCATAAAGTTCACTATCCGAAGCGAACTGGCCATTTTTGACCAAAAGATACGATTTTCGCGAAAGAAATTATAGCTGATCGTTTCTCTTTGTTTTGGCTGTCACTGAAAATCGCTAACCTATCCCTAATTTGTCATTTGATTGCTGTGTATTTTCAAGCTTCAAATGATATTTAAATATGTTTTCTTTTATATTTCTACATGAATGAAGTTGGTCAAATCATTTACGCACCGTGCAGAAATGGGCAAGTTAGGTCACGGAAAAGCGTGCGTAAAGTGCGGGTTTAGGTCACACTGTGCTATAAAAACTTTTTTTATTATTATTATATATTTAAATTTATATTCAATGCAGACGAACTTACAAGCGATTTTGCCGCGCTTTCAAAATATGTTAGCTGACGTCACACAACAGAATCTAACGATCATAATTGGCTGAAATCTGTTTTGACACTTACGTGTATTTTCACGTCATTTTTCATTCTAACCAATGTTGAGTTTTGCGATTTTTAATATTCCGCCCATAATTTGGGATTTAGTTTAGTATATTATGTAATTAAACACTAAAGTATTTTTCATAAAAAATTGATGGTTTATATTAATGATTCTGTTTCACTTAATATTATAGAAAAAAATATTACTTAATTCGATTTAAAATACTCTTATATTTCTCGTACGTAGAGGTACATAGCTTAACACATCAAATGTTTATTATGATTTTTATCACTTCATTGTGTCATTTAAGTGGCTACTAGATAAAAAAGATTGAAGCGTAGCGATGAACGACAATCACGTGCATAGATGAGTGCACGTACGCGCGACACGCGACCGCCGTGCGACCACGCGTGCGTTCCAATACTCGGTACGTATATATGCATGCGGGCTAAATCTAAATTTATTAAGTACTGTCTTTACTCTATCGCTTCACTACTGGACACGAGTTTCCTCTTAAAATTAGAAGGGTTTCTGCCAGAGATAGGAAGGACATAATCCTCCACGCTGGAAAAGTGTGAATTGGCAGACAGAACTCTCAGGGGCACCGATATAAATGTAGTTAGGTAGACGTCTTTGCGCAGGGGTGTTTTTTTTTAAAGAGTACCCATTATTCAAGCTGAACATGACTAATATTTTCCCGTCCCCTCCAAATAAGCGGAAAGCTTGTGCTAGGACGAACCGTGGACCTTTTGAGTTCGCGCCCTTAACCTATTAAGATTTTCCTCAGAATGTTTCCTTCATTTATCACAAAGAGTGCGTGTAAGCACCTTTTGACCTCCCTAACTCAGTATTCTGTGGAAATTGGTATGGTGGTAGTATCGGGTTCGATATGACTATCGGCGTGCACAATTTGAAGATGTTATTTTTTTACATTTAAGGAAATTTATTCTGAATTTGAAGATGATTATGTCGTCCTTCTATTCTTCCAAGGTAGGTACTCGAAAAGCGCTTGATGACCCCCTCCCTTCTTCTAGTGTCTGCTAAATGCAAGCGGAACAAGGTTGTTATATATTTAAACTCCTACAGTAAAAATATTGAAATCCCTTCCGAAATTCTTTAAATAATTTATAATTAAAATGCAACAACCGATTGTAGCATTCCTTTCCCATTTCAACAACATAAATACGTACACACTTTCATCATAATTGAAACCACACATTCCACACAATACCCCGGTCCCAAAAACCAATGTCAAACAATGTGGGGAGCTGCGCGTGTAGTACACACTTCACGCACACATGCACACCGTGTATTTATTACACGGTCATAGATTATAAAGCGTAATGCATAGTTTGATAAGCACCTAACGAAGGTACCCACCTAACGTTCAGAATACAAAGTTTCATAAACCATAAACAAAACGGTTTAACAAGACCAAGGGACATACTACTCTCTAAAACAAGACTTGAAACATAATAATAAAAGAGAGACAGTCTTATTGCTTTAATAAGGATCACGTCTTTTCTGATATCAATGTCTCTTTCTGTCCATAGTACATATCTGATGAATACAGGAACCGTACGTAGTACGTTTTATATTTGTGTGAGTTGTAAACCTATACGTGCTTATACGATGGGGACGCGGCAAAAAGGTTAAGATTTTATATTGTTTTTTTTTTTTCTTAAAAGCTGCACGTGGTCGGGTTGTGGTTTACGCTGCTTTTTCTTTTTAATGAAAGTATTATGTTGAGTAAAATTCTTCAGCGGAGAGCGCAAGGGGATCGGTTACGACATCTTTCGACCTCAGTACCTATCGGTTTTAAAGACGCCTTGTGTTGCATCACTAAAATTGGAAGACAATAAAACCAGTTAGTGTTTATAATTAGCTCTATTAAAATAACGTGATTTTTAATGACTAAATTGAAAAACCGACGAACTTTTAGTTATTCATAGTTTGCATGTATGATTTTTATTTTGTTTCAATTTAAGAATGTAGGTATTCAAGTTTTTAATGTTTGTCAGTCATTTAACATTTATATACCTACTTAATTAGGAAAATCCAATTTTCCACAAATTCTAATTGGTCGCTGAAAATGTGAAAATTTCCAATTAGAATTTCATTCCACTCTGCAGCTGTATAAAATAATGCTTACTAATATTATTATAAGTGTGAAAGTGCAAACGCAATGCAACGAAGCAATGGATTGCATGCTTAACTTTTGCATGAGCAGGTACTTTTAGGTGAGCACTTTAGGAAAGTGATATAAGCAAACTGTGCACGAGAAAACAGCGTTTTCGCGGGATTTTTAAAAATCGAAGTCTAGGCAGACATGCAACAACGGAAAAATTATTACTTTTTGTGAATTTTTCTAAAAGATCCTACATACACGTATGAACGAATGCAAGGGTTAAAAAGCTAAGTTATTGATGATCAAGATTTGACAAACCATAATTTCAGTGAGTTTATCTTTTGATAAGATGCTGAGCATTTCTTATTATATACGTCGTAGTACACCAAAAAGGACAACTCAAGTAATTCCTACAAGACTTATTGGAAAGCAATTTGTATTCGCGCACAGTAGCCGCACATAACAATTATTTATTTACCTGTCATACACAGAACTCGTTCTGTTCTGCTAATAATTACCATTAAAGATATGAATGTTATGTGTTACCATACTTCTTACTAATGTCGGAAATTCTATGTTTCCACAATACTATCATGCTTGGTCTAACAAAAAAGAAAACTTCAAAGCTAATCTGCCTGTATTAGAAACTAGCTTTTGTCCGCGACTTCGTCTGCGTGCAATTAGGTTATTTTAAAGCCTGAACTCTTTGTTTTTCTAGGTAAAAAGTCGTCGTCAATCTACAGGTCCTCAAATATACCAATGCAAATAATTACGTGCGTGATTGCAGGATAACCAAAAACTCATTTCGAATTACCTACAGGTTTTTAGGGTTATTATTCCCTTTACCCCTCTTTAGGGGCACGACAATCAGGTTGAAACCGTTGACCTTTCAGGTTTCAGTCCGGACCCATGCTACGCCTACCTAAATACTTACTGCCATCTAACTAATTAACCAAACTATTCTATTTATGCCATCCTAGAAAGGTAAAACATACCAAGGCCCATGAATATTTAAAAAAAACTTTAAAACCTATTACGAGTAAGGATTTTATCATAAGCTGTAAGCTGCATACATAAAATAGGCTTAATAATTTAATTTCATGTTTTTATCTGGATTTGAACATGAACTCTGATTGGAATGGATTTCAGAATCTAAATATCTATTTTGCACATAGGTATTATCTTGATGGCGTTGCTCGTAGTGCGTATATTATACTTACTGGTCATAAGGCATAATATCATTTTGATGCTCTACTAGTATCACTACTTAAGTGAGAAATTATGTAAAACACCACAGCGCTTGTAAACTAGATAAATGGTAACCACTTTATTTCTTTTTCATACATTTTCCAATCGTGTTTAAATGCTAGTCTTTCTGTTCTTAGAACCGATAGTAATTAATGGTGTTGTTTTACCATGGATTATAAAGCCTTATAAAATACAACATTCTACAATAAAAAAGTATAAACTCACTAGGTATACAAGTTTGGTGATGGTTTGCTGTTTATACCTAATTTAGGTATTAAGTATTATTAGATTTTATGTTTTATAATTTAGATTTTTCGTTTTTTTTAAACTAGGTATTTCCACTGAGTTACAGTATAATGGAGAAGCAATAATTGAAATCAGCAATTTAATCATCATGCGTCAATAGTTTTGTCACTATAGTTTCTACTTTCGAGAAAATGGCAACATTTCTCTGTCTGTTGTTGTATTAATATACTAGCTAAAGACCCATTAAAGACCATTTGTACTTATTAATTTTTACTTTGGAGGGGTTTAGAAATGACTAAATATAAAACAAGTGTAATTTAAAAAAAAAATTTTAAATAAAACCGGCCTAGTGCGTGTCGGGCCACGCGCAGTGTAGGGTTCCGTAGTTGAAAATCTCAAATATTATTGCTGACCTAGAATAGTGCTTTTGTTTTATTTATGAATATTGAAAAAATTTTGAGTTCCATGGTTTAAATACTATAATAGGTACTACAAAATATGCAACTTACACTACGTGTAATACCTAACTTAGAAAAAACAGATATAACCCCTTAACTAATGAACCCTACTTAGCCGTGATAGTTTTCCTTTAAAATTCATTATATATACTACTGCTGTGAATTTTTTCTTGTATCATTTATACAACCATTTAGCTGGCAGAGGGGGGGACACTTGACTCTAATAAAATTTAGCACTTTAAAATATCATATTTCACAAACGGATCCCTGAATTGAAAAATGATGTTCCCACACCGACAATATTTTTGAAAGACCTATTCAACGATACCCCACACTATGAGATAGACGAGAAAAAAAAATTCATCCCCACTTTACATATAGAGGAGGTACCCTAAAAAAAATATTTTTCACAATTTTATTTCACGACTTTGTCGGCGTGATTGATATTTATACCCTTGTCAAATTACAGATTTCTAGTACCAATAGTCTCTGAGCTAAACCGCGGACAGACAGACAGACAGACAGACGGACGGACATGGCGAAACTATAAGGGTTCCTTGTTTACTAGTACTACGGAACCCTAAATACAAGCTTTTAGTAGCTGGCTACATCATCAGACCAGACCCTGGATATCATCTAGGACCAGAGTACTTGTCAAGATGAATCAAACGAGCCCAAATTCGATGAGTTACTTCGTTTTATTATAGAGTTCCGATAGCCCTCTACCGGCTCCATCATCAGGTCAGCTCCATGTTACAATAATATTGTATTGTTATACGATTTACCTACACTTACATGCAAAATTTCAGCTCAATCGGAAATCTGGTTCTAATTCATCTTGCAAGATTTGACCTAAACATATATACATAACTTACAAAAACATCATACTAAACTTTAATAAGCAGTTCTGGTATAAAATATTATTCTTGATTTAGTTATTGCAGTAGCGATCAGAACAAAATCGTATTTCACTCCTCGATACATTGATTGAGCGTTATCGGATGTTAAAATCAAGTATTAAAATAATTCATCAGTGTAGGTATCCTCAGTGACCAGAGGAAATGATTTATCAGTGTTCATACGTGATTTGCGAGCATCGCGTCGATGTAATCGCAGGAAGCGACAGCGCGGGTGCATGATCAATCTGCTGTACTACAGGAACTTATCTATCCTCTGCTAGCCAGCTGCCTGCAGTGATTCATAATAGTGCGGTGCGATAGCCTTGTTTATTCTACTGCCTTGCCTCCGGCCACCGGACCCGTCTAGCATGCAAATATATGCAAGACACGATTGCTATACAGGATAATATGGACGCTGGATTATTATAGAGTCATAGACGCAACGATAAATCTCTGCATATTAATACGATTAAAATAAATAGACCTAGACGATACTCTCTCGTAGGCGGACTCAATAAAAACAGAATACACTTAAAGCTCTGGTATGATAAACAAACGAGTAAAAACTTGAAGAATCTGAGTCTCATCCGACTTGGGACAAGGAATGATTAATAAGGCTTTATGAGCCCAATCTAGTCAGTGAGTGTAGCAAGTTGCGGCGCGTCAAAGCCTCTATTCGTAGAAGTGTTAGTAAGAACCAGTTCGTAGGCGCGCGCTACGGCTCGCGTGCTGAGCGCGCGCCTCCCGCTCCGGGACGCACGCGCGGGCGCACACGACCAGGGTCCCGCTATATAAACCCCGCCGCCCTTCCTGATTCTATCATTCCCTTCGTACGTTCCGTGTGTGCATGTCGCTTGCGCTTACGGTCTCACGCAACCTTGTAAATACGTAGTCGTAGTATTCGTATTAAGTTCGTAGTTGTAAACATGTGTCTCGCTAAGGAAGATTCACAATCGCCTCAAAAGGAGGCTCAGTCGCCTCGTTCTCCTTGGATGAAGCTCTTGAATCGTCAGGTAGGAATCAATGTTTGTTTACCTCCTTAATTTTTAATGTAAATAAATTTAATCATTTATTAATTAATCCCCTGATCAAATGAATCTGTGCTAGATTCCGAAGATGTTCAAGTGTCACCGGATCTTGTAGCTAATATTTGTTTTCATTATTTACAGAGCTCTAAGCCAAGGCTGCCACGAAAGGTGACGACCTCCACGAGAGTGAATCTGAATAAATGTTGGTCGAAGCTTGGAGAGTTGATCTCCAATTCATCGCCACGCACTGACCTGCCATCGAACAAGACTGCTTATACCGGAGAACCAGTTTTAGTGCCGTTCTCCGATTATTTCTATCCAATGGACCCGGTGAAACCGGTTCCCGTCGAAGACAACGACAACGCTGAAAACCAGAACATCCTGAACTCCAGCCGTTTCGAACTCATCTCTGAAGAGGAGATCAGCGATAACGTGGCCAACGAAGTTCGGGAGATCTGCTATACGGCGAGCAAATCCAGCTGCTTCGTATGTAAGCTTTGCTATTAATTAGTGCATCTCCAAAATCACCATCGTCTTCCAGTAATTTTCATTATCCGTAATAATATTTTGGTACTAATGCAGTGAAAACAAAATCGTGTCTTCCAATATTAGATTTAGTGTGTGCTCCGATAGCACTTTGGCGTCTTCCATTAGAATTAGTAACGCGGTATGCTGATACCACCTGACTCTGATGTTGTGATCAATATCTTTGTGATCTTAGATTAAGGTTAAGATAATTTCAAGTTTTAGATGATACTACAGAGTATTTTGTATCAGCATTCCGCGTATTAGTGTTCGATATTGTGTCACCGTACAAAGTGTCCGTTTTGGTAGACAGCTTTAATGTCAACTGCACTGTAATTATCATGGCACCAATTTCATACTAATTTCTTCATTCTATTTCAAGTATCAGACTTTTCATTTGTATCTTCTTTATCCAATGTCTTCCATTAGATTTTAAGTTTTTTCTGTGATATTAAGAGTACATGACTGAAGCTTTAATTAGAATAAGAGACGTCTCAAAAGTATAGATATATATAGATTTAAATCAAAATATATTGGAACATAAGATAACAATTAAAAAAAACATTAAAAGTGATGGACAACACGTGTTATTCAAGTTAAAGTCAAAATAATGAACTTAGCTTCTATATCTTATGAAATTTTACTTGTAGAGTTTATTACTCTCTTTTTTTAGTTTACGACTCCGTGTAATGAACTCTACAATCAAAAATTTTTATAAACAAACAACAAGTATGATTGTCCTCCATTACTCTTAGTGTTTTTTTAAAGATAAGATATTTAAGTACTCGTAAGATGAAATCTATCACGAAAGCTTTAATAGGAATAAGTCTTCTCTAAACTGTTATATATTTCATGTGACTTTCTTAATTTTTGAATGTTCTCTTACGTGTATCTCATTAGAAATGGGCCGAACGTGCCAATCTTAGTGTAAGCACTTCCTTAGATATGTCTCTAACTTTTAGATTAGTTTTAATGATAAGCCTTAACAATAGTTCTAATTATAAGTTCGCGCCTTCTTTATAATTTTGCCGATTTCTCCCTCTTATGTCAATTTGTTAGTTAAGTGTTTTCTTTGAATATTATTGTAGGTATATTTTCAGTTTTAAGTTTAGAATAAAGACCATTTTTGTAGACTGATAATGTTAAGTAACTCCAAGACTTTCATTTGATCTCTGAATCTCAATAAAGATATCTTTAAATAAAAATATTCCTTTTCTTCACCCACAAAAATTGCTTACCCAAGTATTTGTTTCAATAGGTTCAAAACTTGTTACTTACTATCCAATTAGGCATATCTACCTAATAGGTAGCGCTAATAAAAAGAATTGAAATAATAAAGATTTTTTAAAAATTGCAAATCAGGACCGATAACGATACAAAGACTGCAGGTTGAACATCTATTATATAATCAGACTTAAATGCTTCTGAACTGCTCCTAACTTAGACCAAAATTAGTTATTATGTACGTAGTACTAGGAAGTACGGATTCACCAGAAATTATCGAAGATAAAGTCTAAGAAAATAGCTGATACCGAATATGCTATTCTTCATTTATTATTGATAAGGATATTTTAAACGGAGAGATAGATACGTATATTAAATAATTAAGGGTAAGTATGTTTATATGCTATATTCAAATAAAGATAGAAAGGTACTAGTAAATAACGCGTAAAACGCTAATGAAAAAACACTGCTATGGAATATAATATACCTAATATGAATTTAATTAACAGCTTTACAATATTTCTATTTAGTTATGAACATAATAAATGAATGCTGAACGAAACCTTATCAATTAAAAGAAACAAATCTAATACATAAAATTCTCATGTCGCGGTGTTTGTTACCAAACTCCTCCGAAACGGCTGGACCGATTTTTATGAAATTTTGTGTGCATATCGGGTAGGTCTGAGAATCGGCCACCATCTATTTTCATACCCCATGATAAGGGTGACCC
This sequence comes from Oeneis ivallda, assembly GCA_029955525.1. NCBI lineage: Eukaryota > Metazoa > Arthropoda > Insecta > Lepidoptera > Nymphalidae > Oeneis > Oeneis ivallda. Next base: position 7,882,065 of record JARPMR010000019.1, read on the forward strand.
ACCCCTAAATATTTTTGCTGACGGTACGAAGTTCGCTGGGTCAGCTAGTTTTATATATAAATTAGACCTAGCTACGCTACCTACAGGCTCTTTTGAAACTTAGTATGTACCTATCTTTTTGTTTCTATTAATAACTCTACCACCGCTGCCGCCGACTTGAAAATCAGATTCTATTGAGCGTTGAAAAAGCGTTGAAAAATTCTTATTAATTATGTTCTACCTAACCTATATTTACATTGTAATTTTGGAATTTGAAAAATCAAATCAATGGTGAATAGAAATAGAGTTTCAAAATTAGGTAAGTACATGAAGCATTACCATGCCCAATGCAGTTTTCTGTTAAAAAACTCATTTTCAAATGTCTTGTCTTCAAATTCGCAGTTAAAATACTAATTACTGATGACACATAAAAGCTTAAAAGTTTATTTAAGTATTAGGTTGTTCTTCAATCAATCAGCAACTGAGCAATGAATGGAGCTGCTTTTTGCATGGATAAGATTTTTATGACCTTATAACCTACTTACCTTTTAAAGACCTACGTCGTAAAGGTAAGGCAATGGGTTCTCGTGGAATTTTCAATAATATGTATTTCAACTTTAGCAATATTTTTTCAAACCTTTATGAAGAGCCACGTAGAGGTTGGTATATTATTAGGTACATCTTACCACCGAGGATCAATCGTGGAAAGTAATAAAATAAACAAAAATAAATTAAAATCGGTCAAGTGCGAGTCTGGCCTCGCTCTTTCTCGGTTCCGTATATATGACTTTCTCGGTTCCGTATATATGACCAAATCACTTTTTTTAAACTAGATATTCAGATATTCAGTTCTTAGATAGTAGGTACTAAATGAGCATATGAGAAAAAAATGCTCGTTTGTTTTGGTCACAACTTACAAGCCGCATTATAAATCGGTGTTTTCCATTGAATTATTATGTAATGGTGCTTTCAGTATTTTTCAGTTTTTTAAATACACTATAATATAGTACTTACATAATATTACAGAAATTTCAAATTCCTAACTAGTTTAATTTTTCAGATAAGTAGACCCCGTAACAAAAATGGTCTAAATGCGACAAATTTGATGGCCCCCCATTTCTTCCTTTTTGAAGCTAAAAAATAATAAAAAATATATTTGAACTCCACTTAATGAGCTCTAGACAGTGACAGCCCACATGCCAGGGTAAAAAAATTAAATTTTATTTCGACTCCTTTTTCATGTATGGGGAAGCCGCCTTTATTTTTTAATTTAATTTAAGTTTTATTATTTCTTGTTATAGCGGCAATAGAAATACACAATCTGTGAAAATTTTAACTAACTACCTACCTATTACGGTTACCGAGATACAGCCCGCCGACAGACGAACGGACGGACAGCGGAGGCTTAGTAATAGGATCCCGTCGGCACGCTATGGATACGGAACTCTAAAAATATTAACTTCAGCGACCTAGGTAGGAATAAAATTTATGAATACACCCCGAAGTCTTTTTCCGCATTTCTAGCATATATTCGGAATCTAATTCGGAATTTAATAACAATAACCAAACAAACTAAACAACTTCTGACCTTGGGCATCTATTACAAGCAGTGATTACACAGCCATCACGTATTTTCCCTTAATGATCCAAAAATGAAATATTTTACGGACTCATAATTATTGTATACCTACTTTTATATTTTAATATTATTATAATTGGAATTGATGCAACGGACTTGATTTCATAAGTTGCCCTATCTGGATAAAAACTTAATGCCACACATTCTGCCGGGCATTGTGGAAATCATATTCAGTGGTGGACACAATATATTCAGACATGAATAAAAAATAAATGGATATCGACATTACGTGTCAAGAAATAGTAGGTACGTGACATTCTACAAAAGTGTTGGATGTCCATGCAAGGGGTATAATGCGTCGAGCAAACGTTTAAGAATGATAAATCGGCATGAATTCAAAACGCGATTCGTTCCGATCCCGCAATACTGAACAAAAGTGCGACACCTCAGCTCATGGCAGCGACAAAGGTAGTTTTAGGAGCTATATAGATGAGGTAAAGGTTGTTTGTAGGGTGGCCCAGATTTAACAGTTCGATCGAGACTTCACGAAGAGTACAAAACTGCGCTTATGCGGTTGCAGGCAAATAAAAGGCAGTAATTATTTTAGTCACTACCTAATCTGATCCAGTTATGATTATGACTTAATAAAAGGTAGAAACGGAAATGGTTTAATCAAATTTATAATTAGCTTGAGCTACTTACTCAACTTCACATGGCAGTAACCTTGGTCTTGACCTGGCAATCCTGGCATTGACCTCGGTCAATATACTGGGGATATTCAGGACTCAGGACGATTGTGGAAACAGTAAGTAATCCTTACTGTACTTACTTAAGAAGCTCATTTGAATCAGTTTTCTCAACTTAAAAATGCACATATAGGTCTCCTCTCGGATGAAAAGGGTTAAGGCCAGAGTCCACTACGCTAGCCTACGCAGAATCAAAAATAAAGAAGCTCAATAATCCATAAACTGGTTTATTTGGTTTTTTGACGGCCAGTGCAGATACATGATATTATATCGGCATATCCCAATAACAACCTGACGCCTAGACACCTCGGGTACGAAGGATGCAGTAATAGGGCACCGTGAAATTTCGGCGCTGTGTCGAATCGCAGAAAAATTTCGGTTTTTCGGTTATTTCTTAGGGATTTGTACGGGCTTTCTTCGCTGATTCGTCTCGGTGCACGGGTGTCAGTATTACAAACACATGCTCTTTGATTTAGCCTAGCTCTGCATTCAGTGATCCGAGACGGCTTTTGGATTTCGCGACAGATTTCACGGTTTGCGACGCGTTACATTGATGTTGACTTACCTTCCGTCACAGCTGCTAGATGCTCGTTTCATGGAATCTAAGGAAATGTGGATTTGACAGATACTTGCATTTAGCACAATTTATTATAAGCTGATTCATCGATCTTCCATATAATATTTTACGTTGCAAAAAATAAAAATACCATAATGGCTAACGTCCAGCCCCCAACATGGTTTACTTTACTTATTAAAAGAATTTTAAATTACAGATAGGTAGATCACCTATCTTTCTGCAATTTAAAATTCATAGTAAATAAAAGCAGAGGTAACCTACGGCATTTTTTTTAAAGGTACAACTACAGAGCATTGGCAAACTTTAGGCAGGTAATTATAGCTATGTAAGTAGGTACCGTAAATATCTACTTTGCGACTGCGACAAAATCACAAAACTCTAAAATATAAAATTCATTAGCCATACGACTCTGTTCAATGGGCAGCTTAAAACATAATAATAATATGGTTTCTTATAGCTAATTCAAAATGAAGATAGCCTAGTGGTTAAGGTGGCCTTGACAAAGAATAGAATCAAATAATAGTAGATTATTAACCAAGGGGATAAAGCAGTGTCTTCTGTCGCGGGTGACGATTTAAATCGCGAGCGTAACGAAGGACTCGAGGTTTACTCCCGAGCGTAGCGAGGGTGTTAAAAACTTAAATCACGAGCGAAGCGAGGGATTTAAGACGAGTCCTGAGTGTAGTGAGGGATTTAAGTTCACCCAAGACTAAGACAGCTTTATCGCCGAGGGAAATACTCTACTTTTCGTACCATTTGCGAAAAAATTAACACAATAATAATATGAGATAAGCATTTATTAAAAATAATGACAATTAAAAGTAAAAGTTAACATTCGAAACATTGGTCCAATTATTGATAGAGAGAGTTACATTTTTGTTTGGTACATTTATTGTTGATGAGTTGATTTGAGTATTTCTCTGTTCTTGCGTCTGACCATTTGCACTGATGGAATCCGACAATTCACTGTCACTGTCGCTTTGATTTAACATCGTAACGTATTTTTAGAACATTAACTTATTTATAAAAATAAATTAAAATAAACTTGACGTTTAGGCCTAGCGCAAACATACAACTTTTAGTTGAACAACTATTTAGTTGTGTTTCATAAGTTTATGGAAATGTACTGCGATCATAGAATGTGCGCAAACTATCAACACGATAGTTGCTCGACAAAAAAATAAAAAAGCCTTACGATTTGCTTTTGATTGTATGGAATTCACGAAAAGTACACAACTCGACTAAACAGTTTAGTCGATGTAAAAGTTGTATGTATGTGCCTTACCTTATGTATTTGAAGAAAACAAAAACGCGGCAAATTCCTAGACTAATATTTTTTTGTCGGAAAAGCAAAGGCATCAAGCTCATACGGCCTCGTCGGTTTTCGTAATTTTATTTAATAATCATAACTGCATAATAAATGCGTATTCCTTTTTCAAAAAGATGTATAATGCTTTATATACAAACTCAATGGTGTAAACACAGATGTAGTTCAGTATAAATTTCGGTAAGTATTCCAAATTTAAATCACATTCTCCCCCTAGAGGATGAATGAAATTCAGTACAATTTTCTTTCCCTGTTTTTAACAGATTAAAAATGACTATTGTTATGTTCGCTTTTTGTGGCACAGAATGTCACTTTTTTGAGCAAGTGGTACGAAAAATAATATTCTCACACATTTCAGTTTCGAATAACTACGTACTTATTTAGCATGTTCTATTAACAACAACCTAGAAAGATAACCTACCTATTATTATTATGATTTACCCAGCACCCACTTCAATGTTATCTGCGGGAATAGAGCGTGCCGCTATTTTTTCTGTGGCAATATAGTTAATAGGCTGTACGAGCCAGTCTTTCAAGTCCAAATAGCTGTGAATATGAATAGAACTTGCCACTTGCCTTGTTAAAATTCACAACTCTGTGCAAAATACCGGCGCGTGAAAACAAATAAGTCTGGCGTGAAATTCGGATAAAGCTGGCGGATTAACAGCACCAAATCACGCTATAGGTAAAACCGGTGACTTCTCTGGATTTTGAATTTCGTATTCCTACTTATTTATTTTTCAAAGTAAATATCAGGTAAATAATATAATAAGAGCGTTAATAATAATGCATCGCCAACGATTTTGCATATATTTTATAACAAGCTTTTATTTAACTTGCAATGTTTGTTTGGGTCAAATCTTGCAAGATGAATTAGACCCACTTCTCGGTTTCTGATCGAGCTGAGATTTTGCATGTATGTGTAAATCGGATGACAATGCAATATTATTGTGACATAGAGCTGATCTGATGATGGAGACGGAAGATGGCTATCGGAACTCTGTAATAAAACGACGTAACCCCATCGAGTTTGGGCTCGTTTGATTCGTCATAACAAGTACTCTGATCCTAGATGATATCCAGAGTCTAATGATGTAGCTACTTAAAGCTTGCATTTAAAAATAAATTTTTTAATTTACACTTGTTCTTATTTAAAAATTTTGTTGTTTCAGTTCTGAAAAATGGTTTTTGTCCCTCTCATATAAACAGGTTTTTATCAACATATAAACAATACTATATAACTTCTATAATGTGGAGAAACATAAAACTAGCTTTTTTCCGCGACTTCATCCGGATGGATTTAAGATTTGAAAATCCCTCGCGAGTAACCCTTTGTTTTTCCGGGATAAAAAGAAGCCTATGCCACTCTCTAGGTCCTCAACTACATACCTATACCTTTGCTAAAAATTATGCCGATCCGTATCCGCAGTACCTATAATATTGCAGTGTGATTGAAGAACAAACCAACAAACAAAGTTTTCATTTATTTTTTTTATTTAGTAGCATAACAATAAAATACCATAAAATACGACTTTAAACTTTAAGTGTACAACAATAAGCTACAAAATAAAGCTACTGCACCGTGCACGCTTCGATAAAACTTAAAGAAGAGCTGATGAACAAAGTACCTACCATTTAAAAAAAAGCCAAAACCTTCGTAAAAGGTAAAAACATCTTTTAAGGGTGCGATTGAGGCGTTCTCGGTGTTTGGTAACAAGAAATAACATGTTAATTCCATCCCCATGGAACGCTGCTGGTGTGATTTTTCACAAAAACGGTGTTACTTAATTTATTTAAAGATGTACCGAGATCGAGCTTTATAAACGGTCAAAATACGCAATAGCAGATATCTCAGTTATTCTTTTACGTTCTTATAGTAGGTAGATATGTAGCAATGTCTCAATCGTCGAATAACGTTCATCCGAGGAGCAGACGTTCTGACAGTTTTTGTATTGAGAATAAACTCGTGGGTTAAAATAAGGGTTAAAAGTCTTGTACTTTGTACATACCTACTATCAAGTACATACTACGTGCCAATTTACAAAAAAGGCTTTGTAAATTGGCACGTAGTATGTACTTGATAGTAGGTATTCTTTACGAGCGATTCTCGCATAATTTTTGGAACGAAGTTCCTTATCGGACGGACCTTATCGGACGGTACGGACTTAGCAGATGTTCCGTCATGACTTACACATGGTCCGTCACAGCTTTGGTGACGTAGCAGCTAAGCGACGGAGTAAAGCTATCAGTTCGGGGGTTCGAATCCCGACTTCAGATTATTATTTTTTATTTCATTTATTTTTATTATTAATTTATTATTAAAAGGAAGTTCATTCCAACCGAGTGTTCCACGACACTCATTGTACTAGTTCTCATTCTAAGATGGGTCCCGTGCTTACTAGCACAGAATATATTACAATTTTTTGAAGATGATGACCAGCGATCCAGAGTTTCCAGAGAATTGACCTTAATGGCATAGGGTCTGCATGCTTCTTCCTACATAAATAATATAATGCCCTTAAATTATGTTCTTAACTTATCTTTTATGTATATATCGACGCTGGAAAGCGATTTTGCTGCATCTCAACACAATCACGTATCACAAAATGGCTTTTTTATTTAGTTTAATATAAAAAAGTCATTTTGTAATACGTGATTTTGTCCAGATACAGCAAAGTCGCTCTCCAGCGTCGATATTCTGCAAAACACTTAAATGTGGAATGGAATTCCAACAACTTTATGAGTGCATTTTTAAACCATATACCTAATAGTCCTTAAGTAATACTTCCCGCCCACTTAGCAGACCCTTGCAAATCTCACACTATAATGTCACTTCCGCGTCACGCTCAAGAATGCAGAAGCGGACATAATTATTACCTACTTGAATAGTTATACTTAAATAATGTTAAAGCATTAAGCAACAGTCAAAAAAAGCACGTCCTTTGAAATTATTTAATTTATATGTACCTACTTATTGTGTAAATGACTATAGGTAGGTATACTTACTTAGGTTGAATAGTCTAGGACCTATACCCAATAATCCACTAAAAACAAAGGCGTCTGTACAAGTGTCAATCAATTTAGCGTAACAACTAAACATATACCTATACCTCATCCCCGTAACATAATATATAGTAACTATCTCATCCTTCACTTGACCTAGTTGGATACAGGAGGCGCAAAACCGAAGCCTGTGGGAGTCCATGCATGAGACATTTGTCCAGAAGTGAACGTCTATTGGCTGATAAAGAAGAAGAGAAGAATGCTTGCCATCAAATGAAAGCCCAGTCAAGCTCAAAACTTCTTATGACTTGGTGTCATCGAACCTACAGGGAAATAACATTTAGCTGCAAGCTTCGCAATCCACAAGGACGCGCTAAGTGCACAGGAAAACGTTACTTAACGTCACATAATTAGTTTTAGCTGATTGTGTAACACTCATGCACTTCCGACTGTGTTGCATAAGCTTGGTGTGACAAAAGCAGGATATTATCCAGTACCTATTACATGAGATCTACCTACCTACTTGTTGTTGTTATTTGATGAACTCTTCAAAGTTCAAAGTCATTTATTGCAATAAACATTGCCTCTTCGGGCGTGCAATAGAGGTAAAAACAATGGGTTAAATCTAATTAATTAATTATGTAATCTTAAATTAATTAATCTAAGTATGTAATAATGTCAGCATTTAAGGAAACTTCACTTCTTAGTTTCTTCTTCAGTTTTCAAATAAAATCAAAATCAAAAACTAAAATGCTATAGGTACCAACTTATTACACAATCTCCGATCATAGATATAAACGCTCGGAAGTATATTATCTCAAAAAGTAGGCATTTTCTTTCACAACGGTATTGTTTTTTTTTTTTCAACAAGAAAATGTTTTCAAATAATAAGATGCATATTATATGCATGATACTTTCCAGAAAAAGGTACGTCTACGTACAATTCTACTTACGTATGAATCCTCAATAAAGCAGTGGTGATATGATAACCGTTTTGTCACGATATATTTTTGTGCTCCACATACCTATTTCTAATTTTATATTCTCGTGCGGACTGAAAACTGAATGGTCGCAGGATCGATCCCCAACCATTGCAACAACAACAACGTCAATAGTGGATAAGACAATAGTGTCGTACCCACTCCTAACACAAGCTTTCCGCTTATTTGGAAGGGAGAGGAGAATGTTAGTCAAGTTTAGCTTGAATGATATTCTTTTTAAAAGAACCTTAAAAATGACTTTATTGAAAAATCTTCAAAACTGCCGTTATATACCTACCTATTATACGAAGTATTTTCTTGTGCTCGAGTATCGCTGCAGTTGTTTTTAAGTTTGCGATTGATCCATAATGGTATTGGTTTTTTTGGAATAATAATGCGGCTTCCAGATCATGCCGCATACAAATCAAGTTACTTACTCGGAATTCGTAGGCTACAATAATTATATTAATATCAGATGTTGGGGACGCTCTCTGTCCCCATAAAATTTAAATTAAAGAGCTACATCCTAAATATTTTTATTTAAAAAGCTACATCCTAAAAAACTTTATTTGACTTCACCTTGTAGTGTGGTCACCATATTGACAAATGCAGTTCTGCTGCTACCTTGAAGCAATCGGAAGGAGCGACAACGCCACCATTAGTGGCAAATCACTAACACGTGACGCTGAATGTAGGACCAAAAAATTATACATTCCCGTTTGTTTTTATAAAACATGGTAACAAGTGGAAAAAAATACATTCTGCACGTGGACCGACGATTTTGTTCGGTTTTAAATTACAGCGCATTCCTTTTTAAAACGGAAACTGCGGATTTTTTGAGTTCACAAAAAATGGGTGAATATTTTGACAGTTATCTTGCAGTGCCGCTAAAATATTTTTAACTTTGCAACAGAGTACTTAACTAATCTTATTTTATTTATTTTATATTTAGCTAGTAAGTAGGTACATAATAATATTTTTAATAGTAGGTACTATTCTCGTCCAGAAACTCTTGAGTTTATTTATGGTGGCAGCACATTCCTCTCAGAAAACTCTCTTATTTCAATTTTCGATCACATTCTAGTTTTTGTAGAAAACTCTTTTTCTCATTTTTATATAAACTTATATGTGTGGTATGCTCTGGACCACAAGATGTTGCGACTCCACCAGGACTATTAAAAGGTCTCCTATTCCTTCAAATTAAACACATCGTACTTTGCACAGTGTATGGGCTTAATAAGTTATTTCATAATTACATCAGAACGTCACTGGAAAGCTGTGAGATGTTTACGTGATGGAGACTTGAATTATAATAATAAAATAGCGTAACTTGGAGGCCGGCTCAATCAACCAGCCTGAGAACGGCCTTCCAACTCGATCGTAATAATAGGAATGATGGATCGCAGTCAACACTACCTCTGACAGCTTTCCTACAAAATTAGATTATTTAAATTAATTAATTTAAAATTCAAACACCGAAGTTTTCTTCACGAATATAGCGGCCAGGAACTAGGAAACGGCCTGCTACGAAGTAGGCTGGTTGCCACATATGCTTTTCTTTATTTATATGCTTTTCTTATGCTAGTCTGGCCGGCAGTACATTTTTCGTGTGCCCAGAGTTTACAGATGGCGCACATGATCCAATCCTCTGTCGTAAAATGAAAAAGCCTTTTATTTCTTGCAAATTATTATACAAAAGTTTTAAATAAACTACCTAAGCTTTAACTAACCTAAAAAAATATAATTATACAATTTTATAAGTAGGCAACTAAACAGCAATACAATTTTATAAGTAGGCAACTAAATAGCAACTAGTTACCAAAATTTATTTGTGTTTTTTTTTTACATAAGAAAAAGGTTTTAGGCATGAGTTTAATGATCTCTACAAAACGGTCGATTAGATGGCTTCAGTGGAGGTTAAAAATATCTTAAGATAGGCCGAAAAAAACTGCAGGTTTGCAATCCCGAAAGCATCTTTGATCTTAAAAAAATAATTCCACCGATGCGGTCATTTCGCAAAGAAGAAGCCGCAAAAAATTTCAAACTCAAAAAACTAAAGCCTACCTATACTTTTACAAAACTAAAATCCCAAGTTTTTTCCATCTGTAACATAATACCGACTGACCGAAATTTAAAAAATTGAAAAAAGGCGCGGAAAAAATTTAATTGTATTGCAAAAATCGCCGCGGGCCAAGATTGGGACAGGAAATGATGGGGCGGCGATGTACAATAGAAGCCTACGAAGTGTCTACGGCTTGATGTATCGACGTAACACAATCATTCGCTACGACGTGGCTGAGACGGTTTAAAGTGCCCCTTAAAGATGAAGTGATATTATTCAATTTTATGCCCGTGTTAACCAGACTTTATACACTGTCATATAAAATTAAACTTTATCACATTAGTTTCTAAATACATTATCATTCATTTTGTGACTGTGAGATAAGTTCTTCAGGTCCTGCGTTAAAATTAATCAAGCTTATTGCTTCAGTGAAAATTCAACCTTCGATGAAAGTTTCAAAGTAAAGTTTCGATTGAGATATTTTGAAGTTAGAACGTTAAGTAGTTAATACACTAGTGTAACCAAATAGTTGAACACGTGTTAGATGGCCACTAGAGAACCATTGGGGCTTGTTTACGGGAATCACGATAACGACCCTTTTCTAAGCGTGGGTAGGCTTAAATCAAGTTGTGATTTAAATCTTTAAAAAAAATTTAAAATAATCAAGAAATATTTCAGAAACTTTTTTAACGGACATGTTTAAATAAGTAACAACACCCTCTTGATAGCTTTTCCAGAATATGTATGAACTATGAACCTATGAGTATGACATGTGTACTCAAAAAGATTTCATGGTAAGCTTGTTGAGTAAACGATACGCACTTATGCAGGAAGTAGGAAGTAAGAACTGATTATTAATTAATTTGTTCTGGTTTGTCATTTTCTGTTTTTTTTTTATTTCAAAATAGACGGAGCCACTGCAATAGTTAGATAAGGTACTTTGTACACTAACAGTAACTAACGGGATTCATGACTGGTAGACAGATAGGTAACGCACAGCGGTGTGCACAGAAATTTAGGTTTGAGTAACCCAGACGTGCATTAAGGAGTGATTTTTGAAGTTCTAACTTCTATCCCTAAAGGGGTGAAAAGTGATGATAAAGTTTGAATGATGATACATATATCTACTTTCTTTTAAACCTTAATCCACGCAGACGAATTCATGGGCTTCAGCATAACAATATTTTTAAAATAAAATACAATTTTGCACCCGTCCGAAATCGCTCCAAGGTCTATTCACGAACTATTCTATAATCTTTAAAAACTCGAAGACTTGGACAAAAAGAATTAAAAAGTGGGCGTAACTCTCACTGTCATTTAAGTTCCGAGCATAATAGCGAGGAGGAATAACGCTCGCGCCGTCCTATTATCTCGAAAAAAAAAGAAAGAGAAATCTCGAAAAAATAAAAAAAATCCTGCCCACCTAACAATCGAAACTTTAAAAGGAAGCGTTGCTTTGCGAATCTGGCCAATAAATTCCTATTGATCGAATTTCGGACTCACGCTGTGCCATAGGGGCTCATTATAGTCCCGATAATTTTGCTTTTTTTTCGCCTGCGCAACGTCATTTTTTTTCAATATATACTCGTATTGTATGGTTAATATATCGAAAATGTATTATAATATTTTTAAATATAATCGGTAATATTATTGCTGCATTTTTGAAAAATAGCAATTCCTAATCAGCTCATTTACTCGGCTTGTTTTTTTTTTTGTAAGGTTACAGTCAGAAATCGAATTTCTATACTTCTCTCTACTTCAGTTTTCCATTCCAGCTAGATAAGTGCTAGATTTAGTGGTGAGTGTAAGAAAGCGGACCAACCTACCCTGAAATCAGCGAGATAATATTAATATTATGGACCTATAAAAGTACTTACAGTAAGTAATTACAGTTTAGCCTTTTACAGTTAAACCATTTCAGGTTTTCATGGTTAATTTCTATTAAAACCCTACTCAAATCACCATGGATCTTTGCTTCGTTACATTTATGAATGGACTGAGCTGGGTGTGCACAATCGATGAGAATAACGGATGCCACATTTAAGGCTTCTGATACCGAACCTAACAAAAATTGTTCAAATTTTTTACTCTCTAAAGCGGATAATTCACGTTTCCTTATTATCTCTTACGAAGCATCATGAATGAGAGTTCGTTCTGAATTAATTTGATACGCATCCTTTTCAATGTAGGTACCTACTCGTACTTTGAGAAGAATCCCTTTGTAATAGTTTTTCGAGTGAAGTAGTATATTCTTTAAATGTAATGTTCTCGTTACGCTTAAGTCAAATTAAATTTATAGATTTACTGACGTTAGCATTCACCTCTTACATTATTTGATGTCCACTTCAAAGACTTGAGCTATGAATGAACGTTTCTTAATGGTTTCGTTCATTCTAAACTACTTTCTACTTATTTTAAAAAAAAGTTGCTACGAATTTAAGTTAGGAATAGTATTTTCTAAGCAAAATAATATATGAGTAGTTAGATTTTCGTCATTTATCAGCTATCCAATCTCAACCTTTAATATAGTAAAGCCAACGGTTTTAAAAGCTTCAAATTGCACAACACACAAAACATTTTAAATTGAAAAACTTCAATCACTGCGTTTTTATTTTCTATGTGAGTACGTTTACGAATGATTATAAATTCTTTTGATTAAATGTAACTATTTTCTGTTAGCTTCTGTGTCAACAACAGTTTTATAAAAATATATGGCAAATCGATACAGAATCGACTTTGTTTATTTGCCTTCCACGAAAATCCGACAAATCTAAACTAAACACGAAATTCATGGCGGTATTTGCCGTCGCCATCCCTCTTATCCAAACAGCCTCCATGTTTGCAATGATAACAGTCCGAATCTAACAAAACAAATATATGCCGAGCACTCGATGCCAATGTTTGGATTACACGGCAGATCCTTTACTGGTAGACCGTGACTTTTTGAGAGAAGCCAAGTCAGCCATGAATCGCTTATGCTATTTAACGGATCATAAATTCGATTAGTTAAAAAAGTGTTAAGTGACTGACTGACTGATCTATCAACGCATAGCTCTAACCACTGGACGGATCGGGCTGAAATTTGGCACACTTGTGGCTGTTATGACGTAGGCATCCGCTAAGAAAGGATTTTTGAAAAGGCAACCCCTAAGGGGGTAAAATAGGGGTTTGAAAAATCGAAATTAAAGTGAGCGAAGCCGCGGGCAAAAGCTAGTAATAATATAATCTAATAGACTTGGGACTTGAGTAGATCCTGTACCTACCTATTACCTTAAATGACTACGAGAAGTTAAACATTTAGACTTAATTATCATGAAACTAATATGCAATTAAATATCACATGCCTAAACGGTGAAGGAAAACATCGTGAGGAGACCTGCACACCTGAGAGTTCATCTTAAAGTTCTCGAAGGTATGTGAAGTCCGTCAATTCGCATTGGACCAGCGTGGTGGTGCTCAGTAGTGAGCCGTTGATGGGTTGCTATTGCTGATAATGATGATGATGATGATGATCATGAAACTAATTGAAACCCATTAAATAGACAAAATATAAAAACCCTTCAACTCTGTTAGAAAAGAATTTAGAACCCACATACTGAGTATATACCCTAAGTACGGTAGGTAATTGAGTAAATGGGTGCTGGGATTTTGTTCGACTGTTTCCATTTCATAATTAATATTTTCAATCACCAAATTTAATAGAATAGAATAGAATAGAAATATTTTTTATTCAAATAAACTTTTACAAGTACTTTTGAATAGTCGATGAATCTACCACTGGTTCGGAATGCCCTTCCTGCCGAGAAGAACCAGCAAAAAACTCGGCGGTTGCTCTTTTCAAAACAAATTTACAATACAGTAAATACTATGCTATATATGCAGTGTTTCCACAATGAGGGAAGTTCCAAAAATGCATACCGACTAACTTCTATCCCAAGATGGGCAGACACAAAGTAGCCCCATTCCCGCCGGTGGCACCCGTTCACGAGCATGACGCATGACCCAGCCATTGCTTCGCTCAACCATATTTGAGGGAACGTAACAACCCGCATCACACGACACCACCACAGAAATGTTTGAAGAGTGCGTGACATACTTATGCTACCCATGTTAAGGCATCGAATTGAAAACTATATATTCAAATACTCATTTTAAGACACACAAGACAACAATCATACACACAAAGTCAAAGAATTTACGTAAAGTGCTCCTCTTGTTTTACTGAGTGTTATTAGTTATGCAACAGTTTAATTAACATAAGCGAATCTAGTGATTCGTTCGTAACTTAGTAGTTATCCGTGAAAGGGAGACCGAGGCCTATAATTCAATTAGGCGTCATAAATAGGGCCGTCACATTCAACTGCGGCAATTCAGGGCCATGCCATTCAGAGAGCACGTGTGACAACAATTGGTAACCCTGCGGGTCGCGCAAAGTTTCACAATATTGTCGGGGAGATTGAACCGAGGTGTGACGGTTTGAGCATAATGGCCCAGCATGAGGTCATTGGTTGACGTCTTTGGAAACTTTGATTATGCTGGTTCTGTTATTGAGGTAAAGATAACTTGTTCAGGGATTTAGAGTATGGGTGTAATGAAATTTAGGCACGTTATCTATCTATACTAATATTATAAAGAGGAAAGATTTTTTTTGTTTGTTTGTACCGAATAGGCTCTGAAACTACTGGACCGATTTTAACCATTTTTTCACCAATAGAAAGCTAAGTTATCAGAAATTAACAATGTATTCTCAAAAAATTTAGAGATCCTTAAGAAAATTGCAATAATGTAACCCAAAGTAGCAACATTTTGTCTATGAAATGCATTATTTGCCGTGTGCTGAGAAAACTATTGATGGTACTACATGTTTAAAGTATCTACTCATTATTTTCTACAAAAACATCCCCGAGGAAATATATTTAACTATCATATTAAAGTCACAATAGTTTTTAAGTTAATTAGATCACCGGTAAAAATAAAGTTTGGTTACATTCGTATCGTAGTATTAATTCTTCCTTACAAATACTTAGATTATTATAAATGCAAAAGTGTGTTTGTTTGTTGGTTTATCCATCAATCACATTGCAACAAAGCTACGGATTGACGTGATTTTTTGGTTAGGTATATTTGAGAACCTGGAGGGTGAAATAGGCATCCCGGAAAATCAAAGTGTTCCCGCGGGATTTCAAAAACTAAATCCACGCGGACGAAGTCGCGGGCCTCAGCTAGTCTGTTATACAGAGAACTTGGTGAAAAGTGAGAAACTCGTATGTCGTTTTTCAGTGACAATCCCTAAATTATAGGTGACACTTAAGTTCAAGTGACATTTAACAAAGATGATTTTCACCAACGCGACGCTTAAAAGAGATCCGAGTTAAAAGCTATGGATGATTTTAGGTGACGTCTAAAAAAAGAACGTTACTTAGCGAATTGTACAAAGGGATGTATGCATATTGTATATTATACTATATATAGATACTTACCGATATATCGGAAACATTTAAATTTTTCTTTCCTTTGTACCACGGATGAAAGACTAATAAAATGCACCTAAGATTTATAGGTTACATTTAAAGTTCTATAACAAGATCATTGAAATGTAAGTGTTTATTGCGCATTTTAGCATCTGAGGCAGTAAGTACTAAGCGAGTGCTTATAATCTAAACACAAGATTATCATGAATGTTCATTAATCGACCTTAGGTTATACACAGTTAAGGTGAAAATTCCATTGTGGGAAGGTAAATTAATAATGACAACTCTCCGGACCTACTTCAATAATTTTTATACCTTATTTGAGATAACTTTAAGGTCTAAATTGTAATGCAACCAGGTAAATTCATAATGACAACTCAACGGACCTACCTCAACAATTTGTAAAGTAAACCGCGCTATCTACACAGGATGCTATCAGCAGTGGAGTTGACTTATCTCTTCCTTCTTGGTACTGATTGTGCTTTTAATGACACCGTAAAGAAGCTTTTGTGGTCGTGTTTGTTGACAGCACAACTTTGTTTGATTGTAGAAAGGATGTGGATAACTAACTGTAAGTATTGTATTTGTGAGTAACTTATTTTTATATTTTTGCTCTAGGCACTCGTGCTGTGTGCTAATGTTTAATGCTTGTTGCTGTTTATTATGTTGTGCTACTTTTTTTTGTAAATTACGATAGATGTGCTTCAAGGGTTTTATTTCATGCGTGGCATTAGTTGATAAATAAATGTTTGTCACGAATGCGTATACATATGTATTTTATGACACATGACGTGACCTAAACCCGTAGATAACTAGATAAGTAGGTACATAGAGAACGCTTAAATGCGTAAAAATGTTTTTATTTTCACACGCTTGACTTAAAATTGTATTGTGCAGAGCTACTCTGTAAAGTAGTACTGTAAAGAAACTTTTTAGTAGTACATGTGGTGGAAAACCTACTTCGTAGCTGGCCGCTTTCCTGGTTCCTGGCCGCTAGATTCGTGGATAAAAACTTCGGTGTTTGAATTTTAAATTAGGAATCTATTTTGTAGGAAAGCTGTCAGATGTATCATTGACTGATTCGCGATCTATCATTACAATTATTATTCCCGACACGGGAAGATCTCCAAGTGATTATCATTCTATTATTATCATCGCGTAGAAAAGCCGTTCTCATAGGTTTGTCGATTGAGCCGGCTTCCAATTACGCTATTCCATTATTATTATTATAATTCGAGTCTCCACCCTGAAAACACCTAACAGCTTTCCGTGATGATCTAATGTAATAACTATCTAAACCAATACACAGTGAAAAGTTTGATGTGTTTGATTTGAAGGAATAGGAGATCTAATTAATAATCCTGGTGGAGCCAACGTCTTGTGGTCCAGTGCATACCACATACATACCTACTGCAGTTACTTTTTAGAAAAAAAAATTGAAAGTGTGACCTTGTGGTCACACTTTCAATTTTTTTTTAAATTTTTTTGTTCCCAGTTTTTAGAATATTAACAAAACCTTTTTAAAGCTTTGATTATTTTAGCCTTCTTCAACTTTGTCAGTGTCACGAACATTAGCAAAACTTTTTTAAAGCATTGATTAATTTTAGCCTTTTACAACTTTGTCAGTGTCACCAATAAGAATCGTCTTCAATAAGAATTTATGTCACATCGCCGATCTCGTGCTGTTAACTTATTTAACGGGATGACTAGCGCGTGGTAGATACAATAAAATAAATACAGTGAAGTATTAACAATACGCACGAGGAGGCCGCCGCGGTCGCGCCTCCCGCGGCGACGGCCGTGGACGTGCAAACATAGACGCCTGTGCGCGCTAAATTCCTTTTAGCGTGCAGTTTCTACAGCTATGACTGGATAAACTTAGTCAACCACGTAGTAGGTACATGATTCTAAGGGTGAGATCTATAGATGGCACTCTCACTCAGCTCAGACTCAAGACTGAGTTAAAACGAGACAAATTTATGTCAGGACATATTTGTGTCTCATTTTAACTCTATCTTGAGTCTTGAACAGAGCCAGAGTACGATCTATAGATCTCAGCCTAAGTTTGTCAGTGCACTTAGGTACCTTGAGAATCAGATGTTTGGGAAACCATTTCTACAAGTGCTAAAATGTATCGATTTTTTAGTAGATATTCCATTGCTAAATATGTAGGTACATAAATTACCTCTTAATAATATTAGAAACTAGCTGATGCCCGTGACTTCGTTCGCGTGGATTTGGTTTTTCAATGGGAACTCTTTGATTTTCCGGGATAAAAAGTAGCCTATGTCACTCTCCAGGTCAGGTAGCTCTGTTGCGGTGTGATTAAAGGACCGACCATCAAACAAACACACTTTCGCATTTGTAATATTAGTATGATTAGCATGTTTCTCTGTGGTTATTGGAGCACTATAAAATTGTGGACGGAAAACCTTATTTCCCCAAACTTTGCAAATAAATGAATGGAACTGAATACATAAAGTTCTGGATAAGCAAGAGCGCAGGTGACTTATGGGGCCCGAGTTCTCCACCAGGGTCTAATAATTGATAGTGCGTGCGACGAACACGGAACTGTCTTGTCGCATGGCTACTATAGTTGTATCACAAGCGATGTCAACTGCTGGCAATAAGAGAGATGCTACACGGTGCGGCGCGGCGTCTTCTGTGCCACCGCTTTAAAAGCCTATATTATATAGAAAATGCAGACCAGCAGACACGAATGTCGCATTTACAGTGCAGATTGAATAAAGTAGCACAGAAATTGCACCTTAACATTGTCCTCGTGACTCGCAAGAAAACGCTAACTGTCCCGCTGGAGGCTTTGTTTCGTTCATTCGTAAGGCAAATATTGGGGCCGGCTTATTCAGGCCGTTTGCAAACACTCCTCTACTGGGTGGCGGCCAACAATGAGCTTCTAAGAATTTCCGTGACAACACTCCAAATATAGTGATTATGCCCTAATTGTATGCACCTGGGTGGACCCTTATTTAGTTTTTAGCACGAACGACATCTTTAAGGAAGTTGGATTGAGTTTTATTGATGACCACTCATTGTGCGTGTTTGACAAGTCGCGAACAATTTAAGTCTGGTGTGGTTTGAGATGAGCAGCTGATTGAAACAGTGGGGTATTTTTGTACTAAGTGGTAGGTACTAGTGGTGGTGTCGATGAGCCCCAGAATGATACAAACAGCCAGTCTCGGCTTTGTAGAACTTCCTCTTGTCAGTCATATCTATATGCTTATAGAGCGCTTAACCAATTTAAATATTCAAAGTATTTAACAGGACTATACCTACCCTCCATAGCTCAATGTATTGCCGTACACTGCATATACGAAATAACAAAAGTTTATGTAAGATTTCAAATCAGAAATGAGGAGATCCGTAATCCGTACAGAATAACTGGCGTACTTAGCTCATCGAGTCGCGAAGCTGAAGTGGCATAGTTCAAAGAAATGTTTGTTTGGGACCTAAGGTACTCAAGTGACGACCTCGAATCCTAAAGCGCAGTGGTGGTAGACACCTACTAGGTGGATTGGTAACATCGGTGATCTGATTAATTACAGGGAGCCGCTGCGCGCTGGATATAGGCGGTAAAAGACCGAGAAATGCAGAGGGTCACACATAAACTCTGCCAAAACTTTACGTACAAACTTCTACGATGCGAGTTCTTAGTTCAGGGTGAACCAATGGTAAATAAGCTATTCGACCTCTCTTTAATCTTCCTATTTACTTTAATAAAAATAAACCAACTACTTCGAGCATGCTTCGAGCAACCAAAAATCCAGCGTCCAATATTCATACATAATATTTGTTGCCTCTGGCACAATGAACACAAACCTCTTCTATACGTCTCAAGGTAACAGGAAAGATACCTTTTGTGTCCTCGAAGATCTTAACAATGACATCGGCCTATCCTTTCTGGCCAATGTTTGGTTAGCTGCATACGTATTGTCGGCTCGGAAATCAATTTTCGATAATTGTCATTTATTATGAAATAAATATGATGCTTTATTCGTTCCCCTTTTGTAAGAAAACGATGCCTCCAAAAGGCGATCAAGTTTTTCAACCATCTCTATTCAATGTAGGGTATTCGGCGTAAATAATTTTCTATATTTTGCGCAGAAAACCATCCACGCGTGTAAGAATTGTATGAAATCTAAGGAACGTCTCCGTGTATGACGTTTGACAATAATTATATGAATGGAGACTATAGCTTAGAGGATATTAGGCGGAACTCAAAATGTAATTTGACGTCAAAGAATGTTTTCTCAGCTTATGAGCAGATGTTGAAAACAAGCACTTACATTCAATTTTACATCATTTATCAAACAAAATAGATGTACCTAATAGAATAACGCGAAGACATAATATAAAAAGAAGACAAAGCATGCTTAACAGCATTGCCATAAGGGTTTCCATATGGAAACCTACATACCTACAAGAGTTTGCAAAAAGCACAGTCATAAAGATCTTAGATTAACCTACCTAGGCTGGTGTAAAACTACCCTCTCTTATTAGAGAAACTTCTTCTTCTTCTTAATCAACCTATTATAGACGTCCACTGCTGGACGAAGGTTGCTCCTCCTTGGACTTCCACAGGCTTCGGTCTTATGCCGCCTGAATCCAGCGGCTCTCTGCGACTCGTTTGATGTCGACGTTCCACCTAGTCAGGGGTCTGCCAACACTGCGCTTCCCGGTGCGGAATCACCACTCCAGCAGCTTGGAACCACAGCGACCATCAGCTCTTCGAACTATGTGCCCCGTCCATTTCCACTTCAGTTTCGCGACTCGTTGAGCTATGTCGGTGACTTTGGTTCTCCTACGGATCTCCTAATTTCTGATTTGATCTCGCAGGGATACTCCGAGCCTTTAAAACAAGCTTCAGTATTTCCTTGAATTAAAAAAATTAAGGAAAACTTTTTGAAGAGGGGAGTTGGCACCGTAGAAAATTACGAGTAGGTACACTACGTACCGTATACGTTCGTGCCAGGCCTCCTGAAAGCTGCTGCATTGTTGGTTGTGCACTCTTGTGCTTCGAAGACCAAGTAAAGACCGTTGGTCCTGTAAAAAAATTAAGGTAGTATACCTACACATAAAAGTTTCATATTGAGTTATTTTATACATCTATTCACGGCTTGATATCTTCCTATACAAAGGCCCAAGTGTTATGTATCACATTTATCTTTATGTACCTAACTCGGCCATAATGAAATGTAGAAAACTCAATGAAATTCCTCGGTCGAATGGGCAAACGCGTTAAAATTGGCTTTTAAAGTGAATTTGTCTCCATTTAAAATACTAAAAGGGCCATTAAATTACTCTTTGTCGGCCATTGATTTGTAGTTGGCTGCAACGAATTATTATACAGGATGATTAGAATTTTTGTCTATCTACATATAAATATAAAGTGAAGTAGTCATATAGATTGGTCACACCAATTTGATCATGAGGTTAAATTTAAAGTGCGTAGGTATAGTACTAGGTACTTTCTTTCTTGCTTTCTTTTGGTTAGTTTTTCTTAGTGTCAAGCCAGCACAATGCACTTTACCAATATCATGTAGCTATACTCTATTCACGGAGACAAGTTAGTAGGTATAGCGCTCTCTCTGTCACGTAATCCCATACAAATGACAAAGACAAAAATCCCTTCCAAAGTCAGTATTCGTGAACAATTTCGACTGCGTGTATACACTAGGTGTTTTTATGCTACTATTAATTTATTTAAACTAGCTTTTTCCCTCGCGACTTCGCCTTCCTATTTTCTACATCCAAAATTTTACAAAATTAATTACAAATTCTTAAGCTGAACTTAATGCTATGATAAAGTGCAATAAAACTGCTGTTAATAAGTATATACATACATTTGATACTACATAGATTAAAATAAACTTAAATATAATGTATTTATACAAGAGAGGAAAAAACATGAATGTTTAATAAAATAGCATCATTAGCAACCCATCAAAGGCTCACGAGTGTGCGCGTTTTTACCTTACGGGTAGCACGAACAGACTGAAACAATCACTTACTGTGTACACTACGTTTGCGCTTATCGCTGACCACTCACAGACTAGTCTATATTTTTTCCACTAACTTGTCTCCGTGAATGAACTATAGGTATTACGTTAGTGCATTATCATCTTTCAACATAGGTCTAAGCTATGAAGCAACGAATTTCATCACATGAATATTAAGCTCAAACTTTGTCTTCAATAAATATAAATCATTTTGTTCCAGTACTGATCAAAAACCACATTGGAAAAGGACTAAGGAGATATTAAGTAGGTACCTAATATTATGTAGCATTCATCTTATACTGGTGCAAACTATCAAACTCTCAATCACTTCACTCTACAAAATATATTTATACCTAATACCTAGCAAATTCAAAATTTTCTTCGAGATGATTATAGTATACAAAATGTAAAACGAATTTTATTATTACAAACCTCCTGTACCTATTATAAAGATCGTTAACCAAAAACGTCAAGCGATTAAATATGACAAAAGAGACATAATAACATCAATAACAGATGACTCGAAACTTAGATGATAATAATATGTTTTCGCTTGGTAAAATCTTTTGGATTCACGATATTTAGCGTAAAGATGTAAGTTGCTTTATAAATAATGATGTTATTATTGAATCTAAACACCTTTGCATTCTTCTTTCTTTGTAAAGTTAAAAACGTCGAAAAAACTCGTGGGCAGTGCTGACTGACTTTCGGAGTCTATATTATTGTTTTTAAGTTATTATTGAAAAACTTTATTTGTTAGCTAAAAAAACTTAATCCAGATTCTATCTTTTCAATTTGTTATGTAAGAAATGATGATGACATCTGAATATTTGCAAAGAGCCCCTGAATACAGGCTGCATCTATAGGTTGACAAAGAAGAAGTAAGAAAGGAATACACTATTATATACACTAATTCTATTCAAAATTTTATATCAATTAACACAAAATACAATAGCGCTCATACCTTAAACTACCTTGAACTTAATTAATAACGTTAGAATAAAAAATATTGCACGGCGTTATAATAGATATATAGGCACCTGATTTTAAATTGAACTAGGTACATATTTATAATTTCATAACATCGTTCCTATGTATACTTACATTACAACAAAGCTTAACTCTATTCTATTCTTCTCTCCTTTCTTACTCTACTTACCTACCAGCCTACCACACTCGACTGTTATAATTAAAATTATTTAGACAATCGATATTAAAATTAACATGCAGTGAATATTATTCTCATTTCACAGACAATAGAAAGCAAACCAACAACATGAAAAGTCTTTATAAAAAAATATTGTTCAGAATGTCCAATTTATATGGCGTGAATAGCCGTCCACGTGTTTCATTGATTTGGACCCATTGTGTCTGCCCGTATGGGATTAGACCCTCTCAAAGCCCTGATAACATCTCCTTTGATCCTAGAGATCAGAGATAAGAACGTGAGATCGTTAGATAAGACCACTGTAGTGTAAGAGGCAGCAGTGAGTATTCTTACGGATTCGGTCAATAAAATGCCTATTAATATTAATATTAATCACATTTAAATGTGAACGTGTATTTGTTTGTTGTTGGTTTGTCCTTCAATCACGCAGGAAATAATTAATAAAGGATTGACGTAATTTTTTGCAAGTTTTTTGTAGCTGAGAACATGTAGGAACACAGGCTTTTTAACGCGGAAAAAATCTTTTTAAATTCAAAATCCACGCAGACGAAGTCGCAGGCAAATTCTAGTTGCCTATAGGTAAGTGTGACGTATTTTCAGTTCATTTAATAAAAATATAGAGTGAGAACAATGATTACTCTTTTCTTTGTGCTCTACAAACTTGAATTTAGAACTTGTGAAGTAAAAATCAACAAAATTTTGACATACAATCATTTTTCAAAGACGAACAATCCTAACCTTTGATATACATAATTATAGAATTCGCTATCATAGTTACGTATGGAAGATTGTTCAGCCGTCTCTTAGCCTATGAGGCTCAAGAAACTATTGAGAGCTCGTTTAGGTTTGTTTCGCGACGGCTGTCAAGTATTTGTGTCAATCAATACGTTTTTGCATTTTAAGGTTTTCACTACAATGCATAATATTTAAGAATGGACATCCCGCTGTTTTCAAGAATGAACAGGACTTATTATTTTTTTTCTACTATAATATTCCACTCCTATATATACTCTTGTACTTACATAAAAATGTAGATAGTTTTCGATTACGTTTATCTAATTTTTTTCTCTACGAGTACAGCATTATGATAAGGAAGATTGCTGCATCCCGAATTGCAGAAGAATATAAGTATCGATGATGCTCAATTTGGCTTCCGTCCCGGTCTCTCGACAGACTCAGCTGTCCTCAGTCTCAAACATACAGTACAATATTACACAAAACGTAACACCTCTGTGTATGCATGTTTTCTGGACCTGGAGCCGTGCATTTGATCTAGTGAACTATGAAGTTCTCTGGAACAAATTGCATGCTGCTCGGGTCCCGGAGGAGATAACGAGTCTGTTGAGATACTGGTACGGGGGCCAGGAGAACAATGTAAGATGGGGCGACGCGACCTCTAGCGGATATAAGCTAGACTGCGGGGTACGTCAAGGAGGACTCACCTCTGCCGACCTTTTCAACGTCTATATCAATGGATTGATCGGGAAGCTGAGAGGAATGAGGGTCGGTTGTCATCTGGGAGATGTATGTGTTAATAATCTCAGTTATGCGGATGACATGGTTATACTGCTCATGAGGTTGCCAAGGTACTGCAGCGCGTCGGGCATGTTTGCGGAGGTGGGGGTCTCCGATTTCTTTGCAATTAGGAGAAATAGAATAGCTTCCTACTGGGAGCGATTGCGTGCATCCAATAATGTCATTCTTAGGGTCATCGGTGAGGATATGTCTAGTGATATAATTAAACACTGGCGCTCTGTACACCGAGACGCAAATAAGAAATAATGTATAAGAACGAACTGTTCTACCTTACTTTTTATTATTATTTTTATTTTATTTTATTATTGTAACATGGATCTCTATTTGAAATAAAGATATTATTATAAGGCCTTTACCCAAAGGGCAAAAGGTAGATAACTCAACGAACTACATAGGTATATAATTATATCTATATTATGAGGGGTTGAAGAATGAAACAGCCTTTTTTATTTTAGAAAAATATATTCATTTAATCGAAGTACAAAGAGTTCTACGCATAGAGCGGCAATTCGGAATAAGAACTGTGTACAGTTTCAATCGCGTGGGCTGAGGTAGAGAGGGGAACCGGCATGGTAAATAAGGTTGCAATTCACGCGACCGCGGCGGTCGCAGAGGCGTGCCGCGCCCCGCGCCCGACTCACCGCTTAGTCGTTCGTAATAAAAAAGTATTTGAATAAATCAAGAAATAATATATATTTCGTATCTAGTGTTACGAATTGTGTTGTTGTAATCTAATTATGCACTATAATAACTATACTTTTTTGTCACTTACTTGAATATAGGCATTGTTGGCTTTTCAATTCACAATTAGGTACCTAGACAGTTTTAATCGCATAAATAGTGCCCGCGTTCGTACGTCGCGAGTGCCGCCGACCACAATAACTGCATTGTTCGGCATAGGGTTATAAGTTATAATATAACTCAGTTGAACATGGTAAGTGTTCGGAACACGTCATCTAGTAGGTACTACATTTATATCAGTCTCGAAGTATTTATCCTCATTAGGCAGTATCTCTACATTTACTCCATCTCAATGGAAGGTCATTTTACATTATTATGCGTTTGCTATAGAACTCTTGGATTCTGCACAGCCTGTGAAAGCATTTTATACTGCTTCCTGAGAGTAATTATTTTTTTTGCAGGAAACTATCTAAATTGCGGTAAAAAATGTAATAGGTTGGTGCTATCTGGCTATTAGATGACGTATTAAAAAATCTAACAACAGGTCTTGTAATGCTAAATAAGTTAATTACATTACATATTATTATCTCTTAGTAAAATAGCAAATTGTAATTCAACTAACATTAGCACAATACATTCTATCGCAGATACGAGGGTAGTTCGATTTTTTCCCACTATATCTAGTAAAGTAGCAAAGCAGTTAAAGCACTCGGCGCTTACGAGTACGGTATAAAAAGAAATTTTCAAGTGAAATATCGCTCTCATAACCTAAGAAGACTTCCAAGAAAAGATACAAAAGGAAGTGATCTTGACCAAACAATTTATCCGTACCGCCCTAGAGTTGTATTGCGTATTCCAGGCGTGATAGGGCGGGGCCCACGATACCTAGGGCGGGAACCACGCTATATTATTTGGTTTCGAGCAAATGTGTGATTAATTACATAGGCGGACACTTATACTCGAGGATTTTAGCACCTGCTTAGTGATTATCATTCTTAAGATTTATTTTGCAACGAAATAATTTTACAGAGTCTGCATTTTCCGCACTCATAAAAAATATCACTCATCCACTCTTTTAACTTAAAATATTGAAAACGGTCTTAAACTCCACGCGAACATAAGCTGCTATTACATACCTACCTAAGATAAAATTCCAAATGATTTCAGTTTGAATGAAAAAGCTCTATGTACCTAAATAATTAAGTATGCCTACTTCAGGCGGTCGAACTTACGGGTAAACGCATAGTATTTAATATTCTTTTATAGAATACTAGCTGATGCCCGCGACTTCGTCCGCATGGATTTAGTTTTTAAAAATCCCGCGGGAACTCTTTCATTATCCGAGATAAAAAGTAGCTCTCCCGGTCTGAGGAACCACTACTACATCCATTACTATACCCATGCAAAAAATCGCATCAATCCGCTGTTTTGTTGCGACGTGATTGAAGGACAAACCAACAAACAAACACACTTTCGCAGTTATAATATCAGTAATGCTTTATTATAACACTTTTTATAATTGTCAAATTTTTTACCATACTTAACCAAAGACAAAATTACGTTTAGCTGTCATTTACGTTTTGTTATTCCACTGTCATTTGCGTTTTGTTATTCCACTGTCATTTGCGTTTTGTTATTCCATGTCAGATGCGTTTTTCTTATACCACGTTTTATAGTGACATGACGGAAACGCGGTCGAACGGGATAAAAAGTATCCTATATCCATCTCCTGGTTCTAAGCTACCTCTCCACCAATTTTCAGCCAAATCGGTTCATCCGTCCTTGAGTTATAAATAGTGTAACTAACACCACTTTCTTTTATATATATAGATTAGCCATGCCAAACTTGACTCATATTTTCCTCTCCCGTCTAAAAAGCGTAAAGTTTTAATCACGGAACAAAAAGCTTGTCACTTGTGTCAGGAGTATATATGACAATGTACCTAAGTATCTATATAAATAGGTATGTAGTGCAACGGGTAGGGATTGAACCGTTTCAGTTTTCAGTAGGTAGGCTATTGAGGGTCTAAAACTCTAAATCTTGCATAGGTATGTAGCTTTTCATCTTTGCCGTCCCTTGAAACTTCTGCTTCTGCAGGCAATCTTGCCTCTTTGGGCGCAAAATGCTGGAGGTTTAGTAAGCAAGGCGGATTTCTGTTTAGAATTATAACGAGTTTGTAGAATTCCGAAAATTTGTAAGATTGATTGCTTGGGCGGGTCGTCTGTAGTTTAGCACTGATTCTCGATGACTTTGCATTTCGTACTTGACCGTTTGAGCGACACAGCTGCTGCGTCTTTAATCGCAAAGTGTGCAGAATTATTGTGCAGATCATTCAAGAAAATTTAATTTTTAGATAACTGTACCAATGTCTGCAACATGTTAAATGTAGATAAATGACTATAGACCTGTTTTGGGTATTTTCATACTAAATATTTTAATATAAATTATTCTAATTGCGTTTGAACAAAATCTCAGGTGGTTATGAATACATATTATTAGACCTTGTACCTACAAATCATATCAAAAAGTTAGAGCTCTAATATTAGAAATGCGAATAATTAATTTATTGTGATTGTTTGTTAGTTTGTCTTTCAAGCACACTGCAAGGAAGCTAAGGATCGACGTAATATTTTGCATGGGTTGGATTGGTTGAGCATCTGGAGAGTTCTGAACAAAGTCCTTAGGCATCAGCTTGTTAGGACTTTACACCTATTTCTAGAACTAATCTCCAAATCTATATCAAGTTAGATTCAACTTAGTAAAACTTAAAGTACCTACCTATTACCAGAAGGTAGATTAAACTCAGCTAACTTCCACTTACATCAGTGAATATCATGTCTATAATCCTCTAATACCTACTCACACATTATACCTAACCAATATTCATAATTCTAATAACATAAGCACCCTCAAAACTGATCGTCTAAATATTGAAAATAGAATTAAATGCATTACTTTCATACAATATACCTCGGAACAATATAAAAACTGCATCACAATAGATTCTATTTATCGTATCTCATATTATAAATGTGTAAAACCATTTAAATAGCGAAGTATCAATAGTTGAATGTTTCTTTATGTTATGGTGAACCAACTTGGCCGTGATGTTTCACGCGCATTTTACTCTTGGAAACTATTCTACAGTATTTTTCACGAAAACCCGATAAATTAAAATCAACCATAACACTATGGAACAAAGTTAAAATTGCAATTGACATTACTAAATGGTTAGATGAGAGGTGCTATTTAAAATTAACTTTAAAACACCTATTTTGAGAATTCTGTTTTGAATGACACGTCGGTTTTGTAAGGACTTTTAATCGCTCCTGTGTCATAAGAAGGCTTTTATAAGGCAGCTAAAGGTATGTGTATTGTTGATAATCATTGAAGCAAACACTTGTTATTTTAAGAGATCATCCAACCTTAAAGCTTTACATTTGGAATCTTTTCAATGGAGAGTATAATGTATTATTTATAGCGCACACTTGGAAGGCATATTCGGGGCTATGGCATACTTATTGTGGGGATTCGACAACTGAGTTTGTCGGTGGTATATCAATCAGCACAATTTATTTCATGACAATTGGATCTTTGATATTGTTCGGTTTTGGATGCGGGTGTTGCTTTACTAGATCTAGTTGAAAAGGCATGGCCTTACTTCCTATACCATGCAATGGATATAGGCACTTTTTTAATAATAAAGCTTAATGTTGCACATACACTTATACATAGTTATTACTTACTTACATAAGGCAAAACCACAACAGATTTCAAAATTCAAAAATACAAAAAGGGCATCCGCAAAAAATCTCCAATATAAAATCTGAAAATGGAACAGTTTTTTCGACCGCCTTATTAGGTTATTCGTTATTTATTAATGTCCTTGTCACAAAAATAACAAAAAGGCTTTGGAGGCGAAAAAAATGGCTGCCGACGCGGACGCTAATCTGTCAGACCCGAAGTCTTTGTGAAGAAGGGTCGAAGTAATACTTAGTAACCATTAAATAAATTTAGATAAAAAGCAATCGAAAAAGTTGTCCGTAGGCGAACCACCTTTAAATATTTGTGCGCATATGGCTTCCGGCTATTTCGAGTGGGTTATGCTAAAAACCCAAGATTTGGTCAAAAAAACTGAAGATTCTTTTTTTGCCCAAAAATATAGAATGGGTGATTTATGATTGACACAGGAAACAAATGACACACATTCAACGTGAATTTTGTATGGTCGAATTGAATAGGCCATTAAAATAACATTGAAATAATAATAAAGATTATATTTTAGAAGAGCTTTTTAAGTACCTATTTAAGAAGATTATAATTTTTCATAAGTAAGTAGGTACCCATTAATAAAATATTTAATGTCTTTAATTTTCCAAATTGACCTACTTAGTACCAAATTTGAAAATGGTTGATACACACTGCACACTATTAAAAAATCATTTTCTATTTGAATTAGGTAGATCGAAAATCAATTTCAATCCATCTTAAACCTATAAAGATCAGGTAGCCGTTACAAGAATATAATAATTAGATATAACCCTACAAATAAATAAAAACTTGGAGCTACCTGAGTTTCGCGGGTATCTGTAAAAACAAAACTTTGCCTAGCTCGTTAGCGACCGGTGCTCCCAAATCTACAATTAGTGAGCGACTGAGGAATTTTGCGTAAATAAAATCCCACCAAAAACATTTTGCATGTAAAATGTTGCCAAGACGAGACCATATTATAGGCTCTCACTGTCAAAAAGTTATCAGTTAGCAGATCTCATGTAGAACCAAGCTTCTAAGACTGGGTTTCCACGGCGCGGTTTGGCGCCCGCGCCCGCTGCGGTTGCGGGCCCGCGGCCTCCGTAGAATGCAGATTTGTCTCGAAAAATATGAAGTTTCAATTTTAAACGGCGCGGTATGCGCCCGCGGCGCGCGCAGTGCTAGCGCTACCGCAACCGCGAGTGCGAACCGCGCCGTGGAAACCCAGTCTAACTCTACACAGTACACGCCCTAACTCGTAGAGCTTTTAGAGCGTGTAGAGCTTGAAGTTAGCTTCAGAAACTCTACACCTTAGTCAAAATATGTGGCTTGGCTGCCTGAGTATCGCGGGTAGCTGTTAAAACAAAACTTTGCCTAGCTCATTAGCGACCGGTGCTCCCATTTTCCAAATCCACAATTAGAGAGCGATTGAGGAATTTCGCGTAAATAAATGAAAAAGCTCTGACACCACTTAGATAGTTACTAAAACCTATTAGGTAGGTTGTAAATATATAATAATATAATCATAATAATCCGAGAACGAGTTCTTGTATCCACCATGGTGACTCCCTTGGAGGAGACATTATCTAGAGGGGTTTAGGTTCTGGATGGACACCTGGATCTGACATCAGAAATCTTGCAGTGCTGGTGTCTCCCCTAGGTAGACAAGTAGTAGAGTAATTCTGAAATCTTTAAAGGTTAGGTGATAAAATAATATGTACTAGAAGACTCCTCTCCCCCAGGGAACACACATGGGGATCACGAAATTTAAACATAGAAATGTGATACCTACATAATTCATTTAAGCTTTTTTTTTGGTGCTCGTCTTTTAAGCCCCAGGTTTTCTTCTTTTTCTTTATCAACCAATAGACGTCCACTGCTGGACAAAGGCCTCTTGCATATGCTTCCACAGGCCTCGGTCTTGCACCACCTGAATACAGCGACTTCCTGCGACTCCACTTAGTGGGGGGGTTTACCAACACTGTTCTTCCTAAACCTTTACAACAACACTGGCGCGATGTAGTTAACTGTACGAGGACCATGATAATACTGCGGTCATGTGTTTTAAAAGTAATATCTGCTTAAGTTAGTTATAACTGGGAGGTCTCGGGTTCGATTCCCGGCGGGGTCAATTTGGGAATTTATAATTTCTGAAATTTGTCTCTGGTCTGGTCTGGTGGGAGGCTTCTCGTTGGCCGTGGCTAGTTATACCACCCTACCGTCAAAGACGTACCGCCAAGCGATTTAGCGTTCCGGCACGATGGCGTGTAGAAACCGATTAGGGGTATGGGTTAAATTTTCACTGCCATACCCCTTCCAAGTTAGTCCGCTACCATCTTAGACTGCATCGTCACTTACCACCAGGTGAGATCGCAGTCAAGGGCTATCTTGTCATCGACCAAAAAAAGAAAAGTTATTATTCAACTACTAATAATAGATAAATAAGTATCGCTCAGTTGCTTATGAAACAAGGCAGATTTGAGGAGTTTCACGAAACTAGACAAAGAATCCTTAGAGACATCCCCGAGTAATAAAAGGGTACAAACTTAGAAGTGTTGTGGCTACGAGCACAAAACAAAATAAGGTAGCGCGTCTAATATACGAATCGTAAACGCTTATTTGTAGCTCTATTGACGATCTAAGACCGTAAAACAGAAACAAGGCTATTCACAATCACGTAGTTTCAAAGTCAAAGGACCCGAAGGACCATTCAAGAACCGTAAAATGGGCGCTTTTGCGAAAGTACCACAATACTTACAACGTTCCGTATTGTGTTTAGTTCCATTCTATCTTTCCTAAAACCGACAAAGAGTTCCGTAAAGCTGTAAAAACAATCCTAAAAGGTTTGAGTTCCCGAACGTAATCCTTTTCAAAGTGCACCGCCATGCACGTTCTATTTTCAAAACAGTAGAAAATCCTTTTTCGATATCAATTTGCCGCCTGAGCTACTTCATTCTGTGTTCCTTTTTTGAAATTCAATTCGGTTTTTTTGAGCAACGGGTTGGCACCTTTGGATTTGGAATGTGTCTATAATGCGAATACAGTGAAACAGGGCATGCACATTTTTTTGCTATGTTTTACAAAAAATTTCAGTCCAAATCTTATTGTTATTTTATCAAGGGCACAGCTAAGGGGTATAATATATTTATATTAATGAGGCAAAGATCGAAAGCCATACAGCCTAAATTTCTTTTTCCACCAAATCGGAACACACAAAAGAGCTGCTTAAATCTGCCAAAATAATACACCTTGAAAAAAATACAGCAACATATCAAGTTTTAGTGCGCAAATCCACAAAGGCCATAGGTAACTGTCGGACACCATTTTTGTCAGAACAATCGGGAAGACGGAACCTTAGATCGGAATGCACAATCGCACCACGCCCACAAGTGCACTATTCTGTACGTTCTTTACAACAATTAGAAGCCTCGTACAACGGTTTACGGAATTTCGCATCTGGTATTCGACAATGAGCTTCCTGTTCGGATTACGAGATATGTATCGCATATCACCTTCGGGATATTTTTATCTCGATGTTTTATTATAGCGGAAATTGATTGATGATTTCACGTGTATCTTAACAATGTTATCGCGAACGAATAATATGTATTCTCTTTTTATACATATAATTTTATTGATTTTCATCTTTATATGGAAATCAATGAAATTATAATATGTATAAAAAGAATATTCAGATTCAGCTAACACAGGGATTCAGTATTAGGTATGTAGGTATAGGATGAAAATTTCTTGAAAAGTACAACTAAGTTTGTCTTTTCATCATCATCAACATCATCATCAAGCAATAGCCTACCTACATGGCTGGGCGTTGATCTCTTGTAGGAGACATCCACTCGACGTGCTCTTTTCAACCGATGAAAAAAAGGAGGTTTTTTTTACCGCCTATATCCAGTGGCTCCCTGCGACTAAAGGTTTTAAATTCGGTGCAAATTCAGGTAGGTATATATATATAGCCACATAATATAAAATAGCCAAAGTCCAAACCAACCTGTGGCTAATAAGATACTTCAAGAGTCAAGACTATAATAGCAGCGGCGGTTCTGAAAACGATGTATAGCTTTAGGTAAGCAGTGATGTGGAGTGCGTATCTTTTTTTTTTCATTTTCAAATACGAACGAATAGACCACCCTTATTTATTTCCCGTACAAAAATTCTCCAGAGCTTCACGGCCTAATTATGAAAAATAAGACATACTTTACAGTCCGCATATTCGTTTAACACGTGCTGGGGTTATTTTTTCACCCCCCAAGTTCCTACATTCCCGTAAATATTAATTTTGGGAGGCAAAAAATGCTAATTGCTTTTTGTAAGTCGTCAAAGGTTTTTGCGGGCCGGTCCATAGGTCTGTCTGTCGAGACGTGGGCTTTGTCAGAGAAAAGTGTCAAATTACGTGGCACGAGATGGCAGATAAACCAGGGTTGACAGGCGTTGTTTATAGGGGGCTCGAGTTGAAACTAATTTTGTTTTAATTTGTTTTGTCTGTTCATGAGACACTAAAAAATAACCTATCTTTTTAATGCCGTTTAGTGTAACATTTATTTAGATTAAAATTTAAAATGGTTGGTAGAGTACTCCTATTTCAATTTACAAAGTATGTAAGTACGGTAGGTAAGTCAAGACCGTAGTGTCTGGAACTTCTTTCAAGAGACCAATCAATTGTCTTCAATAACTTTTATTTTTATATTTAGGGAAAATTTTTCTTTGAAGCACGTATTGTGCATACCCAATAAAGGAACTCCTTTAATTATATTAATATTAAATTATTCAAAATTATGCAAATTGTGCTTAAAATTACTTACTATACCTGTGTTCAAGCAAAAAAAAATATTTTTATAATAACACTACTGAACTATAAATCCTTAAACAAATGGCTATAGTCTATCAATTAAAGATTATTAAAATTAAATTATTAGTTAATAAATTAAGATTTATGTGACAGCCCTATCGCTTAACGGAGATCGTACCTACTTTTTTGCGCGCAACCATTTTTAGTTTTTCGTAAAGATTTTGCTCTTAGATAATAAACTACTAACCATTTCGAAACGACGTAGGAGCTAGCATGATACAATTTAAAATCTGTCTTATCTCTGGCTGAAAAGGCAGAAATTAGGAAAACTTTTGTGTTCTGTTAACGTAAAATTTATGGGTCCTAAAACCCATAGGCAACTAAACGGAAAGAAGCGGTAGATAAAACGCCGACAAGTTGGAGAAATATTTCCAAAATATTTGTAAGTGAAGCCGCGGAACAGGGCGGGCGGTATGCGTATACGCAATAAAGGAATTCGATTTTTGAAATGATATTTCATACAACTTTTGAGGAAATAGAATGGAAGTATTTGGCATTCCTACTATATTGTATTACAAGGACCGAACGTGTCCCGGACTGTGGCCGCCCTTTGTATTAATTATTGTATTATTTTTTATAAAAATAAATAATTTATGATGTAAGTAGAGGTCTTAGATACATATATTTTTCCAGTACCTACCTACGTTTTTCTCTATTTATTTTTCTGATCGTTGCGGTAGCTCAGGTTTTTACTTGTAACCTAAAACACTGATAGACTTGAGATTTATTTTCACTGTCATCTCAACACATTGCGATTTGCGGGCCCACTACTGCGCCACGGGTCTCCTCTTAAAATGAAGTCATAGACTATAGTCGACCAGGCTGGCCATGTACGGATTGGCAGGCTCGACACGTCTTTCAGAACATTATGAAGGACTGCCAGGTATGCAGGTATCCTCTCGATGCTTAGTTGCATTAAACGCATAGGTACAACTCTGAAATGTTAGCCTTGGATTTGAACTCCGGACTCTTCGAAAAGAAGACCGAAATCTTTATCACTACAGCAATCACCTCTGTATTTTAATGTAGTGTAGAGCAAACTTAAGAGCAAATAATTGCACCGTCACACCATTCACTTTTTGTAATAAAGATAAATCTTTTATTAAAACATCCATACAAGATAACCTCATACAAAAACCTTATATTTTTGTAAGAACGTAAAGGAAATTAATTCACGCGTGAATTTTACATTCGGGGGTCAAATAAAACGAATTGTTAAGGTTCATACAATTCCCTTTCTTGGGTGTAGTTTGTTGTATTGTAACTCTACACCGACGGACCGGTAGAGATCGTATCTAGCAGATAACGCGGGTTTAGGATTCGCCCCATTGGTGTCGTATCTTTATTGGGCATTATTGCTTTTAGTATAAAATGTTTATTATACTCTTGGGTGTACATTGATAAATGTGTCCTGCTTGGTAGAGTATAGGTATGGAAAAATATGGAAAAAATTACGGATCATTATTTGGTATAAAATCCTAGACTAGATTGATGAACTTTATCCAAGAACTGAATCATATTATATTTTGGTTTGTTTGCTATGGTTTCTCTGCTGACAAAACCTGCAACGAAACTGCATTTTCTAAACTCAGATATTTTACAATGCATTTAGGTATCATAGGTAGGTGGGGATCGAACGGTTGACCTTTCAGTTTCAGTCCGCAGCTTTAATTGTTAAGCTTCATTGCAGCAAGAAAACCTATAATTCAGCTAATCACAAAAATTGAGATTGTAGAGATGCAGGTTTTGCACAATCGACTAGATTTAATATCCTTTGCAAGTTTTACATCTCCAATGCCGAGTTTCTTGCTGGTTCTTCTCGGCAGGAAGGGCATTATGAACCAGTGGTAGACTCATCGACGATTCAAAAGCACTTGTAAAAAAGTTTATTTGAATAAAAAACATTTCTGTTCTCTTCTATTCTAATGCAAAGATTGTTTGAAAACCTTTGCATTTTCATTTATTTTTCATATTTGCATTCATTTAATTTATTTCATGGTTCCCGAGGGAATTTAAAAAATTACTCGCGGGCAACAGCCACTTGTTTATAAATAAGTATATGGAGCTAAAAAGTGAAAACAAACACCCAGTGAAGTTTTACGGCAAAATCTGATCACGTATTTTTCATGACGTGACAGATTCACTATCTTAAATCCCATACAATACAAAATATTATGTCGTCATTGTCATACAGGATGTTAGATAAACACATAAATTGTTGCGATACACAATATTTGCGAGGAATATTGATAAACATCGTAATCCTTGATCCTCGATCAATAATAGTTTCGCATTCGCGTCAAGTGTACCGTGACAAGATTATCATATTGTGCAAATGGGTAAGAATAGGCTCTCGTTGAGGTTTTGTTGGGGCTTGAACCTTTGAGGTGGTTATAATCTTTAAACTCTAGATAGAGTCACGGCGGCGCAAAAGCGTCGATAAAAATATCAGTGAACTGTTCTCCTCTAAAGCGTTCACCGCACCTCAGTGTCAATTGTAACGTCGAGTGATACGCACGTACGGCTTATTTTTTGCGATCGATTATTTTGCTGAAAATGGCAAGTTGCGCGATCAAAATTTGCAGAAATTACAAAGGACGGTTAAAATCAACTAACAAAATCTCCTACCATCGGTAAGTAACTCAAAACTAATAGTAATATACGAAAACAAAACTAATAATTTGATACCTTTATTCACAAAACCATCGCGTCATTTTGTGGTGTTGCCAGTCTTGGATTGGGAATTTCCTGGTATAGTTGTCTTTAAACCTGTTGTACATGTTCATTTTTCCCGACTGACCAACAGAGTGTTGAGTTTTTTAGCATCGGCGTTCCGCGATTTTAAGCATAGGGGTTTTGCGATTTGTGAAGCTCTGTACAGGGATTGAATGCTACACTCCAATCACATTCAAATGCCGCAAAGTTAATGATAATAATGTCCTCCCAACCAATTTCGGCAACGGCAACCAATCTATTATAGTGTTCAAGTATATTGTGTGTGTGTATTGTGTTACAAAAGTGCAATATTCCGCCATATTGAAATTCTTTGTTATTGGACCGATTTCGTTCAAAATCGATATTTAGGCTTCTTTGCCGTCAAGAAAGAGGAAATGGTTGCCAAAATTATAAAAAGTCACCGCCATATTGGAATTCTTTGTTATTGGACCGATTTCGTTCAAAATCGATATTTAGGCTTCTCTGGGGCCAAGAAAGAGGAAATGGTTGGCAAAATTATAAAAAGTCACCGCCATATTGGAATTCTTTGTTATTGGACCGATTTCGTTCAAAATCGATATTTAGGCTTCTCTGGGGTCAAGAAAGAGGACATGGTTGCCAAAATTATAAAAAGTCACCGCCATATTGGAATTCTTTGTTATTGGACCGATTTCGTTCAAAATCGATATTTAGGCTTCTCTGGGGTCAAGAAAGAGGAAATGGTTGCCAAAATTTAAAAAGTCACCGCCATATTGGAATTCTTTGTTATTGGACCGATTTCGTTCAAAATCGATATTTAGGCTTCTCTGGGGTCAAGAAAGAGGAAATAGTTGGCAAAATTATAAAAAGTCACCGCCATATTGGAATTCTTTGTTATTGGACCGATTTCGTTCAAAATCGATATTAAGGCTTCTCTGGGGTCAAGAAAGAGGAAATAGTTGCCAAAATTATTAAAAGTCACCGCCATATTGGAATTCTTTGTTATTGGACCGATTTCGTTCAAAATCGATATTTAGGCTTCTCTGGGGTCAAGAAAGAGGAAATAGTTGCCAAAATTATTAAAAGTCACCGCCATATTGGAATTCTTTGTTATTGGACCGATTTCGTTCAAAATCGATATTTAGGCTTCTCTGGGGTCAAGAAAGAGGAAATAGTTGCCAAAATTATTAAAAGTCACCGCCATATTGGAATTCTTTGTTATTGGACCGATTTCGTTCAAAATCGATATTTAGGCTTCTCTGGGGTCAAGAAAGAGGAAATGGTTGCCAAAATTTAAAAAAGTCACCGCCATATTGGAATTCTTTGTTATTGGACCGATTTCGTTCAAAATCGATATTTAGGCTTCTCTGGCGTCAAGAAAGAGGAAATAGTTGGCAAAATTATAAAAAGTCACCGCCATATTGGAATTCTTTGTTATTGGACCGATTTCGTTCAAAATCGATATTTAGGCTTCTCTGGGGTCAAGAAAGAGGACATGGTTGCCAAAATTATAAAAAGTCACCGCCATATTGGAATTCTTTGTTATTGGACCGATTTCGTTCAAAATCGATATTTAGGCTTCTCTGGGGCCAAGAAAGAGGAAATGGTTGGCAAAATTATAAAAAGTCACCGCCATATTGGAATTCTTTGTTATTGGACCGATTTCGTTCAAAATCGATATTTAGGCTTCTCTGGGGTCAAGAAAGAGGACATGGTTGCCAAAATTATAAAAAGTCACCGCCATATTGGAATTCTTTGTTATTGGACCGATTTCGTTCAAAATCGATATTTAGGCTTCTCTGGGGTCAAGAAAGAGGACATAGTTGCCAAAATTATAAAAAGTCACCGCCATATTGGAATTCTTTGTTATTGGACCGATTTCGTTCAAAATCGATATTTAGGCTTCTCTGGGGTCAAGAAAGAGGAAATAGTTGGCAAAATTATAAGAAGTCACCGCCATATTGGAATTCTTTGTTATTGGACCGATTTCGTTCAAAATCGATATTTAGGCTTCTCTGGGGTCAAGAAAGAGGAAATAGTTGCCAAAATTATAAAAAGTCACCGCCATATTGAAATTAACGCACAATTTGAAATACATCGGTCAAATTTAAAAAAAAAACTAAAATTTTGCGGTTTCAGGATACCTATTGATCCCATATTTAGCAGTCGATGAGTGGAAATAATAAGAAAAAGCCGTGGAGAAGAGTATTGGAAACCATCCAAATCCACGGTGATATGTTCCGAACATTTCCGTGAAAAAGACTTGTATTTTGCAAGTAATCAAGGACGTCAAAGATTGAAAAAGGATGCGATACCGAAAAAAGTATGTTTTATTACGTGCAGGCTCATGTATTTAAATTTTATAATATAGTTACCTTCGTTAGTGTATAAGGTACACTAGCGATTGTAATTCAGTGGTAAGAGCGGCGAACTTTCAACTTGAAGTACCGCGGTTCGTTTCTGTTGGCATTACCGATAAAATTCATATTTCTCACTTTATATGAGGACTTTATGATTATTTACATGTTCAACATTCTTTTTTTTATCATCAGTGAAATCTGACGAAAGTGATATCACTGATGAAGACGTTGGAGTAAAGTTGGAATATAATATTGAAAAACAGAAGTCTCAGAAGTTCGTAAGTTTTTGTTATGATACCTATAGCAAATAATAAGTGAGTGTATATATACTTGTCGGATTCATGTATGTTAGGAGTAACGTTAATTTAAAATTAGTCCTTAACAGAACCTATTCCTAGAAAATATTATCCCATTAACAATTATGTTGTCTGTACTTATTTATACGCTTTAAGATCTGGAGAATTACTGCTTGATTATTCAGAGTAGAATTTTATGAGGTTTCAATTTTACTATCATCTGTTATTATCGCTTCTTTAAGATCAGAATCTAACCCATATTATATTATATGATGAAAAATATTTGACCATACGGTGTTACCATATAGCCAAATTAGATAATTTAAAAAGTGATGCAACCTCTAAACGCAAATTATTTAAAAAACAAATTCAAAGAGATGGCCATTAAATTAGTATTTACAAACATGAAATTTCGGTTATGGGGTTTACGTTGGAGTAAAGTTGGAATATAATATTGAAAAACAGAAGTCTCAGAAGTTCGTAAGTTTTTGTTATGATACCTATAGCAAATAATAAGTGAGTGTATATATACTTGTCGGATTCATGTATGTTAGGAGTAACGTTAATTTAAAATTAGTCCTTAACAGAACCTATTCCTAGAAAATATTATCCCATTAACAATTATGTTGTCTGTACTTATTTATACGCTTTAAGATCTGGAGAATTACTGCTTGATTATTCAGAGTAGAATTTTATGAGGTTTCAATTTTACTATCATCTGTTATTATCGCTTCTTTAAGATCAGAATCTAACCCATATTATATTATATGATGAAAAATATTTGACCATACGGTGTTACCATATAGCCAAATTAGATAATTTAAAAAGTGATGCAACCTCTAAACGCAAATTATTTAAAAAACAAATTCAAAGAGATGGCCATTAAATTAGTATTTACAAACATGAAATTTCGGTTATGGGGTTTTTTATAAATAATGTACCTACTACGGAAGGGTTTTTATATGACAGTTAAATTTTGGCAACCACTCTTTCTTGAGCCCAGAGAAGCCTAAATATCGATTTTGAACAAAATCGGTCCATTAACAAAAAAATCCAATATGGCGGTGACTTTAAAATATTGGCAGTCATGTCCTCTTTCTTGACCCCAGAGAAGCCTAAATATCGATTTTGAACGAAATCAGTCCACTAACAAAGAATTCCAATATGGCGGTGACTTTTTATAATTTTGGCAACCATTTCCTCTTTCTTGACCCCAGAGAAGCCTAAATATCGATTTTGAACGAAATCAGTCCACTAACAAAGAATTCCAATATGGCGGTGACTTTTTATAATTTTGGCAACCATTTCCTCTTTCTTGACCCCAGAGAAGCCTAAATATCGATTTTGAACGAAATCGGTCCAATAACAAAGAATTCCAATATGGCGGTGACTTTTTATAATTTTGCCAACTATTTCCTCTTTCTTGACGCCAGAGAAGCCTAAATATCGATTTTGAACGAAATCGGTCCAATAACAAAGAATTCCAATATGGCGGTGACTTTTTTAAATTTTGGCAACCATTTCCTCTTTCTTGACCCCAGAGAAGCCTAAATATCGATTTTGAACGAAA
This sequence comes from Oeneis ivallda, assembly GCA_029955525.1. Taxonomy (NCBI): domain Eukaryota; kingdom Metazoa; phylum Arthropoda; class Insecta; order Lepidoptera; family Nymphalidae; genus Oeneis; species Oeneis ivallda. Next base: position 7,922,729 of record JARPMR010000019.1, read on the forward strand.
TCGGTCCAATAACAAAGAATTCCAATATGGCGGTGACTTTTCATAATTTTGGCAACTATTTCCTCTTTCTTGACCCCAGAGAAGCCTAAATATCGATTTTGAACGAAATCGGTCCAATAACAAAGAATTCCAATATGGCGGTGACTTTTTTAAATTTTGGCAACCATTTCCTCTTTCTTGACCCCAGAGAAGCCTAAATATCGATTTTGAACGAAATCGGTCCAATAACAAAGAATTCCAATATGGCGGTGACTTTTTATAATTTTGCCAACCATTTCCTCTTTCTTGGCCCCAGAGAAGCCTAAATATCGATTTTGAACGAAATCGGTCCAATAACAAAGAATTCCAATATGGCGGTGACTTTTTATAATTTTGGCAACTATTTCCTCTTTCTTGACCCCAGAGAAGCCTAAATATCGATTTTGAACGAAATCGGTCCAATAACAAAGAATTCCAATATGGCGGTGACTTTTTTAAATTTTGGCAACCATTTCCTCTTTCACACTATAAGTTAAATAATAAAACATATTTTGTAAATACGTTATTGACTTTTATTTGATAGTATTTTTCTATACATAATACATAAAGTGAAACTGAAGTGGAAATGGGCGGGGCACATAGTTCGAAGAACTGATGGTCGTTGGGGCCCCAAGGTGTTGGAGTGGCGACCCCGCACCGGGAAACGCAGTGTTGGCAGACCCCCCCACCAGGTGGACCGACGACATCAAACGAGTCGCAGGGAGCCGCTGGATTCAAGCGGCGCAAGACCGAAGCCTTTGGAAGTCCATGCAGGAGACCTTTGTCTAGCAGTGGACGTCTATAGGTTGATAAAGAAGAAGAAGAAGAAGAATACATAAAGTAAAAAAAAATCATTTAAATAGTAAAATATTACAATTTATGTTATTATATTATTAACATAATTTTACAGTTTTCCCCCATTTTATCGGGATAGATTCATTAGCTGGTAACTCCAAGATCCAAATGACGCTGGTGTAAGACATAGCCACTGCTATGCGTGTGTGCGTGCCTCACGCACACACGCTCGTAAAAGCTGGCCTGTTTGTGTCGCATCGCTCATTGCGTGATGCGGTATCTAGAGTATATATAATCAAAGGTTATAATCTTATGTGTTGTATCCAGATAAAAAGTTATGCCACCTGAAATTGAAATGTTATGATCAGGTAGGCTATTCTCCATCTTAGTGTCTATCGAAAGTTTTTACTAACTAAGAACTTTCAAACCTGAAATTTGTATTAGGTACACACTAGTAGGTGGGTATATAAGATTCTTGTTACATACCTACCAAATGCGCCCTTGATATTTCTTAGTTATGCAACTTTCCAATGTTTTCCATATCATATACAGGACCTATAGAGGACATAGGTACTAGGTACTATAGTAAAATATAATAAGTCATATTCGCTACAAATAGTTCGGCATTTAATAAAATGAATGAACTTTGGGATACCTTCAAGATAGTCCTTGAATGCGATTTCACCTGAAAATTCGCCAAAACGTTTTTATTCCTTGACTAGCTATTGCCCGCAACGTTTATTTAAATAAAAAACTCTTCTAATTTAATCTATTCTATTCTAAAAGTCGCTTGTCGCAAAACACGTAAGTGTAAGTATATTTTAGATAATAATATTATGTAGATTTTCAGTTAGGTACGAATTCATTTGAAAACCCTAAATCGATATTTAAATCGACCTATCGCCACGCTGCGCTGTCATGTAACATTCACCTAGAGGACAACATCAGCTAAACAAACATTGAGAACAACTGACTAACTGACGAAGGATTCCACTAATCGTTGAATCCCCGGAGATCGTTAAAATTAAATTATACAACCCGAGAGAGCGCTAACTAATCAAATTAAAGTTAGGACGAATGTCTCTGTCATCGCCTGACACGACCCGCGTGTGAGATCATCCGATGATATATTATTTTATTCACAGAATATTTTAGAAGTTACGGCTCTAGGCGTGGAATACAAATGATTTTGGATATTTCTCTCGTAAAAAAACTGTGGTAAAAATGGTATAGGTAAATGTAAATGTACCTACAATATTGTGATGACTGATGACTAAGTATCTAAGTGTCCTATTGTATGTAAACATTTAAATACTGCGTGTAAAGTACGTTTTTGAAAATACTGAAGGGTACTTATGTGTATATGATATTCCTTGAACTTACATAGATTTTGAAACCGAAGCCCTTATAATTTGAGAAAACCATGCCCATAATATTTTCACCAAAAACAATCAAACAAAACGCTTAAAATCTAAGTAGGTATGTGTGCGCGTGCGCAGTTTAGCTAGAGATCAACAGCTACGATAACGTGGCGCACCCCTCCATTAATAATGAACTAGGTATTAAGAACGCCGCTAAACGAGCAACGAATCGTTCCTTGGATTTATTTTTGTAAATACTTTCACAAAGAGTTTCAAACATTTTGAATTCTGGGCGCGCCATGTTTCGTAGTTGATCTCTACTTAGATATTCGACGCATAGGTATCTACTATGCTGGCTTCCACTGGTGTTCCACTGAGAGATGCTACCGCCTTGAAAGACAGACCAGACAGGCAGAGATCTTTCGGTACCATGTAGACATGCCTATAGTATTCTCGGAATGTCACTTAAGTAAGGATGCAAGCCCTTCGACTATGTACTACAACGAAATATAATATCATCTTCATCACAGCATATCAGTATTCGTACCGCACTCCCCATATTGTGTCAATGAGTTCCTGAGTCTATTGTCTACACGGATAGCTGCATACAAACTAAGCTATGCGTTTCATTGAAATTGATCCCTGCATTTGTAAACAAAGCTATGTTTACCACGTGCCGATGCAAGATATCATTGTTACGTGACAGTGATAGTTCCTGCGGGAGGACATTAATTTATTGACGGGGCTTTAACTTAGCTGTAAGAAGTCATTTTTGTATTCTCGTTGAAAACGCAAACAGCAAACACTATGAAGGTTCACAGGGTCCCAAGCTGTTATGGTGACGAACTCGCCGCGGAAAGCTCAGTGTTGGCAGACCCCCCCCCCCCCCCCCACCGGTTAACCGCAGACATCAAGACTTGTCGCAGGAATCCGATGGATACAGGCTGCACAAGACCGAGAAATGTGAAAGTCCCTAAAATCTATCTAAATAAAAGTAGAATGAAAATTCAGGGTAGGACAAGAAGACCTCACTCGGTTTGGCGACAGATACGATGAATTAAGCTTATTGATTCCTCCGCAGTTTAGATAAGGAAGTGGCTAGATGTATAAAGTTTTCCTGAGCTCTATAGGTGATGAGGAAAACAGACCAGGAAAGTGTTTCTTTAGTTAGTCTGTTTTCCTTTCTGGAGTTCATAAAAATATTGCTCTTACCTCCGCGAATTCACGTCAAAATAAAGCTATTAAATTAGCTAGAAGCTATTAAATTGTCTTGAAACATAACATTGTAGGAAGGTATTAGGGTAACAGTCAATTTCAACAACTCTAATCCCTAATCCAATATTATAATCCTCGTCCAAAGTGACTCAGACGATGTATTCAAACATCCGTCCCATAATGAATAGTCTGTTTTCCTTTCCGGAGTTCATAAAAATATTGCTCTTACCTCCGCGAATTCACGTCAAAATAAAGCTATTAAATTAGCTAGAAGCTATTAAATTGTCTTGAAACATAACATTGTAGGAAGGTATTAGGGTAACAGTCAATTTCAACAACTCTAATCCCTAATCCAATATTATAATCCTCGTCCAAAGTGACTCAGACGATGTATTCAAACATCCGTCCCATTATGAATAGTCTGTTTTCCTTTCCGGAGTTCATAAAAATATTGCTCTTACCTCCGCGAATTCACGTCAAAATAAAGCTATTAAATTAGCTAGAAGCTATTAAATTGTCTTGAAACATAACATTGTAGGAAGGTATTAGGGTAACAGTCAATTTCAACAACTCTAATCCCTAATCCAATATTATAATCCTCGTCCAAAGTGACTCAGACGATGTATTCAAACATCCGTCCCATTATGAATAGTCTGTTTTCCTTTCTGGAGTTCATAAAAATATTGCTCTTACCTCCGCGAATTCACGTCAAAATAAAGCTATTAAATTGTCTTGAAACATAACATTGTAGGAAGGTATTAGGGTAAAAGTCAATTTCAACAACTCTAATCCCTAATCCAATATTATAATCCTCGTCCAAAGTGACTCAGACGATGTATTCAAACATCCGTCCCATAATGAATAGTCTGTTTTCCTTTCCGGAGTTCATAAAAATATTGCTCTTACCTCCGCGAATTCACGTCAAAATAAAGCTATTAAATTGTCTTGAAACATAACATTGTAGAAAGGTATTAGGGTATAAGTCAATTTCAACAACTCTAATCCCTAATCCAATATTATAATCCTCGTCCAAAGTGACTCAGACGATGTATTCAAACATCCGTCCCATTATGAATAGTCTGTTTTCCTTTCTGGAGTTCATAAAAATATTGCTCTTACCTCCGCGAATTCACGTCAAAATAAAGCTATTAAATTGTCTTGAAACATAACATTGTAGGAAGGTATTAGGGTAAAAGTCAATTTCAACAACTCTAATCCCTAATCCAATATTATAATCCTCGTCCAACGTGACTCAGTCGATGTATTCAAACATCCGTCCCATAATGAATAGTCTGTTTTCCTTTCCGGAGTTCATAAAAATATTGCTCTTACCTCCGCGAATTCACGTCAAAATAAAGCTATTAAATTGTCTTGAAACATAACATTGTAGGAAGGTATTAGGGTAAAAGTCAATTTCAACAACTCTAATCCCTAATCCAATATTATAATCCTCGTCCAACGTGACTCAGTCGATGTATTCAAACATCCGTCCCATAATGAATAGCTATAAAAACACTCGAAAGCGATTCACGTATCAACTGTGAAAACAAAGACTCACCATCGTGCATCGATCATTTCGAATCGGACCGTTCGTTGGTTCTAGGTAGGGATCCGCATTGAAGTATCGACTAATATCGATACTAGAGTAGGTAATATTTATGTATCTTCACGGTCCATAATTTATATGATTTTGTTCCTAACAAAACTTTAATTCTAACTTATAACTCGTTTCTTTTTAAATACTGATTTTAGTTAAATAATAATTGATTTATTTAACTTTATAATTTTTCGAATAGCTCTTGAGTCACACACAGGTAAACTCTATAGAATTTGGAGGGAATATATATGGCTCTGTTACCTCTGTAATTTTACGTTTTTGCAAATATAATGAACACCTCACAAATTACCCCAATTTCATAATGGTAGGAATAATTAAATTATACAGTATACCTACTTGTAAAATTTTTGAAATACAAAAGTGTACTGCAGTGAAATAAAAAGTTTGAAGTTGTTGAAAATGTTTTTCAGGTTAAGCTTTAAGTAGCTTTTCAGTAGTTTTTAACTCAGGTTAAAATATTCTAAAGTGAGGAGTTTCAGGACGTTGTTTCAAGAGCTTCTGTATCTGCTCAAGAAGGTCTATAACTAAGTGCTCAAATATGTAATAGATACGTGATATCCAGAACTTTTTGGTTTGCACAATTTTATCGATATCGATAGCATACTGGAATTGAGTATCAAGTTGAGCCGTAACGACAGCTCTACCAACCGCTCTACCATGCTCTACGGTGAACCGAACCCTGCTCCGAAATTACTGGCCTAAGAAAACAAGAAAAAAATTGGCTCGAAGATTTATTTAAGGGAGCGTAAAGATCTGTTTATGGTATGCGTCGGTAATTAAGGGGCGGCAGCACACGTGCGCGCGCGCCAAAAGGAACAAGAAAAAACGCTATACCTGTTCCGTGCTCGAGAGCGACAGGTCCCGCTGACGCGATGTAGGGGTCCGGCCTCCCAAAGTGTGACTTGCTGCAGTATCCCGTATTATTACATCATAAATATTATACTTCTTCTTCTTCTTCTTCTTTGTCAACCTATAGACGTCCACTGCTGCACAAAGGTCTCCTGCATGGACTTCCACAGGCTTCGGTCATGCGCCGCTTGAATCCAGCGGCTCCCTGCGACTCGTTTGATGTCATTGGTCCACCTGGTGGGGGGTCTGCCAACACTGCGTTTCCCGGTGCGGGGTCGCCACTCCAGCACCTTGGGACCCCAACAACCATCAGCTCTTCGAACTATGTGCCCCGCCCATTTCCACTTCAGTCATTATTATACTACTTAGTAAGTGCCAATTTGACCAACGCCGAGTAACGTTTAACCGAGAAATAAAGAAGTTCTGACAGTTTTCTCAGTTAGTGTCTAGAGTCTAGACAGACGGACTGTTTTTTAACTGCACACCGACTGCAAAATTGCAGTTTTGATGCAGTTCTATTGCAGACTGTGCACTTGTGCAGTCCATGTGAAGTTGGCATGCAGTTCTAGAGCAACGGGCTTGAAAATTCTACTTCATCGAGTAGAATATTGAATGTTCTGGTGTAAAAAATCTCTAGAAAAATTCACTGTCTACGAGTCATTCTAATTATTATTTTCTTTTTAGCTAGCCGTGCCTATAATGGGATCTACAAAAACATTGGATCAATTTATTTTCTTTTCTCGAACTTTGAGCACCGCCGGCCATGTCGCTCCTTAATGTTATCTTATTATGGCTAAAATGACTTCGGTGTTCAAAGATAATAGCTGAGTCGGGGTTGCGCACGATTTTTTACCCGCTCCCTTTCAACCGAGATAATACGCCTTTTAAAGGTTGCGTGCTAGATGATTTGATTTTTTCCCTACAATCCTTGATTTTCTGACATCGAAACATTTCCTTGTATAATTAAGTAGAGATGATAATTATAAGGCAGGGAGTCGCTGGATTCAAGCGGCGCAAGACCGAAGCCTGTGGAGGTCCATGCAGGAGAACTTTGTCCAGCAGTGGACGTCTATAGGTTGATAAAGAAGAAGAAGAAGAAGATAATAATAATAACCATATTTCCAAGATAAATGTAGGTACTTACATCGTGTAATTATAACAAATGACTATAAAAATTTGCTTTAGAACACCTTTATCTAAAGCTTGCAAAAAATTGTCGTAAGTTGGCATTTAGCACCCAATTTTTTGAACTATCTTTTGTTTTATTATACTTTAAAGCTTTCCAGCTAAAGTTTTGTCTACTCTAAATCTAGATTCTACAGTGATAACCTTGGATCCCTTGGGTAGAAATTGTTTTGTTTGTGTGAGTTTCTGTAATTCTAATTCGGAGAAGAATTTTTTTTCTAATGTCTTTTCTTGTTGTCACTGTCATAAATGATAAAGTTTTTCCATGGAACTAGGAATTACGACTACGTCTAAGTTTTTCTGAATAATATAAGTAATAATGTAGGTAGATACACATTATTCATCTATTCAATGATAGTTAGATAGATTTTTTTTCTTCAAGAAACATTTACAAATAGGTACATAAGTAATAAGTAAATCATAAGTAGTAAGTAAATCTAGAATTCTAATACTTATGTGGCCATGGAAAATAGGGCACCGCGGTTAGCAAAACACAGCTAGCGAACGAGCGTTATTTTGAAAACCATTTCAGGGGGAACCTAAGAATTTTAACACGTATGCGCGCATTCAGTGTGGCATCCTGCCATTGCCTTCGCGTTTTGTGTCCGTATAACACCGTAAAAAAAAACGTGTGGCACTCGGAGACTGCCGCGGTAAAGCTATTGCATAGCATTTTCTAGTCGCACGCACACAAACACCGTGCCGAAGTCTGCCGAACTGAAACGACGTTAGACGATGCACGGCTTTCGACGCCGCACCGCTGTGCCGGTCGGAGTGGGGGGTGTTAGGTTTATTTTCGTTACGGAATTTCTTGATTCGGTCGCCGCGCTCAAAGCCCGCGATAAAAGCTATGCAATAGCTTAAAAAATTATCTGAAGGTTAGTACCACAACCTTTGCCACCCTCAAAGCCAGATAGAAGATAGCCGAGGGCTTATTGGGGTGTTAAGCGATATTTTATTATCAAAAATATAAACCTCCCACATAAATACAGGATGTCCTGTAACTTGTTAGTGATATTATATTCCTTGTGAGAGGAAATTTCAAGAGTCGTTTATAACCAATTGAGTCCCGTCAGCTAGAAGTCACAAACGACTGGTTTACAAAAAAAACTTTGAAAAATACTCTTTTTTTAATTGGATAATAAATGAAATAGGAGACCTTATTAAGCAAGAATTCGAATTAAAAAAAATATGTTACGTTCCCTCAAATATGGTCGAGCGAAGTAACGGCTGTATCATGCGTCATGCTCGTGAACGATTGCCGCCTACGGGAATGGGGCTACTTTGTGTCTGCCCGTCTTAACATGAATTGAATTGTAGTACTTTTATTTTTTTTTATTTTTTGTAACTTCCCCTCATTGTGGAAATATTATATTTTATTCTAACAAAGTTGCATATAGGTTAGATTGGCTTGGCATCCAGCTGCCCACAAGATAGTATAAAAACTTATTACTATGTAATAGCTTCATAATAATATTGTAAAATGATTATTTTGAAAAGAGCAACTGCTGAGTTTCTTGACGGCTCTTCTCAGCAGAATCCGCTTTCCGTACCGGTGGTAGAATCATGACTTGTCATAAGAGCCACAGGTTGGCCTACGTGAAATAAATAATTTTGAATTTGAATTTGAATATTATTTAAAAAATTACACCAGTTGCTTGGAAAAAAAATTAAAACATTTGACTATAAATTATGAAAATAACTTCTATATTTCATAGAATAAAACAGGTCAAACTATCCTACATATTATAGATCAGCCTGTATACATACGAGTATCTTACGGCACCTTTTTAGTCCGCACTTTATCACTATTATTTAGGGTGGCGATAAAAAGCTAAAAACTTCGCTTCCCATTAGTTGTTTTTGGTTTGAAGTAAAAATTTTGGGATATAAAAAAGAGTAAATTCGATTATCTCCTTTTTTTTTCAGTTTTGATAAAATATAATTGGTAGGTACTGAGTTCAAAGCTCAACCAAGAGTTCAAAGTGGAGATACAGATAATAAAGCACACATTTTTTATCTTTGTAATCGACAACTTAGGTGAGACGAATCAAAGTTGTTATTAAAAAGGTTTTGTAGACTGGAAAGATTTTCTGGCTGTTATTAGAAAGGTTTTGTATTATTTTATCAAAGGTTTTGTAGACTTTTTTTTAGACAATATCTTTTTTGTTTGTAGACAATAACAACTATGCTATGAATTGACCGTCAATGTAGATTAAAATAATGTACAATATTTATGTTAAGAAAATCCTATTTGTAGCATCGTCATCCTTAGTATCTACTTCCATAATTATATTATCAATACGAAAGTCAGAAGAAAGTTTATGTCAAGTACAAAATATTTATTGATAAAAAATTTATGAAAAATGAAATCCAACTTTGGCAATCTACACGAGCCTATATAGATTATTTATAGTTAGGTATGCATGGAACCAATTGAGACCGTTCATTAACCTGATCCTAAAAGAGACATCGGTAATAATCAGCCCCAAAAATAGGTGCATATAATAACCGATATAAAATACCTACATAATGATGGAAGGAAAAGGGGCTATCATAAACGGCCCTTGTAGCCCAGTATAACGCTCGGTTCACCTCCCAATTTTCAATCATTAAGACAAATCAACCCGAATGATGCCAATTGACGATAATTGGGTGTTCTTTAAAACGAAAAAGGTGTTATAGTCGGATATTTAAAAGACCTACAACCATAGAGACACAACCATATTTCTAGAGGGTGCAACAACTCGCAAAATGGCTGCAACCTGACTAGCATAAAAGCAAAGCTTTTGTCGTAAAATATTATAATATTTTATATTAGACCTAGTTCTTATCTATTAGTAACTTAATCGTATATCGAATAAGCCATAAGCGATAAGTGTTTCTTTAATTGCACAATAATAATTGTGACTTGCGTACCGAAAAATTTTATCTTTCTGTAAGGAAATGGTACCTTACACAAATTCCTAAATCACGAATTTATCGAAATGCGTGAATTGTTGTAAGTAAGTAGGTATTTCTTTTCGTGCATGTGGTAGATTTTTCTGTAGTGTACTAAGTACTAATATAACTGCTCATATGTGTGCCTCAATTATGGTAGGTACAATTTAAAGCATAGGTTGCTAAATGCTAATGCAACAAAAGTAGAAAAAAACATTGAATATAACTACCTAAAATTGTATTAAAATTCTAAGCTTACGTCTTCGTAATCGCTTAATTGGAGGGTGGCTTTTTGACGCCTGATGTATCTACGACTTCTGTTGCTCCATAGACATTTATCTCGAGGTCCGAAACATTAAAACCTCATATAAGGCTCGGTAGAGTATCATTTCCAGTCCAGAACAGCACTTAGTGCTGAATAATCTTGGATAACGGAACTCGTGAAAATTATTTATGACTACCATAGGCTGTTTGTTATTGCGTCGAGTTTGCATTAATTTAACGGGCACGATAAGTAATTGAAAACAAGAAATGCCTGCAATTGTATATATTGCACCTTTTTTAACCGCCTTACAAAAGGAGGTTATAAATTCGACACGTACCTATGTATGTACCTAATATTAACTGCAAAATATTCACATATGATAATCTATATCATAGCATTTGGAAAAACAAATATACTTACTAAAATTTTACAGGTGTATGTATGTATGTATTTCCACGTTTACGGCCACGTTGTACCTACCGACCTAAGTTAGAATATAAGCAACAAGAACACTGAATAACTATGTCTCAAGAGGTTCAAAGGTTTTCCCTTTTTTCTAACACATTTCAATTAAATTTCAATTTGAGTTTAATTATGTTTTCAGATAACAGCTTACCAACCACCATAATTACCAACGTAAAATTACCCTCTTCGTTTCCCAATCGGTAGTTAATCGTTCACCATCACGTTACTAATTTATCACAGGTTAAGATGATCGAAAAGGGTTAAATTGATGTACAAAAGGGGTATTTTATAAACAACCCTCCAACTGACGTGTTAATTTTATAATAAATTATGAGGTTGATTAAATTTCGATAGGGTTAAAAGCTAAACTTTAAAAGCGATGGATCTTTCTATCGATTTTATCGTACACTAGCTGATGCCCGCGACTTTGTCCGCGTGGATTTAGTTTTTAAAGTCCCTCGGGAACTCCTTGATTTTCCGGGATAAAAAGTAGCCTAGATGTTGACCCGAGTAATAAGCTACCACGGTATAAAATTTTGTAGAAATCTGTGCGGTAGTTTTTACGTGAAAGAAGGACAAACAAACAGACAAACAGACAAAAAAAAATTTAGCTTCTGTTTTGATATCTGTATCTTGAACACAATTATAGGCAAAAACCCTTTCTTGAATCTATTTCATGTACAGAATTGGTTTCGTTTCTGTTTTATTATATGTATAGATTATACAAATTTTATTTTTTTATTAATAAGTATACGTACGAGGGAGCGTTTTTATGTTCGCGGAATGAAGGGTAAGGGGTTGAAATAAAAAAACCCAATTATTTTTCCTTTTCAATATATTCACCTGCAAGACGGACACATTTTTCAGATCTTTCAATTAATTTATTTATACCCTCATAAAAAAATGTTTTGTCTTTGTCCTCAAAATACGCTGAAACCGCCTCCTTAACTTCATCATCGGTGGTAAATTTTTTACCCTGCAGCTCTTTTTTCATTTTTGGAAAGAGGTAGTAATCACTCGGGGCCAGGTCTGGGCTGTAGGGTGGGTGGTTCAAAATATCGAAGCCCACTTTAAGCAGGGCAGCCAACGCAACGCGGGTCTTGTGGACGGGCGCATTGTCGTGCAAAAGCAGCACACCTTTCGTCAATTTTCCCCGTCTTTTCACTTGAAAATAGTTGCTTCGGATACTCCCAACCTTTTCTGCAAGCTCTTTTCGAGCATCTTCCAATATTAATTTTTCGACTTTAGCGATGATTTCGGGCGTGGTCACCTCAATGGTGCGCCCAGGCCCTCAAGTCGTCTCGTCTCGTCTTCAAGTGATTCTCGTTCTTGCTTGAATAGACGATACCACTTGTAAACCATGATTTTACAAGGGCAAGAGTCTTCGTAAACGAAGGCCATCTTTTGAAATGGTTTCGACGTTTTCTTCCTTGCTTGGTAAGGAACTTTATAATGTCGCGGTGCTCGATTTTCTCCATTTGTGAACGCCGTCTTCCCGATTAAGTTGCTTGGTCGATAATAGTTCAGAGACTAATGAGCCGATTGTAATAAAACTCGGTATTTCTGCTAATAGGGAATCACTCAACACGTTGAAGTACTAATGAGACCCCTCCCCCCTCTCCAACCCCGCCATTCCGCGAACTTAAAAACGCACCCTCGTACCTACTAGGCAGGACTACAACGAAGTCGAAGTTAAAGACTACTATCAAACGAGTCCGAGACATTTGCTGGATGCAACTTGTAGCACAAGTCTGTAGAGAGTGGAAATCCTTGTGAAAAACCTATAATATAACCTAATTAGGCCTATAATTACCGCCGCACCCCTAGAACTATATCAACCAGTAACACATGTGAAATTGCTCTATCACAGACGCAATGTCGCGTGCGTAGCCCTTTTATCGAATACACTTCGGAAAGTGCGCATCCTTCCTTATGTGATTGAAATCCATCCTACTCGCTCGAAACGTTTTAGTTTAGCTTAGCTCAAGTTTTAGTTTAGCTCAACGTTTCTACAGAAACAAAATCTACAAAGATTCTCCTTGCATCCGCTGCAACTGCTTAGTAAATAAATAATATAAAATACTTATACAATTAATTACAGCAGATCAATCTATACTAATATAATAAAGAGGAAAGATTTTTTGTTTGTTTGTTTGTTTGTTTGTACCGAATAGGCTCTGAAACTACTGGATCGATTTTAACCATTTTTTCACCAATAGAAAGCTAAGTTATCAGGAAGTAACATAGGCTATAATTTATTTTGAAAAAAATTAGAGATCCTTAAGAAAATTGCAATTCTTCCTTACTAATATATAATTATTAATGCGAAAGTGTGTTTCTTTGTTGGTTTGTCCATCAATCACGCTGCAACAAAGCTACAGATTTATGTGATTTTTGGATAGGTATAATTCAGAACCTGGAGGGTGACATAGGCATCCTGGAAAATCAAAGAGTTCCCACGGAGTTTTAAAAACTAAATCCACGCGGTCGAAGTCGCGGGCATCAGCTATCCAATAAAAAATAAACAAAATTAAACCTTGTAAATGCTTAATTATATCAAAAACCGAAAATATACCCTAATGGTGATACAGTCTACGGTTTTGTTAATGATGCTTAATTCCGTCAAAAAAATCTATGCCTTTATCTACGATAATAATTGGCTCTAATTTATTGGGAGTTATTAGGAGGAATAAAAATGATAATTAGTTGTTGTGAGACAATAAGGCTTTATTTCACCAACGCAAAGTTACGAAAACTTTGACTTTAATACCTAAAGAAGTAAGCTGGAAAAGTTTGGACTTAGAGGTAAATGCTTAAGCGGCCGGCAAGTTATCTAAATAAAATAATGCAATGTGTGGAAATTCTGCATACAATAAACTCTTACTCGTACATACTGCTCAAAATACAAAGTTCAAAATCCATATCGTCGCAAGAAAGGCAGAATTACTGAAGCGCCAAAATAGGCATATTGAGTTATAAAGATATTCGGAATCAGCGTTTTTTTCTGCGTCGATCAGTCTGGGTCCCATAGCGATACAAGCACTATTTTGGCGTTTCAGTAAATGGACAAAAAAGGGGATTTTTCATCAGCCAGAGTCCTTAAACGACACTTTTTGGCATTTTATTCGTGCCTGTCATCTAAGTAATTTTGTTTTCCTGCAATAAATTACAAGTAAATTTTAAGTAAATTTGGCATCTGGCAAAAGGTGTTGAACACGCCCCACGGTGAAAACATGATGCTGTATTATTCGCGCAAAGTGGCTTAAAATGTGGCAAAATTTAACATTCTATGAATCAGGCACTAGAAACGGGTTCTGCTACACATAGTCAGAAAATAATGGAAAAAGGGGTGCCAATGAGATATCATCAATTTTAGAGAAGTACATCAATAATGTGGATCTAAGGGGTACAGTGAAACATTTATTACTATATTGTGACTCATGTCCGGGGCAAAATAAAAATAAGATAGTATTAACATGTTTAAATGAAATACTTAAGAAGTGTAACACTCTTCTATCAATTCAAATAAATTTTTTGCTCCCGGGGCATACCTATATGCCGGTCGACACTATTCACTCCATTATAGATAAAAGCGAGGCATTATAGTGTGGGCACCGTCGCAGTGGAGTACAATTTTACTATGTCTAGGAAGTACCAAGACCATATGAAGTAGAGGTCCTTAATTATGCTGATTTTAACAAATGGGACACAATTGCTGAAAAATATTTCAAAGGTAATTTAACCGGAAAAATTAGCAATTTGAGGACAGTAACATTTAAGAAATCGGTGGCAAATATGGCTTTTGTGAAATGCTCTATGAATCCAGATGCGCAAACAGAACAAATCGAGATAGTGAAGAAAAATAACCTACAGCTTACTTTAAGATTACGAATTAGCTTAATTTAAGATTACGAACATTACATTATTGTTATAGTTCCAGAAAATTTGTCGTTTTCCAATTTATATACGTAAGAGTTATAAGTAATTTTGATAGCTATAAATATTTGAATCAAATGGTTAAGAAATTTTGCTTTACTGTAAATTGAAGTCATTTTTACTTAAGCGCCTCTTCTTCTTCTTCTTCGTGACACTCTTGGCAGAGCGGTCGTGGTCATCGCGAAGTGACGTCTTTAGCGGCAGATGTGATTCGCCTCACGAGCATTCGCCACTTCTCCCTGCTGGCCGACAGCCTGGTACACTCGTGCAATGGACCGCCCACAGCAGACTTAATTTGGTCGGTCCATCGCATGGGCGACCTTCCTCGCCCTCTGGTGCCCTCCACTTTGCCCTGCACGACAAGGCGCTCGATGGACTCACCCCCACGCCGGGAGACGTGTCCGAAGAACTTAAGTATGCGACTCTGTACTGTGGCCGAAAGGCGTTGTTTTATGCCGAGTTCTTGGAGAATGGAGACGTTGGTGCGTCGGTCCACGACACTCCCAGCATTCGTCTCCAGCACCACATCTCCAGAGCATCAATTTTCTTTTTCTCGACTTGTCGCAAAGTCCACGTCTCCGCAGCATACAAAAATATGGGAAAAACAAGCGTTTGGACGAGCCGGATCTTCGTAGCTTTTGTTAAGTTTCTGTTCTTCCATATCTTTTTAAGTTTGTCCATCGCAGTTCTTGCTATCGCCATACGGCGCTTTACTTCCTCTACGCACCCTCCATTGTTTGAGATTAAAGCACCAAGATATATATAAGATTGCACGACCTCGCAGTTCGCAATCTGCGTGACCTCGGGCGAGTTATTGTTGGCTCGATCTACAATCATCATCTTGGTTTTACTGCGATTAATCTTAGATCTTAATCTTAATCCAAACTCTAGACTCACGCGCTCCATTTTGAGAAGCAGTTCCTCCATATGGCGAATACTGGTCGCAAACAAAGTAGTATCGTCAAAGTAGTACTTAAGCGCCACTATATCACAAACCAGCAGTTCAATTATTATGGTTTGTACTTCTGGACATAGAAAATGACAAATTAATAAAAGTTTACCTTGACGTCATCGAAATTCGTGTGCTGGGAAAAAAGTTATGAATTAAAAACAAAAAAAAACTTAACACAGCTTTTTCTCGAAATGGTCATTTGGAGCTTCAGTAAATTTGCCTTTCCTGCGACGATATGGTGTACCACAGGGTAGCGTTTTGGGGCCATTACTATTTCTTCTCTATATTAATGACCTTCGAGACTACATCAAGCACCAATGTTGTGTAATGTACGCAGATGATACAACGCGACACTGTCGTAGAACAGTCACTTCTACAAAATTGCTACTTTACAGGAGAGCATTTTAAAGTTTTGAACTCGAATTTTCGGATGTTTTTTCCTAATTACTTTAATGAATTAAGTATAACTTACAATTAGCTTTTATCATCATCTTAAGAGTCGTTTATAGACCAGTAAAATATAAGTTATTTTTAGCGATGTTTTTCTTCGGAATTAGTTTCAAATAAAAGCCGTTAGTGTCAAAATCAAGATTTCGCTGTATATTCATATCCGACAGTGTTCTACGACAGTGTCGAACTGTTATAGTTAAAAGTAAAAATAAATTAAATGCTGAATATTAAGCAAATGAAGCGATATCAAGTGTCTTCGAATGGTTGGAAATAAACAACTTGTCTATAAATATGCCGAAAACAAAATTTATCCAATTTGTACCTTGCAACAATGTATTGTCATACTTCAATATAAGCTACAAGGGGTCTGCCATAGAAGAAGTGGAATCTACGACCTTTTTGGGTATATTAGTTGATAGAGATTATGACTGGAAACCCCATACTGAAAAATTATGCTTCAAGTTGGATAGGTTTGCCTATGTTCTTAGAGTCATGATGAATACACCATGTAAATCATAAAGTGTAATCGCGTGCTATCTGAGACTTCTGGGAGCGCGTCGCCCGATATAGCTTAGTTCAATTAGGTTCTACCATAGACGAATGATATTTACTACCGTAAGTTTCTACACGATACGCCGCGCCGCGCCGGGACTCAACCGTCGCATGCGATTATAATATGCGTAATACGTAGCACCTCGTACTAAGTCCATTGAGGACTTAGTACGAGGTGCTGGCCAAATGCGTATTGGCAGTTTTCACACACCTTTCAAAACTTTGCGGAGAGGTCTCAATTATGCAGGTTTCCTCACGATTTTTTCCCTTACGGTTAAAGCAAGTGATACTCAATTGTAAAATAACGAACTGAATGCTGATGTTGTCTTCCTATTTGTAGCAAATGAAAGTAAAATAGGATTGATATTATAATATTATATCAATCCTATGATATCATATCCTATACTATCATACTAACTTGTAAAATCGTATTTAACAAACTCTACATGTTCTACTCTCTCTATGTAGTTTCTATTGAAGCAGATTACAAAATCGTATTATCTAGGTCGTACAAATTAAAACAACGCGTGCGTTCTTAACAAGAAACAGGAGAACAAATTGGATGTTGTCTATTAGTTTCAATTACACAATGCGCCGGCGCATATTATGACATGTGACACGCGCACGCTTTGTACTTTATTACTTATAAGTATGTAGTTCATTTAGTTTAGTTACGGAGTTACAAGTTATTATTACTACTAGGCAAGTGTTTTTTTTTTTTCAGAGCCTCTGTAGCCGGAAATGAATTTCTGTACTTACCTAACAGTGCATTTCATTCAACTTGCAACTTTAATAGAATCTTAATCATTAAATTACCGTGACACATTGACTGATCTTCATAAGTTTTAAAAAAAATCTTTACTTGAAAGTGTCCAGTTTAAGAAATCAGTCAGAATATCGAGTTGGACGTGAGTTACTCACAAATTAGTCGATATTCTGACTAATTTCTACCTTAAAACCTTAAAATTATCACCATAAAATTAACCTTAAAATTAAAAATTTACACGCCAAAATTTAATTACTTTTCCTAACTTTGATTCTTACAATATTATTATAGGCATTGTTCACGCACTCAATCTTATGGGTACCTACCTACCTCAAACCTACCTCTACATCGACACTGTCGTAGAACACTGTCGCATATGAATTTACAGCGAAATTTTGATTTTGACACTAACGGCTTTTATAAACAATGCTTAACACCTCAACAAAAGAAAAAAAAAACAGTAGTTTTTTGAGCTATTTAATCGGACAAAGTCGTATCTGAAACTCATTCCGAAGAAAAACGTCTCTTGTAAAGAAGCGCTACTGTCATCAAATGCCGGCGGCCGCCAGTTGATTGTCACTTGCGATGTTGTTAGTTGGAAAACTGTCGCGTTTCGTATGTTTTAATTTTAATTATAATTAAAAAATACTCAAAAACCATGTCGTATAATATGAACCAACATAGTTCTACGGAATGCCGAAAAAACCAAGTTCAAAAGTGGTGTTTTCGGCATTCCGGCAAGTGCCGGCAACTTTAAACTGCTCTCCTGTAAAGTAGCAATTTTGTAGAAGCAACTTTGTGCTACGACAGTGTCGACATAAAGCCGTCTCAAAAGTAGAAAAAAAACCAAGGCAATAATTAAAAATATCAAGCTGCAGTTACCTTCATGAACTAATTACACTTTATGACTCGAAACAAATTCGAATCGAATCGATTAATCGAGAGCCCGAATCGATAATCAACAAAACTCCTTCAGAAATCCAAAATGTATTTAAAGTTTGGAAGTAATCAAGTCGATCTCGTACTAAATCCATTAAAATATTCTACGAGCACGTAACTACTTACTATATCGAGTCATGACTATAATATTAAAGGCGATCCTATCTTAGAAAAGGCTGTTTGATTTTTATTAGGCCGCCCAAACAGAGCGCGCCGAATCCTTAATTAAAATTGTAATAACCCTCTTTTCTTGGGTTCCGTAAAGGAGCCGACTACGTCATTTGATTGAAGTAATGAGAATACAACATGAATAGAATAGAAATGTTTTTTATTCATATAAACTTTTTTACAAGTGCTTTTGAATCGTCGATGAGTCTACCACTGGTTGGGAATGCCGTTCCTGCCGAGAAGAACCAGCAAGAAACTCGGCAGCTATAACGGATACTAGCTATGCAGTATCGTTGATGCTATAAAACAACCATACTAATTATAAATGGGAAAGTTGTTTGTTTGTTGGTTTGTCCTGCAATCACGCCATCAATACCATTTTTGCATGGGTGTAGTGTAGGACCTGCAACCCGATTGTCTAAAAGTTGCCAATCAAAATCTTATTCATTTCATGGTATTAGCGTCAAAGTAAAATAAACCATACTACGGCTAAATTAGAGTTCAATTTCGTGTATGCATTCTCATACGTTTAGATATGTACGATACGCTCCATAACGCTCCATGATAGAATCGGTTGTACCTACTGAATTTGTGACTTAAATCAATACAGTCAAGGAATATTTTACTTTGACGCTAATGCCATGAAATGAATAAGATTCTGATCGGCAATTTTTAAACAATCTCACTAAGCTCCTTTTTGCCCCAAAAATCAATAAATCCCGAGGGGTTTTTAAAAAGTAAATCCACGCGGACGAAGTCGCGGGCATCAGCTATTAAACTAATATTAATCGTAGGTATATCGGAAATCAGGCTCTAGTCGACTTCACATAAATCGAAGCTATGAGTGGCAATTTAGAACTTCGTATTCTAACTAAAATACTTATACGGAACCCATTTATCTATAGTGAATCTATATTCACACTTGACCAGCTCACCAAAGATTTTTATTACACTTAATCCTCCCGAACTCAATTCTGACTCTGAGGTATTCCAAATAAAATAGAACCTTAACGAGTAAGGAGGTTGGGGGTGATCATCGCTCCCCTCCCTCCTTACATTTAATGACACAAGTCATTAACTTTGAAGTGATTATAGTTAAATTATACCTGTGAAGTATACTCATTTGAGAGTGACACACCTACTTTGAATACACATAAAAAATTTTTTTTGAAAGTGGTAGCTTAAAATACCTATAAACTAGCTTTTGCCCGCAACTTCGTCCGCGTGGAGTTAGGTTTTTAAAAATCCCGCGGGAATCCTCTTTTTTCCGGAATACAAGCACCGATAAAAGGTAAGTTAATATTAATATATTATAATTATATTATTATATAATAATATACTAGCTGTTGCCCTCGCGACTTCGTCCGCGTGGAATTAGGTTCTTTGAAAATCCCGTCGGAACTGCTGGTTTATCGGTATAAAAGTAATCTGTAACACTTTCTGTAACCATACTCATCAAAGAATCACGTAGATCCGTTGCTCGATATAACTATCTTGAAAAATTATTGACTTTCATACGTTTATTCAACCCCCTATTTAACCCCTTTGGGTGAAGAGTTGTAAAAACTGTGAAATACGTACTTCTTTGTAGTTAATCAAGAGCCTAAACACGAAGTTTTATGGATATAACTTGAAAAATGACGGACTTTCATACAAACATTCAACCATTACATAAACCTTTTAGGGGTAGAATTTTCAAAAACTGTGAAATACGTAGCAATAATTTTTCAGAATTGTAACCAGCGTGAAATATTTTTATTAGGTAGGAGTATTAAAAAAAAACAAAAAATCCAATTTCAACAAAAACTTTTTATTTCAAAAAGTATAACAAAGGTATACGATTACAATACAAATATGCATTAATAATTCACAATCTAATCACATTTCTATACAAATGCAAAATAATCTGATCTTTTTTTTTCTTAATTCGAAAAGTTTACCTGCGATTCGGTTAATTGTTCAACAACCCCTGAAAATCACCGCCCGCATTCTATGAACCTTGACTAAGCTAGTTTTGCTACAATTTTTACATCTTTTGATTACAATTTGAACTTTATTTTCATTCCAATAAAGTTTACACAAGGTGCCGTTTATAAAACGACATTAGTTGGTTTCCAATCTTCTTCAGAGTGTGGGTGACGCAACAAGTGTAGAAAGCAAAAAAGCGATTAGGGGTGATTTATATATGCCTTTTATTTTCCACCCTCGCTTTAATTTTATTAAATCTCGTAACTGAAATTCCCACACTCTGAACACAATAAGGTTCAAAAAAAGCCTATATTTAAATAAAAATATCCTATTTCAATTATTTTTATTAGCAGTTTTAAACAACATTATCACAGAACTCTGTAATTAAATTCTTAAGTTTTTCTTGTTAATTAGACACTAAAAATATTTAATAACTTATCCATCCATCCATCAGGTTGTATTCATCCACTGCTGGACGTAAGGCCTTTCCGAGAGCGGACCAAACACGGTAATAGCTTATTAAAACCTTAAACCTAATTAAGTATATTCTGAACCTGAAATATATGTAATTTTTAGGGTTCCGTAGTAAACAAGGAACCCTTATAGTTTCGCCATGTCCGTCCGTCTGTCTGTCTGTCTGTCTGTCTGTCCGTCCGCGGTTTAGCTCAGAGACTATTGGTACTGAAATCTGTAATTTGACAAGGGTATAAATATTAATCACGCCGACAAAGTGGTGAAATAAAATTGTGAAAAATATTTTTTTAGGGTACCTCCCCTACATGTAAAGTGGGGATGAATTTTTTTTCTCGTCTATCCCATAGTGTGGGGTGTCGTTGAATAGGTCTTTCAAAAATATTGTGGGTGTGGGAACACCATTTTTCAATTCAGGGATCCGTTTGTGAAATATGATATTTTAAAGTGCTAAATTTTATTAGAGTCAAGTGTCCACCTCTCTGCCAGCTAAATGGTAAATGCTAATAAAGAATACAAGAAAAAATTCACAGCAGTAGTATATATAATGAATTTTAAAGGAAAACTATCACGGCTAAGTAGGGTTCATTACTGAAGGAGTTATATCGGTTTTTCTAAGTTAGATATTATACGTAGTGTAAGTTGCATATTTTGTAGTATATTATAGTATTTAAACCATGGAACTCAAAATGTATTCAATATTCATAAATAAAATAAAAGCACTATCCTAGGTCAGCATTAATATTTGAGTCTTTCAACTACGGAACCCTACACTGCGCGTGGCCCGACACGCACTTGGCCGGTTTTTAAATATGTAATTTATTTGTTACTTAAAATTTATAATAATATAATAATATAATCTCTGGTGACCAAAGAGCTGGCTCTGGTGACCAAAGAGCTGGCGCTTAATTAGCCCAAAGGCATAGCCTCGCTATTCAGAGAGGTAATAGCGCCAGTGTTTTGGGCACCATGCCCATTAGCGATCACTTGGACGGCGTGTATTTTTTGTAAATATAATTATTATAGTAGTAATTTTTAATTTATTTTTTCCATAATTTTTGTTTTTATTAATACTATTAATAATACTTACTAGAGATTATGGCAATATTTCGTACATTAAAGAAGACATTATAAATACCTATCACAAAATAAAAATAATTACTTAATTAAATAGATATAAATCAAAGTAAACTATAATAAAAGCATAACTTATGCTACCAGTAAGGCAGTAGATTTAATTCCTTAACACTTTTGATTTTCATTTTCTACTAAGATTTATTTTCCGAAAAATTTCCAGTAAAAACATAACAAGAGCTAACAATATAATAACGATTAATAATTTGTAATGCCATTTTGTAATTATCTAAATAAAATTACATTTTCAAACTGTAAAAAGTGAACAAAAATTACGAAATGCTTACAATACATTTCATATTTTCAAAGACTGCAAGTTACCTAATTGTGATAGCGAAACCACCACTAAATATTTGTAGTCATTTGGACTGCAACCAAAATATGAAGTTCTTTGCAGGCAGTGAAAAAAAATACAATACATAATTATGAAGACCCTAAAAAGAAATCTCTATACAAAAATCACAGATAATAACACCCTGTTCTCCCTATCGCCGCCCTCGACCGCGACAAGTGATATCACAAACAATACGCATAATAGAGGGGGGACACCCTCATTCCAACCCTCGATCCCAGCAATCCTACGCTCACTTGTCACGCCATGGGATGTTCACTTTTTCACTAGCTATTTCACTTTTTAAATAGGCACCTATGACGCAAAGTGCATCTTCCTTGAAATTTTTTATTCTTCCCCATTGTTCACTGTGGCTGAACTCGGTTTTTGCGTCTTCAGACGTGGGAATCGTACGGACCGCGATGAATTATTGGGTCTGTGGGTAAAGTAAAAAAACATTTTAATATATTATTATGATTTTAACATTAAAATTCATATGAAAAAGTATGTTTTTGTTGAAGTTATACACTATCTGGCTACGCACTATACTGGCTATTTTATATATGCATTGTGCCTAGCATATACTAGAGATCCCCGAATTTTCACGACATCCGAATGTGAATCCTAACTTCACTTAAATTCATTATCCAAAAAACCCACGCGTCATCCCAAAAGTCATACTAAACCGAGGTCCGGGCCTCACGGAGGTACCTATCCTTAGGTATCTATCTATTCTTCGATTTTCTCGACAAATAGGGCTTCACAACCCTAGAGCAGAGTTTCTGTATTCGCCCTACCCTGCGGTGACGATGTAGCGGCCAATTTAGTATCTACAGGGCCTACGCAGAATAAACAATACGAAAAAAGTACTAAAGATTTGGTGATAGCATTCCAGCACCTGTGATTCCAATGGTGGTTAATTCAAATGGTTTGGCAGGTTGAGATTATGGATGTGGATCCCAAACAACAGAGACAAAAATATAAGCTACGCTATTCAGATGTAAGTAGACAGTTTTTTATTTTGGCTTAGTTCACCTCTACACGGGTGGGAAGAAGTTTCGAAGTTACCTTTTCATGTTACAACAAAGGTCTCATCAAAATCATCTGCTCTTAGAATCCTAAAGTTTGTGAAGAGCGCGCTGATTACCTTCCGAATCATAAACACAACGCCATTATTGCTATAATTACCAAAAAAACTCTAAAATCCAACCCAACATAATCGCTGCTAATAATCTAAAATTGACTCTAATAGACATTTAATTACAACCCCGAGTTCCGCTGACCCCTTTTACACTTGTTTACATCTTCATCCCCCACCCCTCGAACGCGCTGAACCATCTAAATGGAATGTTTAATTCCAATATACTTACGATTTATTATAACAAAGCTGAACGGGATCGATCGACCACTTGCCATCTGTCGTCGTCCCGAATCGCATCAAAAAAACTCAATGTGCGAGCAACCCTGGGAACCTAGGAGCGGAGAGCATTCCCACGAACAACCCCTCAATTTTCAATAACCAAATTAGCGTTTGCGTTACCCTATTTCGGATATGAAGGAGTCGTGAATCTATTCATCGATAAAAAATGCTTTGCGTCCCGCTCCCTTGATAGGGAATTTTATATTTTCATCCCCTTCGAATGCACGTGTTCAAAGATCGTATGTTTAAACTCGGCGGCGCAAGTGTGTGTGAGGCGCGATCTGAGCACCTGTCTGCTCACGCGCATCTCATTGGACGATCGTCGCTATCACCGCTACACTGATTTCTTTTTAAACTAAATTTTTTTGTAATGCGTCTTCGTCGTACATGGAAAAAATGCTACATGTTTGGACCGGTACGTTCGAATATTTCGTGCGTAGGTGGCATCCTATGTCTAATGTTTCTTTTTCTAAACAAAATGCTAATGAAGTCCGATTTGAATGTTTTAAATACCAAATTAAAGGGTAGAGGGTAAAAAAACGTTCCAGGGTACCGACATACCAAAATTAATCTTCATAATGTCACTCTAAAAATTTACATTTTGATACATATTCAATGAGGCTTTCAATTAAAAAACTAAAGGTAGTATCAATAAAATCACCTTGCTAATGCCAGTCAAGTGTATCAGGTGCGTTATTGTAGTTACCCCAGCAGCTTTTCGCAGGGGCAAAGGGGAAGTCACCCCTGACTTCATGACCCCCGTAGTCCGCACGCCAGGGGTAATGAGCACAATAACATCTTCAAATAACAGGGGGCGCGTGGACCGCACGTGGACACTGAAAGAGCCTTGTTAGTGGTCGCTTTCGATGGGGTTAAAGTAATGATTGATTAACTTATGTGATATGTAAATTTAGTGTTTCTGAAATTAAAAATATCATTAATATTTGAACCTTTACCTTTGGAAAACTTGAAAAAGTCCAATTTGGACAGTCTACACACATCTACATAATTTATTATTACGTACCTACCTATAAACTTAAATCTTAAATCTGTATTAGGTATAAATTATATAGAGCTACAAAATATGCAAAATGTGTCAAAAATATAGGTACATATATGTTATTTACAAAAAAAAACATAATAATAAAAATATACTAAATATTTTAAAATAACACAAAAAAAACAATGCTATCCTTTGAGACATAAGCTTGTAGCTACTACGAAATAAGCGTAGAAACAACTACGGCGTAGAGCTAACTAATGCTAACTCTAATGTAATAATACTGTGATTATTATCGTGCATCTTTTCAGTAAAAGTGTTTCCCCGGTGCGTTATTAAACTTGTTACTCTAAAGAAAACATATCGCAACAAATTAAGGTTTTATGAAAATAACAAGCGAATCAAAAAACCACCACACCCACACATGTAGAGGGGAGCTTTTCACGCATGCGCGGCTTTTGTGCCGGGGGCGGCCGCTCGAGTATAAGAACCCGCGCGGCCCGATCAGCCCTACATTCCCGCTTGTATTCTCACTAGCAACACACGCTCTCTTATCTTTCCCAAAATGTCTTACTACGCGAACAACGAATATATCATCGCGACTAACAACTCGATCAACGAGAACAAATACAACAGTGAAAAGATGAAAAACAGTGGCTTCAAGGCGTTACTGAAGCCAATCATGAAAATGATTAAGAAAACTACGAAGCGCGCTCCCGCCAAAACGGTGGACACGTGCTACGAGGAAGATCAGAACGCGTGCAACGAGGCGCTCGAGAAGAAGATCTACAGCGAGATGGACGCGTGCCAGTCCGCCGCATTCCTGGTCTCCAACCACGATGACTCCTACGACCTCGTGCCCATCGCCCGTGAAGACTTCTACATCCCCGTCCACTTCGCACGCACGGATGCCGGCACCTTCTTCTGGACCACAGTTTCCAAGACCGAGGCAGACTTCGCCGCCGCCCACTGCTACACCGAATGCCAAACCGCCGAGCAGCAGTACCCCGTTTTCCAAGACCGATGGGTTCAAGCCTAAATGGAAATACGAAACAACTGTCAGTGTCTTCCGTGGAACCAGTGCCTCGGTTCCGGCAACCGTCTGTGATGTTAGCTTTAAATTATTCTATGGTGCCATAAATATGTTAGCGTTAGGTATTCGTGATAGCTCCAGGGAAAGGTACTTTTTCACTTGGTGTTGTGATATTTTGATTTTGTATAAAATATTTTAGATGTAGCCGATCTTATTGAGATCATCCTTCCAAGCTTTAATTGTTTTAGGAATAGTAATTTATATAGGTATTTTACATGTTGTACATAAGTCAATGACTTGAAAACGTTGAAAATAAAACCAGAAATGAAATGAATTTACTCTCTTTCCTTTACCATAACCCCTTAGTATTAAGTAATAGTTAAAATGATATAAAAATAGTAACTTAATTGATTTGTTATACAGTTATTCGAAACTAATAAGATATAGTAGAGTTGAACCGCCTATCGACTCTGGAATCTGTAGTCAAAACTTGTCTGACCAGATATTAAGAAAAGGCGACGGCGCGAGCCAAATACGTACAGGTATAACTCCTACGTAACAATAACGCCAATGTTGGACCAAACGTTCCTATAGGTTTCCAAGTAGTCGCTTGGTATGGACAATCGTGTCCAGTATTGGAGCAAATGACTGGGCCAACGTCAGACGCGTCTATCTATACTTGGAGGGCAGCATTTCTTACGTCCGCGCACGTGCAAGGCCCGAGGCGGCTCGCTACTGGGTTTTTAATAGGCGCTGTTTGAGATGCTTTTCTTTTTGTTCCTCTCCTCAGCCTAATGGCCGATTTGGGAGATTGACGAGTACAGGCATTTGTTAGATACGAGTCGATGGACTAACCCTGTTATTAAAGTAGGCAGGTACAAAATGATTGGCGTAGATACAAAATGAATGTATTATGGAGGATAAATTATATACATGT
This sequence comes from Oeneis ivallda, assembly GCA_029955525.1. Taxonomy (NCBI): domain Eukaryota; kingdom Metazoa; phylum Arthropoda; class Insecta; order Lepidoptera; family Nymphalidae; genus Oeneis; species Oeneis ivallda. Next base: position 7,949,497 of record JARPMR010000019.1, read on the forward strand.
GAATTTGTGTTAAAAATGATAAAGTTACTTTATTCGTTGTATTTACGTAAGAATCTTAAAAATATAATAATAATGCACATTCTAAAAAAAATACGTTACAAAAACTCTCCAAACCACAAAATATTTCACATACTTAAATATTTAAATAACAGTAAAATACTTGATTAAAATACAACATATCAAAGCATTGCTAATTGAAATGTTAATAATAAAATCCAATGAGTCGCAATCAAGCACAATCAATAAATAAATGATTTACAGGCCCTACTTTTTATTTGCAGATCCAGTTCGCAGAATACCAAGATCAACCAACGCCAGCAAATCCACGCTTCAACTTCGAACGTAATACAAGAAAAAGCTTACACCTACTAAAAATATAATACCTACTTAGTTTTTTTAATAACCACAAAATGTAATGCAACTTTTAATTTCATTGACTACGCGGATTCTAATCGTGCACAAAAACAACTTGAGGTTCGCAAAAATGTGCTAAAGCTAAAGTATTTTCGGTGAATTTGATAGTCAGTACTTAATTAAATCTAGGCATTTTCACCAGAGATAAGATCATGCAGCTATAAATTACTGTGTATACACAAAATTCTAAGCATATCGCAAAATTTTAAACGTTAACCAACTGCATATATCTGTACCAAAACAAACATCTATCAAAAATTAAAATAATTTGTTAGTTACAATGAAAATACCTTCCGATATCATCTGTTTTAGTTTTCATATCTAAAGAAAAGCTCAAAATATTACAAACACTCAGCAAACAAGACAATAACTCAAGCAAACACACAGGAGCTTGCTTAAAAACGCTTTCGGAGCTTCCAAAAGTCCAAACTCAGATTTGCAAAAACGGCCAAAACTATGCAAAGTTATACCGTACGTAAAAAGCCACCCCGACATGTCTTGACAAGTTTCAACCTGTTGCGAAGTTCAGCCCAAGGCGGTTATACTTGATTTCAACTTTTATAAAGAAAAAAAGAAAAAAGCTTTGCACAACAACGCACGAAAGCTATTCTTTCTACTGTTACTTTACTATAGAATATAGATTGATGACAATAAGCATGGCCATTTTATTGTATGCGCACGTGCAATTACAAAAGCTTTTAAGTTATTCATGAGTTGGTGTAAATGAAACTTTGTCACGTTCGAATTCGTTATTTGAACCAAATTCTAGACGCTCTACGGTAGGTAATTTTTAAACAATTTGATTTAGTTTTTTTGGTTTTATGAGTTAAAAATTACTTGAAAGCAATTAGGTATGCTAGGTACCTACAAGGTATATTGCATATTTCTATCATCTTTCTACAGGTACCTCCTTGATTTACTAATTGACAGAAAAAGCGAAACCTAAATCTAAAGATATTTGGAAAATATTACTTGAACTCTCATTTGCACTACCGGAGGTATTTTTTAAATTCTATTCCTTATTAAAAATAAAACAATCCACATGGATGATGTGACGAGCATCAGCTAGTTTATCATAATCGGGATAATACAATAATTACGTGGCCAGGGACAAACCTACCGACTATTGGAAAATACTGCGAGGAAATTCTCTTGGGCATTACATGAGGTAGCCGAGCTTAGGTATAATAGAAATATTTTTTATTCAAATTAACTTTTACAAATGCTTTTGAAAGGTTGATGAGTCTACGACTGGTTCGGAATGCCCTTCCTGCTGAGAAGAACCAGCAAGAAACATAATATATATTTTATTATTTTATAGAAATCATATATTTTATTTTTATGTCAAGTTGATCATCTAGAAAAGAATATACTTAATTACCATAGATTTAGTATTGGTAGGTAGCTTAGTCGTGTGCGAAGCGACTACTAATTACCTACATAAAATTAGTAAACATCCAAGCGACTAATAAAAAGCCACATGCGTAATCGAAATATGCAAAACGTAACCTTTGCTAACACTGAACTGCGAGGGGACTGCTTAGGTATGAAATGGCAATAAAACTGTGGGAAAATAAAAACCCAAAATTGACACGTCCATTTGCATACTGTTGCCACAGCTTTTACTTAAGTCGTTATGTAGATTCGTATCGCAAAACCTGATATGCTAAGCGCGCACTATTGATTAAAAGTCGCCAAGTTATACCGCTAAGCGCACAGTTGTCATAATCAGCGATGTATGCCGTATGCGTAGGTAGATTGGGTATAGGGTTGACGCATAAATAATTGAAAACACTTCTCAAACGTGTTCGAAATCTCGCAATAAATAGCAGTGTCTGTTGACACAATTCTATAACTTGTGATACTACAAATTTTGGTCTGTTTTAATGAACTTTTGAGTAATGATTTCTGTTGATACATGCACATGAACTGTAAATAAAAAAATAATACGCGTTTAGTTTCAATATTATTACATCATTTTACAGAAGCATTCTTCGCTGGTTAAAAACATGCGCATGCACTGTAAAACCTAATACATATTAGTTAAAATATTATTACTTAATTTTACATAAAAAATATTCTCCGGTGATTAAAAACAGTGCAATAAATGTACCTAGGTTATAATTAGACTAGTAAGCTCTGAATTACGAAATCCCTACCAGGAAAATGCGAGGATGATTGATCCTTACCTTAATGATGATTGAACCTTGATTTTGATACCTTAAGTGAATAGGAATATCTTCTAGGCAAGCGCGCTCCCATCTAAGCCTCATCAGTGCTTTCCACCATTATTATTGTCGCCAAGCGCAAGCCTATATCTCGCTATAAAAAAAAATTGACAAGAATAGCCTATTCAACTAGTTACCATTCACTTTTTGTGGCGACGATGGTTTGTTAACCACGCGTACCTAGTACTCAACCCACATACAATGTAGTACCAATACACCCGCACTCAATATGTAACATTAGACTATCAATCACCCGTATTAAGTACTTTGTCTTGTCCAGAAATCAGAGGGCAAGTGCAAATGAGGTGTAAAGCATGTCTGCGGGTTAGCATTACTTCCAGTTTGTGTACAAAAAAACTTCTAATGTGCCAGCCCTAATCAGGTCCGGTATAATAATACCATACACGGCGCTCTCCTCGGTGCCGTGAGAAATTTCGGCAGATGTACAATTCTCGACGATACGACGGAGCTCGTATCTTTTTTTTTTATTTTCTTAATAATAAAGTCCAACGCTATGGGTCTGAGTCATCGGCATTGTTGCCTCATGCACGTGTTTATCGGACGTTCGGGTTAGAAAGGATTTTTTGCAACCCCTTGGATTCTGGATTCCGCAACTCTTGCGAAATTTGGGTTAAACTTACTTTTTTTTTCATCGCCAACTAATTTCGGATTCGGCTCGTTTCGTACACGTGCATTTCAATTGTTAGATCGGAATTTTTGAAAATGAAAAAAATATAAATGAAAGCTTGCGATAACAAATAATTGTGGACAAGAGCCTCTACATTTTCCATTGACATAATTTCTTTGATTCAACCCTCATCAATTGACAACCTACCGGCTACCAATCGTACGCTATAGGTAGTAAGTTATGCCATGATGACCTAGTTATAAGAATAAGCACACAACATTTAGTCATACCTACATATTATTATTTAATTCATTTAGAGCAAATGCAACTTGCGCATTCCCTTGAATACAGTGTAGAGCTGTGTCCGAGCAGGGTCGTGGTAGGCATACTCAATTTTTAGGGTTCCGTACCCAAAGGTTGCTGTCCGTCCGTCCGTCCGTCCTTCCGTCTGTCAGCGGGCTGTATCTCGTAAACCATAATAGATACAGTTGAAATTTTCACATACTTACTGTGTATTTCTAATGCCGCTATGACAACAAATAATAAAATTAAAATTAAATTAAAAAATAAAGGGGGCTCCCATACATGGAAAAGGAGTCGAAACAAAATTTTATTTTTTTACCCTGGTGGGGTGTTATTTTTATTTTTCAGCTACAAAAATGAAGAAATGGGGGGCCATCAAAGTTGTCGGTTTTAGACCAATTTTGTTAGGGGGTCTATTTCAAAATCACTACGTAGTTAGGACTTTGAAATTTTGGTATATTATGTACTATATAGTGTATTTAAACAACAAATACTGAAATGAAGAAATGCCGATTTATAATACCTACGGTTAGTAAGTTGTGACCAAAACAAACGAGCATTTTTTCCCCATATGCTAATTTATTATTATTACTTTCTAAGAAATAAGATATCTTAATAATGCATATGTATCTAGTTTTAAAACATGATTTGGTTATATGTAAAGAACCCTAAAAGAGCGAGGCCCTACTCGCACTTGGCCGATTTTTAGATACATTTTGTTCCTGGACGGGGCCCTTGAATGTAAGCGTCTGCGGTCTAACATGAATTACCTACCTCATTACGGATGAAACCTATGCATAATATCATACATAGCTGTTAAGCTACAATTCTTTACACTTGACTTCTGGCGGGCACGTGCCAGTGTGAGATGGATCCAACTTTTAACTTTATGCTTTACCTACTTTATCTTCTGAATATCAATTTATTCATATTTATTAAAGTATTTAAATGCGCCATAACTCATAAGTATTCATGGAATATTCTCATTTATTATGTATACATGTTTACTATATTTTAAAAACCTAAAAACGAAATACAATGCAAAATATAATAATGGGATGACCTTTAACTTAAATAAGTAAATTAATTATGCAAACAAGATACAATATTATGAAATGACGTTAATACTTATTTATTACACGAAATAGATTGAGTTGGAATACCAAACAACAGCAGACAACAGCCGGCAACAAAAAACGGCTCCAGGCTCCACTATTAGGTATATGTATAGGCCCACAATATACCTCTATAGGTAGGTAACTGCTTTCTAACATACCTTACCTACTCTTGTATCATTCATTTAAGGATTCAAATTCAAATTTAATTTGGTTTTTCGCAATTTGTAAACATACGACAAACTAGGCTAATGGCATTCTAATTGCGCCAGTAGAATTATCATCTTCACAGGTTTACATAAAAATCTTTATTTGAAAGTGACCAGTTTAAGAAATTAATCAAAATAATGACTAATTTGTAAGTAACTCACGTCCAACTCGATATTTTGATTAATTTCTTAAACTGGTCACTTTCAAGTTAAGATTTTTATGTAAACCTGTGAAGATGATAATTCTACTGGCGCAATTAGAATGCCATAAGCCTACTTAGTCGTATTAGTTTACAAAATGGGAAAAACCAAATTAAATTTTAATTTCGCGGGCAGACTCGTATAATCCACCTTAAGATCTCTATTTCTCAGATATTAATGACGCTAACTGGTTATACATTTGATTATTTAAATTTCATTCATTTATTACTTATCACATTTTGAAATCATCGCTTTTATCCCTCGATTACCAGTAGGTATGTCACCTTCATTTTCATGTAGTTTCAGTTGTTTCTTGAAGAGAACATCGCATTCCTTTCTACGTCAATCCAGCTTTTGTCAATATCACTTTATTTCTGAAACAATTGCTGCTTTGCTGAATGATCTCACCTCACCTTGTTTGCTCAGATGATTGTACGAATGTCATGTGTCAAATATCATAAGAAACAAAAAAACCGGCTTAAACCATAGTATTAGGATTGGGTAGTTGCTATACTTGCTACCTAGATCAAGTATATACTATTTGGTCTCTTGATAAACAATCGATTATTACGTCAGGACCTATGATCGCATGAGAGCACATTGGTTTGAGGATATGTTTTGGACGATGCATTGACGTCAGAGCACGTGTGTAAAATAAAAATAAAAACTGTAAACACAAATGAACACGGACGTATTAATCAATGCTTTGTTACTACAAATTATCTTAGAAAATATTATGTGTTGCCAAAAAAAAGTTTCCATGCCCAAATTTTTTTTTTACTATTGGCCCGCAGTAATTATCTTGAGTTCAATCTAGGGAAATATTGAAAATACATATAGCCCTATTCTAAATATTATAGCCCTAGGCCTCGTCAGCTGTAAGGTTTCATGTCATTTGTGTTTCCGGTATTTTCATAGTAGGTACCTAGACCTAACCCATTCTAATTTTTCGTGCCTATTGCACCTTCTACAGTTTTAAAAAATCCTTTTTTAAAGACGTTAACTTCTACTGATTTTATTAATTATTCAACTGTTCAACTGTTGAAAATCACTTGGAATCACTTCACTTTAAAAGCACATTACTCGTAAATATAAAATTTAACACTCTCTATAAACAGAGCGGAAGGCACTTAAATAAAATCAGAACATTTTTTTAATATCACTGTATTCTTAACACCCGACTATCCTACATTTGCACTGTTAGTTACTTCCTGTAACAGATCCTACAATTAACTGAACATGTAACGGTACTGAGTCTAAAATTTATACTAGGATTCACCCTCTTTAATTGCGAATTAGCAACCTTTCCCACGGGACCCAAAAATTCTTAAACTTTGACCTAAAGATGCTATTGTTCTCGAAAGAATTGTCTTGTATCACTTCCTATACGTCCCTTCTATGGCGAGACTGCATTGTTGAATTTAGTGCGGCGGACTTTCGCTAGATGGCGTTACGTTATCGTCCGTCACCAATTATTTATTTAAAACTTTTGTCAAGTTTGTCTTACGTCCAGCTTCAATTAAGAACTAATCTAAAATTGAAAACCATTGTAGTACCTAGGTACCTACTTAATGTTCCCCGCGACTTTCTCGCGATAATAGGGATAAAATGTAGCCTTACGTCCTTTAGGTTCATTCTAACCATGTATTGTAGGTACCTATTGGTGAAAGAATTTTTAAAATTATTGGTCATATCTTCGAAGATATACCTCTTTGAAATATCATTATACCATATACCTAGTAGGATTATGTAATTAGGTAGTAGGCTGAATACGACGGAGGTAAAATACATACTTTAAAGTAAGTTCTTATTACTTCTTAGGTACAGGTAAAAACATATTTACGTTTCTAAAATATACGTCCATTCAACCTATCGACGTAACATGGACTATTAGGGTAGGCTGGTCTAAGAGCACGCATCCGATAAGAGTACGCAATGCCAACACTCGTGACGCTGTTAACGATACGCGGCTAACTTCAGAGTTATTTTCAAGTGCAAGCTATTGGCAAGTGCTGTGCGAAAAAATAACAAAAAACATGCAAAAACACAAAAATTACTTAAGTTTAAACATTTTTACCTATTTTCTTAAATAATTTTAGCGTTTTGGGATTATGTTTGTGAAAAAACTACAAAATTTTAAACAAAAACGATAATACGGCTTGATCGGCAAGGAATTCCCCTAGAGGTCACAGCGACAATGATTCCGGTCGATGCTAATAGATGACGTTACACTTCGCTCGATTATAAAATCGTTAATGTGTGAAAGAATACGCACTTGTGTATGTTACAAGAGTACGCGCGTACTCTTACACACATTATTTTAGTTTTATTTTTTTCACATGTATTTTAATATTTATTATGTTTAAATCCGCTTTCCGGTATAGCTCAACTACCACGAGCTGAAGTAATCTCAAGATCGAACCGCAAAAGAGCAAAGTTAGACATTTTGAGTTGACCTCCGTTCTAGTTGGCTCTCAAAGAGGATTCGGCCTCAAAATAAGCACCAGTGAAAAAAAGACTGCGAAATCTATTACTAAAGGAGATATAAAACTAAAACTTCCAAAGAATAAACCCAAAAAGAAAATGTGGGGATGTCCCTCATGACGTGGTACCTCCAAATGAAGACTGAATAGGATGTTCCAAATGATGAGGTGGCATGAAGCCTGTATGATCTATGAAGCTGAAAATATGTATAATTGTGAAATCTGCAAGTAGCATGGACACGAATGAGAATGAGTTAAGAAATATGAGATATTTTTTCCTGCGTACTCTTATCAACTTACATGCGCACTCCTATCCAATAGCTCGTGTAAGAGTAAGTATTTACCACTTTTGTTATTTTTTTTATTTTTCTAATATATGGCACATTACTGTTACATTTCATGTTACTTTATGAAAGCTGTATAAATTGAGTACCAAATAAAAATTAAGCTGATAATCTACAGTTAGTGAATTTTATTTCAAAACAGTTTGAACCTTAAGTGCGTGCTCCTAGACCAGCCTACCCGGATTATTAGTTATGTAGAAACGTACTTGCTCGTAAATCTTAATATGTAAATTAGTAGGTAGGTAGATAGATATAGCTACCTACTGCAATTTAATAACAATTATTATTTAACATAAAAACCTCTATCGGTGACGCAAAACGCCTAATTGTTGTGTTTATGCGTCATCCGACTCGCGCGCGGCGCAGCGCACGCATTGGCATTTATTCTACTTGCGAATAATTTTACTGAGTATTCAAATTTCAAAGGTTCCTCCTAACAGCGATTTATAAGATACAAAACAGGTTATGATATCTCATTGTACTAAGTAGTTCATTGGTTAATTAATGGTTTTATTATCTGCTATTTAAGTAGAAACCACTTGAAATCTCTTTGGCTGACCTGATTTCAACAAAGTTCCATTAGTGACTTTATATACCCAAGTTAAATTATGACACCTTCGTCTTTTCCAACCTTTAGGAAACACCTAAAAGTAATGTAAATGGGTATGACGTTAGGTTAGGAGTTTGATTTGTTGACGTTAAAAGACTCCTACTTAGGGGATGATTTAGGTGAGTATGGTTGGTGAAAACGGACGTGTTTAACTTTAATCTGACTATACACAATAAGTATTAAGTAAGTATGTACCTACCTACTATGTAGTATCAGTAAGTCGTAAGTAGTAAGTGGGAACTAGTAAGTAGTAGATAGCCTAGTGGTTACGACTGTGGTCTCCTACTCGGGGGGTCGCAGGTTCGATCCCGGGTACGCACCTCTAACTTGTCGAAGTTAAGTGCGTTTAAGCAATTAAATATCACATGCTTTAACGGTGAAGGAAAACATCGTGAGGAAACCTGCACACCTGAGAGTTCTCCATAATATTCTCAAAGGTGTGTGAAGTCCGCCAATTCGCATTGGGCCAGCGTGGTGGACTATAACCCTTCTCTGATAGGAGACCTCGCTCAGTAGTGAGCCGATGATGGTTTGATAATGATGATGATGAATGAAGTACCTACTGGCAGTATCGCGACTCGCGAGTCGCGTCGCGGCGCATGAGGTCGCAAGGGGGCCGGTGCGCGAGGCGTGGGAACGGCGACAGTTGCGAGCGCCACCTGCCCGCCTATAAAACACTTCCAAAATACCAATTTCGAACGATTTATTTGACCTTAATTTTTTGTTTGATTTGACTCGTTAATTACTCTAGATTTGGTTTGCTCATGCATATTTGCATCAAGATTTGCATGCGCCTAAACCCTAAAGCGATTTAAAAAAACTTTCTTAAGAATAAGTAGATACACTAGCCATCTTGAACGTGACCGATATGCCCCTTTAATCTGGAAAGAAATATGAAATAAAAAATTCTAGTGATATTTTGGTCCTAAGTAGGTTTTGAATTTTTGATATATCGATAAAACTCAATTTAAAATTCAGAAAACCTTTTCATGAAGATCAGAAAGAATCATGACATAAGTTCTGAAATAATGGCGTCCCACTTCTCAAATTTTTTTTTTTGGATTCCTTCTGTGCCCGTTTACTTAATCATGGGAAAACTTAGAAAATGGTTGAAAACTCTTCTACTTTGTAGGTGGGTGAAACACATAAAGTTTACCGGTGTTCTTGTCTTACACATTGTATTATTACTATACATATAAGCACGCCATAGATCCGCTTATGGCATAAGTACGAGTATTTTTTGTGCACGCGTCTCCGTTCGCGCGTAACTCCCGCTCGCGCCATATGCCGCGTGGATCGTGGGAACGGATCACAGCGTAAACGCAATGTGTGCGCGGCTTTACGCGCTGTCAACGTATGCTTCAACTCAAAAAATGGGAGTACCTAATTTGAATTCTATAAAGTTGGAAATAGAGTTCATTTTACGGAACTTTTATTTTGTTATTCATGCTTTGATGAAGGAAATCAATTTGAATTTTGATCCCTGTAGATATTGCATTCGAATACAGATTTCATTGATTCAAATTCGTCTTACGTCCTCGCACATGCTCTTTATGGTTAGTGCTCGGGGATAAGTTTTTTTTTTTAATATTGTAGCCTAGCGCTTGACTACAATCTGCCATCTCACCTGATGGTAAGTGAATATGCAGCATAAGATGCGCGCTTGCCTAGAAGATGCTTATTCACTTTTAATTTAAAGGTGTCCAAACCCAAGTTATAGTCAGTTAGAAAAACGGAAGCCGGAAAGGCATTCCAAATTTTAGCGGTGCGTATTAGGAACGAGGAAGCATTTAGCGCTTATTGCATTCACTGCATACCTACCTCCCTACTGCTGACTGCATAGTGCGCGTGAAAACAGTGTTTAATTCTGTTACGAGTACGGGAAGAAGGTATTGTATAATTTGGCAATTGGGTGGGTGTACAACGACAAACAAACAATTGTTTGTCGTTTCATCGGCTCCAAAGGACCCGTTCGATTGAATTCGAATTAAGATTCAAAATTATCGTTACTGTTACTAGGGCTAGCTAGATAATGAAGGTATGACGTCATGACAAATAAAATCATTATGGTTAGACAAAAATGTAAATCAATGTTACACAAGCGTTCCATGTTTTGGATTTAAAAAATCTTCTCTATTTTTAATTGAAATTTTTTGATTTAATTTTTAATTTTGAAATTAATTTGAGCTTTGCTTATATTCTAGTTTACATTATTCCAGTCCTACTGGACTTACCCACCGGGTAACCCACCCCCTGTACCCACTGGGTTACTAGTTACTACCCAGTCACGCTGGACTGGAATAGGCTGGACTGGCGATATCGTCTACATGATTTCAGTCATTTCAGTCATCTGCAAAAACAAGCAACACGTGTTACCTGTAGATACAATTGTTCCGTCTACAATCTATATGATTCCAGTTGCTCTGGAATGGTTGCGCTGGATTCAAAAGTAGACCGCCATTCCAGTTTATGCACTGGATTGCTCACTGGATCCCTTGCATTCCAATGCCGGTTCCAGTTGCAATCCAGCGCTGCATTCGATTGCTGGACTGGAATAATGTAAGACTGCCATAAAGCCAGTAAAAATAGAGGAAACATACAGAATAAGACAATCAGCCAGTGTAAGCGTAGTGTCGTCTCTGTCACGCAAACCATAACGTTTTATAGTCACTTGCGACAGACACAACACTCCACGAAACCGAAAACAGCCGTACCTACATAAACCTAATATTTAACCAACCTTCTCCCACTGGTCAGTGGTCACTGAAGCATGAACTGCAAAAGCTTCTAATTACCTACTAAAAGTAGTAAGTTTAAAATAATTATATACTCATACATATGCAATTTAATGGTACTTAGTACGTACGTCATACACTACCTACATAAATATTGATATGGCAAGAAAAAGAAAAACAAAAAGCTCCGAAGGGGAGACGCGCAACTGGCGCGAGCGAGCGTGGGAACGCGAACAGTTCCAAATAGGTAAAGAACGCCTTAGAAAAGGTGCAATTCTTTTTTGTCCACAGCTTTTTTCCACGACGGCCACATGTAGAACTAGTGGCGAGTGAAATTTGAAATTGGAACGAGTGGAATTCGATATTTGAAGATAAGAGGTTGGAACGTGGAACAGATTGCAAAAAGTATTTCAGTTTGGCGTTACAAAACGTGACGGTTTTTTGCGGACCGGTTCTTTTTTACGGAATGGTTTTATTTTTTCGAGTTCTTATTTTAACCAGGAAATTGAGTAGGTATTATACTATACCGTTATTAATACTTTAATAACGTTTGATAAATAATTATTGATATATAAATATAACGGCTCTCCTAAAACCAGGGCGCATTTCAAACCGTGGTAGATTTAGTTTAAAGTTAGGTTCCTCAGTTTTATAATTTTATACTGTAAAGTAATAATTTATTGATGAAAATAACAAAGGTGTCCCCTACAATTTAACAAATTACAATGTTACCTACCTATTTTAATTTAAATTCTAAAATAAATCGGGATCCTTGTAACAGTTTTATTGTACTTATTTGTAGCACGAACTAATAATTTCATTATTTCATAATTTTAATGAAGTTGGAAACAAACGATACAATGACTTGTCAATAATTGTCATACCTAGTCGATCATAATCATAATCAAAATTTTGCAAAATTGTGGATATGCAGGTATTAATTGTTTTTGTATAATTATAGAAATTCATCCCATCGCAAATTAGGTACTATCAGACAGTGTGCAAAAAATAAAACAATGCTCAAAAAATTTAAATCTACATAATCGTACACAAATCCCACAAACATAAAAATCCAACTCTAATAGGTAGACTTAATTAATTGGTGGATAGTCATAATAACCTAAACAATCCTTAGTGGACAGTTTTTCACTCGATCTTACCTAAACTAATTTTTTATTTATTAAAAAGAAATCCCAAGTCCCAATCGCCTCAAAAAAACCTTCAATAGGATTTCGCTAACAATGTCGCGTCAATCAGTCCATTTTCCACATCTATTCCACACTTAACCCTAGAGTGCATCTGCCGTTACAAAAGAAGCCCCCGCATTATGCCGGCACGTATTTTTTCCTGACCTCGGCCTTTATGCCCAAGGGGCGAACCGTGGGAACGATCTTGCACAATCCACCGTTTCCTTGGCCATATGCGACAGAAAAAAGTGCAATTATATATTCCCCCTCGAAGAAAAGGGGAGTTGTGAGAACGTGACCTAACAATGCGCTTCCTGGCTTTCGATACACAATCTCACTTCGTCTCCGAAACATCATTTTGGCCCTTATTTTTATACGCAAAGATACCACATTCCGATAAACTAAGTCTCGATTTCGATGTTTTACAAATAAACTCAAATAGTTGCCACAAAAATTCTTTAACGAATAAACTTCGGCTCAAATGCTTTAATGTTGCGGTTTAAAATCATTTGTAGTTTGAATGTATGAAATGTTTTACGAGATACAAAATGGATAGTTCTTCAGTTGGTTTAGAATGTAGTGAATAGCATTATACGCGTGACCTTTAGATATAAACGATTGGATAAAAATATTCTAATCGATCTCGCGCCGTTAGAGGTACCTACGACTCTTTTGAAATTGTAACACATTTGAAGGTAATTGTCCTGTTATTATTACTCTATTTTTGACTGAAAAGAGTATGGAACTTTCGTAAATGAACTTTTAACATGATGGACAAAAATTTAGGGTTCAAATAGTACCAAATCCCTTCACCATTAGGGCTAAGATGCGCGCCACGAGAAAATTTTGTCTACCTTTGTGATATCCCTTAGAGATTCACGACATGTTAGCCCCATTGAATTATTATGTACTAAATGGTAGGTATAAAGGAAACATCAAAATGTAAATTTTATGCACAACTACACCATTAGTTCATTACCAATATGATTTTGTCTTCTTCATCCGTTATCTCTAGGTACATTCATTTTACTCATCAAAACTTATCGCTGGGCCACTTAGGTAGGTACAGGTTTCCTCTCGAATGAGAAGGAACAGTCCACAGAGCCACAGTCCACAACAGTGGCCTCAATCAGATTGACAGACTTCACACACCTTTGTGAACTCGCATGAGAAGGATATAGGCCACAGTCCACCACAGTGGCCTCAATCAGATTGACAGACTTCACACACCTTTGTGAACTCGCATGAGAAGGATATAAGCATATAGGCCACAGTCCACCACAGTGGCCTCAATCAGATTGACAGACTTCACACACCTTTGTGAACTCGCATGAGAAGGATATAGGCCACAGTCCACCACAGTGGCCTCAATCAGATTGACAGACTTCACACACCTTTGTGAACTCGCATGAGAAGGATATAAGCATATAGGCCACAGTCCACCACAGTGGCCTCAATCAGATTGACAGACTTCACACACCTTTGTGAACTCGCATGAGAAGGATATAAGCATATAGGCCACAGTCCACCACAGTGGCCTCAAGCAGATTGACAGACTTCACACACCTTTGTGAACTCGCATGAGAAGGATATAAGCATATAGGCCACAGTCCACCACAGTGGCCTCAAGCAGATTGACAGACTTCACACACCTTTGTGAACTCGCATGAGAAGGATATAAGCACATAGGCCACAGTCCACCACAGTGGCCTCAATCAGATTGACAGACTTCACACACCTTTGTGAACTCGCATGAGAAGGATATAAGCATATAGGCCACAGTCCACCACAGTGGCCTCAAGCAGATTGACAGACTTCACACACCTTTGTGAACTCGCATGAGAAGGATATAGGCCACAGTCCACCACAGTGGCCTCAATCAGATTGACAGACTTCACACACCTTTGTGAACTCGCATGAGAAGGATATAAGCATATAGGCCACAGTCCACCACAGTGGCCTCAATCAGATTGACAGACTTCACACACCTTTGTGAACTCGCATGAGAAGGATATAAGCATATAGGCCACAGTCCACCACAGTGGCCTCAAGCAGATTGACAGACTTCACACACCTTTGTGAACTCGCATGAGAAGGATATAAGCATATAGGCCACAGTCCACCACACTGGCCTCAAGCAGATTGACAGACTTCATACACCTTTGTGAACTCGCATGTGAAGGATTTAGGCCACAGTCCACCACAGTGGCCTCAAGCAGATTGACAGACTTCACACGTCTTTGTGAACTCGCATGAGAAGGATTTAGGCCACAGTCCACCACACTGGCCTCAAGCAGATTGACAGACTTCACACGCCTTTGTGAACTCGCATGAGAAGGATTTAGGCCCAGTCCACCACACTGGCCTCAAGCAGATTGACAGACTTCACACGCCTTTGTGAACTCGCATGAGAAGGATTTAGGCCACAGTCCACCACACTGGCCTCAAGCAGATTGACAGACTTCACACACCTTTGTGAACTCGCATGAGAAGGATTTAGGCCACAGTCCACCACACTGGCCTCAAGCAGATTGATAGACTTCACACACCTTTGTGAACTCGCATGAGAAGGATTTAGGCCACAGTCCACCACACTGGCCTCAAGCAGATTGACAGACTTCAAACGCCTTTGTGAACTTGTATGAGAAGGATTTAGGCCCAGTCCACCACACTGACCTCAAGCAGATTGACAGACTATACACCTTTGTGAACTCGCATGAGAAGGATTTAGGCCAAAGTCCACCACACTGGCCTCAAGCAGATTGACAGACTTCACACACCTTTGTGAACACCATGGCATGCAAGTTTCCTCACGATGTTTTCCTTCACAGATAAAGCAAGTGATATTTAATTGCTTAAAATACACTTAACAATCAATTTAATCGAACTGCAATTATTATTGCAGAGGTGCAATCAATTCGAAGTAAAGTAAGTGTACCTACCTATTGAAATTGTTTCTAGCAGACTTTAGACTACGTCTATTAGGTATCATTTCTATTTTCTAACCAACAATTCGAGTAGGTAGTAGCATTGTGGTAGCGGTTTCTAATTTCTGTGTCAATTAACGGACCGTTAGAGATAAGGGGCTACAACACAATGTGTTATCGTGATTGCATGTGACACTATCACAGTGTGTTAGGCAAACTTGTGTCCTGTCTTAGAACATGGACAGTAAATAATCTAACATGATGAAACTCGTTAATTAATAGTGGAGTTACAAGTTTACAATGAGGAAAGTTTGTCTAATGCACAGGTTAATTTCGAAAACCCATTTAAAGTAGGTATACGTGTTTTGTATTTTGAGTTTCTATTTACTTTAGTAGGATAACTTAAGTTGATAAGTTCTCCTGTTAAATGGTGATAACGTAATAAAAAAATGAAAAGGAAACTAATAACTAACTAGATATGCCTATCTGATAGATTTGCAGAGGCGACAAAACTCTAAGAGCCGAAAGGCGTTGGATCGCAAGAATAAAGATGCTGCAATGCCGACCTAGTACCGGAAAGATCAGTGTTCGCAGACTGACAACGTCAGACAAGTTGCTTGGAGTGTTGCTATTTGCTAGATACAAGCGGCGCAGTTAAGAATCGCGTGGAAGTTGGATTAAGAGACCTTATCTCCAGTAGTGGGCATCTATCGGTTGATGACGACGACAGTAAAGACGAGAAACTGGATTATCTCAATACTATTTTCAAAGGTTCAATAAGTACAAGTTACAACTTATTAGGAAAGTACATCTGATTAGATGGAAAAAAGAATTACTTCATGATGATGATGACATATTTTCTCCACAACTAATAATTTGAGCTGCTATAAAGAACATTCATTGCATAGGATGTAGCAAAAACCAGTTTACTACACTTACGCCAGTCCCCAAAACTAACAAAATTTCATAACTCCAAAAAAGTATTCAGGTCAAAAAACAAAACGCCTTCAGGCCTTAAAAAGTTTAATGATTTGGGCGCACATCTTGATAAAAAGCACGATGAAGTATACTAAAAACGGCAAACGCAATCTTCGGAGCAGTTCTTGTCTACTATTTATCAATGGATCATTACGTTTAAAGACGGTTTCATATCGGAGAACAATGTGCAAGCCTAAAAGCATTACTCAATCCGAGAGAGTTACCATTTCCGCCACTTTCATTACCTCGAAATCTTCAAACAGCGTTTTGCAATTGGAACGTGGTGTGCGGGCACTTTATTTCATTGGCACGAGTGTCCGGAGTGGAATCACGAGCGGGGCGCGGGGCGAGGGGGCGCGGGCCGCGGCTCGAGCCCGCACCGTGGGAACGCTCTGCCTTTAACGTGTCGCACGTGCTCGAGACATTGCTACCAGCGCCGCGGGATGGAGCGAGACGGAGAATGCGATCTCGCAACGCAAGATAAGGACACGCTTAAGAAAAGAAAAAAAATCGTACGACAATAAAACAACAACAACCAACAATAATTTGTGAGCGTTCGAATTCAAATCCCTCGGTCGCACGGACCGTGAAAGGGACGACGTTCGAGAGAATAAAACTGTAATGGAATTGTTGATTTATATCGGCGGCGCGGCGTTCCGGAGCTAGTTGCTACTGGGTTTAAACCACACGAGTAAATATTCCGAACAGAGAGGAAGCTTCCTAACAAGGTCGAAGAAGTATACCTATTCTGCTAGGGTTGTCACCTGATGCATGTCAACAATTTAAGGAAAAAATAAAAATATTTTAAAGTTTGTATAATTATGTATAATTTCAGTTATATTCTGAACTTGAACAAAAAATACTTAAATTAACAAAAATATAAAGAAACAATTTTTTTTAATGAACATCAGTATTTTTGCAATAACTTCACAATTAATGTTGTTTCACAAATAATGGCCCAGGGAAGCCTTAATATCGATTTTGAACGAAATCTGTCGAATAACAAAGAATTTCAATATGGCGGTGACTTTTAAAATTTTGGCATCCATTTCCTCTTTCTTGACCCCAGGGAAGCCTAAATATCGATTTTGAACGAAATCGGTCGAATAACAAAGAATTTCAATATGGCGGTGACTTTTTAAAATTTTGGAACCCGTTTCCTAATTCTTGACCCCAGGGAAGCCTAAATATCGATTTTGAACGAAATCGGTCGAATAGCAAAGAATTTCAATATGGCGGTGAATTTTTAAAATTTTGGAACCTATTTCCTAATTCTTGACCCCAGGGAATCCTAAATATCGATTTTGAACGAAATCGGTCGAATAACAAAGAATTTCAATATGGCGGTGATTTTTTAAAATTTTGGAACCCATTTCCTAATTCTTGACCCCAGGGAATCCTAAATATCGATTTTGAACGAAATCGGTCGAATAACAAAGAATTTCAATATGGCCGTGACTTTTTAAAATTTTGGAACCCATTTCCTAATTCTTGGCCCCAGGGAATCCTAAATATCGATTTTGAACGAAATCGGTCGAATAACAAAGAATTTCAATATGGCGGTGACTTTAAAATTTTGGCATCCATTTCCTCTTTCTTGACCCAAGGGTAGCCCAAATATCGATTTTAAACGAAATCGGTCGAATAACAAAGAATTTTAATATTATTTATTAATTAATTTAATACGTACCTATACGTATAAAAAGTACTTACTTCTCTTTATCTCTCAAATATAAAAAAAAGGAAATGTCCTTATTGTCTTTGGGTTGTTTTAAACAAACTATGCAAGAGTTTGGCATTTTTAGACTCTTCGTCTATTTATTTTCACTAAACGCACGACCGTCAGCCCTTAAGTTCAGACCCTGAGTGGACCGGTTTGACCCTGAGCGGCGTGTCGGTGAATGTGTCGGTGAGAGCTCACGCACACAGCGTTGCGCTATGTATGGGTGAGCCCGCCGCGAGCCGTTTGTATGTAGCTTCCGCTCTGTTACCTTACTCTGTGGTTTAAACTTTATGTTGTTTCGCAACGCGGCGCGGGCGAGTCGGGAGTCATTATTGCAATGTAATAAATCGAACGTAAGCCGCTTATTGATGTCTCGTAATGCTCGGAGTCGTATAAAAAGATGGTTGCGGTCAGTTTAAAAAAAGTGGCCACGTAACGTTATCTTGAATCAACGTGACGTAAACTTGGACAGATAAAAAATGCCACCTCGGTCGACCTTTAAGCCCGCTCGTACCATGTGTGGTTGCATGTGACTTGAATCTCGGCGTCAGGATCGGCTTTCGCGTGTCGGGTTTCTTGCGAACGGGCACATTTGGCGACCACACTGACCCCGCAGCGACCAAATGACGCAAAAACCTCCATTAAGGGTCTGAGCCCACTCGTTTTGTAACCACCGACCTGGAAATCCTAGCCGTATGCCGTGATTCACGAATATCGTATGTTACTACGTCCACGATTACCATAACCTACCTACTACAATAATCTACCGACTTTGAAAAAAGAATCTCTTTTTTTATAAGCATGCCTTTTACAATGCCATTAACAATCATGCCTACTGATAACTTATCCCTAATAAATGAATGAATGCCTAATGAAGTTGCCTATTCACTCATGCTTTGAAGATAGATATTTTACTCAATATACCTAGGTATATGTAGGAAAGACGGATATGCCGGAAAAGCGTTCCACACATTTTTGCGGATCGTTTAGAAACGTATCTAAATAGGTACATAAAGAGTTTAAATTATAATAGGTATTAGATATAGGCTTATATAGGTAAGGCATAATAATTTTGAAAAAAAAAACAAATAACATTTTTGCATCATTTAGGTACCTTTATTGATCATTATTATATTACTAAGCTACGAATGAACAATAATTTTCAAATTTCGCTATTTTGAAAATCATTTCAATAGCTATAAGGAGCTAAGTATATGGTAACCATTGAATTACTATATGTACTCAAGCACATGGTAACTAAATGTACGGACAAGGTTTAAAAGGTGAACCTAAAAAAAAGGTGTAAGAGCCTAGAAGCCTCCCATTAGGTTACTAAATACCCAGAACCTGCAGCTTATTCTAATTGAGATTTTATCATTCCTTAAGTTTCTTTTTTTCCCCATATCCAAGATTTCATTTTAAGACGTTATAGAAGCTTTTATAAGGTTAAAAAAGTATGGGGTGGCGTAACATAAGAGTGATATATTGTGTTCAAAATCTCTGAAACTTAAGCGTCCCATCCGGTGACCGGTGTACGACAACCCGCTTTATAGACTGACCTACATGGTGGACAATATCGTTGGAAAAAATGTACACTGAAAAATATACCCTAACATAGTGGTTTTAAAGTTGAAATTCTTTAAAGCTGACACGTCGAAAATGTATGGAGACGGGATGAGCAATTTTTATTGTTAATTCAACTAAAGCAATCATTGGGTTGGAGTAACTAAATGGCGAACATCCGGGGTGTCTATTGAAGCAGTGGCTACTTCATGCATTATCTTCGATTTACAAATGGAATGGAAAAGAACAAAACACACGCAATACAAATGCAAGAATCTCAAGTGATCTTAATGCATGCCTATTTATATGTGTAATTTGATATGAAATACGAAAAAAAAACTAGAATATTGTCTTAAGAGCCTTGAAGATTATTTGAGATCACATACATTCTAGAGAAGATAATATAATACCTAATACTTAGTACCTGGATGATCGATCTTTGCTCGTTTTTTTTTTTTGGTAAATCGTGTTTTTTGGAAATTATATATTTGATACGAATTACTTAGTGATATGAGTTTTACAACATTGCATAGTCCTTCTGATACGTCTAAATTACGCAACAACACTATTAACGCATTTTTTTTATTTTAGTTCGTGTGGTGGCGTCTGAAATGTTGACAAAAAAAAGAAAATAAAGGGGGAAAAAAAGGGGAAAAAGAGGGAAAAACTTATTATCTGGACTCGAACCGGGGTCTTCTAGTTTCGGGACCGCCCGATTTATATATATACAAGAATTGCTCGTTTAAAGGTATTAGAATATAAGCTCTCCTTATAATTTTATAGCTGTGAAAGTCAAAGATTATTAGGATTGGTATAGCTGAGGTAGTGTGTGAAGCGACTACTAAATACCAATCCTAAAGCTAGTCTGTAGTCAAGAAATCTGCAAAAAATTGCATATAATAAATTATTATGAATAAATAATAATAATAATATTCAAATTAATTATACTTATTCAATTTTTTGCTCATGTTTTTAGTGCGCATCCAAAATTAGACATTTGCATACAGATTTGTCAAGGTCGGTGACAAAAGCAATAAGAAAATTCTTCCATAAATGTCAAATCATGTATAATATTAATTATTACTATTTATTAAAATGAGGTGTTATTTTTGTCCTGGCATGCGACTTTGAATTTATTATAATAGATTCATTACAGGTAAAGTTCATTCCAGAAATAGACTTCATTGAGGTCACCTCCAGAATTAAATTTTATTATCTAGATACACATAATAATGAATATGTACCTGTTTCAATATTTCTGAATAGGTATAGGTATTAGGTAACCTTAATTTATAACAAAATTTTAAAAGTAAGTATTAATTTTTCATTAGTTACAATTTTACGTTTTCGTGATTACCTAACATTGTTAGATACCTACTTATTATTTTATAGAATTTAATATAGGTATACTTAATTCGAACAAAATATTCCCAAGATAGGTATCGTCTCCAATAAATAAAATAAACAAACTCAAAACGGCAAAAAAATATTAGCTATATTCATAAAGTTACATTAAGTTCTGAAACCTTAGACCATTGAAAAGACTGAAACTTTTTTTAAAGTAGAGGTAAAAACTTTCAGTGCTACGAAGCTACGTGCTACGCCGCTTATCCTGCATGTTGTCCTGCTCGATCACACTATCGCTGGCTCATTTGCGCACGCGTAGTGCACGCGAATCGGATCTCTCTTTCGCACTTGCTGCACGCGCACTATTCTATCGTAATCCAACCTTACCATACCTTCGGGATTTTCAGGACCAGTCCCAAACATGTATCTAAGGTTCGCTATATTTAGCATTTTAGTTTAAGTTTATTAATATTTATAAGTGTCGGACAAGAAAAATTCGGGCAAAGATATATGTAGACTGTTGACGTAATATAATTTTTGACCGACTTCAAAAAAAGGAGGTTATCAATTCGACATTTTTGTATGTAATATTATTGGAATTCTGCAAAATATTCACATAAATATGATAATCTAATGGGGCTTCCATGTACCTATGTATGTATATTGTATGTATGTAGATATGTATGTATTTATGTATGTATGTATGTATGTATGTATATATGTATGTAGGCATGTATTTATGTATGTATTTATATTTGTCCACGTAGGTATTTCTCCAAAACTGTTAATCGGATTGTGATAATTCTTTTTTATATTTTGCTTACATTTACTTCTACTTAGGCAACAGTAAAGGTTACATCAAAATCGGTTTTTACCCTTTTCAGTTACTCTTCATTTCGGTATATTGAAGTTTAATCTAGCTGATGGATTTTTTAAAAACCAGCAAAGTATATTTTAAGATGAATAAATGAGTATATTGAAGTTGGTTTAATTTTTCCTAAATTTTAGCTTGAAAAACACCACAAATCACTCTTGTGAATATTTATAAAATAAAAATAGCACCGAATACTTTTTACTTGAGTCACACTTAATTTTGTAAGCGCATTCGTTATTCTTACTAAATTAAAACATGAATATTGAATATTATTATATAATTTTGTGTATTATAAGTTCTTTAGACGCTCAGAATTTTCAATGAGATATTACCTATTTCAATCCCATATAAATAACGAGATAAGAAGTATTGGATTGCAAGCAAGTACATACCACTTACTATTACTTAATAAGTATTTTAAGAAGCAACAGTAACCGTTCCATTAATACCTACTTCCAAGAAGAGACTGTTGGAGTAAGAGATAAAGCAATTACTTTAAGAGATTCAAAATATGACCTCTTTCATTGATTTATATGTTAAATATTATGTAGGTATAAGTAACTACTAGCATTTATCTCGGTTATATAAGAGTGCATAATATTATATTTTGTGCACTCTTATATTGTGTAATATTGTTAATAAATTAATTTAAAAAATTGGTTGTCTTTAAAGTCGGTTTACGGACGATAGTTTTACTTGATAACGTCATAAAGAAACATTGACGAATAAATGTGTCACAAGCCAACACTTGGGCCGATCGTGCCTCTCTATCGCTTGTTCCGCGCTCTCGCTTGCACGCTCAGTTCAGGCGCAACGTGACACTTTTTCGTGCGTGCAGCCGGTGTTCACCGATTTATAAGACGTTATCACGTCAAAGAAAAGCTTTGAGTGGATGAATTTTTATGTCTACTATCCTTACTAATATTATAAATGCGAAAGTGTGTTTGTTTGTTGTTTTGTCCTTCAATCACGCCACAACAGGGCTACGGATCAACGTGATTTTTTGCATGGATATAGTAGAGGACCTGGAGAGTGACATAGGCTATCTTTTTATCCCAGAAAATCAAAGATATTCCGAGGGATTTTAAAAACTAAATCCACTTTGCACGAAGTCGCGGGCATCAGCTAGTTAGTTAATATGTTGGAACCTAGAAATAAGAATCGTGTTTGTTTATCGTTAAAGATTCTAAGACGGGGCCAACTCCAGTACCGAAAAACTACACTGAATCGAAGCTAAGAACAAGACAGCGTCCCGAAAAGAAGTTCAGTCATCTGGCGACCCTATCGTCAGCTCGACTGTGGGAAAATACGGCAGGTGTTATGCGGGATCGTGAACAACCACGCATTACCATTCACATTATTCAACAATAAATAATAATAATAAGAAGCCGTGGAGCGAGTGGCCAGCACGCGCAGCTAACACATACTAATGGGCGGCGTGCGTGTGTGTGTCGTGTTCGAATTTCAAATTTTATTTTGTGTGAGTGTCCTACGAGATACAGAGTATAAACTAATAAAGTATTAGATTTTGTAATGCTGTACGACTACGTGTAGGCGGGCCAACGCATGGCATTAGCTTTCTTTATTGTTTTTTTCTTTTTTAACTTCAGCGACTGATTGGTTTTCGTTTTATGAAGGTGTCTTTTTTTCTATGGTGGATGAGAGTATAATCTTTGACATTCCTTGCTACGGCCTACGGGAATCTGATTCCTTGGTTTTATAATATTTTTAATGGAGGCCATAGAGTTTAATATTATATTCGATAGATTGTGATGATAGCCTAGAAGTGAGTCTTCAGCCAGTCTTTTGCTTTTCAGGCGGTCCGGACTTAAGGCGGGCACAATGTGCTTTAGTACATAATAATTCAATGGGCACAATAGCTAACTTTTTGTGTTTGTCCGTCGCTATAAGTAATCCAGCTTTCATTTAGGTAATTCATCACCCGTACTGGTAAGGTATAATACTAGATTGATATTAGGCTCGATTTCTGTACCATCTTGTACAAGTTGCATTTTGGTGAACAAATAAACCAATCCCATGAAGGGTAGGTAGGTAAGGGGGAAGATAGATAAAAGAAATTGAAAAAAAAATATCTAAAGTACCTAGGTGTGCTGTTTTATAAAAATATTTTTAAAACTTAAAGTTGACAATAAGTAATCTTTATTTCTAAACTAACTACTAACTTGATGGCTTATTTGAATTAATAGATATCTTATAATTAATATGATAACTTATTTGAAATTGACAAAAATACTGACTTTCATCTTTCTCCTCCTTACCCTTCATAATAATAATGGAAGTTACGAGTTACAACATCGTAGGTGGGTAGTAGTTACACTTACAGTCACATTATAGGTATCTCAGCCATTGCAGGTAAACAAATGTGTCCATATTTATCTAGGTGTGGGATATAAATCGGTTGTTATTGCCGTATTACAAATTATATGAGACGTACTGTTACATAAGTGCATATAGAACAGTCACAGGTCCACTTGATGTTATGCTATGGCGACGAGATAAAACGCGCGACACTCTTCATTAGAACGGCGTCCGACATTCATTTGCATAGACGGTAATGAATGAACACCGGCTCCATTCACGTCCAGCATAAGTTAGAATGAATTAGGTTATATTAAAATTCAATTAAATGTTTTTGATGTCATGTGGACCGCAATCTTAAACGCGTAGGCGCCTTATTTCCTGTGGGAGAACATTGGACGAAAGGTGTGATTGGAACAAGTTATAACGATGGCATGTACCTACTTACGAGTACATTGCTAAGTTAAAACCCTATTAGCTGTTGCACGCGACTTCATCCGCGTGATTTAGGTTTAAATATTCCAGTTGGAACTCTTTGATTTTCCGGGATAAAAGTAGCCTATGTCACTATCCACGTCCTTTAACTATACCCACTACCCATTGCAATTAATCACGTCGATTCGTAGTAGCTTTTTTGCGGCGTGATTGAAAAACAAACACCTACGCATTTATAATATTATTAGTAAGGGCTAAACGGCTAAAAGAGTAAGTAGGTAACTAAACTGTTAGATTCCCAACAATGTACGTCCGAAGGATGTCTTGTAGATATCGAATGTGATCGAACCCATCACGTGTTGTGTTGCTGATTCTTAAATAATAAATAATTATTATTATTTAAGAACTAGGTAGATGATGCCCACGACTTCGTCAGCTGGTTTTTTAATTCCCGCGGGAACTTTCCAATTTTCCGAGATAAAAAGTAGCCTATATTGTGTTAATCCTGGGAATGAGCTTTCACTATTCTAAGTAACAAACATCCATCCATTCATACATCCATCCTCACAAACTTTCGCATTTATAACATTAGTAGGATAATAAAGATTATAAGAGAATTATTCTTGAATAATAAAGAATTCACATTCGCCGAGTAGTGTTTGCCCGACGAATAAAGTTTGAAAATGTGTGAAAATATGAAAATTCGGCGGTTAAAGTAGACCGCTGCTCGATGAAGAAAAAGGTCTTGAGTCTGAAAAAGTAGAGTAAATGAGTATCTTGTAAATCGTAAAACCTATCACATTTACTATAGGACAACTTTACATTATATACTATTTAATTAGGTAGGTATGTGACTGAAAAATGTATTTTGATTTCTTTTACCTCGAGTTTCCGTGTGATACTATTATTCTCTTTGTATAATATTATTATCTTAGTTTCTATGTAGGTTACAGCAGACTTGTTGTGTTTGGAGTCAAAATTTTAGGATCCTAGCGAAAGATTGCCGCTCATAGCTACCTATAAATACCTATGTAGATGAGAAGATGATATTAGAAAAGTATTAAATCCATCAACTAAAACGCTAAGAAAGGAAGTTTCTAACAAAATTCCGCTCCAAAAGTAGGCTTTGGAAGCAACCATTGCAAAAGCAGCAGAAAGCAGAGTGCCATTTAATTATTTTTTGTACCTACTGATAATTGCGATTTTTGTGACGAATTATGACACCCTTTCACAGCATTTTTTAATAATTTTCTGCGAGCTCGTTGTACTAACGCGACACGTCGTAATACTGCGTAGTCGGCCTATGGCTTACTGAAAATGGTTTATCACCGCGTCAAATATTGCGCTTCCATCATTCGCTCGCGTGCTAGAAGTTGATCAAGTGAAGCCGGGATTATAAAAATGACTAGAAACGCTGGGTTTTACATAAACAAGAATAATAAATCAGCCTAAAATTTAAATAATTTGATCGCTTCTGGTAGTTTTTCCACTAATGCTCCTTGGCAAGATTTTTTTCATATAAGTAGGTAGGTAGGTAAATCTCAACGCCTTGATGAATATGTGCCTAATTAATTATTGTTTTTAATTCTTATTACTTAGGTTTATCATTAGGTAATTTCAAGGATTTGAATTTTAGCAATTTTTTTTTTCGTATTCTTATCTACGCAAACTAAGATATATGCGACCAAATATTCTCATAAAAAAAATATTGGTTGTGTGTAAAGTCGGTTTACGGACGTTAGTTTTACGTCATATCGTCATAAAGAAACATTGATGACGGGCGGGCGGCGAAGGGTGCTCTCTATGAACGCTTGGGCCGATCGTGCCTCTCTGTCGCTTATTCCGCACTCTCGCTTGCACGCGCAGGCTCAGGCGGAACGTGACAATGTTCAGTGCAGCCAGTTTTCATCGATTTATAAGACGTTATCACGTCAAAAACTGCTTTTGCTTGTTTGAAAATATTTTAGACTATAGACTATCTTCGATTTTATTGTATAAAAATATGAATAGGTTTAATAGTATCAGATAAACAATAAGATCTCTTTTTTATATAGATATTTTAGATTAAGATCTTTCGGAGATAAACAAAATTTCTTACGAAACATAGTATCTACGCCTCTGCGACATAAAATAATCCATTATTCCAAGGTTAATTACATAATACGATTTTTATTATTACAAAAACCTTAATCACAAATTTACATAAAAGATTTATAAGTGTCTACAGCCCGATTATCCGCCTGGTTAATTTGCATTTATATACATTAAAAAATCGCCTAATATTTAATTCAGTAGGTAGGTAGGTACTACCTACTAGTAGGTAGTGTTATGCTTTGATTATTTTAAAACAAGCGACACGTGCCGGCTTTGCACGGGTGCTATGTAGGTACCTCTACCTCTATACCTACTTAATACATATTTTGGCGTCACAAACTGAGCGTAGTAGTATCAATGTGTATGTGCTATCCGATCCAATTAACTGTAGAATGAATGAAAGTATTTAAATAGTAATATTATAGTGATTATACAAATATTATAAACCTCAGTCATGACGCTGAGATCTATAGATCGTACTCAAGGCTCAAGATAGAGTTAAAATGAGACACAAATAAGTATGTCGTGACTTAAATCTGTCTCGTTTTAACTCAGTCTTGAGTCTTGAATCTAAGCTGAGTGAGAGTGCATCTATAGATCTCACCCTGTCTCAACAGCAGTCACTGATGGTAAGTTTTGATTTGAACAGGCTTGATGTGGGACTTTGTCAGAGTCTCCTGGCACACCCCACATCAGAATTAGCTAGAATAGTATTTATGTGATGTAGTCACTGCCATTAGTCAATCACGGACGTCTTGGTAGGTGAGTTAGAATAGAATAGAATAGAACAGAATAGAAAAGCTTAGAATAGAATAGAATAGAATAGAATAGAATAGAATAGAATAGAATAGAATAGAATAGAATAGAATAGAATAGAATAGAATAGAATAGAATAGAATAGAATAGAATAGAATAGAATAGAATAGAATAGAATAGAATAGAATAGAATAGAATAGAACAGAATAGAACAGAATAGAACAGAACAGAACAGAACAGAACAGAACAGAACAGAACAGAACAGAACAGAACAGAACAGAACAGAACAGAACAGAACAGAATAGAACAGAATAGAACAGAATAGAACAGAATAGAACAGAATAGAACAGAATAGGACAGAATAGAACAGAATAGGACAGAATAGAACAGAATAGGACAGAACAGGACAGAACAGGACAGAACAGAACAGAATAGAATAGAATAGAATAGAAATGTTTTTTATTCAAATAAACTTTTTTACAAGTGCTTTTGAATCGTCGATGAGTCTACCATATGAGTCTACCATAGTTAGATAAGTTTATTTCTAAGATATGTAAAGTTTTTTGTTAAAATGTATGTATCGATGGAGTTGACATGCCAGCTGGTAAAAAAACCCATAAACGATTGATTAAAAAAAGTTCAACGAGCCAGAATGAAATTTTAAAGGTTGTCGAATGTAGATTCCTTATCTCTGGTTCCATCTCTACCCGTAGAACTATTAGTATGGGTATTGTTTTGTTGTGGCTCGCACCCACTTTTAACACAAGTAAAGCTTTACTCGTAATTTAGAGGGGAAAGGGGAAAATTTATCTTAGTGGTTGTCAAAAAAAATGTTTCGGGAAGAAATTCTCTAAATGATAGTGAAAACGGTAGGTATCTAAAAGCCGTTGCGTATAGGTTTGAAGAACTATAAGCGCACAAACAGACTGACGCGGACAGAGACTTTATACAGGCTTTACCTATATATCTACCATACATACCTATATAAATCCTGTGCGAACTCTTTGATTTTCCGGGATAAAAAGTAGCCTATGACACAATTCAGGTCACAGCTATCTATACGAAAAATCACGTCGAACCATACATGGCTCTTTTGCAGTGTGATTTAAGGCCAAACTAATAAACAAACAAACTTTCTCATTTATAATAATATATTACTAAAGATTACAGATGCTTTTGGTTTTGTCATACACTATGGCGCAGTTTTTTTCCAAGAATTCCAAATTATCGTTTGGAATAGTAAAGTCAACCAGAGATGACGTAGATTTGTTCGTTCATTCATTTACAAGAAATAAGAATGTACTTTTACGGTACACAGTGTAGGTACCGCTGTACCATAGATACATACCTAACAAGGTAAATAAAATAGATCTTGCGTCAATAGATAATAAGTATAGTTAGTTGAAATAATTCCGTTTGTGGTTTTCACTCATTATAACTATTGGTTCGCCCCGAACTGAGACCTCGCGGTATCCTATAATTCCCATAAGGTAGTTTTAACTATATATTGTAATTAAAACGCGCCGAATCTGATGACGTCAATCGTCATCTGCTTTCGTGGATGGGATGCGTATGCCTACAATATTTTACTAAAATTCAGCTGGTTCTCTGAACGGGTGTTACGTAGTATACGATTTCATAATAAAAAAAAAATATAAAATGCCATGACTGCGCGCTTGCGGCTTCTGCGGAGAGCATGTCTAGATGCGCGCTCATCTTTACATTCATAGACACAGTACCATCATACGGTAGTAAATAGGTGCTAACGTCTTTTTTTTTTATTTTTTATTTTTTATTGCAGGATAGGCATGCGCTTGACGACAATCAATGCTGGACAGCACTGATGAGGTCTAGGTTGGAGCGCGCTTGCCTAGAAAATGCCTATTCACTCTTGCCTTGAAGGTACTGAGGTTATACGTGGCCGGAAACACAGAAGTTGGAAGTGCGTTCCACACCTTAGCGGTTCGATTCAGAAACGTTGAACAGAAGCGTTTCGTGCGAGCAGGTTGGATTTCAACCACGTAAGGATGCCAACGCTCACGATTTCTCGAAGTTCTGTGGTAAAACGGTGAAGGGGGCACAAGGTTGTGAAGTTCTTGAGCGCAATCTCCAAAGTATATCCGATAGAAGACCGATAGACAGGCAACATTGTGACGGTGCTGCAGACTGAGCATTTTTGCCTGCGTTAGTGACTGATCACCTATAATTCGGCGGGCACGGCGATCTACCGAGTCTAATGCATCGAGTTGGTACTTGGCAGAGCCATCCCATAGGTGGCAGCAGTACTCCATGGCCGAGCGCACCTGAGCCTGATAGAGAGTCAGGCGCTGCTCAGGCGTGAAGCACCGCTTCACCTTGTTCAGGATACCAAGTTTTTTGGCTGCTGTTTTTGCCTTTGACTCGATGCATTTCCCGAAATTGAGGTTGGGCGAGATGTCTATGCCCAGGAGCTCAATATGGTCACTAATCGGTATGGACACACTTTGGAAAGTTGGAGTCAAGGTAAAGGGACTCCTTTTGGCAGTGAATAAACACGCTTGAGTTTTGGTGGCATTAAACTTAACTAAATTGGCGTCGCCCCAATCGGACACCTCCTTCAGAGTTAAGTTAATGCGATTCACCATGGCCTCTCTATACTCATGGATCTCAGTAGCACTGGCTCGAGAGCTGGACATGTATCTGTCCGTAACAGTGCTGTCATCAGCGTACCCAAAGATACCGGGCTTTAGAAGATCGTTGATGTGCAGCAGGAAAAGTGTTGCGGACAGAACAGATCCCTGAGGAACACCGGCGTTGACAGCCATTAGGTCAGATGAGCAGCCGTTAACGACAACTCTAAATGACCTCTCACTCAGGAAATCAGATATCCAGCTACATAAGCCAGTGGGTAACCCGTATGACGGAAGCTTACTGAGAAGACTGTCATGCCAAACCCGGTCAAAAGCCTTTGAAATATCAAGAGACACGGCGAGTGCCTCACCCTGTTTCTCAATGGCTTCGCCCCAAGTATGTGTGGCATACACTAGAAGATCACCCGTGGACCGGTTTTTCCGAAAGCCGTACTGGTGGTCAGACAGAAGATCGTTTTCTTCCAGGTATGCCAGGAGCTTATTGTTAAGCACACGTTCCATAGCTTTACAAAGGATGGACGTGATTGCTATCGGTCTATAATTGGCCGGGTCAGCACGACTCCCCTTTTTCGGTACTGGCTGCACGTTTGCAACTTTCCACGACTTGGGGACATGAGCAGTTTCAAGAGAGAGACGAAACAAGCGTGTTAATACAGGAGACAACTCAGGGGCGCAACTCCTCAGGACAACTGCAGGTATACCATCAGGGCCACTGGCCTTGCTCACGTCGAGGTTACGAAGAGTTTTTAGAACCTCTTGCTGGTGTATGCGTATCTCCGGCATAACGGAGTCACAAGTTGGAAGGGTGGGCGTGCATTTGTTTCCAGCAATAAGACGTGAGTTTTCAGCAAACAGAGATGCTAGAAGATTAGCCTTGTCTGTTGCAGAAACAGCCAGTGATCCATCTGGTTTCTGCAGAGGCGGCAGCGAAGGACGGCAAAAGCTCGCTTCAACCGACTTCGCGAGGGACCAGAAAGCTTTGCTACCACTGGGGTGAGAGGCTAGCTTACGCCCGATGCGGTTAGTTCGACTGAAGCGAGCTCTTTCCAAAACCCTCTTGTAGGATTTGGCGGCAATATTGAATTCTCTTTTCTTGATTTTGACATCCGGAGCTTTGAGAGCGCGAGCGTCCGCCCATGATACAAACGCTGAATGCTTACGAGCCTCTGCAACAGCGCATTCAGCGTTGTACCACGGGGGTGTCTTACCATCGGGCGATACGTCTGAAAATGGTATAAAGTATTCCATTGCCTGGCGTATCACATCCGATATAGCACTCTCACAGCTCGACGGATCGTTGGTAGAGAAACAAGCCTGCCGCCATCTGCTGACCTGTATCGCCACACCCGTCTTTTAACTGAAGAGTCTGAGGACGGAGGATAAAAATTGGATACAGTTTTCACAACACAGTGGTCTGAGGTCCCCAAGGGGGAAGAAACTGAGACCGAAAACCTGTCTGGATCAGTTGTCAGCAGAAGGTCCAAGCAATTGGGTGTGTGTCCATCAACATCTGGTATCCGAGTGGCCTCCTGGACTAGCTGAGAGAGATCTAGCGATAGTGCAAATTTGCGCGCCTCTCTCCCGGCATGGTCAGTTTTCAAGTATGGGAAGAGCCACTCCTGGTGGTGGGCATTAAAGTCTCCCAGAAATACCAGCTGTGCGGCAGGATATCGATGTTGGACGATGTCAGCCTTTTCGCTGAGGTAGTTGAACAACTGAGTCGTCTCCTGGTCACCACTATGCGAACGATAAACGCACGCATATACTGTTTGCTCACAACCTGTATCAACCAAGCACCACAGAACTGAGAACTTAGGTACCTCCAAATTACGGAGACGTTGGCAGCAGATATTATCACGAGCGTACAAACAAACCCCTGCGCGAGCTTTAAAATTATGCTCAAGCGAATACCCGGGGTACTGCAGGTACGCTGTATCTGCTGGGCTCTGAATTTGGGTCTCCGTGAGAAAGAGTAGGTGCGGCTTTGTTGTCTCAAGATGGTGGTGGACAGCATTGAGATTAGAGTGCAATCCTCGAATGTTTGAGAGGTGCACTGAAAAAGAGAGGATGTGCAGCCGCTGTTTAAAACCTTTTCTCTTTTTGTTGCGCTTCATTTTTAGGGGGAGTGAATAGGTATGGGAAGATGGAAGTTGTACGCGATGCTGCATTCTTGACACCGTGACCCCAAATCGAAACAGTGCTGATGGTAGACTCAACTGGAGACCGCGGGGACGCCCGAACCCCCCTGGAAATCGCCATCGGGTCCTCTCTCCGGTCGCCAACCGGCACGATGGAAGCCATTCCAGGATTTTTCGGCAAAGGTGGCGGGGCAGCCTTTCATAGGTGGCGAACCTACTAATTGGGCCCCCAACTACCTGCGGTCGGCCAGCGGTGCACCGTGCTTCGGATCCCGCTGCTCTCCAAATTGAGCCGCCCGGCACCGTTACAACTCAGATCAGAACCTGTCATCAAAATGCAGCACAACTGTACAAACCCATTTCCCCATGAATGGCTGCAGCGAACAACGCACCGGAACACGACACATCCCATGACGCGACGAATCGTGTCACAAAATGAGTCATTTAGCGGTTCGACTTTGTTTGCTGGGTGGTGATACTAGCCACGGCCGAAGCCTACCACCTCTGATATTGTTGCTCAATTAGCACCACCCGGGGGTCACGTGTAGGGCAGCGAGGATTTGAACCTGATTTTAGTAAAACCTACGGACGCGAGCAACTTTAACCCCCTTAAGTCTAATTATCTATCTATCTTCTATATAAATAAAAATGAATGTTGGTAAGCGCATAACTCAAGAATGGATGGACCAATTCGGTTCATTTATTTTTTTGTATGTTCCTTAAGTTCCACGGAAGGTTTTAATCCAAAAAAAAGAAACAAAAAACTAAATTCACGCGGACGAAGTCGCGGGCATCAGCTAGTTGTAAATAGAAACGGATTTACTTTTGCAAAAACAACGTGATACTTTTATTGATAATAATTTGCTAATTGAATAACATAATTAGTAAACGACAAAATAAGAATAGCTGACGCAAAACTGTATACCTAGTGAAGTGTTGTTAAAAACGTTGATGCCCATTAAAAATTAAATAATTTCGTTTCTTTATAATATTTATCTAATCTTAGTATTTGTTTTTCAAGTACAGAATATAACTCAAATTATGTGTAAGTTTCAAGTTTTAAAATAAAGTGGTTTTAGAGATCTAGCCTCGAATTCAATCTCCACTTTGAAAGCCCCCCATATCGTCAATTTTAGGAAAAAAAATTAAAAAAAAATACTTTTCTACTCTGTTCCAAATTATCTTTAAAATGTGGTACTGCAACCCTATGAAACGCAAAAAAATATATTTTACTTCACATTCGCTTCTATGAGAGCCCCCCTGAAATAAAGACTTTTATAATTTTTTAAGCCATTTTCGGCTGGAGGCCATAAAATTGAAGTAATTACGTTCAGTAATTCAGAAGTTATAAGGCTCTGACAGACGGACGGACGGACGGACGGACGGATAGAAAAGTGCAAATTCACTCAAGTAAACTCAGAGACCTTCGCTTCGCTCGGTCGATCAACCAATTATTCTCGATCGTTCTTTTGTCTCTGGTCGATGCTTTTTTTTTAATTTATGTAATCTTCATTTTGTCGCCATATATAAACAAACTCTTGGAGCAATAACAACTTCGATAACCATTTACTTTCAATCTACGTGTAGATATTAACTTTAATTTAAGATCTCATATTTAGTATAAATAAACCTTTTTAGGGTTCCGTAGTAATTATATTTAAAGGTGTAGATACTACATCATCTCATACAGAAATCGACACAGCACGCCTACAATTATTAGAGCATACTTTTAAACTTTTCTCTTCATACCTGACGATATCAATTTTACCTACTTGATTCCAATTTCCATCAATAAGAATCAAGATGGTTATTCTCTTAAAGTCAATGTACCTACATTAAATTCTCTTCCCATACGAAAAGATTTCAATTAGCCTGATCAACAAAAACACGAAATTTTAGTCGTGAACGTGTAAATCCTGCACTGAGAAAAATGGATTGAAGTCGACGTAATAAAATATTATGCAAACATTGTAAAATACTCTTCTTACCACAAATAAAACAGTGCGCAATACTTTATATAGTGACACGAATGTATAATTATTCTGCAGGGCATTAAACTTCATTGTGCAGGAAACCTCATCAAAACATTATGTTCAAATGTCTTATCTTTTATCGTGCAAGAACTATATGCATAATAAAATTATGGATTACGTATTATAATTTACAGTGATCAAAGCACAAAAAATAGTGACGTCTTAAATGCACCATGTATTATAGTTTTTTGCATAGAAAATTACGGTTCAAAGAGTTGCACCATAGCATTCGATGCAATGCATTATTATATTTCAAACTACGCAGCTAATTTTAAAGTGCCATTCCTGATTATTTGCACAATAAGTACATCAATCCTGAGGAACAATAAAATTCAGTGCGTATAGATATTATTGCACGTTAAAGAGTCGTTCCAGGTTGAAAAAATATTGGTCAGCACAAAAATGTTTGAAATTTCATTAAAAAGTATGGTGCCTATGTACTTAAACATTACGTGCATTTTAAAAATTCACTAAAAATATGTTGCGTATGCACATAAACATAACGTGCATGCAGCGAATCGGGGGTTTCCGGTTCGGGCGGCGGGGGTCCCGGGACGGGGAGGGTAGGTGAGACGCCCGCGGGGCGCGGACACTCACTCACACACACCATTCTGAGAATGGTGTGTGTGAGTGAGTGTCCGCGCCCCGCGATTCTGTGACCTCCGTGACGTGGGTAAGGGTGTGATGCCGTGTTGTTCTGTGTTCATTCTGTAATTAATTATAATACCTACCTATTTTGTGTGAAAAATGGATCCTATGGGAGAACTACTGAGAAAATGGGGCTTTAGTGACGATGTAATAGGACATTTTGCCAGTAAGTACCTATTTACCTATTTTTTTACCTAACATTATTAGCTACTCCCAAAATAAGATTAAAAACCTGAAAGACAAATTTGTGGTCGCTACCATTAAAACGATCACGGAGCAGTGTCTGCTTAGTGGTGAGTTTCTAATAAACTTACTGCCTAATATTGAAGTCTTACTAAAGTCGCAAACTGTCATTTAACAATCTCTGTAAAATATTTTTTACCAGCTATAAGTATAGTTAACGGCAGCTCCGTTACCAATTTTCAGTACAGTATCGCTCTTGTGCGAAAGAAATACCGGAGGTGCTGTTTATTTAACAAACGACTTTTAGTAATGTTTCTTTATTCTGATAATTTATTCTGAAAACAACCTTTTTACTGAAAGAATTTTTCTTACAGATGATGACGATGTCCAAATAACAGGCGCAATCATACTACTGGGTTGTCTGTATAAAATTTCGCCGGCTGCAAGCAAAAAGGGAGGTACGGGAAGCCGACCAGAGGTATTAAAGAGCCTTGTAACATACGTTCCCTCAGAAAATGATGTCACAGGGGCGATTCAAGAACACGCGTAAGCTGTACAAGGTCCTTTCCAGCCATTTTTCATTGCTGTTGGTGAGCAATATAATAACATAACCACCGTATTCTTTTGCCTAACCGAATTGACATTTTGGAAGTTTAAAAGCTTCCCTGAAGCCTTTGACGTGGGATTTAAAATAATTCATGCAGTCGCATGCCCATATCCAGCGTTATGCTATTCAACATGGCTCGCCATTCAAATAGCTTTCTATCACATAAAAACAATTTATGATGACTACAGCCGATCGGTAAAACAACTACTTTTAGATCTAGGTCTTGCCTCGACATTACAGCCGTACCTTGAGTTAAAATAATTTTACAGTGATCGGTATATTTTAGGCTAGTAATTACACTTTAATATAATAAACGCAAAAGTTTGGATGTTTATTTGTTTGTTTGTTACTCAATCACGTCATAACTGCTGGACCGATTCAAAATACAAAACCTCCCATTCAGCAACATTCTATCCACTGATCTACCGAGGTTGTGAATAATCATAATAAAATTAGTAATAATGGTAGTGTGTCGCGATTGTAAAAGGTCTTTCGATCTTATCTCTCAGCTAGTTCATCATATAAGAAAAGAATGTCCTTTAAATTTTGATCCTCATATTTATAAGTGTGGAGAAAAAAATTGCAGTCGATGCTTTAGTGATGTCCGTCAATTTCGCAAGCATATTGTTGATTTGCACCACATTAATCCAACGGTTGGGATACTGCCGGAACCAGTGCCTAGTACTAGTAGTGCTAGTCCCCCACCCCAGCTATTATGGATACTAGTGAATCTGAGTTGCTGATTGATACTGAGAGAATGGATCTTGACAGCTTAACCTGTAGATTTTTAATAAACCTCTATAGCAATCCTGGAGTCACGAGATCGTCTGTTCAATGTTTTGTTTCAGCGTTACAATCCTATTTTACCGATATAGCTCCTTTATTAGCGGAATCTGCTTTAAGTTCGATAGATTTTAAAAACGATGAATCAGTAGAAAGCAAGAGTCTGCGAGATGACTGTATTAACAA
Source organism: Oeneis ivallda (assembly GCA_029955525.1). NCBI lineage: Eukaryota > Metazoa > Arthropoda > Insecta > Lepidoptera > Nymphalidae > Oeneis > Oeneis ivallda. Next base: position 7,986,178 of record JARPMR010000019.1, read on the forward strand.
ATTGACGTCGTCTATGTCATCAGTGCTTACTCCTTTTCGTTCAGAATTTCTGAGGTTGCAAAAGTTTGAAGCATTGGGTACTTATATTGCTCCTACAACCATTACAATTGATTACATTCCTGGGTTGACGACTCTCGGGAATGTAACCAGGATGTCAACTTTACCATGTACCATGCAAGTAATTCCTTTAGGCAGAGTTCTCAGTAAGTTTTTATCTATTAAAGGAATTCTTCAGTCAATTCTCCATTATTTGGATCATTTGCAGGGTGCTGTTAAATTGAGTGCTGCCAATGATAGTGCATTGCTCTGTGTAGAAAATGTAATGCAAGGTTCCCTTTGGCGGCGTCACATGCTAATCCAGACAGCAGACGCCAGCCTAATTTTGCCTCTTATAGTTTACTATGATGATTTCGAAGTCGGAAACCCGTTGGGCGGACATGCAGGAGTTCACAAGCTTGGGGGTGTTTATGTTTCACTGCCAGCACTACCTCCATATTTATATTCCCAGTTAGATCATGTGTTTCTGTTGGCTCTTTTTCATTCTTCCTACAAGACGAATTATGGTAATAAAGCCATTTTTCATTCTGCTATTATAGAACTAAATAAGTTGCAAAGTACAGGCATTTTTATTGATACAGATACATTCAAAGGAGTTATAAAATTTAAGGTTGTTGCAATTACTGGTGATAATTATTTAGGTCTCAATTCTATTCTAGGATTTACTGAAAGTTTTTCAGCAAACAAATGCTGCAGAATATGCAACATCGACAGGACAGAACTGCAAACTTCAATTCGTGAGAATCCTGGATTGCTTAGGAACATGTCACTGTACAATGAACAGTTAAATATTAATGATTTATCTATAACAGGCATAAAGGAAAAATGTTGTTGGCTTGAATTAGATGGATTTGATATTTTTGAACATGTAGCAGTAGATGTCATGCACGATTTCTTGGAGGGTGTTTGTCGCTATGTTATGACTTACATAATAAACTTTTATGTAAACAGTGGTTTATTACAGGCTAATATACTGAAAGAAGCCTTGATATCGTTCAACTATGGCCCCGATTCAAGCTCAAAACCAAGCAATTGTTTAGTGTTCGACGGGGGCTAGAATCAAGCTAAGATGTTCAGCTTCCGAAATGATAGTTCTAGTAAGGTACTTTGGACTAATCGTTGGTCGATATATTCCCGCTGGCGAAGAGAACTGGGATTTGTTAACCTTATTACGTAAGAATTCAGACATTTTGTTAGCTTATAGAATCTATGACTTTACAGCCGATAAACTGAATTGCTTAATCTCTGAATTTAATTCTTTATTTATGAAGCAAACGGGGTCACTACTAAAGCCTAAGTTTCATTTTCTTACTCACTACCCTGCCATGCTACGTAAATTCGGCCCAGTACGAAACATTTGGGCAATGCGTTTTGAAGCAAAGCATAGAACTTCAAAAATAGTAGCTCGCTCAACGTCCACACGTGTTAATATTACTAAAACAGTAGCAATAAGACATCAACTTACATTAAATAACTTGCTTTTTAATCAGGTTGTCCCTGATGCCGTTAAGTTTGGCAAGAAAGTTCGGCTGAACATCCCTCTTGATCGTTTTAATCTGGAGGGACCTATAACATTTGTTGCATCCGTAACAATAGCAGGTGTGCAGTGGAAACCCTACAGCATTGTGTTTGTGGATTTCGATGAACCAAATCATGAGTTGCCCATTTTTGCAGCCATTGAAGCAATCGTAGTAACTCGCTCAAATATTGTTTACTTTTACTGTCGGTTATTTGATACTATTGAATTCAATGAGCATTATCAAGCTTATGAGGTCAAACAAACTAATATCTACAACTGTATAAAAGCCAGCGATGCTTTAGCACCCTTCCCTCATAATCTAACTAAACTATATAATTATATGAACTACATAACTAGCAGATGGTATATAGAACAGTAATTGCCTACAGAGAAGGAGCACAAAATTGTGAATATCATCATTGTTATATGTCATAAATTACCTATATTTGATTTGATTAGCTTTTACCTGCACGAGTGATTTCGTATAGTAATTGCCTAATAAACATGTATCCAATTCGGCATAACGCCATTCAAATCCATTCATTCAATCGGTATAAAAAGTATACTACGTGTAAATAGTGATAAACTATCTGCATTGATCATTTAAATCCGTTCAGTGGTTTTGGCGTGATTGCGTAACAAACAAATAAATAAATTTATTATATTCTCCTTTTGTATTTATTATATTCGTACGATTAAGATATTTTTATTAATTTTTAGTGAATCGTCACGAAAACCTGCGCAATTTATAAGTTTAAAGTGCTAATGTTTGCTAGGAGCTTCTTAAATTGTTTAGGCAAGGGTTTAGGTGTTTCCTAAGTCTAGTGCATTCGGGCATGAAAGTTTTAAAGTACATTATTAATAGGTTTTTTTTGTAAGAAAAGTTTAAGAGAAGTTTAATTTGATTTTTTCGAAGTTATAGAGTAAAATTTTAAATTATAAGTAAAAACTTAGCATATTTTTTTTATTTAAATCTAATTTTGTTTTCATTAAAGAAACGTGCTGATAGTTCCTTGTAACTTTTAAGTTTCTTATTTGTTTTTAAGATATAATATAGTTTAAAATTGTATTTTAAACTGAGTAACTTAAAATACTTTGTTTAAATGTCCGGGTTTTACGCTCCGGAATCCGGGATTTTCACGTTTCTTGTCCTATATAGTTGACTGATTTTTGAGATGGCAACCCTTAGTGCAGACTGGAGACCTTGGCATTTAGCATTGTTTTATATTATGTTCTAAATTGACTGTTTATCTTTTTAAAAGTTTCCCAGGTGTGATAATATTATTTTAATCTAGGCTAGGATTAACTATTCTTTGAATAATTTAATATTTATGGAAAATAAATGTTTGTATAATTTTAAGTTTTTTTTTTAAATTACATACCCTACACTCTGTGTGTGATTAATTACTACTTATATGAATTTCAGCACATTTTTTCTGCACTGTAAATGTACTTATTTATCAGGATTAGTAACAAATATTTGCACGGTGTTTCCAAACGATGAAATTATAACTATAATCAGGTTAGTGTTTGGACAGGTATCTTCAGTCAAAATTGATAGGCCAACAAAAAGTCGGACGTTTTTTTACTCTTCCCATACAAATCGTTTACTAGTATTTTTAGGTAGAGTAAAAAAACTACCAAATTCTTTTGGTTGCACCTATCTATCCTACTTATCCTGCCTTACTCAAAATACCTCTCCGAACACTTAATTTTGTTATACCTAAGTACAGGGTGTAAGGGACAGCTTTCCGAAAACTTTAACAATGTCTTCAGCATACCATCATCCTGAACAACTTACAGCAATAATTTTTGTCGGAAAAAAATTCCACTCTTCATACAAATTGTATGGAGAGGTGAATCAGGTGCCAAATTTTATGGAGAGCAGTTTTTTTTTTTATTTCGCACAAAAAATTCTTGCTGTACGTTGTTCAGGATGATGGTCTAAAGACATTGTTAAAGTTTTCGGAAAGTTGTCCCAAAACAACCTGTATCATTTATTTCATCGTCCGGAAACACCGTGTAGAGATTTAGTGCTAATCCTGAAAAATATCAATGCCATTACGATATTAAATAGTGCGGAAAAAATGCTAGGGCACGTAAAAGGATCATGCCCAGCTAAAAAAGCACTATAACATTTAGTGCAGTCGCATAAAAAGATATGCTTCCAGCAGCAAATAATAACATGGGCAGGCACGATATATTATAGGGCACGACCTGGTATGCACCAACAAGTAATATGCAAACGCACATAAAAATATGCTTCCAGCAGACAAATAATATCATGGGCAGGCACGATATATTATAGGGCACGACCTGGTATGCACCAACAAGTAAAATGCAAAAGCACATAATAGTATAATGAATGCATTATAATATAAAATGCCGTCAATTAGGTATTTTAAACAGTGCACTATATATTTTCTTTCATAAGGGTTATACATTATGATGTCTTGACCTATATCTTGTAGTGCGAGCTGCAAATAATGTTGTGACGTCACTAAATTGTGGCGGAACCATAATTTTATGTGCACCCCCGGCAGAATAACTTTACATACTGGCACGATTGCTGAAAAAAGTGTGCATGCACAATAGTTTATAGTGCCTCATTTTTCTCAGTGTGCCTTATAATTCGAGAAGACGCAAAGCGCGGCAGAGGTGAGAAGGCACGCCCGCCGGCGTCGCGTCCTGTCCTCCGAACTCGTGAGTTAAATATACGACAATAAGTCACGAGCGGCCTCCACGGACGCACAGGCATCATGTGATTTTATAATACTTACCTATAATAGGCTCTCTTGATATACGTACAAGTTGAAAGATCATGTGTATTATGCTTGTTTTGGTCAACCATAATTAGTAATAACTGGAGATTATTTCTATTTTGCTTCTAGTTCTAACTAACACCTTACCTACTACTGCAGTAGTAGCAAAAGTATATAATCAAATTACCCATACTTACTTATTACTAATAGTAGGTAAAGTAAGATTTGTAGTAGTAACATAGGCAATAAATGCCTAAATCATCTCTTAGGTACCTACCTATGCATGAGTAAACTTACGTAGGTAGGTAGAGGCCAAATGCAAACTTTCCAACTTATTGTCATTTTCACCTTTAGCTGTTCCATAAGGCTCGTGAGAACGAAATTGTCAGTTGTTCGGTAAAGGTAACCTAACTTAACTTAGGGAACTTAGGGTGAAAACGGGCATTAGATTCTTATTGCTCGTGAACGGGTGCCGCCGGCGGGAATCGGGCTACTTTCTGTCTGCCCGTCTTTGACATGAATTGAATTGTAGTACGTTTTGTGGAAATGTCATATTCTATTCTGGCGGAGATGCACGGGTGAAATCAGCTTGGCATCCAGCTGCCACTGTACAAGATAGTATAAAAACTTATTACAATGTAATAGCTACTTATTAATATTGTAAAATGATTATTTTGAAAAGAGAAACTGCTGAGTTTCTTGCCGGCTCTTCTCAGCAGAATCCGCTTTCCGAACCGGTGGTAGAGTCTTGACGTGTCATAAGAGCCACAGGTTGGCCTACATGAAATAAATAATTTTGAATTTTGAATTTATTACCGACTTACTAATCTTCATATAGGTAGGTAAATAAAGGACTATGGGCGGAATCGTCCCCCCCTATCAACAAGAATTAAATGTAGCGCAATTGATAGACCTTGGCAAGATGATATTTTTTTACTATGGCGACGATGCCCAAATGCATGGGGTTCTCATTGTATCTTACGTTCAAAAAAATATTTCGTTGACGTATTATTGATGACTAATTCCAAAATACCTACTCATTTATCTATTTATCTACTCCCATGCTATAAATCCTCTTTAATAGATTCTGAAACAGTTAGCTTATTGCCAACATTAAAACACCCAATGTCATAATAACCATTATATCATTCAAAAGTATGATATAATGTTGTACTGAATTTCATTATAACACACCTTTGTTTTTTTTCGATCCCTTCTGCAAAAAGGTTTCTCAACAGACAGCCACATTCTTACTGCTCGATGCGTGATAACTGTATGAATTTCAAAAAAAGAACGTCTGACTGAATTTCAAAAATAGTACATTTAAAACACCTAATAGAGGAAAGTGTACCTTTTTAAAAACCCCGTAAAAAAAACCTGGGTTATTCTAACAGAGTAGAAGTAGTTATTTTTACTGTTATATGATTTTTATACGATAAAATATAGAAAAAATAACAAAAATAAATCAATTTCAAACAAAAAGTTTTTTTTTTTTTAGAAGAACCCCAGCGATTTTGAAGCTGAAACCAACTATTTACGTCTATTTGGATCCAAATGAACATATTAACATAAATCCGGTGACTGTTGGAGGGTGGGGACGGGGTCCATACAAAATTGCCCATGGTCCTTTTACAAATTATTTTGTTACCATAAGTTTTATTGTACCTACTGAAATCTTACGTGACATAGCCTCAAATACGAGGTAAGTGGTGCAAGTACATTTACAAAATATAAATAAAGAATATAAACATTATTTAGCCCATATCATGGCCACCGATAACAACAATATAATCGAATATGTTTCGTTTACAAAAATATATATTTTCTAAATTATTGGTGGATATCAATGTCTCTATTGATAGGTAATAAGTTAATAACACTCTTTTCGTACCACTTGCTCAAAAAAGTGACATTCTGTGCCACAAAAAGCGAACATAACAATAGTCATTTTTAATCTGTTAAAAACAGGGAAAGAAAATTGTACTGAATTTCATTCATCCTCTAGGGGGAGAATGTGATTTAAATTTGGAATACTTACCGATACTGAACTACATCTGTGTTTACACCATTGAGTTTCTATATAAAGCATTATACATCTTTTTGAAAAAGGAATACGCATTTATTATGCAGTTATGATTATTAAATAAAATTACGAATACCGACGAGGCCGTATGAGCTTGATGCCTTTGCTTTTCCGACAAAAAAATATTAGTCTAGGAATTTGCCGCGTTTTTGTTTTCTTCAAATACATAAACGTTAAGTTTATTTTAATTTATTTTTATAAATATCTAAGTAAATGTTCTAAAAATACGTTACGATGTTAAATCAAAGCGACAGTGACAGTGAATTGTCGGATTCCATCAGTGTAAATGCTCAGACGCAAGAACAGAGAAATACTCAAATCAACTCATCAACAATAAATGTACCAAACAAAAATGTAACTCTCTCTATCAATAATAATTGGACCAATGTTTCGAATGTTAACTTTTACTTTTAATTGTCATTATTTTTAATAAATGCTTATCTCATATTATTATTGTGTTAATTTTTTTGCAAATGGTACGAAAAGTAGAGTATTTTCCTCGGTGATAAAGCTGTCTTAGTCTTGGGTGAACTTAAATCCCTCGCTACACTCAGGACTCGTCTTAAATCCCTCGCTTCGCTCGTGATTTAAGTTTTTAACACCCTCGCTACGCTCGGGAGTAAACCTCGAGTCCTTCGTTACGCTCGCGATTTAAATCGTCACCCGCGACAGAAGACACTGCTTTATCCCCTTGGTTAATAATCTACTAATCTACTCGTATAGTAGACAGAGAGTTAAATATAACATATGATGCAAAATGAATGACGATATCAAGCCAAGAGGTCTAGAAGCCTCATTATGCGCCAACAAGCACTCAATTTACTTTTTTAGCCGCAGAGGAAATGAGAAAAATAATGAGCAATCAATGTCTGCACTGCGCATCAATTTATAGCAAATAGCTGAGGGTGTATCCTTAAAAGGATTTTTATTCTTTAGTTTTTGTTGTTTTCTATTGGTGTCTGTATCTAAAAAATCAGTTGTTAAGTAGGTATACATAGGTACTTAGGTAGTAGGTAGATACACCATTAAATTCTCTCTCAAAAATATGAAATCAGTACCTACAGAGTACACAAAAAAGATCAACCTATAGACATTAGAATTATGCAAAGTAAAAGTAGAATATGTTAAGTAAAAATGCAAAATCAAAAAAAAACATTTTTAGGGTTCCGTACCAAAATGGTAAAAATGGAACCCTTATGGTGAGACTTTCTCCGTCCGTCCGTCCGTCCGTCCGTCTGTCACAGTCGATTATTTCAGTAACTATTAAAGCTATCGACATGAAATTTGGCATAGTTGTGTATAATGGTGGCCCAACATCATTGGAATAAAGAAAAATCGAAAATTATTTTTAGTTTTACTAAAAAAGGAGGAAAATCGGGGGTTTGAAATTTCAAAGTAAAATAACTATACCGAGTGGGGTATCATATGAAAGGCCTTTACTTGTGTATTCTAAAACAGTTTTTTATTTATTTCTTTGTATAATAGTTTTTGAGTAATCGGCCAAAATTTCGAAAAAAACACCGTTCCCCCCCCCCCCCCCCCTTATCTCCGAAGTTTACCAATCGAAAAATCTGAAATAATTATGGTCAATAGAGGTTTATGTATATTTTACAGGAAAAATAAATGCAACGCGAAAATTATTTTAGTTTGATTAAAAAAGGGGGAAAATCGGGGGTTTGAAATTTCAAAGTAAGATAACTATACCGAGGGGGGTATCATATGAAAGGCCTTTACTTGTGCATTCTAAAACAGTTTTTTATTTATTTCTATATATAATAGTTTTTAGGTAATCGGCCAAAATGTCGAAAAAAATACCGTTCCCCCCCCCCCCCCCTTATCTCCGAAGTTTACTAATCGAAAAATCTGAAATAATTTTGGTCAATAGAAGTTTATGTATATTTTACAGGAAAAATATAATCAACGCGAAAATTATTTTAGTTTAATTAAAAAAGGGGGAAAATCAGGGGTTTGATATTTCAAAGTAAGATAATTATACTGAGTGGGGTATCATATAAAAGGCCTTTACTTGTGCATTCTAAAACAGTTTTTATTTATTTCTATATGTAATAGTTTTTGAGTAATCGGCCAAAATGTCGAAAAAAATACCGTTCCCCCCCCTTATCTCCGAAGTTTACCAATCGAAAAATCTGAAAAAATTATGGTCAATAGAGGTTTATGTATATTTTACAGGAAAAATAAAACCAACGCCCTAACTAGCATAGTTTTTTTTTTATATTAACATTAAACCTCTACAAACAAAGTTAACGATAAATAAGCAAATTAATATAATATTATCGTTTTACTGTTACTTTTGGAGTACGGAACCCTCGGTGCGCGAGTCCGACTCGCACTTGGCCGGATTTTTATTATTTATTTTATTATTTTTTCGTCCCGAAAACTTTTTTACAGATCACTTTTTCTACAGTAAGTTCTTGACTAGGTAAGTAGGTAATCTAAATATATAAAAGGCAAAGGTGACTGACTGACTGACTGACTGACTGACTGACTGACTGACTGACTGACTGACTGGTCTATCAACGCACAGCTCTAACCACTGGACGGATCGGGCTGAAATTTTGCACACAGATAGTTATTATGACGTAGACGTCCGCTAAGAAAGGATTTTTGAAAATTCCAACCCCAAGAAGGTTAAATGGGGGTTGAAAGTTTGTATAAAAGTCCGTCATTTATCAAATTATTTTTCATGTTATATCCATGAAACTTTAATTTAAGGGCTTTCGATAAAAAAATAAGAAATACGTGTTTCGCAAATTTTGAAAATTCCACCCCCAAAGACTTTAAATAGGGGATGAAAATTTGTATAAAATCCAGATTTTTAAGTTAATTTTCAAGTAATATCCATCAAACTTGGTACTTAAGCTTTCATCTATTCATCTTCTTCTAGCTTTAAATATATAAAAGGCAAAGGTGACTGACTGACTGACTGACTGACTGGTCTATCAACGCACAGCTCTAACCACTGGACTGATCGGGCTGAAATTTTGCACACAGATAGTTATTATGACGTAGACGTCCGCTAAGAAAGGATTTTTGAAAATTCCAACCCCAAGAAGGTTAAATGGGGGTTGAAAGTTTGTATAAAAGTCCGTCATTTATCAAATTATTTTTCATGTTATATCCATGAAACTTTAATTTTGGCTTTCGATAAAAAAAATAAGAAATACGTGTTTCGCAAATTTTGAAAATTCCACCCCCAAAGACTTCAAATAGGGGATGAAAATTTGTATAAAAGTCCAGATTTTTAAGTTAATTTTCAAGTAATATCCATCAAACTTGGTACTTAAGCTTTCATCTATTCATCTAAATATATAAAAGGCAAAGGTGACTGACTGACTGACTGACTGACTGACTGACTGGTCTATCAACGCACAGCTCTAACCACTGGACGGATCGGGCTGAAATTTTGCACACAGATAGTTATTATGACGTAGACGTCCGCTAAGAAAGGATTTTTGAAAATTCCAACCCCAAGAGGGTTAAATGGGGGTTGAAAGTTTGTATAAAAAGAGACGTGTCAAGGGACACCCGGATGGAACGTAGTACCTTATTAGTAGTATTTTAGTGAAGGAATTGTAATAACTAGTGGTGTCATCTAGTATTAAATTGATTAACTACGATGAATTATTTTTAGTTTATTTCTATTGCACTGATACAACACCAAAGAGTTACTCTGGTGGAGTTACTGTTTTTTCACAGATGGCGTTATCCAATTTATACAATAAAAAATTAGGGAAAAATTCCACATTTAGAAATTATTTAAAATAAAATTGAAAATAGAAAATTCAGTCTGTCGAGCTGGGATTCGAACCATCGACGTTGAATTTATAGGCGACTCTCCTAACCACTAGGCCATGCCGACGCCGAGTTCTAAGGCGAAAATACCGAATACAATGCAAAATTCACATTCAACAAAAAATGACGTTTCAAAAATGTGTCGTGTCGGTTTCCTTAATTTTTTCCGTCTAGCCCCCCTTCCGTACCGCGCGATAAGGAACTACGTTCCAAAAGTCCGTCATTTATCAATTTATTTTTTATGTAATATCCATGAAACTTTAATTTTTGGGCTTTCGATAAAAAAATAAGAAATACGTGTTTCGCAAATTTTGAAAATTCCACCCAAAGAAAAGAAATAGGGGATGAAAATTTGTATAAAATCCAGATTTATAAGTGAATTTTCAAGTAATATCCATCAAACTTGGTACTTAAGCTTTCATCTATTCATCTAAATATATAAAAGGCAAAGGTGACTGACTGACTGACTGACTGGTCTATCAACGCACAGCTCTAACCACTGGACGGATCGGGCTGAAATTTTGCACACAGATAGTTATTATGATGTAGACGTCCGCTAAGAAAGGACTTTTGAAAATTCCAACCCCAAGAGGGTTAAATGGGGGTTGAAAGTTTGTATAAAAGTCCGTCATTTATCAAATTATTTTTCATGTAATATCCATGAAACTTTAATTTTTGGGCTTTCGATAAAAAAACAAGAAATACGTGTTTCGCAAATTTTGAAAATTCCACCCCCAAAGACTCCAAATAGGGGATGATTTGTATAAAAAACTTGAGAGGTGTCAAGGGACACCCGGATGGAACGTAGTTCCTTTCGAATAATTAATTTGGCATTGTGTTCGGTATTTTCGCGGTACAATAATGGGTCTCCGTAGCCTTGTGGATTCTGCAGTCGCCTAACAGCCAAAAGTCGATGGTTCGAATCCCAGCTCGACAGACCGAATTTTCGATTTTCAATTTAATTTAAACAATTTTTACATGTGAAACCTTTCCCAAATTTTTTACAACTTGCAGAAGACTACAGAAGCCACAAGGCTACGGAGACCCAATATTGTACCGCGAAAATACCGAACACAATGCCTTCAGAAAAGTGTCGGTTTCAAAAAAGTGTCGATCCGTCTAGCCCCCTTCCGAGTTCCGAACCGCGCGATAAGGAACTACGTTCCAAAAATCCAGATTTTTAAGTTAATTTTCAAGTAATATCCATCAAACTTGGTATTTTGCCTTTCAATTGAAAATAAAGAAGTACAGTACCCGGCGATAGGTGGGCCAGACCAGGTGGATATAAAATTTTTTTTAGATTGTTGACATAGGGGTCTACCAGGACCCGCAAGGAAAAAAATCGGTTCCCAACCGATTACGAGAAAAAAAAATTTATTTACCATTTTGGAATATTAACGCCTTGACGAACTTTTAATTTTTTTTTTTAATTTTTCCAGTGACAATTTCCGCAATTTTTGTATGGAATATCTTTACCTAATAACTGTGCTCTCTTAGGAAAAAATTCCAGTCTGATTAGCTGGTTTTAAGAGCATTAAATTTTAAATTATTCCAAGAAAATTAAGTTCATTCAAAATCTACAGAAAATTTTAAAATTCCATTAAAAATAAAAGAAGAGGTTCATAGCACTGGTGATTTTTTAAAAACTGTAACAACTTATGTTCTTTCGATTTCCAAAAGAAAAATTGTGTCCTCCCTACCGAATTTCATCGGCAGCCTATCTCCAGAAAGATTAGCCATCTGTGCGGGAGATATTAAAGTGCAAAAGTATGTGCGCGAACACAGGTGCACTCTCTGTTTCTTTACTCTCGTAGCCCGATGGGACGGAAAATTCGAGACGACCGGAGAGAGATTAGGCGCAGGACCAACGGCTTTACGTGCTCTCCAAGGCACGGGGTGAAACAACGCCAACTGCCTATTGCCTAACTCCGGGCTAGTACTGAGAATTTCTTATCGGAAAACCCCAATACTTGGTATGGTCCGACCCGGGACTCGAACCCGGGACCTCGTCGGCCGCAATCGAACACGCTTACCACTAGACCTACGAGGCAGTTAAAATTAAAGGACATAATGCAGTCTCCACAAACAATTAAATTTTTTTTCAATAAGGTCGTTATTTACACGAATGAGGAACGAAGACTTTTGAAAAATCATAACTTTTTATCCGGCACATTGACATACAATTTTTCTTTTGGAAATCGAAAGAACATAAGTTGTTACAGTTTTAAAAAAATCACCAGTGCTATGAACCCCTTCTTTTATTTTTAACGGAATTTTAAAATTTTCTGTAGATTTTGGATGAACTTAATTTTCTTAGAATAATTTAAAATTTAATGCTCTTAAAACCAGCTAATCAGACTGGAATTTTTTTCTAAGAGGGCACAGTTATTATGTAAAGATATTCCATAAAAAAATGCGGAAATTGTCTCTGGAAAAATTAAAAAAAAATTAAAAGTTCGTCAAGGCGTTAATATTCCAAAATTGTAAATAAAATTTTTTTTCTCTTAATCGGTTGGGAACCGATTTTTTTCCTTGCAATTAAAATCCAACCTAACGCGATTCGTATCTCCGTAAAAAGCCAACATACCAAGTTTCATGGTTATACCTAAGTTGATAAACGACAGACTTAATAACAATCCTTCACCCTCTTCTCTTCTTCTATATCTATATATATATATATATATATATATATATATATATATATATATAGTATATACAATATATATAACGTGAGCGAAGCCGCGGGCAAAAGCTATTACCAATTAAAATCTAACTTAACGTGAGCTAACCAACCGCTAAGAAACCATTTTTGAAAATTCAACCTCTAAGGGGGTAAAATAGGGGTTTGAAAAATCGAACTTAACGTGAGCGAAGCCGCGGGCAAAAGCTATTACCAATGAAAATCTAACTTAACGTGAGCTAACCAACCGCTAAGAAACCATTTTTGAAAATTCAACCTCTAAGGGGGAAAAATAGGGGTTTGAAAAATCGAACTTAACGTGAGCGGAGCCGCGGGCAAAAGCTATTACCAATGAAAATCTAACTTAACGTGAGCTAACCAACCGCTAAGAAACCATTTTTGAAAATTCAACCTCTAAGGGGGTAAAATAGGGGTTTGAAAAATCGAACTTAACGTGAGCGAAGCCGCGGGCAAAAGCTAGTTAAGTATTAGATTCGTATCACCAGTTCAGGTTTTAGGTATCTTTTGGTATGATTCAGTAGGATATTCTTTTTAATATATCTCAGGAACGTTAGAAGAAGAATAATATTATGTTAAATACGTAAAAGCAACGATGGACAATGTATTAGTAAGAAGTCTTTGCGTAGAAGGCTTTAAAATTATCTCAAAATCAGGCGGTGATTCATTCAGGTGTATATTATTTTTAATAATGTATAAAGTCTTATACGATGTCGTCATTTTGTAATGTGCCATATAAAATAAATGTTTTAACAAGTGCTCCGAGCACACTCCAAAATGACTCACGGTTAGAAGACAACGAAGGACGAAGTTATTTGCTAAACACAAACACTGCTGGGTTTTGGATAAATCGAACACAATTGGAAATACAACCTAGAGCTAAGAAACGGGCATGTTTTAATAACGGCGTTTATACAAATTGCGCGTCAGTTGTGCCGCTTACATATTATTTAGGTACCTACTTCATCGTCTGTCTGTCTGTCAAAGCAGCAGCTAACTCTGGGTTAAAAGGATAACCTGGCGTATCTGCAAGTGGGCCTAAAACACACACTTCGAGAAGTTATAGGTAGGTACATGCTTGCGATTCTCTTGTTGACAGAAAATTCAATACTTTATTTTCTTAAATATTTGAGACTTCTGAATCGATGTCGATCTAGCTAAGTACGCAGTACGCACCACAGATTAGAAAAAATCTGTGGTACGCACTTTACTGAGTAGATACTAATTCATTTGCCGGAAAAACAACCTCACTCCTACAGCACCTTCGCGGCAGCAACAATAGCATCCTGAAAGCTGAAGAAATCTAATAGGTTTCGCAATGATAAAACGCTGGATGGCTGTGGCCACCGGCGTGTTTTTTACGTACTTATAGCACAGAATATATAATAGTACTCTTATAGGTAAAAAAACATAACCACAGAATGCATAGGTACCTACTTACAATACTAACATAAGATTATTTTTACTTACATAATATAAGTAATAATAATTAGTCATTTACTTATTTATTGCATGAAATACAGACCTAAGGGGTAGAGTATTAGAGTTGCGTGTATTACGATTTACGATAGTAAATAACAAAGTTATATTATTTTGATACCTTACGGCACAAGTTTTAATAGCATGTCCACACACCCACTTAAAATTTTACGATTCATCTTGATTCTTGAACACACAGACGCCCTTAACATCTAATTTAATATAGTTAACGGTCCGCGTATTAATAAATCTCAAGAATTTAATCACTTCGTGTAATTATTATGCGCATAAAACGAGAAATGGATGGTAACATTAATAATATAACTGCGAGAGACCGTAGTTAAGTTAATAAATGTTTTTATTTACGCATCAACGATTCAACGCGTTATAAGATTAATTACATTATGTAAAATTTATTAAATTATAAGGTAGGAAGGGCTTTCCGAACCAGTGATGAATTCACTTGACAATTTTATAGTATTTAAATGGAAATTAAAATCCTTTCTATTCTATTCTAAGATGTAATTTTGGAGAAGAAATAGAGAAATAATATGTGAGTAGAGACGTAGAGTAAAACTTTGCATGTCTACGTTGTTTTACGTAGGTCTGGATATTTTTCGTAAGAATAAGAGTCTCCGTAGTCTTAGGATATTAATTAAAGAAATCCAAAGATTATTTTTGTCTAGGTATCATACCTATAGTTATAGGTAGATACCTATAGGTATATCAATTTTGTCTCGACGTCGATGAATTAATCGAGGTGTATTGTATCTTACTAGATTATATCTTCATAAAGCAATCATGAGCTGCTGATTATAATATGTACCTAATGTATACTATACACCAGGTCCGTCAGTGTAGGTAGGTAGGTATGTACCGCAGTTATATATAACGGAAGCGATGTGAATTGGCTGTCAACCAGCGTTAGCCGCACCGAGTCACCTGCCTCAATTATGAAGATCACCGTGAGAATATCTTCGATAAGATGAGTGATTCTGGATCGGCTTACATCTGATTGGATTCCATTCTACTCATTAAATTTAATAAGGAAAAAACACATGAGTACCCACCCACCTACCTAACTTGTATAGAAAAAATTTGAGGAATGGATCAATGGAAGCCCTATGAATTAATTAGACGTGCCGCCAAGCGATTTAGCGTTCTGCTACGACCGTTTGTAGCAACCGATTAGGGATAGGTACAAGTTATGGTATGGGTTGAATGAACATGCATCAAAATATGGTAGAGCGAAGCAACGGCTGGATCATGCGTCGTGCTCGTGAACGTGTGCTACCGGTGGGAATGGGGCTACTTTCTGTCTGCCCGTCTTAACATGTATTGAATTGTATATTTAAATTTTTTGGAACTACCCCTCATTGTGGAACACTGCATACATAGCATAGTATCTATTATATTGTAAACATGTTTTGAAAAGAGCAACTGTCGAGTTTCTTGCTGATTCTTCTCAGCAGGAAGGGCATTCCGAACCAGTGGTAGACTCATCGACGATTCAAAAGCACTTGTAAAAAAGTTTATTTGAATTAAAAACATTTCTATTCTATTTTATTATATTCTAATGAGACAGCAAGGCATCAGCAAGGTGACACGATCGGAGGGAGATAAGGAGGTCAGACGTACCTAGTTAAAGGGTTTGGAAACGCATTTGGTGTTTAAAGACGTATTTAATGTCTAAGCTTTGCGCTCTTTTTCAAGTTATCTTAATTAAATGAACCAATGTAGCCAACTACCTATTTTAATTAGTTATCTTAATAAAATTTAAATGAAAAACACGAAATAGTGAATTAAATACTTTGTAAACAAGATAAAAATACGTTCTTCATGCTAATACTCGTAATTCCTAAAAATATAACGAATCGAAAGCTTCATTTTCCCATTTGACCGATACCACTATCGAAATTACCGTAAAAATAATATATTTTATAGTCAACCATCTTTCAGCGCCCCTAACACCATACAAATTAATTGATTATGACTGCAATAGAATAAATTAAACGAAATTATTACGGGATGTTACCAACCTGTACGCTTAGTCCGAGTTTTAATTTGTTTGATCGTAATAGTAAACGATGACATTAGCATCAAAGTAAAATGAACCATAACTGCAGGTATTGAATTAAAGCTCAATTTCGTGTATGTATTCTTATATTATGTTAACGAATAAGAAAATGCTCCAATTACAATCGTGTGTATTGAATTTGTGACTTTAGATGGTAGAACATGTATGGAAAATATTATTTACTTAGATCTATATTATGTACCCATGTTCCAGCAAATAAATATTATTATTATTATTTCTCTATATATTATGACTCTCACACCCGCATACAAAATAAATAGATATAGGGCCAAAAAGTTTTATCAACATAAATATATACACACAGATAAATAAACTTACATATAGATTACATAAATAAATACTTGTAGCGGGCGGAGGATTACGCCCCGGCAGGGGAGACCAGACGGCCGGGGGTCAGGGCGACAGGCTGAGAAACCGACGGACTATCCTAGCCGAGTCTAGCAACACTGCTTTCTGCATCTTGGCCGCGAGCGAACTGCCACGGAACCCCAGTCGCCTCAGATGGTGAGCGAGGCTGACTGGGATCAACCCATTCGCAGAAATAACGATTAGGATGGTTTCAGTGGACTCCACATGCCACATGCCAGTAACCTCGTGAGCCAGATCTAGATACTTTCGTTTTTTCTCTGTCTCCGCTCTCACGAGGTTCTCGTCATGTGGGATGGTGATGTCCACTAAAAACCTACTAAAACTTATTATTATTATTATACCATTAATAGTTCATTTTACTTTGATGCTAATGTCATCGTTTACTATTACGATCAAACGTATTAAAACTCGAACTAAGCGTACTGATGATTTTATGCTCCGTGGTAGAATTAATATACCTAATTGATTCTATCACATTTCTATGCGTGATGAAAATATAGATTGGGAAAATTAAGTGGGTTATGTAGGTACGTAGTACTAATATAATATATTCTGTGCTTATGGTAATTAGGAAGATAGGTAGGTACCTACTTCAAATGGACTTTCAACTAATTGGATAAAAAATGGACACATTTTTTGAATATGTGGAAGTGGCGGGGCACATAATTCAAAGAACTGAATAATGATCGCTAGAATCTAAGGTGTAGGAGTGGCGACCCGACATCAGACGAGTCGGAGGGAGCCTCTGAATACAGTCGGCGCAAGACCGAGGACTGTGAAAGTCCATGCTAGAGACCTTTGTCCAAAAGTGGACGTATATCGGTTGAAAAAGAAGTATAAAAGACACATTTTATCACGTATTTTTTTTTTTCAAAACGGGGACCTGGCTCTATAAATAAGTTGGAGATCGTTCGCCAAATAAGGCTGATGCGTGATGCTGTACTAAAATACATCACTATCAATTTGTCATCTCGTTTGTGCACACGCAAAGCGTGGCAACCGGCAATTTGCTTCGATACGATCAATTGTACTTCGCCACTGTGCTGCCGGCTAAATTACAATCCATTACATGTGTGGCCGATACCCTAAGTGGTTCTTCTTATTTTATGTACCTTGAATAATTACGAGGTAAGTCAGTGTGAAAAATTGGATGTTGCCAAAATGTTGGAATAATTTATTAAAGTTTGCTTTTTTCGTAGGTATAT
Source organism: Oeneis ivallda (assembly GCA_029955525.1). Lineage (NCBI taxonomy): Eukaryota > Metazoa > Arthropoda > Insecta > Lepidoptera > Nymphalidae > Oeneis > Oeneis ivallda. Next base: position 8,004,261 of record JARPMR010000019.1, read on the forward strand.
CAGTTGGCTTAGAATTGGAACCGCAATGGTAAATTCACTCGACTTATAAAAAAACAGAAAAAGTTTACTTGAATAAAAAACTTTTATATTCTGTTCTATAAACTCAGTATTTTCTTTACCTGTCTTAAGCACTTTGTACATGTTTAGATTAATTAAAAACTATTATATTCTATAATCTAAAATTTTCTATGGTAAACAAGTGTCTTCTCGCAAAAAGGCGTAAGCGACCCACTAAGCACAGCACATAGGACGTTCTAACCGCAATGACGATGAAAACGTGCTACAAAAACTTATTATTTATTCGTAGGCTATTAGTGAAAAACCCGCTTTCCATTACGGTTCGGTTATACCTACGCTTTGGAAGTTACGCCGTCACGATATCTACTACTTGTAACACCTAAGTATTATAGGTATTATTTATAGTTACACATTCTTAAATAACTTATAATTTAAGTAAGTAATGATTTTCCTTCTGCTAATTATTTATGATTGCTGCATTAGAACCTATTGGTTTGGCACGTAGTGATGGCAAGAGACCTGATGGTATGGCGCTTGTTCCTTGGAGGACAGGGAGGTCGCTTGTTTGGGATGCCACATGACGTGTAGATACTCTAGCTGCATCCCACATCCAGGCGACCTCCTCTGTGGCGGGTGCAGCGGCTACTAGCGCCGAACAGGCTAAGAGGCGCAAATATGAAAATCTTGATAGTGGTTTCATATTTGTGCCTTTTGGTGTGGAGACCCTGGGGCCGTGGGGCCCGGAGGCTCGCGCACTTTTTTCAGAGATATCGAAAAGGGTGATCGAGTCTACCGTGGATCCAAGAGCTGGCAGCTACCTTGGACAAAGGATTAGCTTGGCCATTCCTTTGAATGGCCAAGCTAATCCTTTGGCCCTTTACCCCAGCATTACCCCTTTGGGTAATGCTGCCAGCATCTTGGGTACTATGCCACACTGCGGTGACTTGTATGGGGTTTTAGATTTTATTTAGTTTTTATTTTAGAGTAAATTTAGGTTTAATGTAGTATTCTGTATAAAAGATTTAAGTAATAATATTTTATGTATTTTTATCGAATCATAAAGCCACCAGTAAACAAAAAATTTATCAATATTAATAATTATTACAAAGCGCAGTCATGAACAATACCCGACCACACCCTAGTTAGATACTAACAATAATTATTATGTACCTATCTGCATTATATTTTTCCTTTGTTCCTCTTTTTTTCTAAATAGCCATGATGATATAACACATCGAAAAAGTTTTCTGAGAGAAAAGGGTTAAAATAAATTATAGTTGATTTCATAGCTTCATATGACCTCAAAACTAATAATTTCCTACCATAAAATAGTTGACACAACAAAGAACCCATTTAAACCCAAAGAAAACTTGAAAATCATAAAACTACAAGAGCGACCATAAAATTCTGATTTCGGACCAACCAATAAAATATGACTTTAAAAATTGCTGATCAAAGCCTATTTATGGGGAAGCGGTACTTTTGAAGAGCAGAAGTCTCTGAAGGGCGCATAACAGACGTTTTATTATTTCTAGCTTACACAATACGAAAATAAAGTCAGGCATAAAGACTTTTTGTAGTGGGTGTATAGTTAAGGCTGTTAAGGGCCAGGGCGTCCTTTTGTCGGCACGTGGATATGAGAGGAACGTCAAAGGCGAAAAGGGTTTTAATTTCACAACATTCTCGGAATTTGTACGCACAGTTATGGAAAACAAAAAACCCATTGTATTCATATTTACGGATAGCGAATGTCCTCAACCTCCACCACCACACCTTGGTGTGTGTGTGTGTGTGTGTGTGTGTGTGTGTGTGTGGTGCATCGATGTATTATTTGAAGTAGATGTCGGCTAAGCACAAAAAAAACGGTCCGAAAAATAACAGCACAACTCAAGTGTGCTCTTATTTAAAATTTAGTCTCGTCCAAATATAGCCAACGTTAGGACGCGTCAAAATGCCGCAGTGCGCATTTAAAAATTGTAAGAATAACCACCGCAACAGCAAAACTTCAGAGGGAATATCATTTTTTCGGTAAGTTTATGTCAATAAGTGTATCTTCATCGAGTCCAAATAGAATCAAATAGTAATTTAAATCTTTTAGAAATAATTGTGATTTTTTGGCCAATGTTTGTGACGACGCGCCAACTACCATAGCAAACATTGACTGTTTTGGAACAGAGGATGCATGGAGTAGTATTGGTACTTTATAGATTTTTTATTTGTAGATTTCCTAGCAATCCATTTTGCTGTGCTGAATGGATATCCATCGTTGCGAAAGAAAGACAAGAGGAATTTTACAAGCCGTGTAAAAATTCGTATATACGTTCAATTCATTTCGATAAATTGGACATTACTGGGAACACGCATAGACGTAGATTACTAAAAACAGCAGTTCCCAAACTGCAGGTGTGTATCATCATCATTTTATTCATCATAATTAAGTATATATTTTTTAATGATTTATTTTAATTTATATTATTTTTTTTATTTTTAGATTCACGGACCAATGAAAGTGCAATCGGATATATATTCAGAATTGACGACTGACTCTTTAAATCTCGTAAATTTTGAACACACATAAAAAAACAAATGAATTGAGAATCTCCTCCTTTATTGAAGTCGGTTAAAAATAACCATTGACTATACTTTTTGCAAACTTTTTAAATCGGTCATAATAAATACTTGGCCTAAAAAATATTCAGCAACTCCATATCTCCATTATTCCAAGAGTTGAAATTGTAAGTGTCTTGTTTCAAAAATGTTCAAAATAGAGTATGCCGAAATTATAAAGTTACTATTTTCAACTCTATTGCGTAGATGTAATATTGTGTTTTAGAATAAATATTTTTTGTACATATTCTAATACAGACTTCTCGACTTTCGAGCGGCAGTTTAAATTTATTGCCTATCCCTTCTCTGATCATAAACGTCTTAACTGTTGTGTTTAGCGATCAAAAATTAAGCTTTATTTATTAGATTTAAGGTATATAATAACCCGAAGTTGTTGCTAATATAAAACCTCTTTCTTCATTTCCAAGTCAGAAACTTAAATGTTTATGTGTGGGTAAATGTGACCGTTTCAGCAATGTTTTTTGTTCCTGACCCTTTATCTTCTTCAAATAATACATCGATGGTGTGGTGTGTAGGTAGTGGTACAGACAACAGTTACTTACAGAGTATGCTCAACAAAAGCCTTACCTACCTACTTAAATCGCTTAAGCAAAAGAATATGAAATCACAATTCTTCACAATAGTATACATTACGCGCTTCCTTGATTTCATTCAATCAATGTTCAATCACTGTAATTTCCAATTCCCAATAAATGCGGTAGCCACTGGCCATATGTCTGTTTTTTCATTGAACAAAATGATTTTTCAGAAAGTTAATCCTTCTCCACGTCAATAAACTGTATACCTACAGCAGTCAGCAACCATAATATCTACTCTGAGTTGCTATTCCCTATCTGCTAATATTACAATTATATTTATATATTATGTTTGTAATATGCTGCTATCTGCTAAGATAGTACCTACATAATATTATTAGCTATTTTTGTTTAGCTTTAACTTATAGTTAGCCATAGCACTACTTACTTGCTATGGCTAGAAGATACCTATTACCTACCTACTGCCGCAGAAAATAATAACGATGTAAATACAAATTAATTAAAAGAAATTCAAAGCTTTATAATATATATTTACTGACGTTAATACATATAGTATATTGTACCTATGCTCGAAAAATTCTAACATTATAGTATAGATTCATTGAACTTTTCGCTTTTCGCAACTTTCGAAAATTCTATTTTTTCTGAAAACGTTCGTTCGTTCTTCTTTTTCTTTTTATTATGTAAATAAATAATTAATAATTTAATATCCAATAGGTACAATTTTAAAACACTTAAAATAATACAAATAGTGAGGTAATAAATAATAATATTAATGGCAGGAAAAGATTTAGACAAAACCAAAAAAAAATTTAAGGAACAAGGACTTTTTCAAGGCGTGGCTTATGGTGTCTTTCATCCATGTTATTCTTCTTCTTCTTCTTTATCAACCGATAGACGCCCACTGCTGGACAAAGGTCTCTTGCATGGACTTCCACAGGCCTCGGTCTTGCGCCGCCTGAATCCAGCGGCTCCCTGCGACTCGTTTGATGTCGTCGGTCCACCTGGTGGGGGGTCTGCCAACACTGCGCTTCCCGGTGCGGGGTCGCCACTCCAGCACCTTGGGACCCCAACGACCATCAGCTCTTCGTACTATGTGCCCCGCCCATTTCCACTTCAGTATCGCAACTCGCTTAGCTATGTCGGTGACTCTGGTTCTCCTCCGGATCTCCTCATTTCCGATTCGATCCCGCAGGGACACTCCGAACATAGCTCTCTCCATCGCCCGCTGAGCGGTCCTGAGCCTACTTATGAGGCCCTTAGTTAGCGACCATGTCTCGGATCCGTAAGTCATCACTGGCAACACGCACTGTTCGAAGACTTTAGTCTTCAGGCACTGAGGAATTTTGGACGAGAAGACATCTCGGAGCTTCCCGAACGCTGCCCAGCCGAGTTGGATTCGGCGGTTGATCTCTTTCTCGAAATTGGACCTACCTAGCTGGACTGTGTGTCCCAGGTAAATATACTCGTCGACAATTTCGAGTGCAGAGTTCTCAACAATTACTGGGTGGAGCGGTGCATGAGCATTGGACATGATTTTCGTCTTGCTCATGTTCATTTTCAGGCCCACCTGTTGAGAAACCCTGCTGAGATCGTTGAGCATTGTATTGAGGTCTCTCAGAGTCTCTGCCATGACTACTATGTCATCGGCAAATCGCAGGTGAGTGATGTACTCGCCGTTTATGTTGATGCCAAGCCCGTTCCAATCCAGAAGCTTAAAGACGTCCTCCAACGCAGCGGTAAAGAGCTTCGGGGAGATAACGTCTCCCTGTCGCACTCCACGCTGCAAGTGGATTGGCCTCGTAGTCTGGTCCTGTATACGTACTGACATTGTGGCGTTTTCATACAAGCACTTCAACACTTGGATATACCGGTAGTCAATCCGGCATCTCTGCAGCGACCTCAACACAGCCCAAGTTTCCACCGAATCAAAGGCTTTCTCATAGTCCACAAACGCTAAGCAAAGTGGCCGGTTATACTCTTCCGTCTTTTGTATAACCTGCCGCAGCGTATGAATGTGATCTATGGTACCAAAGCCTTTTCGGAATCCGGCTTGTTCGGGAGGCTGGAAGTCGTCGAACCTATGAGCGAGACGATTCGTAATGACTCTCGAGAACAACTTATACACATGACTCAACAACGAGATGGGTCTATAATTCTTCAACAAGGTATTATCACCCTTTTTGAAGAACAGAACCACCACGCTCCTGTGCCATGCTTCCGGCGTTGTGCCCTCGTGGATGACGGAATTGAACAATCGCTGAAAGATCTTAAGTACCGGTTTTCCACCCGCTTTCAGGAGTTCCGCAGTGATTCCGTCATCACCTGGCGCCTTGTTGTCCTTGAGCTGTTTGAGAGCCATTCTAATCTCGTATAGGCTGACGTCCGGGATATCTTCGGTATAGTGTCGGGTCAGTTTGGCTCTGGGATCTTTCGCCAAATCTTCAACAGGTTTTTGTGTCGTGGTATATAACTGTCCATAGAACTTCTCAACCTCTCCCAAGACCTCAGGTCGAGAAGAGACGAGACGGCCGTCATCAGTTTTCAGCCGCGTCAGCTGGCTCTGTCCGATAGACAGATCTCTCGCGAACACTTTTGAGCCTTTGTTCCGCTCAATGGTATCTTTAATACACTTGGTATTAAAGACACGGAGGTCGCGAGTTTGTGCCTTAGAGATCTGCCTATTAATCCGCCGGTAGGCAGCCGCGTCTGCCGATGACTGCAGCCTCATCTCTTGTCTCTCCTTCATTAGCTTGAGAGTATGGTCAGAGAACTTTTCGGTTCTTTTCCTGCGATGGGTCTTAAAGAATTTAGACCCCACAGTATGGACAGTTTCCACGAACCTGTTGTTTAGATCGTCCACAGAAACGCAGTCTGCTAGGCACTCGAATCGGTTCTGCAGTTCGAGTTGGAAGTTTTCGGGATTTTGGATATGAGCACGAGAAGGTCGGAGAGTGGACTTCACCAGTCTGGCCCTTTCCAGCTTTACATTAATATTCAACGTGCCTCTTACCATCCGGTGATCGCTACCGGTTTTCACCCTATTGATCACAGAGACATCATTGAATATATGCCGCTTGGTCGACATAATGAAGTCGATCTCATTTCTCGTGGAACCATCGGGACTCAACCATGTCCATTTTCTGTGTGGCCGCTTCCTGAAGAAGGAGTTCATCATAAAGAGGCCCTCCTTCTCCATGAAGTCGGCCAACATTTGGCCCCTTTGGTTCCTTCGCCCATACCCAAAATGCCCCACTCTCGTCTCTGCACCGCTTCCATGTTATTAGCAGCACTCTATTATTTCAAGTGCCCGTCCGCTGCCACTTGACGCTTCGTACAAAAGGCAGACATTTCACATAGTTTGTACCGTCACCTCGCCACGACGGAAAAAGCAATCGCAAAAAAATTGGCGCCACATTGTTATCATAAATGAAGTTAAATGCGACGGATGTAGGGTTGCCAACTTGCTAGGTTTTACAGAAAAATTCAACAATTCAGAATCTAAAGATTTTAATATGTAGGTGCCAGGATGGCCTATATCATGGGGTATTATGGCTGAGCTAGGATATGTGGGTGTATATTGAAACTTGACAACTGAATTCTCCTTTGAACACAAAATTATAATCTCCAATTAAACAAATCAGTCAATCACAAATCACAATAATATGATAATTCTTCCGACAGTTAAATAATCCACTTTGAGCAGTAATTTCTTGGATCAGGATATTTAAACCAGCGGTTCGTCGCTGTCGTGGTGCGCTGGTTGCCAAGAGATTGTTTTCTAATGGCTGCCTCGCTACCATCTACGCAACGCTAAGCAGAGGGCCTGCCAGTGCCCTCTGGTTATAGACGCGCCGTCAAATATTTTTCGGAAAGAACCATATCTCATTCAGGTAAAACTGAATTAATTTAATATTTGACGTACCTACCAACAGCAAATCCAGATCCATACAAATAAAAAAATGCGATTCTGTCTGCTACCTTTTCACGGCTTTATCATTTGGTGCGTAGATAGCTTGCAGATATGATACTTTTTATCCTGGAAAACATACTTCTTATTCCGGAAATTTTATCTCTTTGATTTTTCGGCGATTTTCATTGAAAAGCCTTCAAGTGGCCGAAGTCACGTCCACTACCTAGTCATCAGCATCATCATCATTATCAACCATCATCGGCTCACTACTGAGCGAGGTCTCCTCTCAGAGAAGGGTTATAGGCCATAGTCCACGACGCTGGCTCAATGCGAATTGGCGTAGTAAGTTACTTTAATTAATATCTCAGCACACTTCAAAGAAATCAGAATTCTGTTAAAAATTGTAAGTTAGACAACCCTAGTAGAGCCCTGGGGATTTGTAACTGTTTCAAGAGCAACAGCATTATTGTTTATGGCCGTGCACTTGCCCCTGCGGGTAGATACCTGTTTTTACCCTCTATTGTTTATGTTCCTCGAAGTATTAACGAACACGTGTCAGCTTAAGACTGTAAAGTCTATTGTCTTTCTCGAGAGCGCTACGAACAAAGCTTGGTAGATGCCGACGAGATAATGTTACTGTACGAAACACTGGTTTTATTGCGCCAGTTATGACTTTATGGGGCCCATTTGTTAACACTTCATATACAACACTACCGATCTTCAAACTGATAAGAATCTCAAGTGTAGCTTTATAAGCATCTACACAAAACATATTATGGTCACCTTTGAGTATTAAACCAACACTGGTCACCGATACTGGGAGTTAGGAAATATCTGTCATTTTCTAGAATGCACTTAGAGCTTTCTTAGAGACTTCAAATACATATTTTACTAGAACTGCTGATACCTTTTTATTAAAATTACACCAGTAGTGAGTAGGTAATACTTTAGTGAGCAAATACAGGGACATTATATAAGAAATACTTAAATTAAATATTTAGTACATATTATTTACTAATTTTTTTTTTAATTTTTGCTAAATAAAAAAGAGCGTTAAAACCAAGTCGTTATTCACTGCCCCTCAGGCACCATAAAATTGACATTTAACGCTCCGGTGAACTTTCTCTACCCCAAAAAATGATACTCGATGCACTGATAAGATCTCAAGAGGGAAATCGAAAAACTTGCCGCCATAGACAATAAAGAAATTCATGAAAAAATGTCGCTCACGTGTAAATCATTAGTCAGGGCCTGGCATCTTGAGCTCAAATATTTGGCGAGGCTTGCAAATCTCGGCGCCGCCGTCGTGCCTTGCCGCTTAGACGACAGAAAGGCCGCTTCCTTTAAAAGTGCCGCCTGGGGTTGCCAAGAGATAATAAATTTCAGGATTGCCCAGGGTACCAATTGTCTAAAAGTTATTCCATTGATCGTATTCGAATTCAATGACATTAGCGTCAAAGTGAAATAGCTCTTGACTGTATTGATATTGATTTAAAGTAACAAATTCAGTAGGTACAACCGATTTTAATATTGAGCGTTATGGAGAGTATCGTACATAGGTAAACGTATAAGAATGGATACACGAAATTGGGCTCTAATTCAATGCTATTATGGTTTATTTTACTTTCACGCAAATGTCATCGAATACGATTACGATCAATGGAATAATTTTAGACAATCGCACCTCTGAACGTAGAGTCAAACAATAAACTCACACGGGTCAAATAAATGGAGCATCGAAGCTTAAGAAAAAGTACAATCATAATCCAAGTAAACTGTAGTCAAATAAAGACGTCTTGATTGATATTCAATAAAAAATCCGCCAGAACGTTACCTATGGCTACATTGGCTATGGCGTTGGCTATGGTGAAATAGGTCCTCAGCCTATGTAGTGGAATATAAATATTTATATTGGCTCTATTCAAAAATTTTTGAATCATTTTTAACTACAAATCAACGAAAATCAGTTTTCATTTCAGTTCTATAATTTTAGGCATAGAAATATTCTGTCCCAAATTCCTAAAATCGTGATATGGATACCACGCTTACTGCAAATATCCAAAAAACTTGTGCTATCTGGTAACGCTGATGCCGACAGAGGACACTTTTCGAGTCGTGCGACGTGACGGCAGCTAAAACAATATTAAGAGAGTCGGCAAATGAACACAAATGAGCGTGCGATTAGGTATCGAAAGTAAACTAATAGCTAAAGGGTTGCTAAATGGTAGCAGCTGCCGGTTTTTGTACATTTTGAAGATTCCAAAGCCTTCCGAGATTCCCCAAAAATAAAGCCACCACCTATAGGCCCAACATTGGCAAATTAATAATAATATTTTTCTGAAAGAATTGCGACTACGGCGGAAAATTTGAATGACGACTAGACTAACTAAGCAGTAGATATTTACAGCACGAGTGTACAAAAACAGGCGCCTCCAGGCTCCAAGCATCATAGTCTTATAGAAGTTGGAACCGCAATGTAATAGGTACGACCTCAAAGACAACACACAAGACAAAAGTGAGACATCAGAGTTTATCAGACAAGACTGAAAAATAGTACATTGTTAACTTAGGGATGAAAGTAACTTATTTAGTCCCGAGACGGGGTTTGGCGCCCGAGCGTAGCGAGGGGGCCTATAGTTCGAGGGACTAAATAAGTCTTTATCCCGAGGTAAACACTGTGCTTTTCATTACGAATATAAGGAAAGTCAAAATAAAAATAGAAATTAGCTAAAGAAAATTGAGTGAACTTTATTTTACATAAATCAACAACTTTGGTGAGATATTTATTTAAAGTTTATGTTAAAATTAGAACAATTAGTAATAGTTAGTGAAAGGTTTTTGCCGGGTATATTGATATTTGATATTTTCTGGGAAAATTGAGTTTCTACAGTATCCAGGGATTCTTGGGTGAATGTTGGCGACATTGGTATTGGTGTCTTTTCTTCAGCTGTTACAGTTATATTGTTGGATTCCACCTGATAATCTTTTGAAGTGCTCGGCTGTGGGGTATCAGTGGAGTGCAGATTTATCATTTTTGTTACTATGTGTGATATCTTAGTTTTATTTTCCACTGACTCTTCTATGTAGCCTTCAGCTACTTTACTCGACTTCCAACCTCCATGTCTTTTAATGACAGTTAAATCGGCACCAGAATCGGCTAGCAAAGTTGCCGATGTTCTGCGAAAACAGTGACCCGAATATAGATGTGAGTTTGGCAAATTAAGGTATGTGGCTATCTCTTTAGGAATACTCGACATCTTGTTTTTGCCAATTACTTGCCGAAGACACTTCCCTTTATGATAGTTTTTGAAAAAACGGTTCGTTTCTATACCACTTGGTCGTAACTTTTGGTATTTTTCTATTATATTTACAAATTCTTTTTTAATGACGAAGGTTCGGTCAACTTTGGTTTTAGTGCCACGTAAATTCACCAATATTATATCACCTTGTTTTTCAATGTCATCAACCTTCATATTTACTAGCTCGATACTTCTGCAAGCGCCACTTATTGCCAATATTAACACTACCTGCAAAAAAAAATATTTCTCTAATAGATGTATAAATATATGAGAGCAGTGATAGCCTAGTGGTTCAGTCCTCTGCCTCTCATCAGGAGATCACGGGTTCGAATCCCGGGCACGCACCTCTGACTTTTCGAAGTTATGTGCGTTTTCGAAAACTCAAATATTACTTGCTTAGCGGTGAAGGAAAACATCGTGAGGAAACCTGCATGCCTGAGAGTTCACATAAGTGTTCTTAAGGGTGTGCGAAGCCCACCAACCCGCACTTGGCCAGCGTGGTGGGCTATGGCCAAATCCCTCTCATTCTGAGAGGAGTCGACCCGTGCCCAGCAGTGGGACATAAAAAGGGGTTGAGACGAGATAAATAAAATATGTATAGAAAGTTACAATTTGATACAAATTACTTATGTGCGTAAACAATAAAAAGATTAACTTACCTTCATTACTAGGTATATTTCATCAGGCGCTTTGTTTAAGAAGGTTTCTACCTCTTGAGAAGTGAAAACTTTGGATTTTTTCGATTTAAACCCATCAGACTGTCTTTTGAGAAATGATGTGAGTCTCTCAAAATCCTTTAAATGGACGTTGTGTTTAGTACTTAATGTTGTCTTTAACATAGAATACACGCTCCATAATGTTGAAGGTTTATAAGTCTTTGATAATTCGTTGAAATATATAAGCAAAACGTTTTCTGATAACGATTTCACTTTTTTCTCAGCGCGCCATTTCATAAAATCGTCGTATGATTTTAGTTATCTTTGTTTTGATTTAGGTGGTAAAAGGTTTTCCACTACTGCTTGAGCCTCTTCTCTCACAAAATCAGGCGTTAAATCCATATCTGAATCAGATCAACTCATTGTGTCAATAAAAATCACTGTTAAACAGAAGCCTAAACAAAACTCTACAACGCGAAAAACAAATGAAGATCGGATTGCCGCTTGCCACTTTCCCGCCTTTTTTTTTTCTTTGGCCTAGCCGGCGGGCTATGCATTTAGCTTTTTAATAGTCAAGTATTGTCTATGATTGTCTATGAATGTCTATGAATCAGTTGTCTTTACTTTATGAATAAAGTCTATCTTTCTTCTTGTCTATGGATGCACTCGGGTATGTCGTGTTTCATTTGAACTCCAATAAAAATGTGACAACTAGTTTTTTTAATTATTTGACAGCTGTCAGTTGAAAACGATTCTCCCTAGGGCTGAAAAGTATTACTTTCAACCCGCTTCTCAGGCAACTTCAGACCTACTTTCCGTGTATGAGTAATGAAAAAGCTAATACCTAACGTTTTCTTTATCTAAACTGGGACTAATATTATTATTAATATGAATAAGAATTCATGATTCGCAGGAAACTTCCTTGAATTCCATAAAACTCTAGCAAAATGTAGGCAAGTATTGCTCTGTCACAAAAATCACTCTCACTTGTCCAAAATCCGAATGCAATAATAGTTGAATTGTAGACATAAGTTATAATAACTGTTATCCTAATGTGTTATCAGATACTAACCGTATTATTATAAAGCAAAGCTAAATAAATAGCTGTTGTAGTAGATAACATCTACGAGTGCAAACATTTGTTGGAAAAAATACGGAAGAATGGAAAATTTTGGTGCTCTAATGTTTAATTTGAAACAATTTAGATACGTCTAAATACTGGGTAATTGACTTACATTGCTTTATGTAAACTCGTGGTAGATATACAAGTTTACATAAAGCAAAGTAAGTCAATTGCGCTGTATTTCGCAAAATGATATTCAAATTAGGTACTTAATTCCAAAAGAGATTCACAGCGCTACATGATGACGTGCACATAGTTATAAAGAGACTCGTTACTTAGTCATCAGTGACGTATTGGAAATATTTCACAATTAGTATCTAAATTACTTAATTATATCATTTCCAAGATTCACGTCACGGATGATTCTATGCTACGGACTTACGGAGAAAAACTTCAAACAAAGTTATACCCACTTAAACAAGTAACTTAGTCAGGCTAAGCAGCAACTGAATCAGCCATGAGTCATGACGTCACTACACTCGAGCATTATTTACCACTCTGTTAGAACGTCTGCGTCATGCTCCCGGCGACCTCAGATTAGACGGCGAACCGGTCCGTGGAAGCACCGTCATACGAAAGATCCGGAACAGCGCTAGATGATTATCCACTTTGATTACCTGTGAATAACCGTGTACGAGCGGTACACGGTCATTTATCTATGTACATTGAGTCAGAACTTAGTAAACCCATCAATCGTCAAATATACGTAATAACCAAATACTTCAATATACTAATACTTCAATAATAATACGTATACTTCATTAACCAAATTACTAAATTGGTCTAGTCAGATAGCTATATTACTAGATCGCGTTCGTATTATAGCTATATTCCTAGTAAGATAACTATGAATCGCTTTCGTTTAGCTATATTCCGGCATATAGTTATAAACCTAGGTTTATAGCTTTAACACGGCTTCAACTATCTTACTGCGACACATACATACGAAACTCCGAATTCCGATTCCATTGCGCCACTTTGCTCCATCAGCTCAATTCAAAGTATCAAGGGTTAGATTTTTGTTGATGAGAACCTGAAAATAATATATTTTGTTCAGAATCAGTGACCTAGTCGATTGCAAGTCAACATTTTTGAAATCATATATTATCTATTTATTTTTATCATTTAAGTACATAAAACTGGTCATTTTTGAGTTGAAAAGTTGAGGACCTGGAAAGTGACATAGTACTTATTGTATTCCGGAAAAACAAAGAGTTCCCGCGGGATTTATAAAAAACCTAATTTGACAAAAAAGCTACTTAAAAATTTATGAGCCAAAAAAATTAACTCATAACTTTTATTTGTCAACAAACTTTTGCTTCCCATAAACACCCAGATTATATGAGAATATTTTTAAACGTGTTTCAGCATTCCTACTTACAAAAAAAAACTTTGTTCATATTAAATTTCAAAGCAGCTTACAGAAGATTCGCAATGAACCAGTCTTAAAAGAGAGTCTAGACATATAAATCTAGCTTCCTAATTATCATAATTTATAAAAAGCAACCTAGTTGATTTATTGTAAATCATCTCTTTTTGATAAATTTTTTGCGCATTCATCGTTTCCTCCATATCAATAATAAATCACACCAAGCAGAAAAAACATTTACTACATTTTAGAGACGGAATCGATGGCTGTAGTTTCCTGCCATCCAGTTTTCTTCTTCTATATTTTTTACTTAATACAGACTTTTAGTAATCGGTTGGCAGTTGACACTTGACAGTTTTAAAAAAACATGCTACTTACTATGTTTTGGTTTTGATCCCAGGCTGCCAAGTAGGTATCCATAATATCATATATATTCTGTGATAATATGCCGTAAACTTGCATTGGAAATTGGAATTTCCGCTAGCTCGTTACTTATTATAATCATGAAACGAATGATCATATTGATGATCAATTTTCTAATGCTAATCGCGTTACCTGTCCTATTGAATAAAATATCTTTGTAAAATAAAAAAAAATCTTTTTAAAAGAGACGTAGAAATTGACATCACAATAGGTAATTATGAAGATCAATTTGCGCATAGTTACATTACAAATCCCGATCCCGGGTACGCACCTCTGACTTTTCGAAATCAAGTGCGTTTATGTAATTAACTATCACTTGCTTCAACGGTGAAGGAAAACATCGTGAGGAAACCTGCACATCTGAGAGTTCTCTATAATGTTCTCGAAGGTGTGTGAAGTCCACCAATTCGCATTGGGCCAGCGTGGTGGACTATGGCCTATTACCCTTCTCTGAGAGGAGACCTGCGCTCAGTAGTGAGCCGTTGATGGGTTGCTAATGATGATGATGATGATGACATTACAAATAGAATCATCATTATACCTACATATCAAGTCACACCATATCAAGTTATCAACCATAAGATACGATGTCATACGCAAGCCCCAGCGTTCGGTGGCGTGCGCACGCGCAGCGCGTGAGTCACAGCGCGCGTGCCTGTATGGCCCCAACATCACGTACGCGCTATTCAGTTCACATTACATGACACCGCACTTGCCTCCCAGCCTCCGCTTAAGGAAAACCGCTTACCGTACTATAGGGGTTTTTTTAAGTTCTTATCCTACTAGTACAACTACATCCGCGTAGTAGGTATTCAAACAATGACTGCCTCGTTGGTCTTGTGGTTAGCTTGTTCGACTGTGGATGACGAGGCCCCGGGTTCGATTCCCGGGTCGGGCCGTTAAAAAAACGTATTGGGTTTTTTCTGCCAAAGAATTTCTCAGTACTAGCCCGGAGTTAGGAAGTTGGCGGTGAGTCACCCCCGTGCCTCGGAGAGCACGTAAAGCCGTCGGTCCTGCGCCTGATCTCTCTCCGGTGGTGTCGGATTTCCGTCCCATCGGACTATGAGAGTGAGGGAATAGAGAGTGCACCTGTGTTTGTGCACAGTGCACACACTTGTGCACTATAATATCTCCCGCGCAGATGGCTGACCTAGGTTGGTCGCCGTGATTGGATTCGGTCGGGATTACATTATTGTTATTATTTATATTATTATTCCAACAATACATTACATAGGTACAATTCATTAGGCGAACAGTAATTACTCAGGCCAATCAATTATTCTAATCTCGCTCACATGCTTATTATATTGTTCAAAGTAATACCTCCAACATCGAACTCGAATCACTTACATTTTTTACCCACTGGTTTGTCGGTTTCTGAACTTCTGAAGAATTACTAAACCGACATGGCACCGGGTACTGGGTGCCTTTGATTATACACGGTGAAATTTCATTGGTTGTACTCCCTGAAAGAGGTGAATGTGCTCATGAAACTGAACAACTTTCCCCAAGAAACATAGGTCGAAATATGAAAAAAAAATTTGGACCTCCCATAGTAAATCAATCAGCTGATCGTCAATTTTGTATGGAGGGTCCAATTTTTTTTTTCATATTTTGACCTATGTTCCTTGGGGAAAGTTGTTCAGTTTCATGAGCACATTCACCTCCTTCAGGGAGTACAACCAATAAAATTTCAACATGTATATTGATAAAGTAAACTGACTTGTAAATTTTCATTTCTATCTACATGTAGATCTAGACTAGTACGCTCCGAAATTACCTTTTTCCGTAACAGAAGATCCTTTGACCACAATTTTAGGTGGTGGGTGTTACTACACCCACTACAAGTTTCACCCCATAGCCGTTGATTTAAAAAGTCTGTGGGAATTCATACTCCGAGATGAAAAGTATCGCTCCTCAGGAACCAAGCTCTTCTCTTTGCCAACAACGTGAAAATAAGGTAACAGGCAGACGAGACAGAAAGCATTTTTTTTTTGGTTCGACCCGGATTTCAAACCCGGAACCCCATCGAATACTATTCGTATGATTAGGCCAAGAGAACGATTCAGTTTATAAATGATTATATTATCTTATCTGTCAGTCTCGGTTCTCGACGCTGTATAACGCAAACGCGCTAACAATATAAACAACCCTAATTATAAATAGGAAAATTCCTTCAATTACAATCAAGTGCAGTCAATTGTGGATACAATATATGACCAGTCATTAACCCGAATGCGTTGTAGATAATGCGGTGTCGCAAATAGACTTTAAATGGGTTCATTCATTAACGGCTAATGGTAGAAAGGAAAATTTAGCGAAAATTTGTTTATAAAATATTCCGAACTACACTAGCGGCACGCTATGATGGCCGGTTTGACGTTTGTCCGCTCATGAAGTTCCGTATTAATTGATAACGACTTTGAAGGAAATAATTGTATTACTTTATTGACGATAGTGATGTGCAGAGATTCATAAATTTTATCGAATGTAGTTTTAGGTTTAGGACTCAAAATTTATTTATTAAATTGATTTCTAAAATGTATACAAGTGTAGAAAAATTAGTTTGCACCATTTAAGGGGTGAATGTACTTGTGAATATGAACAATTTTCACTATGTGGACAAACCTCTGAAATCGCAAAAAAATATCAGCTGTTTCATACAAAAGGTAAAATTTTTATTTTTATATGATATATACCACAACTCGGCATTTGGTTTTCTAAATTGAAAATTTGTAAAAATGGAATCTAATACGATCGTCACATAGGATCGCTGGCTAGCACAACTACTACCTCCGGCAAACTCGCGTCAATGCTCAATGCAAAACAAAGCAGTTTCGAATTGACGTTGCTTCGAAAAGTATAAACTGTCAGTGCAATGCGATTGTGATATAGTTTTGACCTGGCTTTGGATTTCAAATATTGATACTGCATTACTGTTGACCCTTGCTCGTTAATTTGGACTCTGTTCAAGCCCTTTGTTGTGGATTTCGTCGATATGACCGAACGTACGCAGAGAACTGTTCTAAATAGTCAGACACGTGAGTTCGTAATACGCCTTCGTAACTATTTCGATCGTGAAGCTCAAAATGGAGGGCCAATTTTACCTATAACGTCAGTGGTTGAACGCGTAGCTGATGCGCTTAATATTGGACAACGAACTGTTAGACGGATAACTAAAAAAAAATATGGCGAGACTGGCACAGAAGAAAATAAACTTCACACACCAAAAAAGAGAAAACGAGCAAAACCAGTCGTAGGCATCGATAGCTTTGATGCCGATGCTATCCGAAGACATGTTTACGGCTACTATTTACAGAAGGAGTATCCAACAAGAAAAAAGTTGGTGCATTCACTGAAGGAAGCTGGATTATTCTTCGGTGGGGAAAGTTCTTTAACGAAGATTTTGAAGACCATTGGATTTCGATACAAAAAAATGTAACAAACGCAAAATATTGATGGAAAGATTTGATATAGCGATGGCAAGGTATACTTTTTTACGGCAAGTGAAAGAAATCAAAAATTGGCAAAATGTTGTGTTCTTGGATGAAACATGGCTTAATGCTAACCATACTGTAGGCCGTTCTTGGAACGATGACACAGCAGCATCTACTTCCAAAGTTCCTGTAGGAAAAGGATCGCGACTTATAATTTGTCACGCCGGAACCATCAACGGGTTTGTCGAAGGTTCTCTCATGGCTTTTGCGTCAAAAACCACTGGAGACTATCATGAAGACATGAATGGAGAAAAGTTTACTGAATGGTTTACCTCAATGTTGTATAGCCTCCCTGAACCATCTATTATAATTATGGACAACGCCCCATACCACTCGATGCAAATTGACAAGCCACCTGCCCAATCCCAAAAGAAAGCTGATATCGTCGCATGGCTTCGTAAAAATGGCGTAGATGCAAACATGAATATGTTAAAAGCGGAATTAGTACGTCTTTTAAAAGAAAACAAACCAACCAAGATCCGATACGTCATTGACGAAATAGCATTAGAACATGGGCACAGAGTTATACGGTTACCGCCTTACCATTGTGAGTATAATGCGATTGAGTTGGTGTGGGCTCAAATTAAGGGATATGCTGCAAGACACAATACAGAACCCCCATTTACCACAAAAAAAATGCTAAAATTATTAGAAGAAGCTTGTGAACATGTGACTAAAGGAGACTGGGAAAAGGTTGTGAATAGAACTGTTAAATTAATAAGGGAAGATTATGAAAGAGATGTGAAAATAGATAATATTATAGAAAACGAACATATAATTATTAATGTAGGTGATGATAGCAGTGACGACAGTGAAAATAGTAGTATGGACGAATCTGATTAATTATGGCCTTTTGTGGCACCTTTTTTGGTATCTTTTGTATTCATATGTTTCTTGTGTGCATATAAAGTATGTATATTCATTTTCATTCAAATATTCAGTTCGTTCAAATAAATTAAATAAACATATACATTTTTGTTTTATTAAACCTATTTAATCAGGTACAAAAACAAAACTTAATTGTTTTTTGTTCGAGAATAAATTGACATTCCACATCACTATTGTAATGTGTCAAACCGGCCATCATAGCGTGCCGCTAGTTTAGATAAAGAACGTCACTTCCTCTGTGCTTATGTTTTTTATAGTTATGTATACCTACAATGTACATAGGTAGGTAGCTTTAGATATAGGATAAGTTAAAGTAATAATGAATAGACCTTACCTATTTTTAGGTAACAAGACCTATAGATGATTAATTAAAACTTAATTTATTAAGCTGTTTGACGATTTTTTAATTCCTAGATGATGCCCGCGACTATGTCCGCGTAAACTTAGTTTAAAAAAATCCCGTGGGAACTCTTTGATTTGCAACATGATTGAAGGACAAACCAACAAACAAATACATGTTCGCATTTAAAATATTATTAGTAAGGATAATTAATGATAACTACTTCATTTAAATGTGTCCAGTCAACCAATAACAAAATAAGAAAGTTTCTTAAAAGTAGATAATTAATATGTCGCAGTACGAAAGTTGAAGCTGTGTTATAGCTAGGTATAAACCTAGGTGTATAGCTATATTCCGGAATATAGCTATGTCGCAGTAAGATAGTTGAAGAA
Source organism: Oeneis ivallda (assembly GCA_029955525.1). NCBI lineage: Eukaryota > Metazoa > Arthropoda > Insecta > Lepidoptera > Nymphalidae > Oeneis > Oeneis ivallda. The sequence continues at coordinate 8,023,343 of JARPMR010000019.1, forward strand.
GTGTTATAGCTATAAACCTAGGTGTATAGCTATATTCCGGAATATAGCGATGTCGCAGTAAGATATTTGAAACCGTGTTATAGCTATAAACCTAGGTGTATATCTATATTCCGGAATATAGCTATGTCGCAGTAAGATAGTTGAAGCAGTGTTATAGCTATAAACCTAGGTGTATAGCTATATTCCGGAATATAGCGATGTCGCAGTAAGATAGTTGAAGCAGTGTTATAGCTATAAACCTAGGTGTATAGATATATTCCGGAATATAGCGATGTCGCAGTAAAATAGTTGAAACCGTGTTATAGCTATAAACCTAGGTGTATAGCTATATTCCGGAATATAGCTATGTCGCAGTAAGATAGTTGAAGCAGTGTTATAGCTATAAACCTAGGTGTATAGCTATATTCCGGAATATAGCGATGTCGCAGTAAGATAGTTGAAACCGTGTTATAGCTATAAACCTAAGTTTATAGCTATATGCCGGAAGATAGCGGAAGATAACTATAGATTAGCTATAACACGGCTTCAACTATCTTACTGCGACATATTATACACTACACTAGCGGCACGTTATGATGGCCGGTTTGACGTTTGTCCGCTCATGAAGTTCCGTATTAATTGATAACGACTTTGAAGGAAATAATTGTATTACTTTATTGACGATAGTGATGTGCAGAGATTCATAAATTTTATCGAATGTAGTTTTAGGTTTAGGACTCAAAATTTATTTATTAAATTGATTTCTAAAATGTATACAAGTGTAGAAAAATCAGTTTGCACCATTTAAGGGGCGAATGTACTTGTGAATATGAACAATTTTCACTATGTGGACAAACCTCTGAAATCGCAAAAAAATATCAGCTGTTTCATACAAAAGGTAAAATTTTTATTTTTATATGATATATACCAAAACTCGGCATTTGGTTTTCTAAATTGAAAATTTTTAAAAATGGAATCTAATACGATCGTCACATAGGATCGCTGGCTAGCACAACTACTACCTCCGGCAAACTCGCGTCAATGCTCAATGCAAAACAAAGCAGTTTCGAATTGACGTTGCTTCGAAAAGTATAAACTGTCAGTGCAATGCGATTGTGATATAGTTTTGACCTGGCTTTGGATTTCAAATATTGATACTGCATTACTGTTGACCCTTGCTCGTTAATTTGGACTCTGTTCAAGCCCTTTGTTGTGGATTTCGTCGATATGACCGAACGTACGCAGAGAACTGTTCTAAATAGTCAGACACGTGAGTTCGTAATACGCCTTCGTAACTATTTCGATCGTGAAGCTCAAAATGGAGGGCCAATTTTACCTATAACGTCAGTGGTTGAACGCGTAGCTGATGCGCTTAATATTGGACAACGAACTGTTAGACGGATAACTAAAAAAAAATATGGCGAGACTGGCACAGAAGAAAATAAACTTCACACACCAAAAAAGAGAAAACGAGCAAAACCAGTCGTAGGCATCGATAGCTTTGATGCCGATGCTATCTGAAGACATGTTTGTTTGTTTGTTTTTTTTTCTTGTGTGCATATAAAGTATGTATATTCATTTTCATTCAAATATTCAGTTCGTTCAAATAAATTAAATAAACATATACATTTTTGTTTTATTAAACCTATTTAATCAGGTACAAAAACAAAACTTAATTGTTTTTTGTTCGAGAATAAATTGACATTCCACATCACTATTGTAATGTGTCAAACCGGCCATCATAGCGTGCCGCTAGTTTAGGTAACAAGTTATCTACAAAATATGACAAACAAAAACAAAAAACCTACTAAAAGTTTGTTGGATCGTCATTGTGTGATCAGGTTTTCTTTATTTAAAATAGAGCCGTAAACTATCTCTTGAGGTTTTGCGGTAGCGTTCCTACATTATTTTCTCACGCTAATTAAATCTAAAATTGGCAAATAAAATGAAATGCAAATCCAAAATAAGAGATAAAAGCCCCTTGCATTCCAAACAACCGGTACCATTTTGTTGTTAATCATTGTAATTTTGTGACATTTCGAGAAACGAGGAAACGCCTGATTTATGGGGCTGTTGACGTTGGTCGCGCGTGTGAAAATATCGGTTGCGTTGGTGATTACCATAATTTATGTAAAATGCAATTTGATAAAGTAAACAGCTTACAACATGATATACAAGTAGGTATATACCTATACCTATCTAACTTTATGAATAGACTCGTACCTACCAAAACCCAAAAACTATCATATTTTACAATCTACCGTTTTGCCTTAGCTGTCTTAAACGGTAAACAAATGTTTTCTCGCAGAAAAGCGTAAGCGACGGGCTAAACACAGCGCATAGGACGAAAACGAAACCTACTAGTGAAAAACCGAGCCGTGTATGTGTGACATGAAAAAAGTTGTTTTCGTACCTAATGTTTTCTGAAAGAAAACGCAATTTGTAATCGAATGCACTGCAAATAATATCTAATATTATAATAATCAATATTCGCAGATGGTAGGTAACGGCTTTTTAAATTTACGCATACCTAGGTAGGTAGGTACCAAGCTTATTTTGTTCGTCTAACTTGTAACAGATCATATCAATAATTATTATTATCACAAAAAAATTTCATCACGCATGACAGGTCTTTTAATAGTTTTAATGTTACCGGCTCTCGGACCAATAAATAAATTAATTGACATGCTAAGCTCTTCTATCGTAATCTCTAGGTAAACACGCGCCTACGTTTGATCGTTATTCTTCCGTTCATAATAGGTAGGTACCTAACGCCTATCAGAGGAGTGGAATATTTGTAATTAGTATTAAGATTAATTAACTTTAAGTTTAAAGACACGAACCATTTCTAATGGACTACGTAATAAGGGCAATGTCATCGGATTTGTGGTTTCTTGAAAGCAGACTATTGGCCTATATGTGCTTGAGATTCGATTCCCGCACCCGGCCCTCCTAAGAATATAATATAGTAGGTAGCTACTAGCTATGTAGTTATCCGCTAACCTGTGGTATTCCTAAATTCAAAAATATAGAGAAGTGTAAGGAAAATAAATATTTTTATAATAAACCACCCGTGACCGACACCGTTCTTCGAAACAAATTTCAAATGTGTAATCTTCGAAATGTTAGTCATTTAAGGAATTCGGAAATCCTTATGCGCAGTGTTTTTTAATCGGAAAAAACATATAAATTCTGGATTCCGTTGGTTGTGACTTTGTGACAACTGACACGTAGTTTTCTGTCAGTAGGTATCTATACTTAGATGTTTCGCACGAGGGTGGTGACGATGGATCTCAAAATCTGCTAAATAAATCCGTTGGGTAGAAAATATTTCTTACGTAGGTATATATATGACACGCGACGTATAAATCCATACGTCGTAGGTAGGTAGGTATATATGCTCAATGTACTAATTGTTCTCTATGTTTTTAACTGTTTATTCTACATTCTACATTAGCACGTGTCATCTTTTTTCTTAAACTGCATCATTATTTACCATCAGAAATGGATCAAAAATAAAAAAAAACACCGACATTATCTATTACGTAGTAGTATACTGACTCGTACGATTTATAAGACCTAAGTACTTAGTAACTTATCATTAAATTAAGTACCTACCTAAGTACTTTATACCATTGCGTGATTTTTAATTCGTATCAAGTGGGAGTTCGATGTGTTCATGATGAGCATTGATAAGAATTTTGTCATCATTATCACTATCAATGTAAATGATCTTTAAAATGTTTATTACCATTATACCTATGACAAAGGTACCCGGAAGTTCTTATGGCCTACTTATTGATAAATAGACAATGTTAAGATGATAGCATAGACTTAGGTATTATATTTAAGTACTACCGGATGATAGTCATGATAGATAAGTAGATAGAGTTTTAAGTGCCCGTTTTCACCAGTTTTCCCTAACTTTTACGCGCTACCTAAGCTAAGTTAGATGACGCTTTTTGTCAATTTCAATTTAGGGATCACCTAAAGCTGGAAACGACTTTGGGTAAAGGATTGTATTTAGGAGCTACTTACGTAGAAAGAATACTTCTTAGAGGATGCTTTACTTAGGTATGGTTGATGAAAACGGGCATGAACACCTCTTTTTTATAATATAGGCACGTTTCTCTGATGGAACTCGGAAGACATCAAAACAAACAATTTGAAAACATCTTAACGGGCCTGTAAATTGAGTAACATATCTACTTAATCCTATCTAATAAAGCACCTTTAGCGCTCGTTTCATCATTCGTGTACCAAATCACACTGGTTTTACTAATAGCTGCTAACTACTTATGTATTTTACTTCATACGAGGGCTATAAACTTAAGAAATGGTTGCAAGAAGAAAATGTTTATACATACTATAAACGATTTCTTGCAACCTTTTTAGTAATTGAAATTATTAATATTACTTAGTTATAAGGACAACTATTAACTATGTAACTAATTACATATTTGCATGCTACTCTGTGGCGGATTGAAGCGAATGTATTATAATTGTTTAAGATCTTAAATGTACCTACCTACTCAATCTGGCAAATAAATAATTTGAATTTGAATTTGAAGAACCATCATATTATAATCATGGACAGAAATATTAACTACCTTGTCTTGCTATTTCAGATTCATTAATAAGTAACTTGGACCTATGAAGTTTATAGGAAAAGTAAAATAGTAACTTATTTTAGTAAAATCAGTTGTGATATGGTATAAACGAGCATATATGTTTATGCTAATTGTATGTAGTTCATAGTATGAAGTGAACTACAGACATTATCGTTCTCTATTGTTATGATTAGGCAGCTAAGTAGGTACACAATGGTATTCAGAGCTATACAATCATATTTTAATACCTCGTACCTACATTGTACACGCCTCGACACGTGCTACGCAGCACAGGCGATAACGATTTTGATAAAACAACGCCAAGGCCCCACGGCCGTCTGCGGTACAGTCGTCAAATTTCCTGTCTGACACGTGGTGACAACGCTAGTCGACGCAAGTTACATTTTCGATTGTGAAAACACAAACATGCAGAAACTTATATGGTCGTAGAGTCGTACCTAACCTAAGTACTGTAAACTGAACGTGCCATATACCTACCAAGCAGTAAGCACATGTATCTAGTGGGGAAAAGGGGAATTTAAGTCCTGCATTAACAATGGTATTTCAGGCTAAATGCATTTTGATCATGTTCGTGGTAGTGAGGTAACATAAATCCTATTAAGTATGTGGAACCACATATCTAATGGTGTGGTGGTAGTTAATATAATTTAATATAAAAAAAAATCTTTTTAAAAACCGACTTCGACCTCCCGCGCCACTATACAAAATATATAATTTATTGTTAACATTTTAAAAACCGCTTGACCGATTTCAATGAAATTTATAGGGGGCCACCTGGAAAGTATACCCTTTCGAACAAAAAAAGAACTTTCTAAATCGGTTCAGGCGTCTTCGAGTAAACGGTGAACATACATAGAAAAAAGATTCTGACGAATTGATAAAACCTCCTCCTTTTTTTGAAGTCGATTAAAAATCTACTTACTTTATAATGGGAACCCTAACGATAGACGAATGCCTGGGACTCTGGGAGTCACTGAACACAAACGGAACACACCAAGTTAGGTGGAAGGCCTTGCAAGAGACCTGCTATGTCCAACAGTGGATGTCCAACGGTTGAAACGTCCATAACCACGGGACCTCAGGTAGAGTTGGTTATCGTATTTATCAAAAGACCGAAGACTGTCAAGTTATTGTTTTTGGTCGTTGATATGGTCTAAGTTGATTTTAATGACAAAAGTCGAACAGATTGATATGTAGTAATCCTAATTGAAAGATAGGCTTGCGCGTGACGACAACCACGCCGAAAGCGTTGCGCTGAAGCGAATTGCGATTCACGATGAAAAGCAATAATAAAGTCTAAACTCTCGCCTTGAAGAAGAACAGATGAAGTGTTTTAATAGAGGACAAGTATAATTGGTATACCGGATCCATACTCCCTAATCTTTACAAATTCTATCCACTAGGTAGTGTACTTTACCAAACACGCGTGGAGCAGTCGATAATGATTTCGATAAACATTTTATTGAGTAGGTAGGTAGGCAGACGTTTTTCGGTGAAAGTGTTCGATAAATTCACTTGGACGTAGGATGGGACGCGACGCTGACAATTTCTCACAGTGCGTCCCACACAGCCTCCCACTCGCTACACCAATATGTCCATTTGAGTGAAGTAAACAGCATCGTATACAGTAGGTATACCCACAGTATATTTTCAAGTCAACTCTTAGGTATGTGGGTCTTTATTTTACCATCAAATGTGCCATAAAGGTCTCATTAATTACCTAGTTATTGTTATATTATATTGTCAATAATTCTGCCATAGCACTAGGTACCTTGTTGTTGTTTTAGCTTTCTGGCTTTAGTGCTAGTTCAGCACAATGCACTTCGCCAATGTCACGTTGAATGTACTAAGTATACCTACGTTATTTTAGTAGTCAGAAGCCACGTGACACGTCTAATCTTTCAAATCCCCTGATGACACAACATGATATCCATTTTCTTTAAAGTGTAAATAAAAAACTTAAATAGCTAAGATTCTTAGTAGTAGCTAGTATATAGTAGTATATTTAGTAAGTTTTAACACCAAAACACAGAATACAAAACATTCCATAGAGACTAATTAGAACAATAGTGCCAAGAAAGTAGAGTAATAATCTACTGTAGCTAAATAAAATAATCAACATCAGGAACAAAAGAACAGTAAACAATTAAACCCACACTGAAAAATAACAAAGAATTACAAGAGGTAAGGGAAGTGTTAAGTGGTATTCCGTGATTTAAATACCAAGAAATGTTATGAAATATACTGGAATTATCGACCGCGCATCATATCTATTAGAGATAAAGTAGGTATTAAAAAAATCCCTGTATAATGTTGAAACATTGGAGTAAAATATGTCATCAAATGATTTATACTTACCTGTAAAATAATAACAACACTCACGCAAACTGAATTCCAAAGTCTTTTCTGTTAGGTATTGGACTTTGAAGTCAGAGCTCTGCTGAATCATCTGTAAATAATGGTAACACGTACCTACAAGTCATCACTTAAAATGGAGTAAAAGCAAAAATAAATATCAGGCCAAGACCATCAATAACTGCCGCTGTTAAATATTATATTTCGCCGTCTTGTAAATTATATAATTTTCCTAATAGCACACTGCACAATCACAATCAAAATATTCCCACAGATTAAAGAAAAATATTCCGGTTTCCTAAGAGGAACTGTAATTTGTGAATAAAAGTTCAAACTATTTTAGGTACATATCTCACTCACTCACCATTAAAATCAAAATATTCAAAACGCGTAAACTCGACAATTTAAGCTCGACTAAGCGACTCCTTGGGCATTTCCACGTAAAATTTATTTGGAGATACCACTTATAACTTTCAATTATATTTTTTATTAGTCATTGCTATAATGTTAAGCCCATCGTCGACCTCCATCTGAAACGCTAAATCCTATCATAACGAAAATGTTTACTTACTAATATTCTGTGTTGTTTACTTTACTGGGAATGGATTTACTTTCAATTAGGGTCTACTTACAACTTACTAAGTACATACCTACTGTACAACTTACTACTTAGGTACTTTACAATTGCTGAATAGCGTTTAATCGACGAATAATGTTTATAATTGGACAGATTTAAAAAAAACTGTCAGTAAGTACATACGTCAAAATTATTTACTCGTCGATGGATGGGCAAATAGGCCCTTTAAAAATATGACCAGCAATTTGAACAGAACATTAACATTCAATGATACTTTGTGAGTTTGTGCAATATAACGCAAATTATAAACAAATGAATTAGCGAAAACATCTTGGGATTATGAGGTCAGAAGTAATCCCGAGAAATGCTACCCATGCAAGCCCGCGTAAACGCGCAATCAACATTACACTAATAACAAAAGAACAAAACCTCGTTGCCAAACGCATTTTTAATGCCGAAGTGCGATTATTACTGGACCGTAATGCGGCATCCGTAATTCTATCTGTCAATAATTATTACTACGCATAATCCATGATTGATGAACGCCAACAGTAGCTGTTTATAATTGACGCCGCCATTGTATGGCGCCCGGCGCTTGATTGATCGCCCCGCCACCAATACGGTATTGCGAGTTGCGACATACTCGTACGAGAGTAAATAGCACGTTACGTCTCTAATTAAATGCAGGTTTAATTAGAGACGTAACTTATGAAATGAAAGCCCTGGGAAGGCAGATTAATCGAGAATACGTAGACCGTGTCTAATCGTGATATACGACTGCGCTAGATGTTATTGAATTAATTTTTAATTTATTGTTGCGGATACAATAATATCTTACATGCATTAATCAAGTCCACTCGAAAATTTAAATGTAGCTATGAGCTATGACTAGTTAACCATAATAACAGGAAATGTCACTTTCATATTGCATAATACGAGCATCAGACTACCATTAAACGTAGGCGTGAGACCATACAACAAGCGCTTGCAATTGATCTTGGAAATTGGAATCATTCCAAAACGCTAATGTCCTGTCATCACCCCGCTATATCGCACTAGGAAGCGCCAGGCGAGCGCAATGAGCATTGAGCAGTCCACCATGGCAGCAACGGCCGCGGGCCAGAGGTGCGGCGCGCGGCGTCGCGGCGTGCGCCCGCGCCGGCGATTGTTTACAGCGCGCACGCGCGGCGCGGCGCGTGTCCCCCCGCGCCCCGGCGGCAGCTGCTCCGCACAGGTGGCGCGTGTGGGAACTCGACGGCTCTGCGCGTTCCCACGATCGCGCGCCCTCCGCTCCCTATATAAGCCCCCACTCGACCCGCGTACGGCATTCCGCGTTCGACGCTCAGCGCTAACGCACTCGCTCACTCGCATACACATTATGTCTACCATGTCTTACGATATCGCGTATCCGCTCGCGGACGACGGCCCGCAGCCAGTTTCGCGTACTTATCAATATCGCAAAGTGATGAAGCCGATGCTCGAGCGCAAGAGGCGCGCTCGCATCAACCGCTGCCTCGACGAGCTCAAGGAGCTGATGGTCAGCGCTCTTCAGTCCGAAGGGGAGAACGTTGCAAAGTTGGAGAAAGCTGATATTTTGGAATTGACCGTTCGCCATCTCCACAAGCTTCGCCGCCAGCGTCGGCTGTCGCTGAACCCTACAGTGGACGCCGACCGGTTCAGAGCTGGATTCACCCATGCCGCCAACGAAGTGTCCCGGTGCTTGGCCTCCATCCCCGGAGTGGACGTGCGGCTGGGCACCCAGCTGATGACGCACCTCGGCCACCGCCTGAACGACATCCAGCGCGCCGCGGCCGGCAGCGACACGCCGCCCGCCAGCCCGCCCAGCCCCGCGCTGTCCACCGCCTCCTCCTCGTCCGGCTACGTGACCCCGTCGCCGCCCGCCTCGCCGCTCCCAGTGCACACCGCCGTGCCCCTGGACTGCTCCACCGGCGGCTACCCCAAGCCCTCCGCGGTGTGGCGGCCGTGGTAGGTAGACGCTCCGCTCGGAGCGGGCGGACCCGGCTCCACGGTCACATCTGTTCAGCACCGCTCGGAGTCGCTCGCCCCGCAAAGTGTCCGCCCTCGTCCGTTACATTAGTGTACCTACGTGTTATCAAGAAAACTTTAGATCTCACAGCTAATTAGTGTAGGTTTAAAAATGTAGCTCGTAAGTTAAACCGAAAGCTTTAAACAAAATAGGTCATAAGTATATTTGTGATATTAAAGAATAATTATTGTATGTAGAGATGTATCGAGCCTTGCCGACTTTGAGTGGGTTCAAATTGTTATTTTATTATCGTTGAAAAGATTTCACTTTACTGTGAACCATTACGCAAGAAATAATTTAATTAAAAAAATATTATTATGAAACTTATTTCTGCATTTTATTCCCGTAAACCTGCCTACCAATATTTTTATTTCATAAATACCTATTTAGATATTATAATACTTAGGTAGGTACCCTAACTAATGAATTCACATTTTCAATTTTTTGAAAATTTTAAGACGAAGTTGAAAAAAGTAGGTAAATAGTATAAATACAGAGACAAGAAATAAATAATCGATTGCAAGATTTGCAAGGTTTAAGACTCGTTTAATAATAATTGGCAAAATAGAAAATAATTCAGTTGTTAACACGAAGTAGCACGACCAAGCCGATGCCACCGTAGCGCGCAAAGCCGCACACAATAGGATAGATGCAAAACAAAACAGAATAGAAGTAGTGATAAATATTAAAGAGGTTAAGGGCGCGGACCTCTGACACGCCGCGGAGTGCGCGTGCGCGGTAACTTTCCTGTTTACTCTCCGCAAACAACCTACGCGAGACATCCTCGTTTCTCGTTTCTATTCCGAACACAGTAAGCCACGGTATATTATTCAATAGTAGTTATACAGGAATGATTCAATAGTAAGTAGTTACCTATACATATACAGGAATGTTATGGTAAGGAAACAAAATAATGACTGAATATCTGATTAGTAAGTACATACTTACTACATACGGACACGGCTGATGATAGGTGAGCAGGTAGATACTTATATTTGTAATAACTGTCAAATACAATGGCATAGTACATATTTTCTAAAGATCGGAAATAATTATGCTAGAAAGATGACACCTCTAAAAATATAGAAGGTCATTGTTGAGTATATATGGTTATATCAATGACCTTCTATACACAAGGTCATTGGGTTATATACTCATAGTTGGGAATAGGTAAGATCATTACAAATAGGTAAATTAACAACTATTCAGAAGAGTTTTAGGTATGATAAGGAAAAATCTTCTAGTATAGGTAGATAGACTAAAAACCGGCCAAGTGCGTGTCGGGCCACGCGCAGTGTAGGGTTCCGTAGTTGAAAGTACATACATTTTGAGTTCCATGGTTTAATTACTATAATATACTACAAAATATGCAACTTACACTACGTGTAATATCTACCTTAGAAAAACCGATATAACTCCGTCACTAATGAACCCTACTTAGTCGTGATAGTTTTCCTTTAAAATTCATTATACTTATATACTACTGTTGTGAATTTTTTCTTGTATCCTATATATTTAAAATGGTTTAGTTGGTATATTTTTAAATGGTTGTACAACCATTTAGCTGGCAGAGGGGGGGGGGGACACTTGACTCTAATAAAATTTAGCACTTTAAAATATCATATTTCACAAACGGATCCCTGAATTGAAAAATGGTGTTCCCACACCCACAACGTTTTTGAAAGACCTATTCAACGATACCCCACACTATGGGATAGATGTGAACAAAAAAATTCATAACCACTTTACATGTAGGGGAGGTACCCTAAAAAAAAATATTTTTCACAATTTTATTTCACCACTTTGTCGGCGTGATTGATATTTATACCCTTGTCAAATTACAGATTTCTAGTACCAATAGTCTCTGAGCTAAACCGCGGACAGAGAGACAGACAGACGGACGGACATGGCGAAACTATAAGGGTTCCTTGTTTACTACGGCACACTAAAAACGATCGTAAGTAAATTAATTAATCATTGAAGTCTAATAGTGTGGACCACATGTAAACTGTAGGTAGATATGAGATATCAACTGCATTAAAATTAAGTTGATTAATGAGATATAATTTACTTTTCTGAGAAAACAGAATGTTGATAATTTGATTTCGTTTTAAAATGTTGACAATTTGGCGAACTAGCGTCGTTCAATGATAATAATTATTATTATGATAGAACCAATTATCGCTTCCAGATTTTTCGCGTAATATTCTAATAGCGTGCTCGGAGTTAGTCGATGCATTAGTCGATTGCCGTTCCTAATCTTTTCTTCATATAAGATAAGCCATTAGGTATCGGAAATTAGGACTATTACTGTAACCTTCTGGTTTAAATCCTTACTAATATTATAAATGCGAAAGTGTGTTTGTTTGTTGGTTTGTTGGTTTGCCCTTCAATCACGCCGCAACAGGGCTACGGACCGACGTGATTTTTTGCATGGGTATAGTTGAGGACCTGGAGAGTGACATAGGCTACTTTTCATCCCGGAAAACTAAAGAGTTCCCGAGGGATTTAAAAAACTAAATCCACGCGGACGAAGTCGGGGGCATCAGCTCGTGAATATACCTAATATTCTACAATACTCTGTCATTCATTTATCTCAACGCAACGCCGCCGGCCCCACTTCTGGACAAAATACAAAATTGATAATAGTAGGTAAGTACTGATGTAACAGATCTCCTCACTTCAGATATCCTTAAGAAAATTATGAAGAATTCGCAGGCATGCAGGTTCCTAGCGATGTTTTTTTTACTACCTTCTTCTACAATATGTACTAGCACCTAGTTACTTACCTGTATATAATCTGAACTTACTTAGATGAGCTTATTTCCCTAAAAGATATCTAAACTTGCAAATCTTGCAACCACACCAATCGATCTACTCAATATCAAATCACTAATGCCTGTGACTAGGCTGATCTAGGATCTACGAGTATAGATCGTACTCTGGCTCTGCTCAAGACTTAAGATAGTTAAAATGAGACACAAATATTATGTCCTGACATAAATCTGTCTCGATTTAACTCTGCTGAGTGAGAATGCCATCTATAGATCTCACCCTAAGACTTGAGACATAAAAGTACAATAATCAAAAATCAAAAGTAGGTAGATAGGGGATTGATAGGAAAATGAAATTTTTTAATTATCAAATACTAGATGTTGCCCGCGACTTCGTCCGCGTGGATTAAGGTTTTTTAATTCGGGCGGGAACTTTAATTTTCTGGGATAAAATGTGCCTAGGCTCATTTTTAGGGTTCCGTACCCAAAGGGTACCAACGGGACCCTATTACTAAGCCTACGCTGTCCGTCCGTCCGTCCGTCCGTCCGTCCGTCCGTCCGTCCGTCCGTCCGTCTGTCAGCGGGCTGTATCTCGTAAACCGTAATAGATAGACAGATGAAATTTTCACATATTATGGATTTCTATTGCTGCTATAACAACAAATAATAAAAATTAAATTAAATTAAAAAAATTAAATTAAAATATTTCCAGGGTACATGAAAATATTTTAATTTAATTTTTTTTTTAACGGAACCCTAAAAGAGCGAGGCCCGACTCGCACTTGGCCGATTTTTTATTATTAATTAGTAGGATTATGTTATTTTGTATTTGTAGATAATAATATTATGTTAGCCGTCGAAAATAAAGCTTCTAGGTAGGTTAGTAGGTACTTACCTACCCTACATAATAGTGGGTAGGTAAGTAGGTAATATTAGTGATATGTTTATGTATAACCTTACGCTAATTTTATACAGCTTTATAAGATAATGTAATTAGGTATGTTAAAACAAATTGACGTCACCAACGCAAATGAGAACCCTATCTTTATGCAATACATAACAATATAGTAAATGGATAACCCTACCTGAATACAATAATTCGATTGATTTTTTTCAGAAAACCACTACAAGGCGTGGAGATCTAGGTTTATTAAAAATCCTACAGGCAGCTAGATCAAAAAAATAGGTACATGGCAATAATTCTCTCATCTCAACTTATCGCTAGCCAACTACCGAGCACAGGTCTCCTCTCGAATGAAAAGGATTTACTGCACACTGAACACTTCATACATAGCATAGTAGGTATCTATTATATTGTAAACTTGTTTTGAAAAGAGCAACTGCCGAGTTTCTTGCTGGTTCTTCTCGGCAGGAAGGACATTCCAAACCAGTGGTAGACTCATCGACGATTCAAAAATAAGTACTTGTAAAAAAGTTTATTTGAATAAAAATCATTTCTATTCTATTCTATTCTATTCTATTCTATTTACTCGTAGGTATAGGTAGTCCACCACGCTGACCTAGTGCGGATTGGTCTTTGGCAGACTGGAAACGAATAAATTATTTTTTGCCACTTGTTTTTTTTTTTTTTTTAATATATAGACTAGCGCTTGACTGCAATCTCACCTGATGGTAAGTGAAGATGCAGCCTAAGATGGAACGCGCTTGCCTAGAAGATGCCTATTCACTCTTGATTTAAAGGTACCCAAGTTATAGTCAGTTGGAAAAACGGAAGCCGGAAGGGCATTCCAGATTCTAGCGGTGCGTATTAGGAACGAGGAAGCAAAGCGCTTAGTGCGGGATCGTGGAATTTCGACCACGTAGCGGTGCAGATTCGAGCGATGCCTTGCGGTTTGCCTTTCCCTAAAAAAAATAACTGACCGCTAATAGGGTAGGGCAGGGCTTAAAGGTCCGCGGGTAAAAAGGTCCACCACAAATATCTCAAAAACAAGTGACAAATCGTTGTTTCTAACGATACGAGTGTAAAGAAGCGAGCGCGGGGAGAGTAACGCGCCATCGCCGACAGTTGGGCGACGTTGCTTACGGAAGATACACGGTCGTGTGTCCAAATTTTAACGTAAGTATTTTTTATCGTTGTCAATTTTTTTGTATAACTTCTATAAATACTCACAAGTGGTTGGGGTAAAAAGGTCCAGTTGGTCCTTTTTACCCCACATCATTTACATATTGGTTATTATATATTAAATAATATTCTAAAATTTTAAGTGCTGATTTGTTTAATTTTGTTCTTCAACTGAGACTGATTATTAATTAAAGGGTTAAGATAGTTAGAAATTATCAATAAAACTATATATGTTTCCAAAAAATATATTGTTATTTGATTGATATTTGAAGACTAATTAAATTTAATTATACTTCAATCAAGAGAATATATTTTTTTCTATAATAATGATAACCGTAGTTGTTATTTTTTGTTTTTTGAAAAACAAATATTCTTTTGATTTCCATTAAATCATTTGTAGTTATTATTTCATACAACCCTTTAAAATTAAGAATGAAATATTGGACCTTTTTGCCTCCTCGCTGTCCCTTTTTACCCCTACTATGGGGCAAAAAGAGACAGATGACAATGTCTAGAAAAACAGTAAAAAGATATATTTATATAATGATGAATCAACCAAGAATTGAGCCAAACATAGTTCGATAATTGTTTGTTTCATATATGTCGTTTGTTTTGATGTAGTAGGTTTGGTTTTCACAATATAATTGCTAAAAGTGAAATTGGACCTTTCTGCCCCGCCCTACCCTACTATTTTTTTTTTATTCGATGACAAGCTAGTCCTTGCCTGCGATCTCACCTGATGGTAAGTGAAGATGCAGTCTAAGATCGTAGCGGGCTAACTTGGAAGGGGTATGGCAGTGAACATTCAACCCATACCCCTAATTGGTTTCTACACGTCATTGTGCCGGAACGCTTGGCGGCACGTTTTAGACGGTAGGGTGGTAAGTAGCCACGGCCAAAGCCTCCCACCAGACCAGACCAGAGACAATTCAGAAATTATAAATTCCCAAATTGACAACACCGGGAATCGAAACCGAGACCTCCCAGTTATAACACAACAGTGCTCACCACTGAGCCAGGGAGGTCGTCAATACTACCTATGCGTTAACCATTTTGTTTAAAATTCCGTTGAAAAAGTATTCACATAGGATTATCTTTTTCACTTCAATCGCCATCTAAAAGTAAGCAATGAGGAAATGGTATAGGAATATGAAGGCCTTTTTAAATTTTATTTTTTAGGGTTGCGTACCAAAGGGTGCCAACGGGACCCTATTACTAAGCCTCCACTGTCCGTCTATCAGTGGGCTGTATCTCGTAAACCGTGTTAATGTAAACCATAAACCGTAATACCAAACCGGGATAGATGCCTCAGAGGGATAGATGCCTCATATTCTAAAAACCTAACTTCCCGAACCCGCGACTAAGAATTAATTGTATGAGTAGGAGCCGCAGTCACCCCGCACCAAAATTACCCACGGACAATCGTGTGGCGAGGACGCGTTTCGCTCGTGCGTGTGATTATCTCCGCGGCGAAATCCAATAACACGTCAAAGTTTTAAAGGTTAGTATTTCATGTTGTATAACTTTATAATTAGTGATAAATTCCGACATATCTTTTATAACGTCAATATACTAGTTCATTGAGGCTGCATGTTGGTGTAAATAGATGCTTTTTTGTTTATATTTTCTTAAAAAAATACTTGGGCATCTATCCCTATCACAAAGGATAGTTGCCCTGAATTTTCGAGGTATAGGTGCCCTTAGGGGCATCTATCCCTCTATAAACCATATATATGAAGTAAGTGTATATTTTTATAATATTTTAATGTCTGTTATATTATTTGGACTTCTTACTGATTTTAGCAGAACTATGCCACGAAAATATAAAAGAAAGAAAGGAGTGCGAGCTCGAGTATGTTCTTGGACTACAAAAAACCTACAGTGAGCTTTCGATGAAATGGACAAAAATACTTAAAAACTCATATTAAACTTCAATTAAATTGGATAAAATAATGAAGATATCTTTATTGTGTTATTTTAGTATAAAAAGTGTGATTGTGCAATGTGCATGTTGATACTTAATACATGAATATTTTATAACAACAACTTAGAATTTATATTTTAGTTAAACAAACGCTTTAAAAATTTAAGGTTCATTTGTATGATATCAGCTTCAAATGATAACAATTAAAAAATTTAAAAAAATAACATGTTTTTCATTAGTATGGCCCATGTTTTTTGGAGACAATTGCTGTTTTGGAGTAGAAATACCTACCTAACATTTGGTTTGGGTTTTTCGTTTACACGGTATAAAGGGCATCTATCCTTATCAGTATTTTTATGGTGGGGCAACTATCCATATAGGTAGGCATCTATCCTCTAAAAATTGTTCCACGAAAAGCTAATTTCTGCAAAATCTGTATTTGATAGGTTAAAAAATGATAATAATAATTCAACATAAAGGATTGAGCTACCTACAAGAAATCATTCGTATAAAATCAATATTTTTAAATTAGATTGCTTTTTCAAAAAGTGGGGCATCTATCCCGGTTTTACTTTGTAGATAGTTGAAATTTTCAGTGTGTATTTCTATTGCCACTACAACAAAAAAAAAATTAAATTAAATTAAAAAAGGAAGGGGGGTAAGGAATTGAAATAAAATTTTATTTTTTTACCCTGGCATGTGGGGTGTCATTGTCTAGAACTCATTAAGTTGAGTTCAAGTATATTTTTAGGGTTCCGTACCCAAAGGGTGCCAACGGGACCCAATTACTAAGCCTCCGCTGTCCGTCCGTCCGTCCGTCCGTCCGTCCATCCGTCCGTCCATCTGTCAGCGGGCTGTATCTCATAAACCATAATAGGTAGACAGTTGAAATTTACACAGAGTGTGTATTTATATTGCCGCTACAGCAACAAATAATAAAAATAAAATTAAATTAAAAATAAAGGGGGCTCCCATACATGAAAAAGGAGTCGAAATAAAATTTAATTTTTTTACCCTAGCATGTGGGGTGTCACTGTCTAGAGCTCATTAAGTGGAGTTCAAATATATTTTTTATTAATTTTCACCTTCGAAAATGAAGAAATGGGGGGCCGTAAAAATTTGTTGGTTTTAGACCAATTTTGTTAGGGGGTCAATCTCAAAAACTAAACTAGTTAGGAATTTGAAATTTTGGTTTATTATGTACCATATAGTGTATGTAAACAACAAAATATACTGAAAACACCGATTTATATTGTGGTTTGCAAGTTGTGACCAAAACAAACGAGCATTTTTCCCCATATGCTAATTTAGTACTATCTAAGAACTATCTAATATTTAAATTTCTAGTTAGACTAGAAAGGTGATTTGGTCATATGTACGGAACCCTAAAAGAGCGAGGCCCGACTCGCACTTGGCCGTTTTTTTTTCTACATCTTAACACACAATATAAAAATTCATAAAAAAATATATTCATACGTCTTTTTAGCTGTCACTGATAATAATTAATTATTGATTTCTTCAAGTGTAACGTATTTTCATTTGATTCTGCTTAAAACGATACCTATTGCGCCATCTACAATATATCTTTGAAAAATCGAAAGCTTATGAAGCTGAGTCCACTTAACGTCATCTGGCGGAAAGCTCCGGTACTACATAGTCAGTTCCTATATTATAGTCCTGAATGTACTGTGATTGAAGTTTACTAAAAGCGGTAAGCCATTCTTCAAGGCTTGGTTTGCTTATCTAATTTTATATGTTTTACAATTTATTGAACATCATATCCTAGCCTCATCTTCCGAAAAATAGGTATCATGAATTTAGGGTAGGAAATGGGAATAAGTATCTGTGTCAATCTTGAAAGTCAAAATTATCCCATAATTACCTACCTACCTATTTCCTTAAGATTTAGCGACCCAAAAGGTAAAAGTAGTTACTAATGTAGGTAAGTAGGTAGTTTTAAAAAGTATCAAATATTTTTTTGCAGATTTTCAAAACAGAAAATGTCTGAAAGCCTTTATCCCTCAGTTAAACGTTAGGAAGATACTCTGCGATTCAAGTATTTCTTAATTCTTCTCTCTTGCTAAATAGGCATCAAAGTGATGATGCAACAAGAAAGAGTCCTGCATAAGCGATGTTGTTCGCGCTATCAGCCGGTGTCGGGGCGCCTGGGGGCGGCGATAAGTTGATCCTGACCTTTAAAGATTAGGTTGCTTCTGGCTTAACTAAACATTTCGAACAGCTTACCTACTCATTTTAATATTAATATCTGGGTGACCGAGCTTTGCTCGGTTATTTTTTTTTTTTTTTGGTAAATCGTGTTTTTTTATAAATTAGAAAATATAATCGTCTTGGACTCGAACCGGGGTCTTCTGGTTTCGGGACCGCCCGACTCACCGTCGAGCTATCGGAAATTTATAAGGGGTAAGGGGTTTTTCATTGCCTGAAAACACGGATAAAACGACTTTTTCTAAAAATGAAACCTAGCTAGATCGATTTATGGCCCCCAAAACCCCCTGCATACCAAATTTCATGGAAATCGTTGGAGCCGTTTCCGAGATTCAGATTATATATATATATATATATACAAGAATTGCTCGTTTAAAGATATTATATATATTATTTGTATATTGATGATCATACAGGTAGGTCTGTACGGAACATCATTAATCAAATACTAGTGGTTCGCCCCGAACTGAGACCTCGCGGTAACGATATCCCATGATTATTCATTCAATCGATACATGACGATCAAACCTGACATTATTATTATGCCCGTTTTCACCAAACATACCTAAATCATCAAATTATTGTTTAGTTAAATATCAAACTTCAATAAGTTTGATATTTAACTAAATATCAAACTTCAATGAGTTTGATATTTAACTAAAAAATAATTTTAATTGAATAATATGGTATTATATTATTATGTAACTAAATAATAATGGTCGACGCAAAACTGTTTTTGGGATAGGTCGTAGTCGTAATCTCCTAGTTCCATGGAATAGTGCCTAATGTAATGACTGCGCCATCTATTAGCATTATTGTGAAGCTATGTTGATGCTATATGAATTACTGATGCCCATTAAAAATTAAATAATCTCGTTTCTTTATAATATTCATATAATTTTAGTATTTGTTGTTCAAGTACAGGATATAAGTGAAATAATAAAAATAAAACAGGTTGAAAATACGTAGCCGATTTTGCTAGAGAGCGTCTTCAAGCGAGCGTATAAAATCGCCACTTTGAAAGCCCCCCATTTCGTCAATTTTAAAGGAAAAAATAAAAAAAAATATTTTTGTACTCGGTTCGAAATTATCTTTAATATGATATGTTACAATTTTATATAACGCGATAATTTTTTTTTTTACTTCGCATTCACTTCTATGAGAGCCCCCCTGAAATAAAGGTTTTTATAATTTTTTATGCAATATTCGGCTGAAGGCCATCAGTTCACATATTATATCTAAATTTGAAGTAATTACGTTCAGTAATTCAAAAGTTATAAGGCTCTGACAGACGGACGGACGGACGGACGGACGGACAAGAGCAAATTCACCTAGTAGACTCAGAGACCTCGCTTCGCTCGGTCAATTATAATGCGAAAGTGTGTTTGTTTGTTGATTTGTGCTTCAATATCGCAGCAACGGAGCAAGGAATATTGATTAATTTTTCGCCAATATGTAGTTGAAGTCATCAGTGACATAAGCTACTTTTTAGCCCGGAAAACAAAGGGTTTTCACGACACTACACGCGGACGAAGTCAAGGAGAAAGCTAAGTAGTATAATACCTAATCGACTCTCATCTCCTTCAAGCAAGCAACAACAGACAGCTGCAACAACTTGGACGGAACCTTAAATATCGATTTTGAACGAAATCGGTCCAATAACATAGAATTTCAATATGGCGGGGACTTTTTAAAATTTTGGGTACCATTCCCTCTTTCTTGACCCCAGAGAAACCTAAATATCGATTTTGAAAGAAATCGGTCGAATAACAAAGATTTTCAATATGGCCGGGACTTTTTACAATTTTGGCAACCATACACAATTTCTTGACCCCAGGGAAGCCTAAAAATCGATTTTGAACGAAATCGGTCCAATAACAAAGAATTTCAATATGGCGGGGACTTTTCGAAATATTGGCAACCATTTCCTCTTTCTTGATTCTAGGGCTTCTTAGATATCGATTTTGAACGAAATTGGTCCAATAACATAGAATTTCAATATGGCGGGGACTTTTTAAAATTTTGGCAACTATTTCCTCTATCTTGACCCCAGAGAAGCCTAAATATCGATTTTGAATGAAATCGGTCTAATAACATAGAATTTCAATATGGCGGGGACTTTTTAAAATTTTGGCAACCATTTCCTCTATCTTGACCCCAGAGAAGCCTAAATATCGATTTTGAACGAAATTGGTCCAATAACAAAGAATTTCAATATGGCGGGGACTTTTTAAAATTTTGGCAACCATTTCCTCTTTCTTGACCCCAGAGAAGCCTAAATATCGATTTTCAACGAAATCGGTCGAATAACAAAGAATTTCAATATGGCGGTGATTTGTTAAAATTTTGGCATCCATTTCCTCTTTTTTGACCCTAGGGCACCTTGGATATCGATTTGAACGAAATCGGTCCAATAAAATATAATTTCAATATGGCGGGGACTTTTTAAAATTTTGGTAATCATTTCCTCTTTCTTGACCCGACGGAACCTTAAATATCGATTTTGAACGAAATCGGTCCAATAACATAGAATTTCTATATGGCGGAGGCTTTTTAAAATTTTGGTAATCATTTCCTCTTTCTTGACCCGACGGAACCTTAAATATCGATTTTGAACGAAATCGGTCCAATAACATAGAATTTCTATATGGCGGAGGCTTTTTAAAATTTTGGCATCCATTTCCTCTTTTTTGACCCTAGGGCACTTTAGATATCGATTTTGAACAAAATCGGTCCAATAAAATATAATTTCAATATGGCGGGGACTTTTTAAAATTTTGGTAACCATTTCCTCTTTCTTGACCCCACGGAACCTTAAATATCGATTTTGAACGAAATCGGTCCAATAACATAGAATTTCAATATGGCGGGGACTTTTTAAAATATTGGCAACCATTTCCTCTATCTTGACCCCAGAGAAGCCTAAATATCGATTTTGAACGAAATCGGTCCAATAACAAAGAATTTCAATATGGCGGCGACAAGTTGCAAATGAGCTTCATCTTCTTCAAACGCCTAAGCAGCTCTTCGTAAATCATAGCTAAGATCCATCTCGATCACGTCTTTCAAATAGAAATAAACCGCATCAAAATCGGTGTATTCGTTAGGGAGCTACAAGGGAACAGAGAACTACACGGACACTAGCGTCTTCTTATTCACTATAGGGAGAATATTATAATGTTAACATAGTCTATGATCGCAGATTTAAAAAAAAAGAATATTAGTCAAATTGGAGTTTACTAATATCCTCCTGTCCCCTCCAAATAAGCGGAAAGCTTGTGTTAGGAGTGGGTACGACAATAGTGCAACGGGTGGGATTCGAACCTGCGACCTTTCAATTTTCAGTCCGCACCTTTAACCGTTGGGCTATTGAGGGCTATTCAATTCTAACAAACAAACAAATCTTTCCTCTTTATAATATTAATAATAATGTCCTCCCGACCGAATCCGATCACGGCGGCCAACCTGCTCAGAGATTAGCCATCTGCGCGGGAGATATTATAGTGCACAAGTGTGTTCGCAGACACAGGTGCACCCTCTATTCCCTCACCCTCATAGTCCGATGGGACGGAAAATCCGACACGACCGGAGAGAGATCAGGCGCAGGACCGACGGCTTTACGTGCTCTCCGAGGCACGGGGGTGACTCAACGCCAATATCCTAACTTCGGCCTAGTAATGAGAATTTCTTGACAGAAAACCCCAATACTTTTTTTTTTGGCCCTACCCGGGAATCGAACCCGGGACCTTGTCATGTGAAGTGAAATTTTTGTCATACTGTTATATTATTTAGTCTGTGTCAAGTAATTGCGAAATCAAATAAAAATTAAATGTACATAATTATACTAGGCATAAAAGAGAGTAATTTACATATCTTTTCATGTAGTTCTCTTTTCCTGTCCTTCTTTTAGATCTAACCACTGATTTATTCCTAATTTTGTTTTTTTACTAGCCATTTTAGCGATGCGCAAACGTAAGATTGGACGGAGAAATTTGACACAGACCCAACCTCGGCAAGTGCTCGATTGAGACTGGCGGGGTAGCGGGCAGCGTGGCGTGTCCTGAAAACGCTTGGCAACGTTCAAGTTGCGGACTAAGTTTGAATTTAAAAAATATAAAATTTCAGTTGAATACCAAAATTTAGCGTATTCACTGTAGTATGTAAAGGGAAATATCTCCATATAAAAATCATGTGCAAATTCAGAAAACTTATATTTAAATTATTCTTTTTAGTTTTTTATTTTAGCCTTTTACAAGATTTTATTTGATCAAGTGAAGTACATCCAATCGTGTATCGAATAAGCGTATTCCTTAGACAATATCTTAAGGTATATAATATATTTTTTGTAAGTCCGTTATTTAATAGTAAATACCTAAACCATTCTATCCAGCAAGCCAGTATTCTCCACTTAGCCTCCGGTGCCAAGCCTTAAATTGATCGTGCTTCGATCTCCGTTCATTAATCCGTGAACCATAACGTCTACTACTGGTAGGCAAGTGTACTAAGTATATCTCTACCGACGTTATTAAACTATAAATGGAACAGCAATTAGTAATCAACGTCTTATTATAAGGAACATAATAAAACACGCTTCAACGGAAAGTTTGCAAAGATAATACACATATTATGACATGCGGTATGTATTAGTCAGAATGTAAATAAATTACTAACATGTAAGTACAGCTACATACTTCACTTGATCAAATATAGGAACCCAATGTGGTTGTTACGAAAAACAAAGCTAGAATTGATTGGAATTGGTTGGATCAAAGAGGTAAACCAATCTCAAATCTTTAAGAATACATAATATGTTGACTTACAGATTTGAAGACTACCTACCAACATAACTTACAGACGGCTATTACCAACATAATACTAAAAATTGGATCTGCAGCTAACTTCACTGGCAACTGATCTATTTTGTCTGTGGTTTATAGAGAAAACTGCGTATCGCTCCGCAATTTCAATTCGGAGAGAGCCTCTCGCACCTATTATTGTAAGGTAATAAAGTAATCACTAATCATAAAGAACATATTGCTATTTTTCTTCATCATTACCAGTGAAATTTGCATTCCTATTGAAATGTGGCTGACGTCCGAGTCATTAGCACTCATTTTCCGCATTACCGCCAGTTACGAATCGATGCACGGGAATACCACAAGGCTTTGCTTTTGCGGTGTCGCTGCGGCGTCTTACACAGAAAAAGCCGTAGTATGTAACACAGCTTCGTCATGACCACATCTAGCAGAGTGCAGACAAATAGGTATCTACACCTACAGCACAGGCCTGCAGATCAAAAAGGAGCAAATTCTGAAAAAAAAACTCTGAACTTGCTCCGAACACTCTGAACTCACTAACGCATCACGTTAAAACAAAGATAAGTAGACGTCAATAGAACGATGGACTTACACATACGTTGTATCAATGGGATCTAATCAATGATTTATAGTTTTATAACGTTAATCGCTTTCACACCTCACGTGTCTTGCTGTATAGTTGTACACACCTGCGGAGATTATTTGGCAGCAGCCAGCAGGAGTGCGCGTGGACGATAAGAAAACACCCGTGATGGGCGTGACTCCAAATTACATTGATTATAATATTTAAATCTTATCAGTGTTTACTTTATGGGCATTATTCCTTAGGAAATGAATTTTTGGCAGCAAGTTGTTAAAAGTAGATCTACCTTGCCAAATGAGCGCACATTTTAAACAGTATACCTACTGAGCTGCAAATGGCGATGTCATAGGGTCAATAGGTACAACGACAGACACAATGGCACAACGAGTCAATGAAGAGTAATAGGTAAGTATTTATGCGCATTTTGGATGATCCGGCAGGCCTACGAAGATTTCCAAACAATCTATAGGGGTGCCTACCACCCGTCCAAGATGTGATGTGCCCAGTTTCATCTAGTTGTTCCTACCGTTAAAAGTTCTTATAACATTGTATTGTTAACAATAATAAGGTAATTCAAGAATAGTTTTTTTTTACTTTTAATTTTTCTCCTTTCATCCCAAATACGTTTATTTTAATGAAGCTTGTAAGAAAGCTTGTGTTAAGAGTGGGTACGACAATATTGCAACGGGTGGCAATCGAACCTGCGCCCCTTACAGTTTTCAGTCCGCACTATTTGGTACCTTCATGGTCCTCTTCGCACCTTGTGTGAAGTGAAGCCTCAATAGCCCAACGGTTAAAGGTGCGGACTGAAAACTGAATGGTCGCAGGTTCGAATCCTGCCCACTGCACTATTGTCGTACCCACTCCTAACGCAAGTTTTCCGCTTATTTGGATGGGAGAGGAGAATATTAGTCAAGTTCTACTTGGCTGATATTCTTTTTAAAAAAAAAAGTATCTATTGAGATTCAATTATTATAATTGTAAATACAAAATATTATAACTATACCTAAGGTATTTTATTTTAACTCTTACTTAATATCAATAACTGGCGAGGTATGGCATAAAACTTATAAACTATAACACTAAAATTAAAACTAAAATAAAAACTAATTAAAATCTAAAACCCCATCCAAGCCACCGCAGTGTGGCATAGTACCCAAGATGCTGGCAGCATTACCTCTTTGGATGGCCAAGCTAATCCTTTGGCCAAGGTAGCTGCCAGCTCTTGGATCCCCGGTAGGCTCGATCACTCTTTTTGATATCTCTAAAAAAAGTGCGCGGGCCTCCGGGCCCCACGGCCCCAGGGTCTCTACACCAAAAGGCGCAAATATGAAACCACTGTCAAGTTTTTCATATTTGCGCCTCTTAGCCTGTTCGGCGTTAGTAGCCGCTGCACCCGCCACAGAGGAGGTCGCATGGATGTGGGAAGCAGCTAGAGTATCTCTACACAGGTGGCATCCCACACAAGCGACCTCCCTGTCCTCCAAGGAACAAGCGTCATACCATCAGGTCTCTTGCCATCACTACGTGCCAAACCAATAGGTTCTAATACAGCTGGCACGTGAGCAGTAGCAAGAGACCTGCGGATGATGTCGTTGAGGGCATTGTGGCGGGAGAAACGACCAGCGCTCTTCGAACAGGAGAGCCCGTGATGACCGTAAGTGTCGACGCGGTCACCGCAGTGGCAACGGTGAGGCTGGGTTATTTTGGCGCCAAGCCTAAGACCAACTACCACTGCAAGAGTGGCGTGGTCTAAAAGAGTGCCCAGATTAGCAGAAGGGATAGCATGGAGCCAGTGTCCGGATTCTTTCGCAGAGACAGCGAGAAGACGAGCACGGTCTTTAGAATTTGCTTGCATTAACATTGCGTCGAAAGTTTTTTACAAATAATGTCATCCCACTGTCTCTGGGAAGAAAGAGAAACCGGCAATTGATTTGGGCTAATCGCTGACCAACCATTTCTTGCCTCTGCCAAGTACGACACCTCAATTGATCCCAAAGACTGGGATATAATTTTTTCAAAGAGAGTGTGTGTACTATAAGCAGAGGAAAGAAAAGCTGGCAGAGAGACACTAGAAATTTTGCGGATTCCCAGACCTCCATACCTGATCGGAAGAGAAGCCTGGGCCCATACTTGATCATCTATCGGACAATTTAAGATGTCAGATAGAATATTTTGTATAAAATTATCCAAATTTTCCAATAAATTATTAAATTTCCAAAGAGGTGAACATCTAACGAAATAAGTAAATTTTGGAACAAATAAGCAGAATCGAATGATGGTCATTGCCATATGAGGATTAATATCTAACAGATGATGGGAAGTGTTTTTGAATTTAGAAATTAAATCAGTAAAAAATTGAGGAACTGAGGCCTCTAGAACAGGTGTTCCTAAGAGGCGAAGTGACTCATCGTTTAAAATTTTAATACCCGGAGCTAAAATATTGAATTTATTTAATATGTGCAGTTTGGATTCGGCCGAAAAAGAATTTGGAATATAAATTTCACATTTATCAAAGTTAAGTTCCAAGCCAATAGTTTTAAATTTTGATATAATTATTTCCAAATCCTCCAAAACCGAACTCACTTCGCCGCCCAAGGTTCCATCATCCAAATACCAAACATTGAATTTGGAATTTAGAACCGAAATTATAGGGTGTATGGCCAAACTAAAAATAACTGGTCCAAGCGGATCCCCCTGCTGACAGCCGACAGCGGAGCTCAGAACATTCTTTTTGTGTACCAGCTTTGAAGGTTCCCGGTAGCACTGCGCCAAGTATGGGAAAAACTGTGGAAATTTATTTTTTACTTCTGAGAGGAGGACCCCCCGATCCACTGAATTGAAGGCATTCTTCACATCAATTTTAAGGAGTACCTCCTCCCGGGAGTTAAGGAGGAATGTGCGAGCAGCGTGAACAGCTGCTTCGCATCCCCCCTTTACCCCAAAGCCTAACTGAATTGGGACAAAATTAGAAGATATTAAAGGAAGAATTTTTTTACAGAAAATTTTGGAAACGACGCGCCGAATCGTTGAACCCACTGCTATGGGACGAATACCACCATCCTTTTTTTTAGGGCACATAAATTTGCTCCATATAAGGTTTTAGTTATTTCATGGGGTACTCGTCCAGATAGCATCAGGTTCACCAGATCAGTGATCGATTTCAGAAGGGTACCACCTACGTCAACGTTTGCACCACAAACTAAGTCTTTAAAGTGCTGTGGTGACAAACCATCGAGCCCTGCAGCGGAACCACTTCTGAAAGACATCAGAGCTCCCAGCACGTCATTTGTAGTGGCCTGAAAAATAAAATCGCTATTTGTCGGTGGGTCTGGAAAAGAGGAATCAGGAGAAGGAGATGGGTGTTTAGAACGCAGTGCTTCCAGAGTCTCCGCTGTATCAGGGGCAATTATGTCACTGGAGAATAAAAGTCGAGCCGCTCCAGTAGTGGTGAATTGAGCGAGCTGGATCAAAGAAGATCCATCTCTCTCAATTCACGTTTTCAAAAACTTATAAAAGTCCAGTTTTCATAGTTTTCAAAAACTTATAAAAGTCTGCTTTTCATATTTTACTTCTCAAAACTTGTAAAATCAGTTTTCAACATATCATTTCAAAAAGTTATAAAAGTCTGCTTTTCATATTTTACTTCTCAAGACTTGTAAAATCAGTTTTCAACATATCATTTCAAAAAGTTATAAAAGTCTGCTTTTCATATTTTACTTCTCAAGACTTGTAAAATCAGCTTTCAACATATCATTTCAAAAAGTTATAAAAGTCTGGTTTCATATTTTACTTCTCAAAATTTGTAAAATCAGTTTTCAACATATCATTTCAAAAACTTATAAAAGTCTGGTTTTCATATTTTATTTCTCATAACTTGTAAAATCAGTTTTCAACATATTATTTTAACATTATGAAAACTAAAAAACTTCACAACTCGACTATTTGAGGGGTCTGAGCTTAAGTCAATTTAAGTCAATGTTTTTGAATTTGTGTCTGTTTATCATCATACAAAGAATTTCATAAGCAGGCCCTAGTTTTGTAATTTAAATTGTATCTATTATACGAGTATTATTAACTACTTCTATAGACTGGTAAAGGAACGTGATTTGCAGTTAAAAAAAAAAAAGATATGGTTTTACCCAAATGTAAATACTTTGTCACTCTCTATGCAGTTATGTAATAGGTATATTGGTATTTTAATAATACTGTGTGGATAAAACTGCTCTATTCGAAAATCGATTTCTGGTTTACATACAAAACTTTATATGTAACACATAAATCAATTTCGGTTGGTTCCTATAATATCAAGTTATTAGTGTATTTAAAATAAAAACGACACGTAACTTATTAAAGATTTTTATTTTATTAAAATACTGTCAAACCGAATACAAATAATAGTTACTTACTGAAATGTTATAAAAATAGCTATTTAATAAAGTAAATAATACAAATTTTAGTTTTACGTTAATCACTCAGTTGTTCTTTCATTTGGGTGATAATTTTAGTGACATCTCTATATATATCATCCCGGAACAAGTTTTGTACTACGTGCTGTATACATAGATTTGCATTACACTTGCATACTTTATCCTCATTATTTTGCAATTGTTCCACATCGTATATTTGAATTCGAATAATTTTGGTACCTTTTGATGGTATTTTCATATATGAATATAGTGTATTAGCATCCGCTGATCTTTTACTGCTCCTTTCTTCTGGGTTATTTGGTATAAATCTGAATAAGTCTCCAGAGTCCTGAAATAAAAATTATAATTGAAAGTTATTTACTTATTAGTGTATTTTAAAGTCAATCAAGTCCATAGTCAATAGTCAATTTATTGGTAAAATTTTGTTTACAAGTCATTTGGTACAGAACATTTTATTCATAATATTAAATGACTTGAAATTCCGCTTTCACAATTTTTAAATTTTCTATTATTTAGACTTTAATATATATAGTAAATAATAAATGTATATATAAGACTTATAATATTAACTTACTTCCATTTCCCCAAAAATTATAAAATGCTGTAGACCGAAGAAAGGTATTATTTGTGAATTAAGTAGGTTTAGTGCACGCACAGACAAAGTACACAAATTCACATAGGACTGCTCTTCATGAGGATCTGATTGAGAATAACTTGAATTTTCTTTGTAAATCATCAATAAGTAAATATAAAACAAAGTTCTTAGACCAAGTTTGTCTGTGTATGAGCAATAATCTCATAATCGAGAAACCAAATGAATTTCATTTGAAGACGAATCTATGGTTCCATTATGCTATTCGAGTGACGCCTGAGCTCAAAACTAGTATGGATAAAATACTTAGTCCTCCAAGTTCAGTTTCCAACATGTTTTAACCTGCAAGATGTAACATGATGAAATTGAACATTCCTTACTATAAAAGGACACCCGACAGAGCGGCGTCGCCGGGTGCAAATTGATCCTATCGATGTTTACTGAAAGTATCATAATAACTCTCTACCAATGTTTTGTCAAGTTGTACGCACATAGATTATCAGGTCATATTTTAGAATAAATATGGTAGACAGAACCAAGGGAATATGTAAAGTTCTTTCTTAAAATAATTTGTGCTATCTCCGCATTTTTAGACTAATCTGCACACATCTCAACAGTCAGCTTACATACGAACAATTTGTGTTTAACTGTCTACACACACATTTTAAATCTTTGAAACAAGGGCGGATCCAGGATTTTTTTCTGGGAGGGGCACAAGGGGAGGACGGGCAAAAAAATCAACAATAACAGTTTATATAAACTTGAAGTATCATACAAGTTTATTTTTACAAGAGCAAGTATGTATAGGAAGGTTTATGAAGGTGTCAAAACAATAGATAATTAAATGTTTATTAAAGACAGTTTTCTTTTATGTTTCCTGCTAAAGATGTCCAGCACTTCATTAGCGTCCATTTTTGCCGCAACGTCTTGATGGATATGCATTAAAGCCAAACCATTCAAACGCTCTTCTGTCATCCTGTTGCGAAGATATGACTTTAAACGGCGTAAGGTCGAGAAAGATCGCTCGGCAGTGCTAGTAGTCACTGGAAACGTGCACAGCAAATGACAAAGAGTTCTAATATTTGGCAGCACCATTGCTCTTTTGTAGGCATCTGCTGGAGATACTGGGATATTTTCTCTCATCTGTTGCCAAATTTTTAGCTCTCCCTTCAAAGCTAGCAAACAAGGAAGGTCTTCTTTATATACTTCAGCGCCTTGCAAAACATCCTCTACATCTTCGTCGCTGAAGTTATGGGAAAGCAATTTTTGCAACTGTCCGATTCTTTGCATGGGAGCGCTAGGGAACCTGGATGACATTTCACTTAACATATAATCTAGAAAAGGAATATATACTGAAAGTCGGTAATATTCTTCAACTGACTGAGTCTGAATGTTCGCCCGATTTGTTTGACGGCCGGTGATTCTACGGACCGTGATTTCTGCACCAATTTCATTTGCGATGGCCTCAGCCTGATTGAAGAGTTTTTTGAATGTGTCCGTACTAGTTTCACGTTGCCTCTGCAGACTTGCTGTGGTCGTATTAATAAGCTGAACTGCAGAAAGTATATCAATTTCAATGGCTTGTAATGATCGGGATAAGGGCAGCGTGATTCCTAAAATATCAGTGAGTATTACCAAGCTTATAAGAAATTCCGACGACATTATAGATTGGAGCAACGAAAATGGAGGTGTAGCACTTATTCTGTTTCCTTGATCTTGATCAGCCATTTTTTGCAATATTTCAGGAAGACATGGTAAAACGTCCAAAAATGTCAAAACCGCTTCATGTCTTTCCACCCATCTGGTCTCACACATTTTTTTTAATATACTCTGTTTTTCCTTTGGCAGATGAGCTTGCATTTCTTCTCTGAGGAAATGTATTCGTTGAGCTGAGTCACGAAAGAAAGTTGCTACACTTGAGATAACCCCTACGGCATTTCTTATGCTAGGTACGGTGCAGGCTGTACTAATAGCTAAGTTGAGTCGGTGGCTTGCACAGTGGGTAAAAAAGGCTAAAGGCTGAATGCTGGATATGCGTGCCTGAACACCTTTTATTTTACCGCTCATGTTGGCTCCTCCATCATATGCTTGACCCCGGCACAATGTAATGTCCAGGTTAAGGTTTTCCAATGCCTTCAAAATATGGTGTGCAATGTTTTCACCAGTAAGTTTAACAACTTCGACAAACATTAGAAAGTCTTCTTGTATTTCGTTTGTATCTACATCGAAATAGCGAATACAAATGGCTAGTTGCTCACAAACAGAAATATCTGTGGTCTCATCAGCTATAATGGTAAAATATTTAGACTTTTTAATTTTGTTCACTATTTTGTTTCTGATTAATTCCCCACAGCATTCAATTATGTCATTTTGTGTTGACTTGCTAATGTAGGAAGCGTTTTTAGCACACGTTTTTACGTGTTCATGCAGTATCTCATCTCCAGCATCGATTCGGAACTTTAACAATGCTCTGAAGTTTCCTTCTCCGTGTCCATAAGAACTTTCCGATTCTAAACCACCGTCATCCCTGTGACCTCTTAACGGTATGTTTTGCCTTCCACATAATATTATGGTTTTTATAATGGGTATAAGTTTTTTACGATTCTCTTCAACAGTTTTCATTTCTTGGGATCTCATTTGGACAGCAACATCCATTGATTTTCCCTCCATTATCATCAAAAAATTTTGAGATGCTACCACGTTCGCTTGGTGGTATTTCGTGCTCTCGTGGTGTGTGATCGTTTCGATTGCCTTTTTGTATCTTGTCAGCGGTTCCGACACCAATTTTCCCAGTTTCACATCATTTGTACCCGCTTCACGTCGACCAAAAAGAATGCACATTTTACACAATCCGCCACCAGCAATTTTACTGTATACTAGCCATTCATGTCCCTTTAACCAGCTTATTTGAAAAGACCGGTTCTTTTTTCCCTCACGCACCAGTGGAAACTTAAAGTCTGTTGTAGGTTGCCAAGTATATTTCAACCACTGGTACCTTTCTTCGTCTGTAAGAACTAACGCATCTTGCTGGTTGATTAGTAGTGTACCTGAAATTAATAGTAAGTAATAAGTATATTGTGCAACTAGTGCGACAAGTAGTCGATTGCCCACGAAGCGTAGTTGAACGCATGAGCGACAAGCGCTTGAGAAGCACTATCTTAGCACACGTTCTTTTGTTCGGCAAATAGTGTTTGTCCATTCAACTGTTTCCAAGACTTTTGCATGTATTAAACGATAACCTGCGCGCGGCAAGAAGTAAAATTACGAACAAAAGAGCGTGTGCAAAGATAGGTCATTTACTGTGTGAATGATGAAAAATAAATAAATAATAATTGACTGTTTAGATACATATATAGAAGTGCGATTGTTATAATTTATTTATAAGAAAATGAAATAGCCTAGCCGTAGCCCGGTAATAACTATTTATTTAATGGTGGTTTTATCTATGCAAAGCACGCACTGTCGGGGTGAATGCGAAAGCAGCTCTATTCTAGAAAAGATAGCATGGTATGTTTATGCTTATATGCGGCTTCAGGGACGCGCACTGTCCTACACGCGACGTCTAATCTAACCACAACATAACCATGGGTCGACCACGCTCGTGCGGGAATTCACTCGCGACGAGTATTCGCTACGTTTGACCGAGGCTTAACACAGGAGCAAGGTGTGTAGGTATAACTTGTAGGTAAGTATATGAAGCTGCGGCGAACGAAGAACAAGGCACAAGCTGCACATATAGAATAGACGTTCGCAATTCGCAGTCACCCGAATACACGTCATAGCCACTTCTTAGAGCTATACACAATGTTGAAATACATAAAGATTGATTGCGATACTCACCTATATCTCGTTCCTGCAACATGTAACTAGAGCCTGATGTTGCTGATGCTGCTGATGATGATGTACTTGCCGCATGCGTGGATGTACATGGGACATCACCAAATTCAACAACTGCATCGTCGGTTTTTTGTTTTTTTTTGGTATAGAAAAACGCACTTATGCTCTTTTGTCTTTTCTTATCACTCATTTTAATCTTTTAAACAGTAATATTAGGTACTATAACCTGTCGCGCTCGCGGCCTGACTCACAATGCGCTAAGACTCCCGCGCCCGCGTCCCTCCCCGCCCCGCCCCGACCCGCGCTTACCCCCGACCGTACCACTCTTGCAAACGCTGATTATCTTCTTTCATTTGCAAGTGCGTGAAAGGGATGCAACGAACAAGCTTCACTCATGTTATTTCTTCTGGGGGGGGCACGTGCCCCCGTGCCCCCCCCTTAAATCCGCCCTTGCTTTGAAACTATTTATTAGGCTGGTGCCCATCAAGCCGCCATTTTCGAGTCCTACTTTCAAAGGTGACAGAATTCCTCAGCTCCAGTTGTTTTTTTTTTACAAGTAGTTACCTAACCAAGTTGAAGTGTTCATCAGTGTTTTTCGTGAATTAAGTAAAATTTCCGTGAATTTCATCCAACATGTAAGTACTTCTTTTATATCTTAGATTTTATTTTCCATTTCCCTGTATCAATTTAACATGGTCATATAAAATATCTTCAGATACAAGAAAAATAGTGATTTTATGTAATTACTAACTGTTGCCCGCGACTTCATCCTCGTTGATTTAGTTTTTAAAATCCCTCGGAAACTCTTTGATTTTCCGGAATAAAAATTAGCTTATGTTACTCTCCAGATCCTCAACTATACCCGTGCAAAAAATCACGTCGATCTGTAGCTCTGTTGCGGCGTGATTGAAGGACAAACCAACAAATTAACAAACACACTTTCGCATTTATAATATTAGTATGATTTAAACAGTTTTGTTAAATTCATCAAACCAGACGTTCTTTTTCAACTTTGATGAAATTGCCTGATTTTTTAGGATTGAATGATACTAGAATTACAATAATTTTTAATTTACATTATTGAATTACAATAACTTGTAGGTACCTTATTTAAAAGTATTAAGAACAGCAGTTGGTAGCTTCTGTGTATTTATTTTGTATCTTTTTTGAATGTCAGATCAAAATCGGTTCAGCCTTCCTACGTTGCATAAATAATAGTGCTATGTTGAACATTAAGATAAGCTACATTAAAACTTTGCTCACCATTTCTATCGAAAATATTCACATTAGTTCTTAACAGATGTCTAGTTTAATGGTTAGAGCGTTTAAACAAGTCGTCTATTCGCAAAACTGACTCAGAAAGAAGAAGTTATTGAAAGGTTTCAGATTCGAATACCGCGACATCGTAAAAGTTATATTTTTTTTTTTAGATATTTAAAACTTAGTATTCGTTGCAAACTTAAAGTTAATACAGCTTTTTTTAATGATACATACAGTTTTTGTTAAAGTTATAATTATTTCTAATTTCAGGTCAAGTAACCATGAAAACATTTTTCTATCAGAAGAGTCATCCTCTGAAGAGAGGACCGAGCCGAAGGGGAAAGAGAAGAAATCTGCGAAGAAAAACAAGCGAGGGCATAACTCTCATGGAAACGAGCCTTCAACTAGCGGGAACGCTGCAGTACGTGTTCGGTCCAGCGGAAAGAAATCAAGATCAGACAAAGTCACCGCTCAAGATCTTTTCGGCGTAGACTCCGATGATGGTGAAATCAACGATGTAACATGTAAACATACATCTCCTTTGGTATCTTATTTAACAAAACGGGTAAAAAACGGCTTTTCACGACAAATAAAGTTTGATAAGCCTGGCAGTCATTTTGTCGAAATAAAAATATATAAATGTGAAGAAATCGAGCGCGTATCTCCGATGAATAGATGGCGCTATGCAATAATTGCTCTTAAAAACAGAACAAATGTTGATACTGAGTCCTGGCGACATTTATCTGCATATTTAAGCGAAGTCCGAAAGGAGTTCAAGGAATGTTCGCCAAATTTCATAAATTCACATATAATGTAAATAATATATTTAACGTTTTACTTTATTAATAAAATGTATTAATATTAATAAAGTACATTTACCTATCCTACTAATCTTATCATATTGTACTCATTTACGTTTTAGATCTTGCTATTTTATAATAAATGAATATTTCAAGTTCTTAATTCGTATTTTATTTCTTGTTCACAGTTGTCGACACCAGTAATAAAGAAACAGACAAAGACATTAAGTTTTGTAAATACTGTAATTTATATACATTAAGAAATAAATATAATTACCATTTGAGAAGTAATATACATAAGTCAAATTGCTTGTTGAATACAAAATTTGATAATATAAAAGTCATTGCTTCTGCATTTAAAAATCGTATTATAACATATAGATTACAGCCTGAGAATATAGAAAAGTACTTTACTCCCGAGTCATTTTTTAAAGATAATGAAAAAGATATATTAAAGGTCATCGAGCTCTCAATTACTGAACATACATGTGTGAAAGTTAATTTTGAACTCTTTGTTCTATTTTATTTACCAAGTTCTGATCAGCAACAGCTTAAGTCATTTAATTCAAAATTTCAAATTCTATGTCGAAATACTGATCTGAAAGAAATGTTTTCTTTAGTAATAGACTCTATGAAAATGAAAATGGCTGAATTCGAACATTGCAAGTCTGGTTGGACTTTTGGAGCAATTAGTCATTTAGAAATAAACGTGAATAAATACTCGCCTATGAAGGGAAGTAGTTATATAGAACTCCCCGCGGCTATTAAAAATACTAAGAGTTGTATTAATATTAAAAATGAAGACGATCACTGTTTTTTATGGAGTATAGTTGCAGCATTATATCCAGCAAAAAATAACGTATGTAGAACTAGATCTTATCCTCATTATAGTAATGTGTTCAAAATAGATGGTATGTCTTTTCCACCTACTACACACGATCTCAAAACTTTTGAAAAGCAAAATTCTAATATAAGTTTCAACATTTATGGTCTCGATAATTGTAACCAAGTAACTGGCCCGCTTTATATATGTAATTCAAGAAAAGTACACCATGTCAATATATTATACATTGAGAAATATAATAAGGGTCACTATTGCTTAAACTAGCGGCACGCTATGATGGCCGGTTTGACGTTTGTCCGCTCATGAAGTTCCGTATTAATTGATAACGACTTTGAAGGAAATAATTGTATTACTTTATTGACGATAGTGATGTGCAGAGATTCATAAATTTTATCGAATGTAGTTTTAGGTTTAGGACTCAAAATTTATTTATTAAATTGATTTCTAAAATGTATACAAGTGTAGAAAAATCAGTTTGCACCATTTAAGGGGTGAATGTACTTGTGAATATGAACAATTTTCACTATGTGGACAAACCTCTGAAATCGCAAAAAAATATCAGCTGTTTCATACAAAAGGTAAAATTTTTATTTTTATATGATATATACCACAACTCGGCATTTGGTTTTCTAAATTGAAAATTTTTAAAAATGGAATCTAATACGATCGTCACATAGGATCGCTGGCTAGCACAACTACTACCTCCGGCAAACTCGCGTCAATGCTCAATGCAAAACAAAGCAGTTTCGAATTGACGTTGCTTCGAAAAGTATAAACTGTCAGTGCAATGCGATTGTGATATAGTTTTGACCTGGCTTTGGATTTCAAATATTGATACTGCATTACTGTTGACCCTTGCTCGTTAATTTGGACTCTGTTCAAGCCCTTTGTTGTGGATTTCGTCGATATGACCGAACGTACGCAGAGAACTGTTCTAAATAGTCAGACACGTGAGTTCGTAATACGCCTTCGTAACTATTTCGATCGTGAAGCTCAAAATGGAGGGCCAATTTTACCTATAACGTCAGTGGTTGAACGCGTAGCTGATGCGCTTAATATTGGACAACGAACTGTTAGACGGATAACTAAAAAAAAATATGGCGAGACTGGCACAGAAGAAAATAAACTTCACACACCAAAAAAGAGAAAACGAGCAAAACCAGTCGTAGGCATCGATAGCTTTGATGCCGATGCTATCCGAAGACATGTTTACGGCTACTATTTACAGAAGGAGTATCCAACAAGAAAAAAGTTGGTGCATTCACTGAAGGAAGCTGGATTATTCTTCGGTGGGGAAAGTTCTTTAGGGAAAGATTATGAAAGAGATGTGAAAATAGATAATATTATAGAAAACGAACATATAATTATTAATGTAGGTGATGATAGCAGTGACGACAGTGAAAATAGTAGTATGGACGAATCTGATTAATTATGGCCTTTTGTGGCACCTTTTTTGGTATCTTTTGTATTCATATGTTTCTTGTGTGCATATAAAGTATGTATATTCATTTTCATTCAAATATTCAGTTCGTTCAAATAAATTAAATAAACATATACATTTTTGTTTTATTAAACCTATTTAATCAGGTACAAAAACAAAACTTAATTGTTTTTTGTTCGAGAATAAATTGACATTCCACATCACTATTGTAATGTGTCAAACCGGCCATCATAACGTGCCGCTAGTGTAATAACAGATTTGTCACGTCTTGTGCGACCACAGATTTCAAAACATAATGGCAAATTACATTTCTGTGATTCATGTCTTCAACATTTCTCGTCGAAAAATAAATTTATGTCACACCAATGTTCTAAAGTATTAACCATATTGCCGAAAGAAAATAGCATATTACAATTTAAAAGATATGAGCGAAAAATAAAAATAAATTTTATAATATATGCAGATTTTGAAAGTTTATTGTTGAAATGTAATAAAAATGAACAATCATGTAATACGATTAATTTACAGTTACACGAGCCATCTTGTTTTGGATACTATATTTGTTGCTCTCATGATTCTAAGTTAAATAAATATGTATCATATAGAGGTCCGGATTGTGTTAAAATCTTTATAAAACGTTTAATTGAAGATGTTAAAGATATTGATAAGCTATTATCTGTTAATAAACCAATGAATCCGCTAACCGATAAACAAAGAAATGCTTATTTAAATGCTACAACTTGTCACATCTGTAATGAACCTTTGCTGGGAGATAAAGTTGCTGACCACGACCATATTACTTCTGAATATCGGGGTCCAGCACATTCTCACTGCAATCTCATGTTAAGAGGATGTTCTTTTATACCAGTCGTATTTCATAATTTATGTGGTTATGACAGCCATCTTTTTATCAAAGAATTAGCAAACCATGTGGGAGACATAAAAGTTATACCTAAAACAAAAGAAAAGTATTTAACAATAAGTAAAATAATTTATAACGAGAACACTTCTCGCAACGTTCAAATTAAGTTTATAGATTCCTTTCAGTTTTTAAGTTCTAGTTTGAATGAATTAAGTAAAAATTTATCTGAAAATGAACACATTCATCTCTCAAAAGAATTCATAAATCATATTGACTTTAACTTGTTAAAAGAGAAAGGTATATTTCCTTATGATTACGTAGATTCTTGGTGTAAATATGAAGAAAAATCTTTGCCACCAAAAGAATGTTTTTATAATAATTTAACCATGAAACATATAACTTATGACGAATATGCACGAGCACAAAAAGTATGGGATAATTTTAATGTAAACACGATTGGTGAATACACAGATTTATATTTAAAAACAGATGTCCTATTATTATGTGACATTTTTGAAAACTTTAGAAATACATGCTTGGAATATTACAAATTAGATCCCGCGCATTATGTATCATCTCCTAGCTTAAGTTGGGATGCTATGTTACTGCATACAGGCGTTCGATTGGATTTAATAAGTGATTTAGAAATATATCAGTTAATAGAAAAAGGTATTCGTGGAGGGCTATCGCAATGTTCTCATCGATATGCTAAAGCTAATAACAAGTATCTACCGAATTATGATAACTCAGAAATTTCTAAATACCTTATTTATCTTGACGCCAATAATTTATATGGATTTGCTATGATGAAAAAGCTGCCTATTTCCGAGTTCCGTTTACTATCTGAAGATGAGAAAACGAATTTTAATGTATTAAATATAACAGATGAGTCGGAATATGGCTATATTTTAGAGGTTGACTTAGATTATCCAGACCACCTCCATAATGCTCATAGTGATTTGCCATTTGCACCAGAAAAAATAATACCTCCAGGCGGTAAAACACATAAATTAATTGCTAATCTTTACAATAAAAATAAATACGTTATTCACTACGTTCATTTGAAATTATGTTTAAAACATGGTTTAATCTTAAAAAAAATATATCGGGTACTAAGTTTTCGTCAAGAACCTTTTTTAAAGAATTACATTGATTTAAATACTCGCCTACGTCAGGCATCTGAATCAAATTTTCAGAAAGACTTGTTTAAATTACTAAATAATTCAATTTTCGGAAAAACAATTGAAAACAGAAGAAAACAAGTTGATGTAAGATTAGTATCACATTGGGAAGATAATAATAACGTATCTAACAAACGCATTGGTGCCGCAAAATTATTGACAAAACGTAATTTTAAAAGCATATCAATCTTCGATGAAAACTTTGTCGCGATTCAATTGGAATATGAAAAAGTTCTGTTAGATAGACCCATTTACATTGGATTTACTGTTTTGGAATACGCCAAGCAACATTTATACCAATTTCATTATGGCTACATTAAAGAGAAGTATCACGACTGTGCGAAACTTTGCTATACAGATACTGATAGCTTACTTTATTTGATAGAAACAGACGATATATATGCGGACATAAAAGAAAATGCTTTAAATTTTGATACAAGTAACTTTCCAAATAATAATATATATGGCATTTCTAAAATGAATAACAAAATTCCTGGATTATTTAAAGACGAATTAGGTGGTGACGTGCTAACTGAATTCATTGGTTTGAGAGCAAAATTGTATTGTATAAACAGTATTAATACTCAAATAAAAAAAGCAAAAGGTATTTCTAGACCTATTACAAAGAAAATTACTACGACTAAATTTAAGAAAGCTTTGATGACTGATAAACGCTACAAGCAAAAAATGAATGTTATTCGGTCACTTAAACATGTTTTGTATACTCAAGAAGTTTATAAAACTGTACTTGATCGAAGTGATGACAAAAGACAGATTTTAACAGACAATATACAAACTTTACCTTGGGGCCATTGGGATAACGTATTATACTGATTATGTCACTTATTTACAATAATAAGTAAAATAGTTAAATTATAACATTATGTGAACTATATGTAAACTGGAGTTTGAGAAGTTAATGTAGAAAATAATAAAGGTTATAAAATTCTATATGAATATTGTTTTATTTTTATTATACCCAGCTGATGCGTAATAGCTTTGATGAATTTAAATTTAAATAATTTATTATTAGTGAAATTTTAAAATAAATTACGTTTT
The DNA here is from genome assembly GCA_029955525.1 of Oeneis ivallda. Lineage (NCBI taxonomy): Eukaryota > Metazoa > Arthropoda > Insecta > Lepidoptera > Nymphalidae > Oeneis > Oeneis ivallda. The sequence continues at coordinate 8,063,645 of JARPMR010000019.1, forward strand.
ATTACATAATAGGTCATGAAATATAAAAGACTATTTTTTATTTAAAAGTAATCAGTCAATACCATGAAGCTTATAAAGCAACCTCTTTCAATAGAAATATACAATGTACAGATTTTAGAAAACAAGGATTTCGTTAAACATAGTATACTACTACCTAATTCAATACGTTGCTTAATATGCGGACCATCTAACTGTGGTAAAACTAATGTGATGTTAAGCTTACTGCTTCATGAAAATGGTTTGAAATTTAAAAATTTGTACTTATATTCTAAAACGGCATTTCAACCGAAGTATCAATTTTTAAATGAAGTTATGAAAATGATTCCAGAAATCAAGTTTTTTATTTTTAATAATGAAAAGGAAGTTATAGATCCTAATGATGTTTTGAATAATTCTATTATGATTTTTGATGATGTAGTTTGTGATAATCAAAGCAATATTCGTAATTTTTTTGCAATGGGGAGACATAAACAAGTAGACTGCTTTTATTTGTCTCAAACATATTCAAAGATTCCAAAACAGCTAGTGCGAGATAACGCTAACTTTTTGATAATATTCAAGCAAGACGATATAAATCTAAAACACATATATGACGAACACGTAAATACTGATTTGACTTGGATTCAATTCAAAAATCTTTGTTCAAAAGTATGGAAAGAACCGTTTAGTTTTGTAATCATTAATAAGGATTGTGCTATAGACAAAGGAAGATACAGAAAAGGATTTGATGTATTTTTCAATTTTAAATAGATATAAATATGTTTCCTGAATTTGACATGATTAGTATAATTTTTTTATTTGTAAACAGTAGTCGTGTAATTTAAAAATATAGTGAAATGGAAAAAGACATAAAATCACGTTTGATTGAATCAGCCTGTTCGATAAAAAAGAAAATTAAAAATATGAAAAAAGATGAAGAACTGACTAATTTATCAGTAAACAAAATTTTAAGACCTGTTGTTGAGCCGTTGCATTCACTCCTTAAAATTGACAAACATATTCAAAATACAATATCGCAAAAAGAGGATGATTCTAAATATGTAGGAAATTCAAGTTCAGATCATGAAGATTTATATAAAACTTCAGCTAGTTTAGATGAAATTGATCCACCAAATGTGTCTGAAAGTTCTAAAAATGATGATATTATTAAAAGTCCAACTATGATAAATAAAGTTTTAGAGAGGTCGTTAAAAAAGAATGAAATTGTAGATATTTATGACAGCTTAAATGTACCATTTGGCGTACGCAGCGTAGGTAGAGATTTATTCATGGGGAATTCAAAAGTCAAATTATCCACCCTAGTTAATCCCAGCAATAATGAAAAAACTAATTTGATAAATATTGATGATAAGCAATATGAACTTTCATCCGGTTTAAGAGAATTATTATTTTGTAAAAAACCTAATTTAACATTAGTCACAGACAAAGATCAGCTAATATATAAGGATATGTTGTATAATACATGTGCTCATAGACGAGATTACAATCCGCAGGGACAAATAAGAGGTGACAAAAGTATAAAATATCGTATTATAAAACCTTTATTTTCTGAAACTGAGCTAGAAAATAATCAAAAGTTTGGTTCTGGTATACCGAATTTAAAAAAATATGCTCGTAACACTGATTTTATTTATTGGGATGATCCAAATGAGTTAATTGAAAGACTTAAATTGCTAATCGCTTCTAAAGACGCAGGCAACACCAGCCATGATAATGAAATAATTTCTATTATTGAAGAATTGAAGGAAGCAGGTATAATCAAGGAATAAAAAGAAAAATAACTTATGTATAAATCAGTGTAAAGTAACAGCTCCAACATGAATGTAGATAAATTTGGGCATCATATTTTTAAGAAAAAAAGATTTTCCAATGATTTAATTCCTTTGCAGTGTATTTTAAAATACACTGATGATGATAATTTCAATGCACTAAACAAAATAATCAAACATCTTAAAAATCCAGTAGATGCCACCGATAGCGCTACGAAAGAGTACGTTGATAAGTCTATATCAGAATTTTTAAAAAATTTTAAGAACGGAAATGAAGAATTCATTATTGAAATAAACAATAAAATAAGAAATTTGGAAACGAAAATCGAGTTGAAATATTCTCAAAATGAGCAAAAGAGACATAGTAAACGAAATACATAGAAACGCAAGAAAAAATTTTCCACGGAGATGTGTTGTTACTAACGATATCGATGACCTATGGCAAGCCGATTTGATCGACATGCAAAAAATGTGCAATGAAAATCAAGGTTTCAAATATATTATGGTTGTAATTGATACCTTTTCAAAATTTGCTTGGGCGCGTCCGCTTAAATCTAAAAGTAAAAATGAGGTTTGTGATGCTTTTAAAAAAATTTTGCAAAATGGTCGTATTCCTAAAAACCTACAAACTGATTTTGGAACAGAATTTTATAATAAGAGTTTTCAAAAATTAATGAATACCCATACAATAAATCATTATTCTACCTTCTCTTCAAAAAAGGCTTCAATCGCAGAAAGGTTCATCAGAACTTTGAAAACAAAAATGTATAAAGAATTTAGTTTTAAAGGAAATTATAAATGGGTAGATGGTACTCTTAATAAGTTAATCCAAATATATAATCGTACCAAACATAGAACAATTGAATTAAAGCCTATAGAAGTCAATAAAAATAATGTAAATTATGTAAAACAAAGGTACTTTAACAAATTTAAAGAAAAACTAAATAATAATACCCAAAAAATGGAAGTTGGAGACTTTGTACGTATAAGTAAATACAAAGGAATATTTGAAAAAGGATATACTCCAAATTGGTCAACAGAAATATTCAAGATCATAAAAATACAACCCACAAATCCAGTAACATACTTGATTCAGGATGCAAGAGGTCAGCCGATTTTGGGCGCATTTTATAGTTATGAACTACAGAAAACTAAACATCCAAATATATATTTAGTTGAGAAGGTTTTGAAAAGAAATCGAAATAAAGTTTTTGTAAAATGGTTAGGACTACCATCAAGTGAAAACAGCTGGATACATAATTCTAATGTTTTATAATAGCTTTCAAATGAGTTAGAGTTATATTTTTGTAATGTTAAAAATGAATAAAGTACTTAAAGTAAATCCATCTTTATTTTTTTTAGTATCGTTCATAGTATGAGTGAATGCAGTCTTCTAAATTGGTTTATTAATCACTTACCGTTTGAACTTCATTTACCTGGATATAATTATTGTGGTCCTGGAACCAAATTAATTCAAAGACTTAGCAGAGGAGATAAGGGTATTAACCAATTGGATGAAAATTGCAGAGAACACGATATTGCTTATCATACTTCTCATCTTTTAAGCGATCGGCGAAAAGCAGATATTAAATTGATGAAAATGGCAAAAAAGCGTGCTACTGCCTCGGATGCATCTCTATGTGAAAAAGTTGCAGCTAACTTAGTAAAAAATGCTATGTTAGCTAAGGCTAGCATTGGAGCTGGTTTAAAGGCAAAAAACATATCTATAAAAAAGAGACAAAGCTCAGGTTTGAAAAAAAAACTGTTTAAACATGTGGTTTCACATACTAAAAAATACTTACAAAAAATCAAACCTCAATGTGAAAAAACCGCAATCAATTTAGCAATGGCAGCTGCGAAGAACTTTGTTACAAATTCTGTTATAAAACATCCGCGCATAATACCTGTACCAAAAACTGGTGGTATACTTCCGTTAATACCTATTTTTGCGGGGTTGTCAGCAACAGGAAGCTTAGCAGGTGGAGCTGCTGCAATAGCTAAAGCTATAAATGACTACAAACTTGCTAAGAAACGTTTATTAGAATTAAAAAGACATAATGAAAAAATGGAATCTCTTTCTATTGGAAAAGGATTACATGTTAAACCCCACAACGGTGGTCTTGGAATTTTTACAACTTGTAAAAAAAACTAAATCGGCTACCCAATAGAGCTCTTACTAACATCGATATTTTAAAATATGCGATTAAAATACCACATTTTCGAGGTGTTTTTATGAGAAATGAATTACCAAAATGTCCTCTTAAAAGAGAATGTGGTGTTATTAATTTAGATCACTCAGAAAATTCTGGAACTCATTGGGTAGCTTATGTTAAATGTCAAGATTATATAGAATACTTTGATAGCTATGGAAATTTAAAACCACCAAAAGAGCTGATCCAATACTTAGGAAAAAAAGTAAATTATAATTACGAAAATATTCAACAAGATCATCCTTATAACTGCGGTCATTTATGTATAAAGTTTCTTGAGAATTTTTGGCGTAATAAACTAAAAATGAATAAATAGTACTCAAATACATTATTACCTTTAGTATTCAACCATGTCTATTACTTTAACCATCACTGGTAATCAATCATTCCTTGAATCATATTTTCAACCATCTTTAAGTATAGATGACAAATATGAGTGTGGTTTACTATATTTTTCTGTATTTAATACAGTAAGAAATATAGACGAAAATAATAACATATTTTCTTACGGTAATGACGGTAAAATATTGCATATACCACATGGTAATTACGATTTGTATGATATACTTGCATATTTAGAAAAAAATTTAAAAGATTGTGAGATTAAAATTCAACCCAATAATAATACCTTAAAATGTTCCATATATTGCTCTGAAACACTTAACTTTAATGTTAAAAACAGTTTAGGACCTGTCCTTGGTTTTCGTAATATAAAATTAGATGCAAACAAATGGCATGAATCCGAAAATCCAGTCAGAATTCTGCCGCTGTCTCTTATAAGAATCGAATGTGATCTTGTTAAAGAATCATTTGTTAACGGCCTACCATCGCATGTACTATACGAATTTGTGCCTGATATACCGCCTGGTTATCGATACATAGAGGTACCCAAAAATATAATTTATTTACCAATAAACAAAAGAAACATAACATCTATAGCTATAAAAGTTGTTGATGAAGACGGTAATAATATTGACTTCAGAGGAGAAAATATTCAACTGCGCCTCCATTTAAGAAAAATAAAATGATTGTATTTTATAAACCTCTTAATAATAACGCTAAAAGCATTGATACTTGTATTGCTAAAAAGCGCAGACGTGTTAAAGGTGTTAAGAAAATAACAAAACAGAACAAAGAATTTCTTCGATCTCTTGGTTTTAAAATATGAATATACTTCAAGTTACAAGTTTACCCCAGTTCGATAACTCAATTGAAAATTACGAAATACACACCTATAATCCATATAATAATAGTTTCGCGGAAAATGACGAAATACGAATCCCCATTCATCAGCAAGATTTGTATCTATTGCCTTCAGCCAGTACCATCTACATCGAAGGATATGCAACCATCATCGGAAAGGACAACAAGTCGGTCAAAAGACATGTGGAATTTACTAATAACCCTTTTATGTTTCTGTTCCAAGACATCAGGTATGAAATAAATGGGATTGAAATCGATCGTATAAAAAACGCTGGAGTAACGACCACAATGAAATCATTGGTATCAATGAGCGGAGGGGAAAGTAAGGTTGCCGCTCTGTGGGGTTGGAACATAAACGGATTTACAAACGATGGTCATTTCAGCGTTGTTATACCCTTAAACAAAATACTTGGATTTGCAGAAGATTATAACAAAATAATTATGAACTGTAAACATGAACTAATACTGAACAGGAGCAATACAAACCTAAACAGTATCAAACTTTCAGATGATTTTTCTCATGTAAAAATAGACTTACAAAGAGTGCAGTGGCGAATGCCTCACATAAAAGTATCAGATCGCGAGAAACTTACATTACTCAAATATTTAGAAAAAGATAAACCAATTCAAATTGCTTTTAGAAATTGGGATCTGTATGAGTATCCGTTGTTACCTAAAACAACAAAACATTCTTGGTCTGTTAAAACGGCTTCACAAACAGAGAAACCACGATATGTTATCTTTGGTCTGCAAACTGCTAGAAAGTATAATAAAGCAAAAGATTGTTCTGTATTCGATCATTGCAAAATATCTAGAGTAACATTATTTTTGAACTCCAATTACTATCCATACGAATCACTGAACTTGAAGTTTGATGAAGATAAATATGGTATATTATACGAAATGTACACTCAATTTCGTCAGTCTTATTACAACATTCATATGGACCCCCTGTTAGATCTGCATACTTTTAAAGAAAAGGCGCCTTTGTTTATCATTGATTGCTCGAGACAGAACGAGACTTTGAAAACTGGACCAGTCGAAGTGCGATTAGAAATTGAAAGTACTGAAGATATTCCAGCAAATACGTCTGCATATTGTCTCATTATAAATGACCGTCTTATAGAATATAAACCTTTAAGTAATATCGTACGCAAGATATCATGATTGCCATAGTAGACGTTCAAGGTTTTAAGACTGATAATAATAATTTTATCTTAAAAGAATTTGCGGTTGCATATGATAATAGAATTCAAGTTTTTCTTTATAAGCAACCGTACCCATTCTATGATTTGACAACAACGGAACGAAGACAAGTAAGCTGGATTGAAAGAAATAGAGGAATATTTTGGAAAGAAGGTCATATACCCTATTCAAATCATAAAGACCATATTATACCAATTTTAGCTAATAAAAAAATTTACACTAAGGGTCTTGAAAAAATATCTTGGATTAAAGAAATATCCAGAAATAATAATGTTTTTAATTTAGAAGATCAAGCTTGTCCTAATTTAGTTAGTTTATATGATAAGTATAGTATGTCAGATGATGTAAACAGTTGTATTTATCATTCTAAAATATGTGCTTTAAAAAATGTAATGTGTTTAAGTAAATGGTGCAAAGAAAATAAAATTCTAAAATAATATTTTGTTTTTTAATACTATATTAAATTACCCTGAAATCTGAAATGATAATAATAATTTAATATGTATAGGACCTATTTGACAAATTCTGAGAAGTACAAAAACTGTTTTCAAATAGTCATTTTGAGCATATTTTAAATGTTTTAGAATGAAGTAGTTTGAACAGGTCAATAATATTTTGGGATGAAGCAGTTTGAATAGATCAATAATATTTTGGAATGAAGCAGTTTGAACAGATCAATAATATTTTGGAATGAAGCAGTTAGAACAGGTCAATAATATTTTGGAATGAAGCTGTTTGAACAGATCAATAATATTTTGGAATGAAACAGTTTGAACAGATCAATAATATTTTGGAATGAAGCAGTTTGAACGGATCAATAATATTAACAAAATACAGATAAAATACAGATTTCAACCGTCCTAGGACTTCAAATTTTAAAAGTAATAATTAAAATTAGCAATTAGTCAAATTTGAAAATATGTTGAAAACTGATTTCACAACTTTGAGAAGTAAAATACGAAAAATAGACTTTTATAAGTTTTTGAAAAAATGATTTTAGAAGTTTTGAGAAGTAAAATATGAAAAACAGACTTTTATAAGTTTTTGAAAACTATGAAAACTGGACTTTTATAAGTTTTTGAAAACGTGAATTGAGAGAGATGGATCTTCTTTGATCCAGCTCGCTCAATTCACCACTACTCGCTCCCTTAAAGTCGCCGTCGCTTATTTTGTTTTCAATAAATTTTTTTTATCATAATTGTGTTTCAAATATGGATGAGATTGTGTATGTGTCAGGTGTAGTGGATTTAACTGTATGGTAGTATTATAAATGTTGCTGTCATTTAATGTGCAGTTATTTTTTATTTACTGTGTAAGGGAGAGGTTTTGACTCTTATCCGCATGTAGCGTGCGGTACGCGAAAGTGAGCAGCAGCTCCCAGCTTCGACAGGTGTTATGAGTGATGACATTATCTATGGTTTTTTTTAACGAACATGAAACTGAATGTCGTGATCCTCGAGGAATGCGTCTGATTAATGGGATGGAATTCTTAAAAGTACTTAATGATTCGCAGAGGTTATCAACACATCCATTAATTGGAAGGGAAGAAAATGAAATGGGAGGTATCGATGGCGCAAATGACGATTTGTGAACTCTACCTACATGAATTTTTAAACCTTTACTATTTTTAAAATACCGAGGCTGGGAACACTGATCACAACGCACGCTATCCTGCGACATAAAAACCCCGGCTGTCTCAAGCTAGAACAAGTGGCTTGGCACCATAATAACACATATGATTTATATACTTATACAAATAAAATCTAAAAATAAGAAAAAATACAATCACAAAATACAATCCACACTTCACACTTCACAATTTAACAGCGTAAACTTTCTTGACCTTGAGGTATCAAGCACTTGGTTTACACATTTATTTGTCTTCGAGCTTCTTTGTACAGAGGATTCCGTTATACTGAAGATGCTGCCTCATTGTCCTGCGTGGATCCTTCAAATAAAACTTCTGTAGTAAAGTTCGTTATCAGCCCTTTCAAGCTACTTATCCTCTGGTTATATATAGATTCAATTGAAGTAATCAAGAAACATAGTTCGGTGATACGATCACAGCATAATCCAAAACGTGTCTACCTACGATATGATGTCACTGTTATCATTCCATAATAATATATTGTACCCACTCTATATTATATCTATTAACGGACTCGTGCCCACCGTGTGACTCTTTATCACTATCACGAGCGCAGCATAAAAATAACGTTATCACTTATCACTCACTTAAGAACTTGTTGCGTTATTTAGTATCTATTGTCCTTACAAGCGACGAAGTTTGTCTAGGGAGAGGGCAGACTGGCTATTTTTAGCGGTCGCGATCCGTTTTTATGGCCTAAGTACAATACTATATAAAATACTACGATATAAAAACGCTAAGTTTTTATGGTCTTTTGCGTCTGCTGCGCGATTCCGCGATCGAACGCTAAAGGCCATAAAAACGCTAAATGCCACTAATTTGGGGAAAAAGTCAAAATACTGACTAATTTGGGAGTAACTCACGTCCAACTCGGTATTTTGATTAATTTCTTAAACTGGTCACTTTCAAGTAAAGATTTTTATGTAAACCTGTGAAGATGACAATAATAATTCTACTGGCGCAATTAGAATGCCATAAGCCTACTTTGTCGTATTAGTTTACAAAATGGGAAATACCAAATTAAATTTGAATTTCGCGGGCAGACTCGCATAATCACCTTAAACATTAAAATATATTATCACGGTGAATAAAAACATTGTGAGGGAACCTGCATGCTTCAGAGTTCTCCATTAATGTTTTCAAATATGAAATCTACCAATCCGCAATTGGCCAGCGCGGTGGTCAATGGCCTTAACTCTTCTCAATCGAGAGGAAGCCGACGAAGAGTTAAGAATCAATGAAAACTTAGTATAGTATCTTTACAACATTTGCTCTGGTAACCAAAATAGGTTCTGTATATTAAAAGCAATTTTGAGCCTGGAGCCCTTTGAACTTTTCTAAGAAAACTATCCTACCCTAGGTAGTTTTCGTTTTCTGTCACTATCTACTTAGGTATATTATATTATGTAGTTGGTAGATAGATACCTACCTATTATTACTAATAAATAATTTATGTACCTATGTATACTTTTTAGCGTAGGTACCTGCTTACCACGATAATTGTTTTAGCTTATCACTGTTAACATTTGTTGTGAAATATAATATGTTAAATACTATTTGACGCAAATTGTACATGAGCCACGTGCCTTTAAGTATGCATGTATTTTTATTTTATTTGCACAGAAATAGTACCTACTTATATTTACTTCTCATGTTTATCAACCGGCAGACGTTAACTGCTAGACAAGATTCTCTTGCATGGACTTCCACAGGTCTCGGTACTGCCCCGCCTGTATCCTGATTCCTGGGGCTTCCTATTATCTAGCCAGTATGGTAATGGTTGACCACTAAAGCCGCTCATAAGCTCGTCAATTTTCATCGTCATTTTTAGCCACTTATCGCAACCGTTCGGCGGACAGACTAAAACCGAAAGCTCTTCAGACGTTTCAAGCCAAATCAAGTCCAAGCTAACATTCTGTATCATCATTTAGGTATTATCAGGTGAGATTGAACGTACTTATTAGGGCTTTCGAATACCGGATTTTTTCAATACCGATATTGATACCTACCGGAAATATTTTTTTCAATACCGGGATGGACATGGATGGATTAATATTTTTTTCATAACAAGCATTTAATTAACATTTTGAATGTTTCTTGTGGGTGGTCATCAGGTATTATTAAGGTGTTCTAGCCTTTGTACTGGTAATAAAAAAAATTAAATATGCCTACTTATTCTACCTTTAATCTCTATCAATGGGGTTGTTTTGTTTTGGGTCTGGTTCTTGTACGGTCTTCCAAAAAATAGTATAAAATCATAGAAATTAAAATAAAAAAAACGGCCAAGTGCGAGTCGGACTCGCGCACCGAGGGTTCCGTACTCCAAAAGTAAAAGTAAAACGATAATATTATATTAATTTGCTCATTTATCGTTAACTTTGTTTGTAGAGGTTTATTGTTAATATAAAAAAAACTATGCTAGTTAGAGCGTTGGTTTTATTTTTCCTGTAAAATATACATAAACCTCTATTGACCATAATTATTTCAGATTTTTCGATTGGTAAACTTCGGAGATAGGGGGGGGGGGGGGGGGAACGGTATTTTTTCGACATTTTGGCCAATTACTCAAAAACTATTATATATAGAAATAAATAAAAAACTGTTTTAGAATGCACAAGTAAAGGCCTTTCATATGATACCCCACTCGGTATAATTATCTTACTTTGAAATTTCAAACCCCTGATTTTCCCCCTTTTTTAATTAAACTAAAATAATTTTCGCGTTGATTTTATTTTTCCTGTAAAATATACATAAACCTCTATTGATCATAATTATTTCAGATTTTTCGATTGGTAAACTTCGGAGATAGGGGGGAAGGGGGGGGGGGGGAACGGTATTTTTTTCCGACATTTTGGCCGATTACTCAAAAACTATTATATATAGAAATAAATAAAAAACTGTTTTAGAATGCACAAGTAAAGGCCTTTCATATGATACCCCATTCGGTATAGTTATCTTACTTTGAAATTTCAAACCCCCGATTTTCCCCCTTTTTTAATCAAACTAAAAATAATTTTCGATTTTTCTTTATTCCAATGATGTTGGGCCACTATTATACACAACTATGCCAAATTTCATGTCGATAGCTTTAATAGTTACTGAAATAATCGACTGTGACAGAAGGACGGACGGACGGACGGACGGAGAAAGTCTCACCATAAGGGTTCCATTTTTACCATTTTGGAACGGAACCCTAAAAACGTGCTTTTTTGCAGTTTTATAGTAAGAGGTATAGATATAAAATTGATAATTGGACACATTTCTAGAATTGGGCTCTTGAAGTGCAGCCATCTGCTTTTCAACCGACTTGAAAAAAGAAAGAGGTTCTCAATTCATCGAAATCTTTTTTTTTAAATTATGTTCACCGATTAGAGTCGTTTGGGGTAACCGAGCGCAGTGGGTAAGTGTGCGCATGGCCTATATCTCCAAAACGGGATGCGGAGGGAGGGGTGTTTGTTTCGGTCGATCGGAGGCGCCGAACTCGAAGGGGCGAAACAGTTGCGACATGCCCGTGCGCCGCACCCCGCGTCGTTATTTATTTATTTGATAAAAACTATGTTTGATGCTATAATCGTTACTTTTTGTGTTTTGGAAAACACTGTTGCTTGCAAGATTGTCATCTGGTGATGGTTAGTCTATTTTTTATGACTAATATGCATATTTTTATTGAAACGTGACAAAGTAATTTTAGGTTATATTCGGTGTTTCTGACTCAGTGATTATTCATTTAAGTTTTGGCTTCTCGGGGAAAGTGTGCGCGGGTAAGTGCGCGCATGCGCACACTTGCCCCTGGTGTCATGATCTATAGAAAATGTGTGCTATTTAAGTTCTTAAATCTTGATTACATTTTTTGTTTTAGTGTTTATCGTCATGTCTCGAAAATATATACGAAAAAAAAACAGAATTTGCACTAAATACCGAGCAACAAATTGCTAAAGCTAAAACTCTTATTGAAAGAGGGAAAAGTAAGAGAGATCTCAAGTCACAGACTTAATGTTAGACTTTTAAGATAATCTTGACTGATTTAAAAGGACTTATATTATTATAAAAAGATATTTTCCTAAATTTGTTTAAATAGAAGTACAAATTATTTTACTCTGCTATTAGTTATTACTTAAAGTTTTAGCTATTATCATAAGTTTGATCGATCTCAAGCCGAAATGTCTAAATTTTGTGATATTTTCATTCATTTCCAAAGAAATATTAATTACCACTAAAATCTTAGTGAGAGAAGGTAGAACTAATGAATACGTTCACTTATCCAACTGCGTCTGCTTACCCCACAGGAGTACACACGCTTACCCGCATTACGGGTCAAGTGTACGCATTCCGACTTCCTGGTATTATTATTATTTTTCAAAAAAATTAAGACACTTAACGTTTTCCTTTCTGTTTTAATTTATAGCCTAATAAATGTTCTATTCTAAACAATTATTTTTTCTCCTTAATTCTTATATTATAATACACGGCGAGGCTTCAAAGCGAAAAGTGCGCACACTTGACCCGAACGACTCTACTCAAAGACGTTCTGAACCAATTTGTTTGAAAAAATCACGTCAATCCGTAGCTCTGTTGCGGCGAGATCCAAAAACAAACACACTTTCGCATTTATAATATTTGTATAACTGTCAAAAAGGACGCCATGTTGTTTGTTGTTTGCGCTTTTATTTTGCAAAATAATTTCGCATGGTACCTCGTAAATAGGACATTTTCATGAGATATAGAGAAAAAATAATTACTTTTCATCATACCTATTCGAAAAACGAATATTGGCTTCAGAGGACAGCGGGAGCAAAATTTAATTTTAACCCCATGGGACTTTTCATTTCTCTCTTCTGATTGGTCCGCGTTCGTGCTTTAGTATGTGTCGAAATTCAAAAATGTTTAGAAGCTGTTGTCTTCGATAAGTCACGTGATCAATTTGTCGATCAGATATACGCCCATACTGTATCCAACATAAATATTAATGATTAATTATTTAATAATAATTTATTGTTGTTTTATTTAAACTTTCAATATACGATGTCTATACATAGTAGGTTGATACTCCTAGCTTTTTCTCATAGGTAATGATGAAAAATAGTGTGTGTCATTCGGGGCCAAAATTTTTGTTCTCGGGCGGCGTATATTGAATTCCTCGCTATGCTCAGGATTCTACTTTGGAATCCCTCGCTGCGCTCGGGATTCTACTGTAGGATCCTTCACTTCGCTCTGAATTCAAAATAACGCTCTCGGGGAACAAAAAATTTCTTTGGCCCCATATAACACAAATAACTATTTCATCATACCTATTCGAAAAACGAATATTGGCTTCAGAGGATAGCGGGAGCAAAATTTAATTTTTAGGTCCATGGGAGTTTTCATTTCTCTCTTCTGATTGGTCCTCGTTCAAATTCAAATTCAAAATTATTTATTTCACGTAGGCCAACCTGTGGCTCTTATGACAAGTCATGACTCTACCACCGGTTCGGAGAGCGGATTCTGCTGAGAAGAGCCGGCAAGAAACTCAACAGTTGGCTTTCGTGCTTTAGTATGTATTAGTGTTTATTACTACTGCGTTCGTTACAGAAACCTGTCGATCTCTCATTCCGTTCGAAATTCAAATATTATATTTGAGAAGCTGTAGTTTTCGATGTCACGTGATCAATTTGTCGATCGAATATAATACGTCCATACATTTTTTGAATTTCGAACGCAATTATGGCAGCTTTTTGGTAATGATGAAAAATAGTGTGTGTCACTCGGGGCCAAAATATTTTGTTCTCGGGCGTCGTATATTGAATTTCTCGCTACGCTCATGATTCTACTTTAGAATCCTTCACTTCGCTCTGTATTCAAAATAACGCCTTCGGGGAATAAAAAATTTCTTTGGCCCCATATAACACAAATAACTATTTCATGACCCCGAACATTTTAAAAGACCGTAAATACCTGGCCCAGGCTTTAAATGAAATGAAAGCCCTATCTTTTGAAGTCAGAGACATGAAAATCGAGGTTTAGGTTGTTAATTTTAGATATTAAAAACTTGTATAAGCTATTTCAGAAAATCATCCTTTCAGAGTAGTAAAATAGGGAGTGAAAGTTTTATCGGAATATTTTAATTTTATTGATATATTTTACGAAAATCCACCGCAAAGGGGGTAAAATGAGGGTTGGAATGTTGGATGAAAGTCTTATGAAGTTCGGTTGCAGAGATATTTTTGTGTACCTATAATTACTAAACATCCGATAGTTGAGGACCTGGACTTTTATTCCGAAAAATGGGTGCCCCAGGATTTTTAAAACACTTACCTACACTACACGGTCGAAGACGCAAAAAACATTAGTTTCTTAATAGTGTGACCTTATTAATCAATTCCATAATTAGTGTTATGTTGACCGAGGAAAACGCTCTTCCGCCTCTACGCCTTAAAACGCTTATAAATACCCTTTTCGTACCACTTGCTCAAAAAAGTGACATTCTGTGCCACAAAAAGCGAACATAACAATAGTCATTTTTAATCTGTTAAAAACAGGGAAAGAAAATTGTACTGAATTTCATTCATCCTCTAGGGGGAGAATGTGATTTAAATTTGGAATACTTACCGAAATTTATACTGAACTACATCTGTGTTTACACCATTGAGTTTGTATATTTTGTTTGTACATTATACATCTTTTTGAAAAAGGAATACGCATTTATTATGCAGTTATGATTATCTGGTATACATAATCATTAATCTGTGGTTATGATTATTAAATAAAATTACGAAAACCGATGAGGCCGTATGAGCTTGATGCCTTTGCTTTTCCGATAAAAAAATATTAGTCTAGGAATTTGCCGCGTTTTTGTTTTCTTCAAATACGTTAAGTTAATAAACGTTAAGTTTATTTTAATTTATTTTTATAAATAAGTTAATGTTCTAAAAATACGTTACGATGTTAAATCAAAGCGACAGTGACAGTGAATTGTCGGATTCCATCAGTGCAAATGCTGCCGCAATTATAAATAATTTGCTTCCAACAAAATCCAAGGAAAATTATTTAAAAACTTATGAAGAATTTTCAACGTGGAGAAGTGCGAAAGGCCTATATCAATTTCAGAATCAGTACTTCTTGTCTATTTTGATTATTTATCCAAGACAAAGAATCCGAATACACTGTGGTGCATATACTCAAAACTGAAAGCTACAATAAGCATCAAACACAGCATTGAAATAAATAGATTCACGAAATTACTGGCTTTTTTAAAAAGAAAATCAGAAGGGCATTGCGCAAAAAAGTCTAAAATTTTTACGACTCAAAATGTGGAAAAATTTCTTAATGAAGCTCCTGACGAAATTTTTCTGGCTACAAAAGTAAGTATACATGATTTAACTATGAATATTTCGTATCTTAGTAATGGTAATTATTCTATATATTTACCTGTTTTTTATCTTTGTTATAGGTGGCCTTAATTTTTGGACTCAATGGTGCTTGCCGCGGATGTGAACTTGTAAACTTAAAGGTGGAGGACGTTGAAAATCATTCCAATGAGTTGCTGCTGATTAATGTAAAGGAAACTAAGACAAAGAAAAATCGGTCATTCATTGTACAAGGACAATATACTAAACTCATTCATAAATACCAAGCATTACGTCCCACCAACATGGAAAACAATAGATTTTTTATAAACTATCGGAATGGGAAATGTACTCGACAAGCCATCGGCAAAAATAAAATTAGCAATATGCCAAAGGAAATTGCTAAATATTTAAAACTTAAAGATGTTGAACTCTACACCGGTCACTGCTTTAGAAGAACTTCGGCGACTTTCTTGGCGGATTCAGGGGCGGATATTACGTCAATAAAAATACACGGTGGTTGGAGCTCTGATAGTGTAGCTGAGGGTTATATCGAAAGCTCAATGGCGAATAAAACCATATTAAGCAGTCAAATTAACAAAAATATAAAACTTAATCCATCAGAGCCACAACCATCAACTTCCGGCATCTTATCTTCGTCCGTAAGTCACGATGCACCACCACCACTATCTCCGACGTATACTATCTACAATGAAACGCAAGTTCCTCAGACGCAAGAACAGAGAAATACTCAAATCAACTCATCAACAATAAACGTACCAAACAAAAATGTAACTCTATCAATAATTGGACCAATGTTTCGAATGTTAACTTTTACTTTTAATTGTCATTATTTTTAATAAATGCTTATCTCATATTATTATTGTGTTAATTTTTTCGCAAATGGTACGAAAAGTAGAGTATTTTCCTCGGTGATAAAGCTGTCTTAGTCTTGGGTGAACTTAAATCCCTCGCTACACTCAGGACTCGTCTTAAATCCCTCGCTTCGCTCGTGATTTAAGTTTTTAACACCCTCGCTACGCTCGGGAGTAAACCTCGAGTCCTTCGTTACGCTCGCGATTTAAATCGTCACCCGCGACAGAAGACACTGCTTTATCCCCTTGGTTAATAATCTACTATTTCAACTCTCACAATAGATTCATTATCAATGCTAGAGCACGCGTCGCCACGGCATGCGATGTTATATGTATACTTAGTGACATATTTAGTTCCTATCACAATCTGTTCTTTTCTGCATATTACTTTTACAAAATAATGTCGATGTTTCACATCTGCCAGGCGTCCCGTGACGGCTCACATAAATTTTTTTAGTTTTAACCTCTATTCCTGCTTCCAGTTATTTTTCAGTTCAAATCAACTAACCGGTATCCAATACCGGTATCCCAGTATTGGATACCCTCAATACCGGTATTTAAAATTCCCGGGATCCCGGTATTAGGCAATACCTGGATCCCGTTATTAGAAGCCCTAGTAGTCATGGATCATCTTGCCATGAATAAAAAAAAAGATCTTAATAATAACTAATTGATTACATTCATTTTTGCTTCTATAGAAAGCAACCTCTACATTTGCGCTAAAACAATTAAATATTGCGAAATAAAATTAACAGCGACCGAGGGCATTGCATTTCTAATTAAGAGTTTACTGCGTAATTAAAGTTGACTCGCGCAGAAAAAAACAAACAATTAGTCATAATTAAGACTGGCGTCGATTACAGGCCCTTTCCCCTGACACCACGGAGTTGACCCCAGCCAAGATTGTTGTGAGAAAACAACAGCTGGTGACGCATACCTTTTTTACGACTTTTTTGAACCGTTGAAAGTCTCAAAATCTATATACATATTATAATAAAACAGAAACGAAACCAATTCTGTACATGAAATAGATTCAAAAAAGGGTTTTTGCTTCTAATTGTGTTCAAGATACATAATAATTCAATGTTCAAGATACAGATATCAAAACAGAAGCTAAATTTTTTTTGTCTGTTTGTCTGTCTGTTTGTTTGTCCTTCTTTCACGTAAAAACTACCGCACAGATTTCTACAAAATTTTATACCGTGGTAGCTTATTACTTTTTCTACAGGCCGCACGCACCGCTAAGCGGCACGTCTTTGATGGTAGGTTGGTAACTGTAACCACTTCCAAAGCCTTACGAGTTACGACATACAAAAAGTTTGTTGGTCATTCCTCGAAGCAGCGAAGTGACCTCGCATTGCAGCAGGTAAGCAGGTACCTACGTATCATGCAGAAAAATATTCTATAAGTACCCACCTAATTTGAAAAAAAAATCTTGCTCTTTGCTACTGGTAGGTAAATAATATTATTACATTATTATCAAATAGCTATTTAAGATATAATTTGGAGATCTGTTTCATAAACATGTTATTCAATTTATCTTTTTAAAGTAAACAATCGTACACTTGTATAGGTACCTAAGTCCTATCAATAGGTCAGAAACTTGATTGTTCGACTCTGTTGCTCAGTGATGGATTTTTGGGTTCCATAGGACAATTTGTTGTTGTTGTTTTGTTTTTATGGCTTTTGACATGCCAGCACGGCACAATTTACTTTGCCAATTTCACGTAGCTTGAAGAAAACACACAGGAGATTGCTCGGTTATATCTCGATGAGGTTGATCGCGATTTTTCGGCTTTTATTCGAGGTACAATAGAAGGCTTGAAAAGTTAGCACAACCTACAAGTACAACACAATGACAAAATAAACAAATTAAGAATATTATATAGGTATATAATAATAGGACAATTTTGCCTTTTTTTCTATTCTAAAACTATGTAACTACCTAAGAGACGGCAAACTGGTTACTTTTAACCGATCGGAGTTTTTGCGACTGCATCACGTTTTCGCGACTCAAAAGTAGCAAAGGTCAGCGCTTAAAAATCGCGAAACACCGATGCAAATAACCGCAACTCGATCGCTGGGACTGGCGTTTGTTGTTCCCACGCCCCACGTTAGGGTACGTTTATGTACATGCGTGGGCCGCCGCGGTGCCCGCCGCGTTAAACGCAAACTACTATACTTAGCCATATGTTTGAATATACCGCGCGACGCAGCGCGTGATCTCGGTGCCCGCCGCGTTGCCCGCCGCGTTGCCTGCCGCGCTCAACGCACGACGCACCACGCGCCGCGCAACGCCACGCGTGTGCAAAAACGTACCTTTAGCGTTCGTACGCGGAATCGAGCTTCCGAGCGAGAACAGCGACTAAAACCCAATAAAAACGCCGATCGCTGCCGCTAAAAATAGCCAGTCTGCCCTTTCTCTAAGTACCTACACATTAAAACACACATTAAAAATATTACGCACTAAGTAGAGTCTTTGTCAGCATATCCATGTAAAATAAAACTTAAACTACGTTAAAATTGGCCAAGGTGTGGATAGTTTTTAGGAAAATTTTCATAGGTAAGTATGACTAGAAAAACGATGAAAACGCGATTGCAGCGCTTCCTTGTGGCATATAGCCGTACTAAATCATAATTTAATCTAAGGGCTGAAAACCTGTCCAAAATTGATACGTACCTCTACCTACATATTCGGTCCCATAATTTTTCAAAAAAATTTAATCGAAAAACGCACAAACTCACAGCCTCTCATGCCAAAATATTATAACGTCTCCGTCATGGCCTCATGGGTAAAAATACGTATCGGTATAAGTAATTAAATTATATTATATTTTAATAACAAAGATTTTGTAATGGAACTGACACGTGCAAAAAATAATAAGTAGGCCAACATGTGTCGTGGCTCTTTTAGCAAGTCAAGACCCTACCACCGGTTCGGAAAGCAGATTGTGCTTAGAACAGCCATAGGAACTATATTTAAGCCTACGGAACTCTATCACCAAGAATCGGTTAAACTTGATCAATATTTTTCTTAATAAAAGCTACTTATTATTAAACAGCGATAGTCGATATTGTAAACTCACTAGAATTCCGCAGATACGGGGGCGAGAGGTGACATAACAACATCGCTTGTTGCCGGCTTCGATGCCGATAGAAACAGCGTTTATCTGCCATGACGTAATGTGCAAACGATCGAACACTACGCGAATTGTGTTCGTTCATTAATTCTAATGGGAAATCCTTACTAATAAAATGAGAAAACGTGTTTTTTTGTTGGTTTGTCCTCCAACCACGCCGGCACGTAGCAAGGGATCGACGTGATTTTTCTCAAAGGCCTTTAGTTATAGGTGAGAGGCCTGGAGGCATAGGCACTTCTTATGCAAGAAAATAAGGGGTTCCTGAGGAATCTCCACGCGAATGAAGTCGCGGGCAAAGTCTAGTTTGTAATGTAGAGTGACCTTACCTCAAATAAAGTCACACATCTGGCTTTAATGAATAGTTTACGTTTCTCAGTGTATTTAACTGATAACTTCCCAACCTCAACCCTTTAATACCAAGTGGATTTTGATGCAGTTCCACCATCATTATAATAAAATGTCTCGGGGAAGATTCATTATTGTTATTTAATCTACTAGATGGTACACTCTTAGGTACAGGTAGGTACGGGAATATTCAGGTTTTTGAAAATCGCGTGGTAACTCTCATTTCCCGGAATCTATACATATAATAAAACAGAAACGAAACCAATTCTGTACATGAAATAGATTCAAAAAAGGGTTTTTGCTTCGAATTGTGTTCAAGATACAGATATCAAAACAGAAGCTAAATTTTTTTTGTCTGTTTGTCTGTTTGTTTGTCCTTCTTTCACGTAAAAACTACCGCACAGATTTCTACAAAATTTTATACCGTGGTAGCTTATTACTCGGGTCAACATCTAGGCTACTTTTTATCCCGGAAAATCAAGGAGTTCCCGAGGGACTTTAAAAACTAAATCCACGCGGACAAAGTCGCGGGCATCAGCTATTAAAATAATATACTAGCTGATGCCCGCGACTTTGTCCGCGTGGAGTCCCTCGGGAACTCCTTGATTTTCCGGGATAAAAAGTAGCCTAGATGTTGACCCGAGTAATAAGCTACCACGGTATAAAATTTTGTAGAAATCTGTGCGATAGTTTTTACGTGAAAGAAGGACAAACAAACAGACAAAAATTAAATAAAAATCTGTTTTGGGCTCAGTATCGATAGTAAAGCATCCCCCAATTAAAATTTTCAAAATATATTAAATGTACAGAAATCTTCCAGTTACAGTTTTATTATTATGTATAGATAAGGCTAATAAATATTGTCCGCCTAAAATGCGAAAAAACTTTTTCCCCAACCTATTATTATGAGCTTATTAGGAGGCAGTAGGTACTCTATTTATATTTACATATTTGTATTGACGTCTTAAAAAGATGTAAAATACTAGTGGACCCGCCCCGGCTTCGCACGGGTAGGCTACAAAACAAACACAATGGTATAATCATCTAGGGCCTGGAGGTTAATGATTAAGTCTATGTCTATGGCTAAAACCCTCATATAAATATGGAATGCCTATATTCGATCGACTCGATGTGAGTGACTTTTGCTGCTACCCGTGAAGCATTATGTCCTCTATCTTCTATAGTATTTATCAGATCTTCATCAAAATTAGACAAACTATGCCTGATATTATACACTTTTAAATAAAAATAGAATAATTAAAATCGGTTCAAATTTGACAGAATTATGAAGTAAAACCGATAAAAACTTTCATCTCCTATCCTGGAGGAACCTCATTGTTTATCAGGATAAAAACTAACCTATATGTTGACCCGGAGTATCACCTACTACTATACCAAATTTCATACAATTCCGTTCAGTAGTTTTTGCGTGATGCCCGGATAGACAGACAGACAGACAGACGGACGGATAGACGGACAGACCGACAGACAAAAATTAAATAAAAATCTGTTTTGGGATCAGTATTGATAATAAAGCATCTAAAGGTTAAAATTTTCAAAATAGATTAAATATACAGAAATCGTCCAGTTACAGTTTTGTTATAAGTATAGAGTATAGATAGATATAGATTAGAACAAAAATGTCACTTTTAGTATAAGTAGGTAGGTACCTACCTACATTTACGATAAAACTGAAAGAAGAAAATAGGTTTGGGATTTTCGCAAGCTTTTTATTCAAACAGGTACTAGGTTAGATTAATTTAACAATTATAACTAGGTACGTATTTAATGTTAAAGGTCTACAGATAGAGCCGGTATGGTACCTTTTAATTTCATTACTTATCGTGTTTTAAAATTAGACATCCGAAAGAAGCTGATGTCAAAATATTATTGTCTAATAATACTTAGGAGCTATTTACGTATTTTGTATAATAAAACTATAATAGATTCTTCATGAATAGTCAATAAAACAAAAAGTTTTTAAGAAGTTCTAAAGTTTCGTCTACACTTAACGAAACGAGCAAGAACAGAAAACATGCGATGAACAAAATTAAAATAAACTTTTTTTGGATACCAATTAGATTTATACAAGCGCATTGAGAACGGTGCGTGCTTAGGAGTCTCGAACAAGCACGTTTACAGCACAAAGCTAGGCTCCTAAAACCTAGGCAAGCAATCAGTGTGTAAAGACACAATTAGTACCTACCTAAGTAGAGACTATTTATTACCTATCCTTACCTACAGGTTATTAGATGAAATAAATAATTTTGAAATTTTGAAGGTTGTCGGGACGCTTTGCTGGGCTACGCTGTTAAAGTGGTCAGGAAGGCGGCAAGGGCTAACGGTTGCACCATTTAGACATAAGCTAGGCTAGTTTAAAGTTAAGTTACTTATTTAAAAAAAAAGTCAGACCTAAAGGTTGCTACTTATTAGAAAGTCTACCTACTAGATCTAGGTAGTTACTAGGTTCTTCAAGTGTAGACACAGCTTAAGAAATTTTCGTCCTATTGACTATTCATATTATTAGAATCTATTTTAGTTTCATTTAACAAAGTATGTAAATAATACCTATTATTAGACGATGAATAGGTTAATGCTCAACCTTGTAAAAATAGTGAGTTCCTTTTTCAGTTTGACATATTATCATTGAGAGTAGTAGGTATTGATTTATGACATTTATTTTTGTAACTATTATCACAGAGTAAGGATAGTTTCATTATTAATACTAACTATTATTATTGTATAACTATTAACGTACCTAATGTTTACAAAAATTTTGCACGTCATATGTGGTGAAATGTACCTACTAGTAATTTATGTTTAACATTTATCTTGTCTGTACCCGCATATATGCAAATAAAGAAATTGATTGATTGAGAACTAGGTACCTACCTACCTAAGTTACCCGCTAGAAATCAAGAATTTTCCGAGATTAAGCTGTGAGGGCGAGCCCAAACTTTCGACTTTATGCAGGTTCCAAGGGTGTGTCCACTAAGGTGGAATGGAGAAAATGTGCGAGGCTAAGATTAATTTAACCAATACTTAGGTTGCCTAATTTTAACGTTCTATTCAATAGGCGCCGCGTAAGTGGACCAACAGCAGTGTAAGCAGTAGAAGCAGATAGCCTAGTCACTAGGCTATCACTGCATAGGGAGACCACAGTCCTAACCACTAGGCCCTAGTGGTGAGGACTGTGGTCTCCTATTCGGGGGGTCGCAGGTTCGATCCCGGGTACGCACCTCTGACTTTTCGGAGTCAAGTGCGTTTAAGCAATTAACTATCACTTGCTTCAACGGTGAAGGAAAACATCGTGAGGAAACCTGCACATCTGAGAGTTCTTCATAATGTTCTCGAAGGTGTGTGAAGTCCACCAATTCGCATCGGGCCAGCGTGGTGGCAGGTGGACTATGGCCTATAGCCCTTCTCTGAGAGGAGACCTGCGCTCAGTAGTGAGCCGTTGATGGGTTAATAATGATGAAGTGGACCAACGCAACGCTGCGCCTCCCGGTGCGCTGTCGCCAATCGCCATTCCAGCACTTTGTGAGTTGTGACCCCAACGCCCATCGGATCTTCGAACCATGTGAACCACCCCTCCCATAAGAATTGAATTCCCTTGTAAGATAGTTTTAACTTGTAATATGTAAACGGTAAAAATATTCCGCCGTAATGTTATCGTAAGGTCGGTCGTAACAGAGTCGGCCGCGTCGCACTTTGTTTGCCGTGGAATCTTCCCGCGCAGATAACCTCTTATCAAGAACAGCACGAGACGCGCTGCTATTTATATCTGAGATGATAGTTATTTATTATTGACGCAGGCTATCTTGGGATGTCACAACACGTGCGCCTGCTTATCTGCCTTGACTGGAATTCTCCATTCAAACCTTAATTGCCTTCAACATTAAGTTTAATAATAAGTAGGCAGGTACATACAACCACGTGTCTCACATCGTGTATTTATCTAATATGAAAGTCATTCGTTTGGGACTAAACATAAAAATATGTATCTACATTATTGATTTATTTCTATTAGATGTGGTACAGGGGATACTCATTATGAATTCAATTTTGTGGAAAAATAAACGCCTTAAATTTTTAAATAGCAAATACGATTTTGTTGTTCCTGTTTTTTTTTTTTGGTTTATGACATGGATCTGAAACATAGTCGCTAATATTTGGCCTCATAAGAAGGCGGTCACACAGGATTTATAGAGCTATTAATCAAAGTATCCCTGTTAAATCAAATCAGAAATGGTAGGTAGCTAATCATACTTACCTACTTACTAATATTATAAATTGGAAAGTGTGTTTGTTGGTTTATCCTTCAATCACGCCGCAACAGAGCTACGGATCGACGTGATTTTTTGCATGGGTATTTGTTGAGGACCTGGAGAGTGACATAGGCTACCTACTTGTTATCCCGGAAAATCCAAGAGTTCCCGAGGGATTTTAAACTAAATCCACGCAGACAAAGTTGCGGACATCAGCTAGTATAATATAATATCTGATTCATTCACGGAACTGTCAACTGAAAGCTCTAAAAGCGTCGATAAGTTCGATATTCTGTGGTACGGCTGACTCTTGCAGACACGATCCGAACTTTGGCGGAGAAAAGGGTATTCGGACAAACTCTACACGAACTCTAATAAGTAGACAGGTTTAAAGATACCTACTCTCCGGAAAAAGTTCCTATAATAAGTAGGTAGCTAAAAAGAGTCTCGGCACTTTAAAATTAATTCTGTTGCACACAATACATATCTTCTTAATCTTAATATATATAAATTACGTGTCACGTTGTTTGTCCGCGATGGACTCCTAAACTACTGAACCGATTTAGATCAAACTTCGTAACTATCTGTAATTTGGTCCAACTTGAAAGATAGGATAGTTTTTTTTGATTATGATGGTTTATTTGTTTTATTTAAGTATGTAGATAAGTTGGCGGTACGAAGTTCGCAGGGTCAGCTAGTATAATATATAAATTACGTGTCACGTTGTTTGTCCGCGATGGACTCCTAAACTACTTAACCGATTTTAATCAAACTTCGTAACTATCTCTAATTTGGTCCAACTTGAAAGATAGGATAGTTTTTTTGGATTAGGATAGTTTATTTGTTTTATTTATATAGATAAGTTGGCGGTACGAAGTTCGCCGGGTCAGCTAGTTTACTATATATCTAATTAACTAGCTCTAAAAATGCCTTTTTTTGCACATTCGCAGTCTAGAGGGAACATTACCTAGTGAAAAGGATAGCACTATTTTTAGACTTGACAGATTGTGCACATATACATACCTATATAGCAATTGATTACCATTAGTTATTCAATGGCTCGTGTAAGCAAACCGAATACGGTACAATCAGTAAAAAATAATATACCTACTACTCTCTTACGAGAGAATCAGTAGGTAAAGGGGAAATTCGTAACTTCAGTAAGTTAGTAACGCCAAAATCGAAATCATAGTGAAACTACCTGTTCTGACGTAGAGATTTGACTATACATCTTTTTTTTCGTTGCTTTGGTTTTCGTAGCGGGAATGTGCTACCGCCTTTATGGAACTATGTCGCCAGTCGAGTCATCATTTCTGTTACTAAAATGGCAGGTTTTGATTGATACAATGACTGTCGGGTTAACTGTTAAACGATCATCATCATTAACAACGAATCAACGGCTCATTACTGAGCGCAGGTCTCCTTTCAGAGAAGGGTTATAGGCCATAGTCCACCACGCTGGTCCAATGCGAATTGGCGGACTTCACACACCTTCAAGAACATTATGAAGAACTCAGGTGTGCAGGTTTCCTCACGATGCTTTCCTTCACCGTTGAAGCAAGGTGATATTTAATTGCTTAAACGCACTAGACTCCGAAAAGCCAGAGGTACGTCCCGGGATCGAACCTGCGACCCCCCTAATAGGAGACCACAGTCCTAACCACTAGGCTATCACTGCTGTCAAAATTTACCTTATATAGGGTTTATTTTTAATCGCCAAATATGGTTCCGAATCCAGTGATTAAACCGTTTTTGTATTGGTATTTGTCGATACGTCTTTATTCGTCCAGGAACAATGAATAGTTCCATGTTATTCGTTAGTTAGATGGTGTCACAAACTTAAATCCAAGTCTCTAATATATTTCGGATATTGCGTACAGTACTTAAATTTGAAACCGAAGTGGAAATGGGCGGGGCACGTAGTTCGTCTTCGAACTATGTGCCCCGTTGCTGATGGTCTTTGGGGTCCCAAGGTGATGGAGTGGCGACCCCGCACCGGGAAGCGCAGTGTTGGCAGACCCCCCACTAGGTGGACCGACGACATAAAACGAGTCGCACGGAGCCGCTGGATTCAGGCGGCGCAAGACCGAAGCCTGTGGACGTCCATGCAGGACACCTTTGTCCAGCAGTGGACGTCTATACTCTATAGGTGATGAAGAAGAAGATGCTTAAATTTAAAAATAAAACAACAGAGTGAAAGACACGTCAAATTATAATTCCCATAGAATATTAAAGGACCTTATATCTAGCTTTGTTGATCATGTGATGTGCGGAGGTCTGCAGTTTCAGCAGCTCTTCCTTGATGAGGCGTGTGATCTCGGACTTCGCTTTGGCGACGGCCAGCTCCTGCGAGCTCTCGATGGCGAGGTATAATTTCCTTTCGCCCTCTGGAGGAGCCTTCCCGGGCGGCACATAGGTGCCACGGACTGTGATACCGGCTTCGGAATACTCGCTGATCAACGCTAATGCCTCCTGTGAAGAAGGGAATAATTGTTCTCATTAGATTAATCATACTAACATTATAAATGCGAAAGTTTGTTTGTTGGATATCCTTCAATCACGCCGCAACAAAGTATTAAGGACGAGTGACATAAGCTACTTTTTATCCCGATAAATCATACACACGGATTTTTAAAACTAAATCCACGGGGACGAAGTCGCGGGCATCATCTAGTAATTAAATAAAATCCTCGCACTCCGAGGGTTCTGCACCTTAATTATTCGGCAGCTATAAAAATGCCATTTTCCATGATAAGCCAAAACTTTGCGACTTTTTTTATATTGACACCACCTAGTAACCCCGATCAGTATACGTCTTACGAAGACGGACAAATTCGGACTGTATGGGTTCTTTTATTTATCCTAAAAAGATTTTTTTATTAGCCAAAGCCGGCTAGCGGGCGGGCGGGCTTTGGTGTATTGTCTTCTTAACATAGATTTAAATGATAATGTTTTGGCTTTATGAATGATCGGTCAAGATGATAATCTAGCATGATGAGACGCAAAAAAATGCTGTACAAAATGGGAATTACCTGCCCAATTAATTACAATAGAAACACCGTCGTCGCTTCAGAAGCTTGACACAGAAAAATACCAAGGCACCAATTAATGCTAGCTTGAGTAACATTTTGACTGATCTGTGCGGGGACCGATCATGCACTGAGGTGATGAAACCGTGGGAGATGCATAAGTATTGCAAGGGTTATCGCAAATGGAGGTTCAACTGGGGAGAAAGTCAATATACGTAGGTTATGAGGTTGTGGAAAAAGCAATAAAATCCGTCTCGATTTGTTAGTAAACAAGGTTATAGCAGACAATGATGTTATCGACACAATATTCATTGGAATAGGTACATGTAAAATGGGCTTGATATGAACCACTTTGTACTCATTGCATTTGAAAAGTGCTGATAGATTCTGTTTCTTTATTGAACAATATGAACGACTAGGTCATGGAGGAAAATAGGTATATTGTATAATATGTATTACTATTAGGTACTATATTGTATATGTAATTTATTGTATGTAAATTGTAGCATGCAAACAAATTAATGTATTCATGCTTTAATATTTACTTTGTATTTTAGCATGTCAACTATAGATACATTGCAATTTACTAAAAATATCATGTTTATAAGATGTTGCTCCAAAACACTCGAGATAAAACCTCTTTCTGCCAACATAGTTAGTAGGTATACTTATTCTTAGACTTTTCAACAACTCTTCAAGATAATGTTTAAAATAGATTGTCAAATTTAAAACGTTAATACCTTTAATAAGATTACTTATATTTATCAGCAGTGAGCTTATAGTTGTTTGATAAAAATATTTCCTCTAACAATAAGTGGAAAAAACCGATTCCAGCAGTAGGTACCTGTAGATAAACTAATGAAATAGTGTTTTATAAATGTTTTTGATATTTTCACCAACGTCCTTCGACATAAATACTAATAACATTCATAAACAACGTCTATGATATATCTATCTGTCTAGATAACTATATGTCTGAGGATCTGAGGATTACCGATATTAAAAAAATTGTGATAAACTCCTCTATGATAAGAGCAATGCCATACAGCGCGTTGCGGCGTCGCTGCGCCGACTCCGCAACGCTGCCGTTGCGGAGTCCTAGTATATCGAGCAGTATTCTGAAGATTGTCAATTTTCTCTGGACGAACTGATGGCCAAAATTGAAGGTGACTACCACCCGCACATGAAAACTGTGAAATCACATCAGCGAAGAAGAATGCGCTAAATTTTGAAATAGTGCATTACAAGTGGGACAGGCCTACTGGTGATACCACAAAAAGCGCCACTTCCTCTACCTCATCGTGACGTGGAAATGAGTTATTTGGCCAAAACGCGTGTTGGAGTGGACTTTGCGGCTCTCGTATGCTGAAACTATTGATTTTACAAAAAAAAAAACATCTATGCGTAAATTGTAGGAAAGGGATTGTTTCATCTTGGGCCAGGTACTTGTACGCTATACCAAAAAATAGTATTAAATCATAGAAATGAAAATAAAATATGATTTCTTGCAGTTTGACAGTGAATATGAGGTACAAATATAAAATTTATACTTGGGTACATTTGTAGAATAGCAACTCTCGGAGTGCATCCATCTGCTTTTGTTGTCTATGTTTGTAATGACGTTATGTCATCTTGATGTCATTTCTATTGTCAAACGTCAATTGCTGGTATGTCAAATGTCAATTGCTGTCAATTGTGGTTATTTTTAAGTCAAATGACTCGTGTAAGTACATGTCATTGTCAAAATGAACGCCATGTTGTTGCGCTTTTATTTTGCAAAATAATTTCGCATCGTACCTGGTAAAAAGGACCTTTTAATGTGACATAAAGAAAAAGTAATCACTATTTCATGACCCCAAATATTTTGAAAGACTGTACAAAGACCTGGCCCAGGCTCCATATATATTTGAAACAACCCCTTTTCTGTAGTTTAATTTATTACATAACTATTTTCATCGTGAAAAGTGATGATGTGATCTAAGATGGAAAAGCGTTTGCCTAGAATTTGCGTTGTGTGGTATACAATCCGACGAAATCGCAACGTACCAGCGCCGCAACGCACCGTGTGAAATTGCGTTATAACTGTACACTCTAGTGGAATGTGATTCTCACGCTTGCTCAGTATGTGATTTATGTCTTGCCTTACCAAAAATGGCTCAACGCACATCAAGAAATTTTCATTCCAAAAATCTAAAAATATTTAAAAAGAGAATAGGTACTTTGAAGTGCGCGAAAGTATATACAGTCATACACGGCTTATCTAAAGACATTATCAGATTTTGGAAACAATTTATCTCAATTTCAGACACAAGTCCATATGTACTCGAAAGTGATGCTGTAAGTGAGATTGGATTGGACAGACACTTGACTTGAAAACTTATTGATAAAAATTGTCAGTTACTCATCTAAAAAACAAAGTGAAATGAATATCCGATAAGAACATTACAGATGCACCGCGCAGAAGCTGATTAGAGACAATCTTACTTAATATTTATTATAAAAATGCGAAAGTGTGTTTCTTTGTTGGTTTGTCCTTCAATCACACTGCAACAGATTTACGTATCGACGTGATTTATTGCATGGTTAGAGGACCTGGAGAGTGTCCTAAGCTACTTATTATCCCGGAAAAATCAAAGAGTTCCCGCGGGATTTTAAAAACTAAATCCACGCGGACGAAGTCGCGGGCATCAGCTAGTCGTGAAATGAAGGTTACAGCTGGGAGATTGACTTTATTTATATCACCCCTGCCATAGGAAATACATGGTGTGAGGGACATGTTCACGAAAACTTTGTGAATATATTGAAATTATATAGAATGAAATTATAAATGCCACTTATTTCGGAAATGATGGGTTACCAATATATTCATTTTTGAGCACGCAATGTATCGCGAACAACGAACGCCTTTTTTTGTAAAAATTTGAAGTACCTGCTGTTTCTAAGTAGGCTCACTTAGGCTGAGTGCTTTGAACTTCTATTAAACAGTTAATCGCGTTAAAATGAACATTGCTGTTTTGTGTACAGGTCGGGGCACGAAAGTTTAGCGCTGAACAAAATAGCTGCGCATGGAGTACTGTCACGCAACCAATGACGACGGCCGGAATGCGACTGGAGAGCCAATCAGCGCCATGATACCTTATTTTCGACTTCTGCGCAACGGTCACAGCTCGGTCTCGTACTTCCGGAACACCTCCTCGGCTGGCTCGGACGCGCTCTCGTCGCGAGGCTGGCAGTTGAGCCGCGTATTCAGTTTCGCTGCCAACTGTTCTGCTACTGTTTCGTCACAAACCTTGCTGGTGACGCGCCAACGCGCCTGCTGGGGGAAGTCATTGATCGCCAGCTCGGTCTCGTACTTCCGGAACACCTCCTCGGCCGGCTCGGACGCGCTCTCGTCGCGAGGCTGGTAGTTGAGCCGCGTATTCAGTTTCGCTGCCAACTGTTCTGCTACTGTTTCGTCACAAACCTTGCTGGTGACGCGCCAACGCGCCTGCTGGGGGAAGTCGTTGATCTCCAGCTCGGTCTCGTACTTCCGGAACACCTCCTCGGCCGGCTCGGACGCGCTCTCGTCACGAGGCTGGTAGTTGAGCCGCGTATTCAGTTTCGCTGCCAACTGTTCTGCTACTGTTTCGTCACAAACCTTGCTGGTGACGCGCCAACGCGCCTGCTGGGGGAATTCGTTGATCTCCAGCTCGGTCTCGTACTTCCGGAACACCTCCTCGGCCGGCTCGGACGCGCTCTCGTCGCGAGGCTGGTAGTTGAGCCGCGTATTCAGTTTCGCTGCCAACTGTTCTGCTACTGTTTCGTCACAAACCTTGCTGGTGACGCGCCAACGCGCCTGCTGGGGGAAGTCGTTGATCTCCAGCTCGGTCTCGTACTTCCGGAACACCTCCTAGGCCGGCTCGGACGCGCTCTCGTCGCGAGGCTGGTAGTTGAGCCGCGTATTCAGTTTCGCTGCCAACTGTTCTGCTACTGTTTCGTCACAAACTTTGCTGGTGACGCGCCAACGCGCCTGCTGGGGGAAGTCGTTGATCTCCAGCTTGGTC
Source organism: Oeneis ivallda (assembly GCA_029955525.1). Classification (NCBI taxonomy): domain Eukaryota; kingdom Metazoa; phylum Arthropoda; class Insecta; order Lepidoptera; family Nymphalidae; genus Oeneis; species Oeneis ivallda. The sequence continues at coordinate 8,094,703 of JARPMR010000019.1, forward strand.
TCGTACTTCCGGAACACCTCCTCGGCCGGCTCGGACGCGCTCTCGTCGCGAGGCTGGTAGTTGAGCCGCGTATTCAGTTTCGCTGCCAACTGTTCTGCTACTGTTTCGTCACAAACCTTGCTGGTGACGCGCCAACGCGCCTGCTGGGGGAAGTCGTTGATCTCCAGCTCGGTCTCGTACTTCCGGAACACCTCCTCGGCCGGCTCGGACGCGCACTCGTCGCGAGGCTGGTAGTTGAGCCGCGTATTCAGTTTCGCTGCCAACTGTTCTGCTACTGTTTCGTCACAAACCTTGCTGGTGACGCGCCAACGCGCTTGCTGGGGGAAGTCGTTGATCTCCAGCTCGGTCTTGTACTTCTGGAACACCTCCTCGGCTGGCTCGGACGCGCTCTCGTCGCGAGGCTGGTAGTTGAGCCGCGTATTCAGTTTCGCTGCCAACTGTTCTGCTACTGTTTCGTCACAAACCTTGCTGGTGACGCGCCAACGCGCCTGCTGGGGGAAGTCGTTGATCTCCAGCTCGGTCTCGTACTTCCGGAACACCTCCTCGGCCGGCTCGGACGCGCTCTCATCGCGAGGCTGGTAGTTGAGCCGCGTATTCAGTTTCGCTGCCAACTGTTCTGCTACTGTTTCGTCACAAACCTTGCTGGTGACGCGCCAACGCGCCTGCTGGGGGAAGTCGTTGATCTCCAGCTCGGTCTCGTACTTCCGGAACACCTCCTCGGCCGGCTCGGACGCGCTCTCATCGCGAGGCTGGTAGTTGAGCCGCGTATTCAGTTTCGCTGCCAACTGCTCTGCTACTGTTTTGGCCTGCAATGTCACATAATGAATAGTATAATTAAACTTTTTCCTTTTATAAAAAAAAAAATGTTGGTGTGTGGCTGTGATTTCAAAATAATTATAATTAATCTCATATTATGGAATGAAGGATTGCATAACTCAAAGGTTTTTAAATTTTTTGTATTTACGTCTGTCTGTTTGGTCAGGATTATCTCTGGAACGCTTGAAGCGATTTCGACGGAATTTTCACAAGCGGGTAGTGGAGTATACAAGTAATAACATAAGCTACATTTTATGTCAGAAACAATATGTGTTCCTCCTTAAAAAAATAAAAACGATAAGTATTACAAGGTTCAATAATATACTCTAATAGCTTACATCCTGCAAAAGAATATAAGGTAGGTACTTTTTATCCTGAAAATTCAGAGTTCAGAGAGATTCAATTTGATTTCGATTTTAAATAAACGTTTTATGCGGATTAAAGGGATGTATAATATGGTTATTTATAATTAAAACTAAGCCCCTTTATGTTAAGCGAAGTTAATTAATATTTATCCCTTTCGGCGTCTTTTGAGCGGTTCCCGCGAATTCAAAAATTATGGACTTTTGCCAACCTCACGGCTCCCGCTCATTAGCTACTCGTGTGGTTTTGCATTTAATTTGCTAGTACACAATATACCCAGCCTTTTCTAACTTATATGGACAGTTCAACCTTGAAGGTCTCTATGCCTTTTTTTGTACGATTTTGAACCTTAAGACATTTAAATAATCTATGTTGAAAATCGCGTTGGCACTCAGTACTCGCGTCGACCGTGCGGAGTGTAGAGCTAAATAGGTTCATATATTTTATTCCTGTGATGTGTTTGTTGGTGTTAATCATAGTGAAAACAATGGAAGGGTACGTAATAAACAGTTTTTAAGTATAATACATGTAGATAAATAACAATTTTGCACCAAATTCATTAATTCATCAATTATAATAAGATTGTACAAAATATAGCTCTCGTTACTTTGACATGAGATTTTGCTAATTCTATTTCAGTACTATGTAATATTACATTAAAGCCTAATTCATAACAATTCCATCAATATAAGTTTTATACATAAGTCCTATATAAAATTTTAGAGAAATATTTTTTTTAATAAAGCGGATTTTTTTTTATTTATTTTTTTATATTAACGCGACAGGCATGACAGAAGCCACTAGGCAGTAAATATGGCCGCGGCAGTGGAAGGGATAAAAGAAAAAAAGTTGTTTACAAATAAAGATAAAGAAATTGTATCGCAAACTGAACACATTAACGGCTAAAACAAGAGTCTAATAAAAATGTATACAGATATTATTAGCGAGATCAAACAGTCACAAGGCACAGGTTATTGACACAACATACAATTTTCACAATAATGTAATGCTAATATCTTTAATATATCATTGGGCATCATGTGATGTTATGTTACTATGAGCACTTATTTACCTTTCTAAAGAGTCCTACCTCTTTGACATTCCGGGCGTTTTAGAATTGAACTGTATTTCATTTTAGACTTGATCCGTATTTCATTTTAGAATTGATCTGTATTTCATTTTAGAATTGATCTGTATTTCATTTTGGAATTGATCCGTATTTCATTTTAGTATCGTAAACTGAACTTTTTCTTTATTCAGCCGATAAAGAAGTTCTTCTAAACAAATGATAAGTCGGGGTCCCAAGGTGCTGGAGTGGCGACCCCGCACCAGTAAGCGCTGTGTTGGCAAACCCCCTCTAGGTGGACCGACGACATCAAACGAGTCGCAGGTAGCCGCTGGATTCAGGCGGCGCCAGACCGAGGCCTGTGGAAGTCCATGCAGGAGACCTTTGTCCAGCAGTGGACGTCTATAGAAGCCAATTAAGCTAATAAAAAAATTGCCATTTCTCAGTTTCGATGATTTACGTAGGGGCCGTCGAGATTTCTACAGGGCTCGATCTTGCGCCACCTGTATCCAACAGCTCCCTGCGATTCGTCTGTGTTACAATTGAGGGTTCTCAATGTTCAAAGCTATGTCGAAATTCTAAAATCCTAGATATTGTCACTCACCGTGATAAGCGTATGCGCGGACGGTGCGCCCTTGAGGATGGCTTCGGCTGCCTGCTGCGTGGCGCCCTTTTGCTCCACGCCCAAACCCTTGGCAAGGTTGATGCGGGAAGCCAATCGTTTCGCCAACTCCAGTTTGCCGTCAGTTCCCGCCGCGCCCGCTCCCGTTGGCGGCGCTGCGTTCGCTACACCAGGCTGAAAAAAAATATAGAAAAAAATAATCAAAATCGGTCCACGTGTCTTTGCCGCACTACGAAAGGACAAATACACATATTTTATAGAGGTATGATCACATCACATCACGCCCTTGCGTCGTCTACATAGCCGGACTGCCTTTAACCTGCATGTAAAATTGCATTTCGGCTGCAGTTTTAACAATTAAACTATAAAGTTGATATAGCTCTCAACCGACTGCGCAGTCTTTTGTATTACAGAACCGCAAACCGACTGCACGCATACTGCGCAGCCAGTCCGCAGTTGCAATGCTTTTATCATAGATGTAATAGAAGAGTGTCGATTCTCTAAAAATGATTGCATCAATGTAACGATCGTAATGACCTCTGATTGGCTGATACTCTCCCGCTATTGGCTAAACTGCATCGTTGCAGAAAGAACGCGATAAATTCAGCCAATCACCGCAACCGAGACTGTAGCAATTATTGACGCAGCTTTTACGGGCTTGACACACAGGATCGAAACAGCAATTTTGCAGTCGCAGTTCGTTTGTCTAGACACTAAGATTCGTCAATCTGTCTGAGATCTTTGATTCTATTCACTGTTTATGATTACCACGAAAAAATATTCTATCACGAATATCTTTCTTCTTCTTTATCAACTGACAAACGTCCACTGCTGGACATAGGTCTCTCGCATGGAATTCCACAGACCTCGGTCTTACGCTGTCTATATCAACGGCTCCTTGCAAATCGTCTGATGACATAAAATTGCCATCGAAAAACCCAATTCATAAGATAATTTGGTTCCAGATCTCCCGCCTGAAACATGTATCGATTTCCTGCAGCTGTGAGACTCTCTAAAAATGATTGCCACAATGTGACTGACGTTTGCAACCGCCTCTGATTGGCCAATACCCACTCCCTATTGGCTAATATGCCTTGCTGCAGAAAAAACACAATAAATTTAGGCAATCACCACAATTGAGACTGCAGCAATGATTGTTGAAGCTTTTGCAGAATCGACCACAGGCACAGGTCGCAGGCACCAGTTCAAATGACCAAACGTGTCAGTAAACCAACCTTGATCTCTTTGACGATCTTCTTGGCCGCGAGCATGGTCTCGATCTGCTGGTCCAGGTCGCCCTCCACGTCCTCGTCGTCCGAGTCCTGCAGCCCCAGCGCCGCCTTCTGGTACTTCTTCCGCTCCGTCGCCGCTTGTGCTTCCGACTCGTCGAACTTGAAACCTACACAGAAAATCAGATTTCTTAAGTGAGATATATTTAGTTAAATATTGGATAGAATCAGGCGTTACTTTGCGGAAGTTCATGATTAGCAAGAAAAGGTTAGAAATATTTTGTTATAATCCGCCAACAGAAAAATCTGTATGGTCAAACATGCAGTAACAAGCTAAGCACCGCTCACCTTCCCAACCAAGCAAGAAAGCAAAGTTCCCAAGCAAGCAATGCCACCACCACTCACATGCACCACCACACAAGACTTTTACACAAATTTTGACGCACGCTTCGCCGCGGTGATGCTCCGGTGTCGGGGCGAAACGTGCGTCGTCTTGCTTGCTTGGGAAGGTGAGCGGTGCTTAGCTTGTTACTGCATATTTGACCATACAGATTTTTTCTGTGGACGGATTATAGCAAAATAATTCTAACCTTTTCTTGATATTTAGTTAAATCAAAGCGATTATCTTTAATCTAAGAAACATTTTCTCCCTACAGACGTGAGACAATATTTTCTTGCCAATACAAAAATATATGCTCTTAAGTATATTTTCTCAAAGTAAGACCTTAGTTATCAAACCAAGAAAAAACAAATTGCCTTAAGCATTCACACATTAATCGGAGTAAAAATATTCTCAAATCAAAAACCTCTTCACCAAATACCCAATAGTGTGAAGCAATGGTGCCAAGTTGCCAACATGACGGCAAGGCCCAAATCTTAGTGAGTGTCACCCCACAAGCTCACCTTTCCCGCTGAAGCCGCCCCCCGTGTGCACCTTCTTGCCGTCCTTCTCCTGCGCCTCCTTGTAGGTCTCCCACAGGCGGCGCAGCTCGGGCGGCGGCGCGGCGCCGGCCAGCTCGAAGGCGCGCAGCACGTCGCCCGCGTAGCGGCCCTGCTCCGGCGTGAGGAACGTCCACGCGTAGCCCTTGTTGCCGGCGCGCCCGGTGCGGCCGCATCTAGGACCATCAGCTAAGGTACTATATCTGACGTAGGCACGTTTTTGACGTGATAACGTCTTATAAAACGATAAACACCGGCTGCACGCACGAAAAAGTGTCACGTTCCGCCTGAGCTTGAGCGAGCAAGCGAGAGCGCGGAACAAGCGATAGAGAGGCAAGATCGGCCCAAGCGTTGGCTTAGAGAGCGCCCGCCGCCGCCCGCCAGTCATCGTCAATGTTTCTTTATGACGTTATCACGTAAAACTATCGTCCGTAAGCCGACTTTACAGACAACCAAAATTTTTCTTATATAAAGGACTAGAAGATGCCTGATAGTCTAGTAGTTAGTACTGCGGTCTCCTATTTAGGGGGTCGCAGGTTTGATCCCAGGCACGCACCTCTGGCTTTTCTAAGTTAAGTGCGTTTAAGAAATTAAATATCACAAGCTTCAACGGTGAAGGAAAACATCGTGAGGAAACCTGCACATCTGAGCTTTCTTCATAATGTTCTCAAAGGTGTGTGAAGTCTGACAATTCGCATTGGGCCAGCGTGGTGGACTATGGCCTATAACCCTTCTCTGAGAGGAGACCTGCGCTCAGTAGTGAGCCGTTGATACGTTGCTGATGACAGATGATGTCTGCCACTTCGTCCGTGTGGATTAAGATTTTTTAATACGCGGGTATTTAACTTATAAACTTTATAATTTTCAGGGATAAAAATTAGCCTATGTGTAAATCCTGGGTATTAGCTATCTCCATTCCAAATTTCAGCCAAATCGGCCAAATGTAGCGTGAAAGAGTAACAAACGTCCATCCATCCATCCATCCATCCTCACAAACTTTCACATTTATAAAATTAGAAGGATATTATGCAGTACTTATATTTTTCGGAATAAAAAGTAGTCTATGTCACTCTCTAGGACCTCAACTATACTCATGCAAAAAATTACGTCGATCCGTAGCTCTGTCTCTGTAATAAATGTTATACACAGCACACATTCTGGCACATGTTTTTTGAAGTGAAAACTTCTTATGGCGCATCGCACACACATTTTTTTCGTAGGTAGTAAGATAGGCATATCCGTCACGCGTCACGCTCTGAGGTGAAAGGCTCGATCGGGTGAACTCGGGACCGCCGAGTGTACCCGAGCGAGAAAGATACAGTCAGCTGCTCTTCTGTTATGCCGCTGTGTTTAGTATATTCAAATAATACGTAATAATTGTCATTAATAGTTATTATTTACTATAATTATATATATAAATTGATTGCGATTGCCAATGAAGTTTTCACTTCTGCCGTGCGGTCTTAAGCACACAATTTTAAATTATTTTTCAGTCTCAGTCTGCGATCAGTCGGCTGACCTATAAGCATATTTGGTGATGCAATTCTGGCAAATCTTACTAATATCATAAATGCGAAATTGTGTTTTTTTTTTGATTTGTCGGTTTGTTGTTTTGTCCTTCAATCACGCCGCAACAGAGCTACGGATCGACGTGATTTTTTGCACGGTTCAGTTGAGTGACATAGGCTACTTTTTACCCCGGAAAATCAAAGAGTTCCAGCGGGATTAAAAAAACTAAACCCACGCGGACGGAGCCGCGAGAATCAGCTAGTAAATAATTATTTATTTCCCTCACCTGTGCACATAGTCCTCGTAGTGGTTGGGGCAGTCGTAGTTGACCACCAGCACCAGATGCTTCACGTCCAGGCCGCGCGCCGCCACGCTGGTCGCCACCAGCAGCTTCACTTTGCCAGACTTGAAGTCCACGATCGTCGAGTCCCTGTCGAATTGATCAATACCTGTAACAGGCCACTATTAATATATTCGTCGCTTCAAAACAGACTTGACGTCGGTGTACTGCCCCCTTCATAATTCTTTGTTTATTTTATAATCCCCTTAACACTTTACAAATAGCGTGCTTTTTCGTTTATCAACTAAACGTCAACTTACTTTCACTAAAGGCATATTTAAGGTGACCTTAACAAATATCAAAAATATTACAATAAAATTTTTATTAAAACTTTATGCATACTCATATTTTATCAATCAGGCCAAGAAAAAATGTTATTTCATTTTATCATTGGCGCAGTCGGTAGGATTTTTTACCTAAAAATATTTTTTATAGTATGGTATTTTATTAAAAATTATGTGACTTTAAAATATCATATATTGTTAAAGTAATTTTGCGGTAATTTTCGAAGATTTAAAATTTTATATCGTGGAGACAGTACACCGAATTTTATGAATGTCGTAAATATGACTCCTCTGAACAGATATATCAGGAACAAGGCTGAAATAAAAATTGATAAATTTTAGTATGGTTTTGTATATTTCTGAACATTGGAGAAAAATAAATCAAAATGTATATAAAAACTAACACTACTACTATTAAAATAAAATACATTATGAAAATCTTGTTACACCATTGTACCACGTCGAGTAGAAATTGTTAAGTGGTAAGGATTTAACAAACAGCTTTTTATAACTTCAGTATGCTTCAACCTTGAACTGCATCGTCCAGGGTTTATCTTAGTGATGTCATGCAGCGGCTTGAGCTATCATCCTACCATACTTAGGGCCGATTTCACCAACGTAAAATAAGTCTTACCCGAGCGTAGATATTTTGACAGTATTTTCAATACAAGAACTGTCAGAACGCCCAATTTATTCATAGGATAAACGTCATTTGACGATGGTGAAATTGGCACTTAATATTTTAAATAGGAAATGTCTCTCAGTTTGTTACCTTTACCATGGAACCAAACTTGAAGAAAATCACAGAGATAGCTCGAATCCTGGAGATACTTTCATCCCGAAACATCAAAAAGTTACCACAGTTTGTTAGGAAGTTGCCAATAACTTTACAAATACGACTTACCTCCATGCAAGCTCATGCAAGAATACGACGCTTTCATCAAGTCCTTGAGGAGACTGTCAGCGTTTTCCTGCTTGTCCACGAACACAATGATGCTTCCCATCTGACTGTACAAGCCGAGTAGTTCTAGCAGCTTAAAGAACTTCGCATCGTCTTCTAGAACGGCCACGTGTTGTTCTACTTCTTTGCATACAACACTGCGACCACCAACCTAAGATAAAATTAAAAATTTGAATATTATAAACTTCCAAAATTGTATTCGAACTTGGGGATTTTTTAATGTCACTACCGAAACATGGTCCGAGACATGGTCGCTAACTGTGGGCCTCATAAGAAGGCTCAGAGTCACTCAGCGAGCGATGGAGAGAGCTATGCTTGGGGTATCCCTGCGAGATCAAATCAGAAATGAAGAGATCCGCAGGAGAACTAAAGTCACCGACATAGCTCAGCGAGTCGCGAAACTGAAGTGGAAATGGGCGGGGCACATAGTTCGAAGAGCTGATGGTCGTTGGGGTCCCAAGGTGTTGGAGTGGCGACCCCGCACCGGTAAACGCAGTGTTGGCGGACCCCCCACTAGGTGGACCAACGACATCAAACGAGTCGCAGGGATCCGCTGGATTCAGGCGGCGCAAGACCGAGGCCTGTAGAGGTCCATGCAGGAGACCTATGTCCAGCAGTGGACATCTAAAGGTTGATAATGATGACCGAAAAATGGCGGAATTGCGTTCAGTAATTTACCCACAATCTAGATGCCTATGGAATGCAAGCTAAAATCCAAATTATAAAAACGATGGCCTTTATAGACACTTTCAAACCCCCAAATAATCCTAGGTTGAAGAATACTATTTCAGAAATAAAATAATGTTCTACAGTTTAACTCGTCCGAAAATAGAATCGGGTAAATCATAGAAATGGGTTAACGATCATGGATTCCAGTGGGAAAACCTGTTAGATACCCAAGTTTGAGTAAGTAGTCTTTGGGTTCCTGTTTAGGTTTATTCATCATCATCATTAGCAACCCATCAACAGCTCACTACTGAGCGCAGGTCTCCTCTCAGAGAAGGGTTATAGGCCATAGTCCACCACGCTGGCCCAATGCGAATTCGTTATTGCGTGGGGACTTCACACACCTTCGAGAATATTATGAAGAACTCTCAGATGTGCAGGTTTCCTCACGATGCTTTCTTTCACCGTTGAAGCAAGTGATAGTTAATTGCTTAAACACACTTGAATCCGAAAAGTCAGAGGTGCGTACCCGGGGTCGAAACTGCGACCCCTCGAATAGGAGACCACAGTCCTAACCACTAGGCTATCACTGCTTAGGTTTATTACAGTTTGGCAAAAATATACATTAGATTTATTTTGATTAAAGTCCAGGTTTTGCATACTTTTCATTCCTTTTTTCACTTCACAATGGAGGATGGAACATTAATTGCAAGTGGCTTTTTCAAAATACATGAAGTATTCTTATTAATTTTAATATTTTAAGAGTTTTTTTTTATAGTTATGAATAGTGAGCAAACGAGCAGGCGGGTCATGATGTTAAGTGATTACCGCCGCCCATGAGCATTTGTAGCACCACCCCTTTGTTGGTCCGCCCCTTGAATAACCCCATGATGTAATTAAGTTTAGTTTTAAACCAATCTTTAGAATATCAGATTATGGTTATAACCTTAAGGAAAAGAGTAAGAATTTCCCTCTTTCTAAGCCATGATCTTCATTGCGAATACACTTAGGTGGGATATTATCTCAATATAACTACCTGAACTTCGATAGGTTTCTGCAGGATGCGCCTGGCGAGAGCCTCCATCTGGCGCGGGAACGTCGCACTGAACATCACCGTTTGCCGGTCGGGCCGCACGTTGTCGATTATCTTCATCACCTACATAAAATGTTACAGTCATAACATACACTGATTGAATTCCGGATTGATTAAAAGCGGAAAATGCATATTTCAAATTTAACTTAATAATTATGCATATTTCAAATTTATTTTACGCAGAATTATCAATAAATTGGGTATTTGACTGTTGTCAAAATGTTGATATTAATTAATTATAATCGAAAATGTAACACGTAAGAATAACATTTGTAAAAACAGAAAATAAATCAGTCAAAAACAAATAAGTCTATACAGACTACATCTGACTCTTCCTAAAACGAAATTTTCTATGAAAATTGTATGGAACTACTTGTATGGAACTACTTTCTTGTGATGTCCCACTTCAGTAGCGCTCTCTTTGTCTAACAGGAAACTTTAAAGCTCTTTATTTCCGAGACTAGTTAAAATAATTAAAAAAGAAAAATGGCATTGTGTTACAATATTTAAAAACTTTATTTTAAATAAATAAAAAAATATCAGTCCAATTATATTATTGAAAAAATTAATCCCTGAACTATTGAGTTGCGATCATTTTATGGTCTAAGATCCGAACATAACATCGACCTTCACCCATCTGTTTACCGAATGAAACATTTTTTTTATAAAATTCCATACATAGACAAATACGTCTTGTATGTATTGCCTATCAAAATATGTTCATGGCTATCATTAATTTAAAAAATATTAATTAATTTTTTTTAGCGAGTTTCACCCACTTGTTTACCAATCAAATGTTATTGAATCTAAAAGTTTTAAACATATAGAATAGGTCTATGAGGTATTGCCTACGTGTTTACGTTCATGGCTACCTGGCAAGCAGGTTTAAACAGGTAAGTAAATATAGGTGACTGCACCGATCTGTTTACCAATCAAAATATATATAAAAAAAAAAGGTTATTTAATAACAAACGCGATGATATAGTATTGCCTGCAATAAACCGTTCATGAAATACTATTGCCAGGATTTAAAGTTTAAAAATCAAAGCAAGTAAAATTGCGCAAGAGAGAAATCCGAGCGTCTTATTTAGTGTAATAAAGAAGGATAGAGCATATTGGCTGCGAGCGACGCCTTCGTTGAATAGAGTACGCGTATAAACTATATACATACTTCGAAGAAGAGAGTACGCATGCTGTTTTTACATATTGTTGAGAAAGAAGCATAAAATTTTTAAATATTATTCTACATCTGAATCATCACAAGTTGTATCCAAGATCTTCGGGCTCAGATAACTCTTCGTTTTTGAAAAAAAAAATGAGAGGTACCAAAAAGTTTTTGCATCGTTACTTGATGAAGCCGATATTTTTATTAATGAAAAAATGGACGCTGTTCAGGAATTTACAGCTAATATTTATGGCATCAAGCACTGCACCAGTGTCAATTATGCAAGAGTTCGCATTTTCCTGAAAACTTACTCTGCCAAGGAGGACAATGAACACAGTTCTTAAAAAAAAAATATCTTCTTTCGACTCAAACATTATACCACCGTGCTGGTCTTCTCTTACTCAGAAAATTTTGCGTACTTGTTACGTCTATTTTATGTGGCTTCATGCTACAGAATCGAATTGTGTGAAATTGAATCCGGAAAATTCCGGCTGGGTTTTAGAAAATAACTATTTGAAACCAGTAGGATTTATTGGTGATCAGACGCCTTTCAAGATAAACGACCTTCTGGAAATGACAGAAAATGAAAAAAACGAAGAGTTATCTGTTGTTTGTCAGAGTCCGTGGACAGGTCGATAAATGAAAATACTTGTAGAAAGTAAAGATAACTGTATTAATTATTAAAATAATGCACTGAGTTTATCAAGGTGTTCGAGCGTAGACCGAGTTGACAAGTGAAGAAGGGGACACGGAACCAGAGATAACAAAGAAAGTATACCATTGATAACAAACATAGAGTATAGAGTATTATGCCCCATATACGCTATTGTTACATTATTATTCTACACCCCCCCTTAATGGAACAATTTATACAATAAAAATAAACATTTCATAATAAACTGTGCTGGTTTTTTTTTTTCTTTTACTCGGTACTACAACTTCTTAAAAGTAATTAAATTAAATTAAGACAATTTTTAAACTTATCAAACTTTGTCTTAGGTAAAGGCTTTGTCAACAGATCTGCAATTTGTTCATCAGTCTTTATGTAATCTATTAAAATTAAATTTTGAGCCAACTTGTCTTGAACAAAATGATATTTTATGTCTATATGCTTCAAACGTTTCGATATGCCACTGTTATTAGCAGCACAGATTGCAGACCTATTGTCTTCCAAAATCAAAACACTAAGTTCACTATTAGATAACAGAGACAACTCTGAAAACAGATTTCTTAACCAACATGCTTCAGCAACACATTGACTTAGCGCTATGTATTCAGCCTCAGTGGAAGAGAGAGAGACACATGTTTGTTTCCTACTACACCACAGTACTAGGTTATTAAAAACCATTAAACAATAACCTGAGGTTGATTTTCTACTAACTGTGTCACCTCCCCAATCAGCATCCACGTAGGCTTTCAAAGGATTTCTAAAAATAATATTATTAATATTCCTTTTATAAAATAACTAGCTGATGCCCGCGACTTCGTCCGCGTGGAAAAAGTTTTTAAAAATTGCTTTTTCGTTGCACTACGCCAGTATCTAGTCCGTACTACGTGGTATAGAGCTACGCTTCTTTTTTGTTTCAAAGGGAATACTTCCCGGGTGGTCTCATTTAAATTTTATCGAAATCAGTCGAGCGGTTTTTTAAGAAATAACAATAAATTAGATACTTTGCATTAGCGCGGGCGATTGAAGTCGGTTTTAAAAATAGAATTTTTTATTATAGATTTCTTTTCAAATGTTTGTTCCCGAGACAAAAGTAGCCTTTGTCACTTTCCAGGTCCTCAACATTACCTTTGTAAAAAACCACGTCAATCTAAACTCAACAAATGCGTAAAAAATAGCGATGCATACAAACATACATACATACATACATAATTGCCGCGTAATTGAAAGGAATACGTGAAAGTAACATGCGGAAATCCCGCGGGAACTGTTTGTTTTCCCGGGATATAATGTAGCTTTAGTCACTTTTCAGGTCCTCAACTATGCCTATAAAAATACCACGTCAATCTGTAACTCCGTTGGCGCATAATTGAATCCCATTATCCCGCAGGAACTGTTTGTTTTCCCGGGATTAAAGGTAGCTTTTTCACTTTTCAAGTCCTCATCTTTGCCTATCCAAAAAACCACGTCAATCTGTAACTCCGTTGGCGCATAATTGGATCCCATTATCCCGCAGGAACTGTTTGTTTTCCCGGGATTGAAGGTAGCCTTTTCACTTTTCAAGTCCTCATCTTTGCCTATCCAAAAAATCACGTCAATAGGTAACTGTATAATATGTGAAAAGTAGAATACCAATATCCCACAGGAACTGTTTGTTTTCCCGGGATAAAAAGTAGCCTTTGTCATTTTTTAGGCCCTTTGCTTCACCTGTGCAAAACAATCACGTCAATCTAAAACTCCATTGCGCGTATTTTGAAGGACAAATGCGTAAAAAATAGCGATGCTATCCCGCAGGAACTGTTTGCTTTTCCGGGATAAAAAGTAGCCTATGTGCTATTGCAGACTATAATCTATGTCTGTGCCAAATTTCAGTAAAATCGGTTCATTCGTTGTCGCGTTAAAGAGTAACAAACATCCATCCATCCATCCATCCATATATCCATCCTCACAAACTTTCGCATTTATAATATAAGTAAGTAGGAGGAAGTAGGATAGTAGGATAGGTAGTAGGAATATACAAACATACATACATACATACATACATACATACATACATACATACATACATACATACATACATACATACATACATACATACATACATACATACATACATACATAAATGCCGCGTAATTAAAATATGTGAAAAGTAGCATACTAATATCCCGCAGGAACTGTTTGTTTTCCCGGGATAAAAAGTAGCCTTTGTCATTTTTCAGCCCTTTACTTCACCTGTGCAAAATAATCACGTCAATCTAAAACTCCATTGCGCGTATTTTGAAGGACAAATGCCAAAAAAATAGCGTTGCTATAACGCAGGAACTGTTTGCTTTTCCGGGATAAAAAGTAGCCTATGTGCTATTCCATACTATAATCTATCTCTGTGCCAAATTTCAGCAAAATCGGTTCATTCGTTGTCGCGTTAAAGAGTAACAAACATCCATCCATCCAAACATCCATACATCCATCCTCACAAACTTTCGCAGTAGGATAGTAGGATTTCATATCAAGAGTACCTTTTATATACCTAAGTATATGTTTTAAGTGTTTCCATAGGTCTGTACTAGCACAGTTTTGAAATCTACTGAGTATACTTATGGATATTGACAAGTCAGGTCTGGTACCTAACATAGCATACATAATGCAGCCTATTAATTTTCTGCATCTATTTTCTATTTCTTGATTCTCAGAGCTTTCTTTTAACAAGTATGAACTATTGAAATTTGGTTCTAAAGGAATAGTTACACCTTTGCAGTCTGACATGTTAAACAATTGCAATATACTTTTCAAGTATTCACACTGATCCAAAGAAATAACGTCTTTGTTTTGCAGAATTCGAATGCCTAGGTAATATGAAGCAAGACCTAAGTCTTTAATTTTGAAAGTTTTAGCCATTTGTTGTTTTAAAGATTCAACAATAGACTCATGAGAGCTAATTATCAAAATATCATCTACATACTGTATGACTAATGTTTTTGTGTTTTCAAATGTTTTATTGTATAGGCACATATCAGTTTTAGATCTTTTGAAACCCTGACTAATCATAAAGTTACAGAAAGTATCATACCAGTATCTAGGTGCTTTCTTTAACCCATAAATAGCTTTCCTGAGTTTTCCTACTTTACCTGATTGACTATGACCCTATGGTAAGTAAATATAGATATCCTCATTTATAGAGCTATGTAGGAAGGCACTACATATATCAAATTGATAGATATTCCAACCATAATATGCAGCTATAGAAATTAATATTCTTACCGTAGTTAAGCTGGTTACAGGTGAGTAAACTTCATCATATGAAATACCTGTTTGCTGGAAACCACGGGCAACCAAGCGAGCTTTATACACTTGTACTTTACCTTCACTGTTTTTCTTCCTTTTAAACACCCATTTGGTGTCAATTATGTTTTGTTGCGGCTCTGTAGTTAATAAATCCCATGTATGGTTATCTTCCAAAGCTTGAAGTTCAGTTTTAATTGCTTCTTTCCATTTACTGGATTCCAATGAATCCATTGCCTCCTGGTAGGACTGAGGTTCATTTTCTAACTCTGTCATATAAGCATAACTTAGAAATTCATTTTCATACCTCTTTGGCTTGTTGATTTTATCACGCTCACGCAAGAAGATATCTTTTGTATGTCGTACACCTGAACTTGTACCTGATGATGCATCAGTTTTGTTGTCTTGAACCTCACCAGTATTCTCCGTAGAGTTTTCATTTTCCTGTGAGTGTTTTACCTCCTGAGAGTGTTTACTTACCTCCTGAGAGTATTTATTTACCTCTTGAGAGTGTTTACTTTCCTCCTGAGAGTATTTACTGCTCTGACTTTGCATTTCCTCTTCGGACTCTTCACTGTTGGAAGATATTACATCAGAGTCATGATGGCTATAAGTTACCTGATTTTTCAATGGAATTTCTCCACTTTCCGGCAGAAAAATGACATCTCTCACCGTCTCAACTTTATCAGTATTAGAGAAATATACTCTGTAGCCTTTGACATTGGTTTCATAACCAATAAATATCCCATATTTGGTTTTTCCATCCAGTTTTCTTCGTTTTTCTTTAGGAATATGTACAGCACACTGCATACCAAACTTCCTAAGAAAATGAATATCAAAAGGTTTATTAAACCATACCTCATACGGAGTTTTATTCATCACTGGACTGGATCCACACCTGTTCAATGTAAATACAACTGTGTTGACAGCTTCAGCCCAAAAACGTTTAGACATACCTGTAATTAATGTTCTTGCAGCTTCCATGATGGTGCGGTTCTCACGTTCTGCACGACCATTTTGTTGAGGGGTATAAGCTACTGTTCTCTGATGGCAAATTCCTAAATTATCTAACATGGATTTTATATCACTGTTACAAAACTCTAAACCATTATCTGTTCTCAAAAACTTTATAGAATTTCCAGTCTGATTTTTAATTAATTTTATGCAATTCTGTAAATGTTGTTTAACTTCATTTTTATGTTTGAGAAAATAAATAAATCTATAACCTGACATGTCATCCTTAAGCAACAAAAAATATCTAGAACCACCAATAGAAACAGATTCTACAGGACCACATAAGTCAGCATGTATTAACTCACCTGGCACTGAAGACCTGGACTCACTGTTACTGTAGGTTATTCTGTGCTGTTTGCCTTGTAAACAGGGTTTGCATGGATACACTTTTGAATTTTCATACCTAATATTATGAAGATCAAGATACTTTTTTACATATTGATAATTTTGATGACAAAACTTTTCATGCCACTCAGTTAAACTGGAACCATAATTAGCAAAAGATGATTCAACTCTAAAAATTAATTTATATAATTTAGTATCTAACCTCTTAGCAATTGCTCGTACACTGTTCTTTGAATCTAAAATTTTACAATAATTTTGATCACTTTTCATGAAATAACCTTTATCTAAACATTTACCAACAGAAAAAAGATTTGCTTTTAATGATGGAACATACAACACATCTGATAGTTTTGTTTCAATCCATTTTTCACCGTTCCAAGCCTTGCATTGTATGATACCAGTCCCTAACACATCTAAAGCGGTGCCGTCACCTATTTTAACTTTACGCTGAGAACTTTCACTAAATTTTGAGAATAATGACCGATCACAACACATATGTTCACTTGCACCTGAGTCTAAGATCCACTCACTCGATGAAGATGCTGTGACCGCAGTTTCCTCGTCAGAAGCTAATATGAACGCATTGGTATTGTCCTTGTTCTTTTGATATTTCCTTTGTTTAAACCAGCAGCTATCGATTGAGTGACCATATTTCTTACAGAATTTACATAATAATTTATTTTTATTGTTGTTTGTTGAATGATATTGCCTCCGTTGTTTAACTACCAATGCCTCAGTGGCTTCACCCTCTTTTGACCTTGTTTCCTCTAGATGTAAACGTGAACTTAACTCATTAAGGTTTTGACGCTCTTCAGGAAGCGACTCCCAAGCTGAAACAAAGTGTTTATACTCCTGGGGCAGGCTCATCAATACTTTTGTAATGATCATCTTGTCGGACAGGCTTTCTCCTCGGGCAATAATCTTGGATTTAATGTTCTCTATTTTCGTGAGTAATTCTGTTATGCTGGTTTCAAATGTTACTGCATAAAACTGCTGATAAAGTAAATGAACACTTACATGTGAATCTTGTTCGTATATGGACAATAGTTTATTCCACATCTGGCTGGCGCTGTCACACGATAACACGTGCGGTATAACATTCTCGGTCATACGATTAACTAATAACGCCATAGCCTTGGCGTCCTTTTCGGAACCCTTTTCTTCCTTCATCAATGTGTCGTATAGTCCTTTGGACTTTAATTGAAGCGACACTTGGAATTTCCAAATACTCCAGTTATCTTCGCCACGTAATTTAATTTTGGAGTCTTCTTTGTCCTCCATTGTAAACGATAAATGATTACACGGATATTAATTGATATTGACTTGATTTGACGATCCAAAAATGGCGAACCCACGCCGTCGATACGACGTAGTATTTTATCGACCTTTTTCTGTTCCACGTAACCAGGGCCCAAAACCTGTTGTTTGTCAGAGTCCGTGGACAGGTCGATAAATGAAAATACTTGTAGAAAGTAAAGATAACTGTATTAATTATTAAAATAATGCACTGAGTTTAAGAAGGGGACACGGAACCAGAGATAACAAAGAAAGTATACCATTGATAACAAACATAGAGTATAGAGTATTATGCCCCATATACGCTATTGTTACATTATTATTCTACATTATCTGAGCCCGAAGATCTTGATACAACTTGTGATGATTCAGATGTAGAATAATATTTAAAAATTTTATGCTTCTTTCTCAACAATATGTAAAAACAGCATGCGTACTCTCTTCTTCGAAGTATGTATATAGTTTATACGCGTACTCTATTCAACGAAGGCGTCGCTCGCAGCCAATATGCTCTATCCTTCTTTATTACACTAAATAAGACGCTCGGATTTCTCTCTTGCGCAATTTTACTTGCTTTGATTTTTAAACTTTAAATCCTGGCAATAGTATTTCATGAACGGTTTATTGCAGGCAATACTATATCATCGCGTTTGTTATTAAATAACCTTTTTTTTGATATATATTTTGATTGGTAAACAGATCGGTGCAGTCACCTATATTTACTTACCTGTTTAAACCTGCTTGCCAGGTAGCCATGAACGTAAACACGTAGGCAATACCTCATAGACCTATTCTATATGTTTAAAACTTTTAGATTCAATAACATTTGATTGGTAAACAAGTGGGTGAAACTCGCTAAAAAAAATTAATTAATATTTTTTAAATTAATGATAGCCATGAACATATTTTGATAGGCAATACATACAAGACGTATTTGTCTATGTATGGAATTTTATAAAAAAAATGTTTCATTCGGTAAACAGATGGGTGAAGGTGGATGTTATGTTCGGATCCCGTACTATTAGATCAATTATTGAAATATATTAGAATGAGTGTCAACTGTCAACACTGTTCCAATCTTAGCTTGCTTTTGTATTTTTCCAAATATTGCTATTGATCCGAAGTTCATATGTCATGCATCATCATCATCATCATTATCAACCTTTAGATGTCCACTGCTGGACATAGGTCTCCTGCATGGACCTCCACAGGCTTCGGTCTTGCGCCGCCTGAATCCAGCGGCTCCCTGCGACTTGTTTGATGTCGTCGGTCCACCTAGTGGGGGGTCTGCCAACACTGCGCTTACCGGTGCGGGGTCGCCACTCCAACACCTTGGGACATGTCATGCAATCTATCCAAAATCCTACAGTCCAGATAATTTATTTCTAGTCTGGTGCCTAGAATATGGCGTAAGACAACAAAGATGTCAAGCTAAGAATATATTGAAATTCTGGAAATTAATGACATATAATTATATTGAACTAATAACTTTATTGTATTGGTGCTGTAATAATGAAGAATAGAATAGAATAGTAATATTTTTAATGAAATAAACTTTTACAAGTGCTTTTGAATAGTCGATGAATCTACCACTGCTAGTTCGGAATGCCGTTCCTGCCGAGAAGCACCAGCAAGAAACTCGGCGGTTGTTCTTTTCAAAATAGTTTACAATAGGTACTATGCTATGTGTGCAGTATTTCCATAGTGAGGAGAATTCAATACATGTTTAGACGGGCAGACAGAGAGCCCCCATTCCCGCCGGTGGCACCTGTTCACGAGCATAACGCATGACCCAGCCGTTGCTTCGCACAACCATATTTGAGGGATCGTAACAACCCGTTTAAATAATTTAACTTAAAAAACCTCACAATTTGTACACCATTGTATGGTAGAACATGTATGGAAAATACTATTTATTCTAAGACTTATATGTACCCATGTTCCAGCAAATAAATATTATTATAAATTATTATAAATTTATTATTATAAATTTTATTATTTAAATTACCTGCGGCTCGAAGCCCATGTCGAACATTCGGTCCGCCTCGTCGAGCACGATGTAGGTGACCCTGCGCAGGTTGGTGACGCGGCCCGAGTTGGCGGCCAACATGTCGATCATCCGCCCCGGAGTGCACACGATCATTTCGGCGCCGCGCTTTAGCTCCGCGATCTACAACCAAATATTCTTACTAATATTATTTGTTGATTTGTCCTTCAATCACGCCACAATAGAGCTATGAATCGACGTGATTTTGGAACGAAGTTCCTTATCGGACAGTAAGGACTTGGCGGATGGGGACTAGGCGAAAAAAAGTGTATGAATTTTTCCGTCACGACTTTTGTGTGTTGCCTTCGTTTATTACACACGTTCCGTCATAGCTTTGGTGAGGTAGCGACTAAACGAAGGAGTGAAAGTATCGGTTTTGGGGTTCGAATTCACACATACTTTCGACGACTTTCGTTCGACTTCAGATTAATATTTTTTATTTTATTTATTTTTATTATTAAAAGGAACTTCGTTCCAACCGAGTGTTCCATGACACTCACGCATTTTTTTTGATATTTTTCCCTGGATAATCAAAGAGTTCCTGAGGGATTTTTAAAAACCAAATCCTCGTGAATAACGTCGCGGGCGTCAGCAGTACTGCTATTGGATACATTTCACTAATACTTCGTAGTGTACGTAAATAAAACGCTACACGAATTTCGATCGCTATATTTTATCAGTCGTGATTCAGTCGTACAATCTATGGATGTTTGAGGATTTAAAAATTGATTCATCACGCTAATCATACTGACCCGTTAGGGAGAGAATTTCAAAAATACCTTCCTTATTACACATATAGAGTATTTAACGAGCATTTTATTCTTTTGCTCCACCAGTTTATGCATACAATGTTTGTCAAAAAAATTAAAATTTGGCCGATTTGTGGCTCTTATGAAAGTGGATTCTGCTGAGAAGAGCCGGCAACAAACTCAGTAGTTGCTCTTTTCAAAATAGGTAATCATTTTACAATATTATTACGTAGCTTATAACATTGTAATAAGTTTATAAACTATCTTGTGGGCAGCTGGATGCTAAGCTGATTTATCCCATACAACTTGTTAGAATAGAATAGAATATTTCCACAATGAGGGGAAGTTCCAAAAATGCGTACTACAATTCCATACATGTCAAGACGGGCAGACAGAAAACAGCCCCATTCCAGCCGGTGGAACCCGTTCACGAGCATGACACATGAACCAGCCGTTGCTTCGCTCAACCAGATTTGAATAAGTCACACTTCACAGTTTGTTTTATAGGTACAGAAGACGATAGAACTCTTACCTGTTCTGATATGCCGGTGCCTCCATACACACAAACGACTCGCAACCCCAAGGATTTGGCGAACTTCCTAATATCCTTTCCGATCTGCATACACAGTTCTCTTGTAGGCGTCATTATAAGGGAAATCGGTCCGTCGGTATCTTCTAACGGCGGTTGGTCCAGAACATGCCGGAACATTGGCAGAATAAAGGCCAAGGTTTTGCCTGAACCTGTTTTCGCTATGCCAATAAGATCTCTGAAAAAAGATTATACAACCTATATTATCGAGAACAGACCTTGCATAACTACTTTAACTTCCACATAATCCAAGCACACAAAAACGCGAATGTTTATAATAATTATGATTTCTCGAATTGCGTGAGCGTGAGTACTTGAGTAGGTATAGGGAAGGTAAGATCATACATTTTTAGTGAAGATAAGATTATGGAGGAATCGACCATAGCTTGCTTGTAGGACAAACAAAAAGTACTCTAAGGGCCCTGTTTCACCACTTTCAAATAAACTTTACCTGACAAACGTTTTGACAGATTGCCCATACAAAAACTGACAGAATTTTAACTTTATTTGTCAGGTAAAGTTTATTTGAAGGTGGTGAAACTGGCCCTAAGTAAAGTAGTATGTTATAATGTTGCTGTGCAGATTCTAAATTGTATCCATGCAAAAAAAATCAAGTCACTATGTGATTGAATGAGAAATAAACAAACAAATTTTCTTCTATATTACCTGATAGACGTCTACTGCTGGACAAAGGTCTTTTGCATGGACTTCCACAAGTCTCGGTCTTGCGCGGCTTGTATCCAGGGGCTCTCTACTACGACAAACAAATCGCTGCCTTGGAAGAATACTGTTGCAACTCAATATGCTATTTTTTCCAAGGGAGCTGATTAAAGTTTACGTATATTTCAAACTGTTATAACTTTCGACCTATTG
The DNA here is from genome assembly GCA_029955525.1 of Oeneis ivallda. NCBI lineage: Eukaryota > Metazoa > Arthropoda > Insecta > Lepidoptera > Nymphalidae > Oeneis > Oeneis ivallda. The sequence continues at coordinate 8,116,615 of JARPMR010000019.1, forward strand.
CACTTATTAATAAAGTTTAATTTTCATCAATAAAAGTGCAATAGGTCAAAAGTTATATCAGTTTGAAATATAAATAAACTTCAATCAACTCCCTTGAAAAAAATATCATTTTGAGTTGCAACAGTATTCTTCCAAGGCAGTGAAATATCCTTTCGCATCATTCTAATATTATAAATGCGAAAGTTTGTTTGTTTGTTGGTTTGTCCTTCAATCACGCTGCAACAGAGCTACGGATCGACGTGATTTTTTGCATGGGTATAGTTGAGGACCTGGAGAATGACATAGGCTACTTTCTATCTCGGAAAATCAAGGATTTTAAAAGCTAAATTCACGCAAACGAAGTCGCGGGCATCAGCTAGTTTATGACTAAGGACTTACCTTCCCGACATGATGGCGGGTATGGCTTGCGCCTGGATGGGCGTGGGCTTCTCAAAACCCAGCTTCTTCAAGACGTCGAGCTCCTTCTTGCTGACCCCACAGTGGGCCCACGACCTGATGGGCTTGGGGCAGCCCTTGCCCTTCACGCGGATGCCTTCCAGTTCTGTCCTGTACGCTTCCACTTCTTCCGGCGTCATCCGAGCGAGCTCACTCACCTGAGAGTAGGAGTGATTGAATGACATCCAATAACCCAATATTGTACAGCTAATAATATACCCGAAAAATAAAATAAACTTAGAAAGATACAATTAATACGCCTATCACTTAGAAGCAAAATCAAAAATTTGAATGAATTTATAAACACATATCAAAAATTCAAAAATTCGAGGCTGAGGCAGGCTCAGAATTTTTGAATTTTTGATATGTGTTAATAAATTTATTCTGATATTTCCTTAAGTGTAAGTTAACACTTTAATAAAAAATAATCAAAAATTTATTTATTAAGTTTATCAAGCAACAAGAAAAAGTTTAACTGTAACCCAACTAAGGAAAATTGGATATAGAACATCTGTCATATGACAATTTTGGTACAATCCTTACAATTCTTGATTTCTTTTGTACATACTACGAGTATGTCACTCGAATCATAAAGAGTGAACTGACACCTTATTCATCAAAATCAGCTCAGTACTTTAGGCAATGGTGGAACCATGGAACATACGAAAATTGACACAATGAAGCCTTCCTATTGGCTTTGTTATAGTAAAGTAAAAAGATTTTTCAAAAGGTTTGCATTTGATATGCTCAAAGAATCCTACTAATATTATAAATGAAAAGTTTGTGAGGATGGATGTATGGATGGATAGATGTTTGTTACCCTTTCACGCCACAACGAATGAACAGATTTGGCTGTTTGGAATGGAGATAGCTCATACCCAGGATTAACACATAGGCTACATTTTATCCCGGAAAATTGAAGTCCCCGCGGGAATTAAAAAAAACCTTAATCCACGCGGATGAAATCGCGGGCATCATCAAGTAACTCATAAAGATCAAGGTAAACAAATCATATTATCAACCAAAGTTCACCTCTGTGTAGAAAGCTTTTCTGAACGGCATATAGTCCAAACTGGCGTGATCAACTTTAGCTAAGTCTTTCCTCTGCTTGGAGGCGAGGTTTGCAGCCGCATCCTTGAGTTCTTCTGTTTCCTCTTCTGATGAATATTCCAGACCGTCCTGATTTTGTTCTATTAATTCTCCTGAATACAAAAAAATGGTTTTAAACAGTAACAATAAATATTAGTATTTTTTTTTATTAATACATAATTAATTTAAAATTGTCTATTTTCGAATTATTTAGTTTAGTTTAAATTATGTAATTAATTTAATATTACCAGTAATTGTTGTTGTTTACAAAGCTTATAATTTAATTTAAGTTTCAATACAAAAGCGATTAGTTCTCTTTATCGGTATATTATATGGTTGAGCGAAGCAATGGCTGGGTCATGCGTCATGCTCGTGAACGCGTGCCGCCGGCGGGAATGGGGCTACTTTCTGTCTGCCCGTCTTAACATGTGTTGAATTATTAATCAGATATAATTAGGTATGCTGTTGTGGAACTTCCCCTCATTGTGGAAACACTGCATACATAGCATAATATCTATTATATTGTAATCTTGTTTTGAAAAGAGCAACTGCCGAGTTTCTTGCTGGTTCTTCTCGGCAGGAACGGCATTCCGAACCAGTGGTAGACTCATCGACGATTCAAAAGCACTTGTAAAAAAGTTTATTTGAATAAAAACATTTCTATTCTATTCTATCTGTATTCCTGTTGTTCCTATTTATTAAACGAATAATAGAGTAGGCATACAACTCAACCGAAAGAGTATGGATATTCTCTGTAAGTTAAACTATTATTATTTTGACCTGACTTTGACTAATATTCCCCTCTCTCCTAAGTGGGTCCAAAAGTAGATCAGGTTGGAATTGAACCATCAACTTTTGAGTTTTCAGTGTGCACCTTCAACATGCTGGATGGCATGGATGATACAAAATGTGCCGAATTGGGTCAACATTCTTATCTCTTGAATTTGCGGCTATGCAGTTCCCAAGTTCCTGAAGCACGTCGACCGTCGCCGCACTGGCAAGGCACTTAGGTATTTGACTGAAGTCGAAATGTCGATATTCATTATTTATAATCGAAAATGTAATATACAAGAATAACATATGTAAAAACAGAAAGTAAATCGCTACAAAAACAAATAAGTTATAGAGCTTTAAAGTTTCCTGTTAGACAGAGAGGGCGCTAGTAAAGTGTGATGTCACAATTCAGCAGCTCCATAGACGCTCCATAGAAAATTTCGTTTTAGAAAGAGATACAGTCATAGTAAAACAGCTTATAATTCCGAGACTAGTAAAGATATTTAAAAAAAAATCTTTTCAAAAAACCGACTTCTAACGCCACTACAAAGTATAAAAATAATTTTAGTTTGTCCAAATGTCCACGTTTGTTGAAGTCGGGCGGGCCTAAATACAAAAGTCGAGCGAGCATCGCGAGTCGGTTTCATAGTTTGTATTTTAGGCCCGCCCGACTTCAACAAACGTGGACAAACTAAAATTATTTTTATACTTTGTAGTGACGTTAGAAGTCGGTTTTTTGAAAAGAATTTTTATTTTAAGCTTTTAAGTGTAGTATCCTATGATTGAGGAGCTAAGACCTGGAGCTCCATGATGTAGTCCATACTTGTTACCTACAATAATAATTCGTAATTGACATTTCCTAAATCTCTTTATTTTAGGTGAGCAATATCCCTGCAGCATCAGGCTTGAGGAGTTGAAGGTGAACATTTTTATGGGACCATTTCGCAAACATCCTCTGTCGATTAAAAAAAAATCACGCGAATCGGTCCAGTAATCCCGGAGAAATCGGTGGACATACATAGAAAAAAAAAAAAGATACCCGCCGAATTGAGAACCTCCTCCTTTTTGGAAGTCGGTTAAAAAGAGAAATGGCATTGTGTTATAATATTTAAAAACGTAGTTTTAAATAAATAAAAAAATATATCATCAAATACCGAATTGTGACGCGATAGCGATTTCTTTGAAACAAACTCCTATAGACAAATGGGGGCGGCCGCATCAGATAAGCGACGCGCGAAATTTATTTTTTTATGTCGCGCGTAATTTTCAACAACCAATGAATGTGTCCGCACTGAGTACGGCCAGTCATTACATGATGTAAAGGCAATTCACTAGTTTATCGTCGCTGCAATGGGGACACAAGGTTTATCGTGTCGCGACGCCATTCGCCTCACCAGTGCGGCCGCGGCCTTAAGCGTCGCTTTAAAGTCACTGGATCAACGTTGATTCAAGTGTAGGGTAAGTTACCTTTATTCTTCTGCTCGGTGACTTTCTTCTTAGCAGTTCCGGTGAGAATTACAACACCCGTGCCTCCCCCTGTAGAGGGCACACTGAGGATGCCTCTCGCTTGGTCCAGTTCATTCACCTTCCTAACTTCCTGTCAAACGTTCATACATCTATGAGGACCTTTTTGATTTGTATCAAAAAAAAAAACTAGCCATACTGAACTTGACTAATATTCTCCTCTCCCCTTCGAAAAACGTAACAATAAAACTGACTATAGTGCAAAAGGTGAGGATTGAACCATCAACCTTTCAGTTTCCAATCCACAGTTAACTGTTGGGCTACTGAGGCTTGAATTCAATATTTGTAAGAATATTTAAACTACATTTAGCAAACTTTGTTTAACTGATAGTTATTATTAAAGACATTTGACAGATTTTTAGTTATAGTATATTAAAGTTTAGTTTCACTCAAAAGCCACTAAATCAATGCTATAAAAATAGTTCATTTTGTTCTTTATACTAGTGTAAGTATGAAATGATCTTACTTGTTGCACTTCTTGCATGTAAGCATCCAAGGGATCTATTTCATCTTCCTCCTCTTTCTTCTCTTCAGCCTTCTCTTTCTCCTTGCCTTCAGCATCCTCACCTAAAAATTTACATTCAGCTTTTTGACAACTGCAACTTTAAAAAGTAATTTTATTTCTATCTATCAATGATACTTCCATCTCTATTCATATCTATGATACTTCTATCTCTATTAATAAAACATTATCAAAAATTAAACCTATCAAACAATTACTTTAGTTAGAGAAATTACAGTTATTTAGTAAAAAATGACAGAAACACAGGTTTTACTTTGTATTTAAACCTTTTTTTAACTCTTTTTAGCTTTTTTAACTGTTTAAGCCTATGGTCAGATCCTCAATCCATTGGTTTTTAGCTGCATGACTGCAGGACAAATCAACAAATAAATTCCTCAACAAAAATATTTACCCAAGCAACAAATCACGTCAATCCATTGGGTTTTAGCTGGGTGACTGCAGGACAAATCAACAAATTATTAATTATAATATAAAATAGTGACTGTATTCCTCACCTTCATCGCCTGAGTCATCCTCTAAAGACCATTTCTTTGCAGTGGGCACTTGGATATTGGTCACAATGCTTCCCTTTTGCACCTCCTTCTTTGCGGTCTCAATCTCTTTGCGCTTGCGTTCTGCCCGCCAGCGCTCGATGCGCTCGCGCCTCTTCTGCATTTCTGCTTCTAACCTGCTTTGCTCCTCTTCCTGAAGTAATAAAAACAATTCATTCATACATTAACTGTTCATCACTGCCCATCGCTGGCGCGCTGTAAGCCAGTTCTGTAAAAGCGGTATAAATCATTTCTAGTCTCAAATGTGGTTATTGACTGAATTTACCACAATCTTTGTGCAATAAACGCAATAGCATAGCCAATAATGAGTGGGTATGTGCCAAATTCGAGGTGATTGCAATTGGGAATTTGACTGATTTATTTTTTTTATTTATTTAAAATAACGTTTTTAAATATTACAATGTCTTTTTCGGAAATATAGAGCTTTCAAGTTTCCTGTTAGACAAAGAGAACGCTACTGAAGTGTGATGTCATAAGTCAGCAGTTCCTTACATGCAATCATTTTAAGAGAATTCTCCTGTCAAATGTGAAGGGTTTAGGCCACCATGCTGGCCAAGTGAAGATCGGCGACCTCACACTCCTTCGAGAACATGAATAAAATGTCCTCATGCAAGTTTCCTCACAAGGTTTTTAAATTTCTTCTTCTTCTTCTTTATCAACCGATTGACGTCCACTGCTGGACAAAGGTCTCTTGCATGGACTTCCACAGGCCTCGGTCTTGCGCCGCCTGGATCCAGCGGCTCCCTGCGACTCGTTTGATGTCGTCGGTCCACCTGGTGGGGGGTCTGCCAATACTGCGCTTCCCGGTGCGGGGTCGCCACTCCAACACCAACGACCATCAGCTCTTCGAACTATGTGCTCGGCCCATTTCCACTTCAGTTTCGCGACGTTTTTAAATTTGGTTGTACACAATCTCAAAACTATTGATGACTCAACAAATATTGCCCAACTGCAATTGACCTGCACCTAAGATAAGTAAAGTGATAGGTCTAATGAGAGAGATAAATACATTACCTTATCAAGACCACTACCGGGATTATAATCTTCAGACTTGACAGTCTTTTCCTTTGATTTGGATCTGTCTCTCTCTTTATCTCTATCCCTGTCTCTGTCTGGTGTCTTTTTCCGAGATTTGCTACTTGAACCATTTCTCTTGTCATCTCGCTTATCACTACAAATTATGTAATTAAAATAATTTTTGACAAAGATTGAAATTTTTATAACCCATTAATTTGGAATAGCAGCTAACTATATTTGTATAACTTATCATCACCAATATAGTTAGATGAAGAATAGAAATTAAATTTTATTGTTGTTTTGTTGCAGTCAGATATAATTTTCTGTATTTAATGCTTCTTCTTTGTCAACCGATAGATGTTCACTGCTGGACAAAGGTCCCTTGGACTTCCACAGGTCTCGGTTTTGCGCCGCCTGAATCCAGCGGCTCCCTGCGACTCGTTTCATGTTATCGGTCCACCTAGTAGGGTGTCTGTTAATACTGCACTTCCCAGTGCTGGGAAGTGCAGTATTAACACTGACTGTGGTTCTCCTACAGATCTCTTCATTTCTGATTTGATTTTGCAGGGATACTCTAAGCATAGCTAGAGAGCAAGGCTTCGAGTATCCTCGGAGTATCCTCGGAGCAGGTGATATAGCCATTGGCCACTGATTGACCCTGTATTTAATTAATTATTAATAATAATAATATATTTTTATTTTCTAATATGCATCCATCATATTATTACTTAATTAGTGATAGAGAAGTAATAATAATATTTTTTTATTTTCTAATATGCATCCATCATATTATTACTTAATTAGTGATAGAGAAGAAAATCCAATTAACTTAAAAACTATGTAAGATTTATTATAATAGCCTGTTTATTTGAATTTATTGGAAAGAGCATAAGGTCAGGGGGAGCAAGTGAAACATACTTTACTGTTTTTTCTACAAAATGACCTGTAAGTCAGTAAAAAGATTGTCAATTTGAATAACAATAATTGCTATATACTCTTCATTAAATCTGCTTTCTTATGACATGATCTTCAAGCCCTCTAGTCGTGCAAATAATGACGAAATTACTAATTAAAAGTAGACTATGGTTTTGTTTCACTTACCCCCCAAATGGGGTAAGTGAAACTATGGTCAGAACTCTGAATGGAAAAAACTGAAAATGGGGTAAGTGAAACATAGTCGCCAAGTCAGGGGTAGTAAACCATAACAAAAATTGAGTAAGTTCTAAATTTATAAATTTTTTAGTTCAATAGCATAGCTAACACTGTGTTTACAATATTTTTATGTCTTTTTCTATTCTTGCTTTCACCAATAAAATTAATAAATTTGGTGTGGCAGACACAAGATGACCTATAATCAAATATTAGTTTTTTTAAAATAATATATAATTTAAAGAAGGTTGGTAATCTCTGAAAATGGGGGAAGTGAAACATATTATGTTTCTCTTCCCCGCTCATCTCTGTTTCACTTTCCCACTCGGAACTTTTAGTGACTAGAATCTTTAACATGTCTTAAATTAATTAACTGAACGTTTAAGGCAGAAAAAACAATTGGAACATTAAATCTATACACTACTCTAAGCACTTACCACAAAAAACTGTTGAAAACTCTATAAAATCACTTTAAAACAAGCAATAAATATAACCGTGTCTAAATCGTGTTTTGAGTTTTGAAAAATGGCAAATTTCTTTCTTTAATATAACCTTGAAGAATTATCGCAGTGACATCTCTTTAAAAAAATTTAAACCACTTCGACAATACTGTTTTATTGACTGATAGCAAATTTCGATAAACTGCATAGTTTGCTAGATAAGGCTTTGTGTTTCTCTTACCCCACCGTTTCTCTTACTCCCCTTGACCTTAATTAAAAAACTTATTCAGAAGATGTGAACTCAAAAGGAAGATCAAAAATGTGATGTAAAAGATCACGCTGAAACTCAGTTAATTTGCTGTTAACTTGTCTTCAAGACTGCTGTATTATTGTAAGAAGTCTGTACAGACTGATATTTATCGAAAGGTTTTTATTATGAAATTATTAAAAGTAACCTACATCTGAGATGGGTCAAACTCTTCACACAAGAAACTCACCTTTTACGGTCCCTATCACGGTCCCTGCTGCGGTCACGTTTAGATTCCCTCTCTCTGCTGCGACTACGCTTTCTTTTTGACGCTTTGGAACTGCGGTCCCTGCTTTTAGAACGAGAACGTCTGCGTTTGCGGTCCGGAGTTGCAGACCTACTGTGCGAGCGTCTACGTTCACGATCTCTATCCCGATCTCTTCTACAATGCAAAATATCATTACACTTAACATTTTAATCCTCTTTGCTTCTTAATTTAGCAATACAACACACAAAAGCTCTATAGTAAACGTACCCACTCCTAACCATAGTTTACACTACATCAATCAATGAACAATTTCAAAAGATGGTCATTAATACAAACTGTTGATAGATCAAAATCAATTATAGCGAATAATTAAACACATAATATTAGGTATTAATTAAAGTCTATATGTAATGAAAACACGAAGCGCACCAGAAGTCAGAACCACTGACCACACCAACGACAAATTATTGTCAACATGTTGTCAACATTCAACAACTCAACAAGCAACAGTCAACGTCAAAATAGGGTATTTGACTACTTTTAGAAAATCTTAAATTGTTAATAATGCTATGCTGAAGCTAACAAAACGTATATTTCGGCATAATTTTCAGTATTTTCCATAAAAATCGAGAAATAAATTCAAAGAAATAAATTACCGCCGAAACGTTCCATTTGCTCTCATGACGTCACAGTTCACATTTCAAACAATGAAAATTCCACATCCCATAGGTGGTGTGGACTGTGACGTCATTCGAGATCACGGAACGTTTTCGATCACGTGACCATGGCCGGAATTATAGCAATTTTATTTAATGTTTTCTAATTAAATAAAACTTTATATTTTAGTTTTGTCGTATGGAATAATGTTTTTAGATAATAATCTTTTAGGATGACATCAAACGAAACGATATTTTTAATATAGTCAAATACCCTATTGTTTGGTGTTTTATCTTGTCTATGAATAGCCCAGACTGGGCCCCAGTGCGACGGACTATTCGACTAGAAAATTAGGTACTTACTAATTCCACGTCCAGAGGTCTATTCTCTATCTCAGTGGCAAATATTTAGTTCCACTGGCCACTGGAAATCAGAAAAAAGAGAATAGATTTTAGTCAATGATTACACTAAGATAATGATGACAATGACTTATCCTAGTGTTCGTTGTCTATGGCAATGACCTCTCGATTCTTGCTGCACCAATGCCTCTGATCAATGCATTTCAACCAACGGGATACTGTTGGCTGATTCTGTAAAAGCTGCACCATGCTGTAGACTCAATAGGGTATTTGACTACTTTTAGAAAATCATCTTAAATTGTTAATAATGCTATGCTGAAGCTAACAAAACGTATATTTCGGCATAATTTTCAGTATTTTCCATAAAAATCGAGAAATAAATTCAAAGAAATAAATTACCGCCGAAACGTTCCATTTGCTCTCATGACGTCACAGTTCACATTTCAAACAATGAAAATTCCACATCCCATAGGTGGTGTGGACTGTGACGTCATTCGAGATCACGGAACGTTTTCGATCACGTGACCATGGCCGGAATTATAGCAATTTTATTTAATGTTTTCTAATTAAATAAAACTTTATATTTTAGTTTTGTCGTATGGAATAATGTTTTTAGATAATAATCTTTTAGGATGACATCAAACGAAACGATATTTTTAATATAGTCAAATACCCTATTGTTTGGTGTTTTATCTTGTCTATGAATAGCCCAGACTGGGCCCCAGTGCGACGGACTATTCGACTAGAAAATTAGGTACTTACTAATTCCACGTCCAGAGGTCTATTCTCTATCTCAGTGGCAAATATTTAGTTCCACTGGCCACTGGAAATCAGAAAAAAGAGAATAGATTTTAGTCAATGATTACACTAAGATAATGATGACAATGACTTATCCTAGTGTTCGTTGTCTATGGCAATGACCTCTCGATTCTTGCTGCACCAATGCCTCTGATCAATGCATTTCAACCAACGGGATACTGTTGGCTGATTCTGTAAAAGCTGCACCATGCTGTAGACTCAATAGGGTATTTGACTACTTTTAGAAAATCATCTTAAATTGTTAATAATGCTATGCTGAAGCTAACAAAACGTATATTTCGGCATAATTTTCAGTATTTTTCATAAAAATCGAGAAATAAATTTAAAAAAATAAATTGCCGCCGAAACGTTCCATTTGCTCTCATGACGTAACAGTTCACATTTCAAACAATGACAATTCCACATGCCATAGGTGGCTTGGACTGTGACGTCATTCGAGATCACGGAACGTTTTCGATCACGTGACCATGGCCGGAATTATAGCAATTTTATTTAATGTTTTCTAATTAAATAAAACTTTATTTTTTAGTTTTGTCGTATGGAATAATGTTTTTAGATAATAATCTTTTAGGATGACACCAAATGAAACGATATTTCTAATATAGTCAAATACCGTATTGTGGTGATTGGCTGAATTTATCGCAATCATTCTGCAGCAATACATTTTAGCAAACATTGAGTGGATATCGGCATGGAATTATTATGTACTACGGTTGTACATAGTACATAATAATTCCATGGGTATCGGTCATACTCATGGTAGGTAGGAAATAGATGGAGATGAAGTATATAAAGTAACTACTAGTGAGCCTGGTGCCATCCGCCATTTTATGAGCCTTATGTACAACACATTATGTATTCACATGATTCACTCTTATTGGTTGAACTTCAGCTGTCAGCCTGTCAAGTAGTTGCGTGTTATTGGATTTGTGTATCCTAGTGTTCGTGGTCTATGGATTTGTGTCAATGGAGTATCGACTTGTCGATATTATTATAGGTGACCTTAAACGACTTGAATAAATTCTAATGCATTACTGCTCATCACCATTGTAGCGGATAGTTTCAATAAAAAGTCAAGCTTTTCTTCAGGATTATAATTTGCAGCGGAAAATTTTCTCACATATTGACATCTGTCTACATTTTTTTTTTCTTTTTTTTTTTTTTTTTTTTTTTTCTTTTTTTTTTTTTTCTTCAGGATTATAATTTGCAGCGGAAAAATTTTCTCACATATTGACATCTGTCTACATTTATTTTTTAATAGGTATTTTTTCTTATAAATATGTGACACTACAAAAAGGTTTATCTTCGCGTCGCTAACATAGCCCGCCCCAGTGCTGGGCTCAGCACTCTTCTCCAACTGGCAGCACTGCGACGCGTGCCATCAGTCTTCTTAGCAGCCCCGACTTCGGCGCCTCGTCCAGGACTCGTAGGCGCCCGTCCTTGTCTGGCAGCACCGCTTCGACGACGCCTCGAGGCCACGCCCCTCGAGGCATGTTGGGGTCGACAATAACGACCTGTACGCCACGGTAGGTGTGTTGCAGGACCCAGCCGCGCTATAACTGGCTGACATAAGGCTGTGAAGTGGGCCACTGCTTCCTCAGGAACAGGTTGGAGTCCACAAATGCCGACCAACGTGAGGTTTGAGGAAGTACCTAAAACAAACTGATTAGGAGTTATGGCTTCTGTGGTTGAGGGTTCCACAGATACATGAATAAGTGGACGGTTTTTGACCATCTGTTCCACTTTTGATATCAAAGTGATCAACATTTCTTTTCTTGGTGCTCGTTCTTTCATTTTAATCCTCTTGTAGCTTCTAAATAACCTTTTCCATGGCCCGCCCCAGTGCGGACTACCCGGAGGTTTCTTCCTCTCTTTCTTGATTTCAGTTGCAGCGTCGATGCTGACACCCACCCGAAGAATTCCATACTCTTCTAGGAACGGTGTTAAGGTAAGTAACTTATTCTTCTTATCTAATGGTTTTTCTTTTTTCAGGCTTTCGAGTTCTTCAGTAAATGATTGCGCCTGTGCGTATCTCATTAACAGTTGTTCCGCGCACTTCATCATAACACCATCAATTTCACCGGTAAGCTTCTTAAATTTCTTATCCACAAATGATAATACTACGCAAGTAGATTTCAGTAGACGTAGCCATGACGAGAATCTCACAGGGTCCGGACAGGCAGGTAAGCATACAGCAGTGCTTTCTATTATAGCCACACATTCTGTGATATCTTGATTTGACGTAGATACTCTTAACATGTCCTCAGGCCATTCATTCTCGTCGCGTGAAAGAAACGACGGTCCGTATAGCCATTCGCCGCTGAAAATCTTCATATCGCAAACTTCTCTAGTCGCGGCATCTGCGATGTTCAATTTAGTAGGTACGTAGCGCCATTCATTCGAACAGGTAAGTTCATCAATTTCCCCTAGTCGATGAGCTACGAACGTTTGATAATTTCGCGCGTTATTTTTTATCCAGTGCAGCACAGTAGTCGAGTCGCACCAAAAATATTTTCTCTGTGGTTTGATTCTATGTTGCTTGATTATAGTGTCCGCTAACCTAGCCCCCAATACAGCTGCTTGAAGTTCAAGCCGTGGCACCGATAGCGATCGTTTTACAGGCGCCACTTTGCATTTGCTTGCAACAAACGCGACGCTCCTATGTTTGTCATTACAGCGCCAGTAAGCGACGGCGCACATAGCTTTCGGCGAAGCGTCACAGAAAACATGCAATTCTAATTGTTCGTACACGCCTGCTAGTAGATTCGGTGCATCTTCTTGACGATCGTTTACACGCGTGGCTGCTAGATAATGACGCGGTAGGCTAACTTGATCAATATCCATAAGCAATTTTAACCACTCAGTCCACATAACATAAAGTTCACTTGTAAGTGATTCGTCCCAGTCGATACCAGTTTGCCATGTCTCTTGTAATAATATCTTGCCTTTAATAGTAAATGGCGACAAAAATCCTAACACATCAAATATCGGCATTATGACTCGTAGCATTTCTCGTTTCGTAGGTATCTTCTCGCCCGAGACTATAGTAGCGGGATTGCGCTTGAGTGATACATCGAAACTTAGAACATCTTTTTTAGGGAACCATATTAAACCTAAAGTACGTTCCAAGTACGTTCTGAGTTCTGTTCAATATTGAACCTTACTGTTGTAGGTCCTAAAGCTTCTGTTGGGAGGGACGCCAAGATTTCCTCGCGATTGCTAGTCCAATTTCTTATCTCGAAACCGCCTTGACCGTGAATGAATGAAATATCTTTTACTATTTCTCTCGCCTCGTCTACGTTATGAAGGCTGTCGATATAATCATCCATGTAGTGCTGCTCACAGATCGCTTGTACGGCGGCCGCGTTTGATGACTCAAATCTCTGTGCGTTTTTGTTTTTAATGAACTGAGCAATAAAAGGTGAACAGTTCGCGCCGAAAATTAAGGATGTCATAGCACAGATTTTTAATTTTTCCTTAGGGTTGTCACGCCACAGAAAACGTAAAGCGTCTTGATCTTCGGGTAGAATCTTTATCCTTAGGAACATGTCTTTTATATCGCCTGATATCCCAATTCTCTGTTCTCGAAATCGCATCAAAATACCTAGAAGTGAAACGAGTAGATCTGGGCCCTTTAGCAGGTAATCATTAAGGCTTAAATTCTGGTATTTAGCGGCTGCATCAAACACCAAGCGTATCTTCTTTTTGTTTGGGTTATCGACGCCGAAATGAGGTAAGTACCAGGTTCTTGGACTCGTAGATACGTCTGATATCTCTTTAGCAAAATCGTTCTGAAATAAGTGATCGATCCTCTCTTTATATCGCATAGCATATCCATTGTCAGCCTGCATCTTTCTTTCTACACCTTTCAACCTCGACATTGCGGAAGGAAAAGAGTTAGGCATCTTAGCATCGCAATTTTTCCATGTTAGACTAACGTGCCACCTTCCGTTTATTAATTTACTTGTTTTTTCCAAGTGAGCCTTAGCTTGCAGGTCATCGGCGTTCTCTCGAGGTGCAACAGTAACACCTAGGGAATCAACAGCGAAAGAACGTTGGACTTCTTCATGCATCTCTCGGAGTAAGCACTCGCTCTCGATATCCAAGTCGCGGTGGTTAGTGCTGAGCAGCAGGGTGGAGCGCAATAGACTACGAGAAGCGTGCGCTCTGGTACAACCATGAAGACACCATCCAAGTGGAGTAAGAGTAGCAAACGGTTCCCCTGGTTTACCTTCAAGTACTTGTAGTGGTAACAATAAATGGTAGTTGTCCTGCCCTATCAATATCTGCGGCTTAGAGTATTGACGAGTTATTTTATTTTCAATTTCAGAAATATGCTTATATCGTTCCGTGCATAAATTGGAAGTATCCTGCGCTGGCAGCTCTAAGTTTTCAACGGTGTACGCTTCAAACGTAAACGGCTGCCCATCTCTGTTAGTTACAGTTAATTCTACAACTTCGCAATAACGCTCGACCACGTGTCCACTCCAGGCGCCGCATACTCGCATATATTTCTTAGAACCATGTAGGCCTACTCGAACGGCGAGTTCTGAACTAACCAGAGTAATAGTCGATCCATCATCAAGCAACGCTGAGGTTGTCTCGATTCCTTGCGGCCCGTGTACTTGTACCTTTATCATTTTTAGAAGTACTCGGCTACAGTCATCTTTAATATGAGTTATTTGTTGCGTTTCCGCGATCGGTTGTTGTTCAATCGATTCAGACGCGGGGGTATTATTTTCCTGTAGCGAACTATTGCGATTAAACTCATAGTGCAAAAGTTCGTGATGTGCTAATTCACACCCGCTTTTTCCACACTTCTTCGCAGGGCAAGTTTCACGGCTGTGACTCGTTCGTGGTACCTTCAAACATTGAAAACAGATACCGTACCTCTTTGCATGACTCCAACGGTCTTTTCGAAGCGCTTTCTTGAATACCTTACAATCCGGTAAATCGTGTTTCGGCCCGCGGCGGCAAAATCGACATTTCGTATCTTCCGTGCTTAATTCGCTTTGTAGTAATACGTTGTGAGATCTATTCGCGTAGTTTTCATTGTACTTACGCTTAAAACTACTTTGTTCGGGCTTAGCACAATTAATGTTCACCGCGGTTTTTGTTGTTTTAACGGCTTCTTCCCTTAAAAAGTCTGAAAGTATAACCAGTTTAGCCTTAGAGCCTTCAATTATAAGAGGATAACTGTAGTCCGTCCATTTTGAAAGTAAAACCGTGGGGAATTTAGACAATATAGCCGACATAATGTTCATGTTTTTTAGGTACTCATTTTCGCCGATTGAAATAACTGCTGCTACGAAGTTCTGAACTTTGACTGAGAACTTAACTATATCTTTATGATATTCCTGTGACATAGCATGTAGCTTCTGAATATCATGCACTATTCTGGAAATAATTACGTCCGGATTTCCAAACTGTAGCTCAAGTGCAGACATTACCGTGTCGGGCGTGGTGGCGCTAATTAATAGAGCTGTTACAGCTTCCTTCGCCGGTCCACGTAGGCAGCTACGCAGCCTCCACAGATTTTCTCTAGGTGTAAACTAACATACGTCTGTAGACTCAGTGTAGGCCTGTTTAAAGTGTAGCCACTCTAGTGGGTCACCCGCAAATACCGGTAGATCCTTCTGAGTGCTGATACGGCTAAGCAATCTGGTATTTGGTGCGTTGCTTTTGGAGATAGCTGCAATATCTTTCAGTGCGCTAGCCAGCATTTGAACAGTGCTTACAGTGCCACCGCCTCCAGCGGCGGGCGGGCACAGCTCGCCTAAATCGTGACCATCTTGCTGGACGGGCTGTGCTAAACTTTCGTGGTGGCTGCGCTCCAACCATCTCTCTACTTCACTATTAGTGCTACGCACCTCACCTTCATCCGCTTGAGAACAATGTTCCTCATCGAGTGCCGCTATATCCGCTTGGAGCTTCTTATCTATAAGCTGCATCTTTATAAGTGCCTTTGCTTCCGCTGCCGCTAGCTCCAGCTGTCTCTTTCTAGCTATAATAGATGATGAGCTTGACTTTCTAGACTTACTCTTATGTGTAGACATCTTACTCGGCGACACTACGTGGCTGCCAATACACTGTCCACTAGTGCCAGGTTCTACCTTGTGGAATTGCTGATTATGTTCCTCCCGCTTCCTTGCGAAACTACGCGTAATCATTGGTGGAGGAGTCTTAAACATTACCAGATCCGGCTCGAAGGACCACTCTGTAGCGGATAGTTTCAATAAAAAGTCAAGCTTTTCTTCAGGATTATAATTTGCAGCGGAAAATTTTCTCACATATTGACATCTGTCTACATTTTTTTTATTTTTTTTTTTTTTTTTTATTTTTTTTTTTTATTTTTTTTTTCTTCAGGATTATAATTTGCAGCGGAAAAATTTTCTCACATATTGACATCTGTCTACATTTATTTTTTAATAGGTATTTTTTCTTATAAATATGTGACACTACAAAAAGGTTTATCTTCGCGTCGCTAACAACCATATTATCAGATAAAACAAGAAGTTTGGTGTTTATAGTTGAAATTTATATCATTTGTCCGGTTATTTTAATACTTCACATAAATAATAAATGCTAGAATCTAATACCTCTATATAATAGATGATAATGTCCGTGTTTTCTGCTGTCGTTTCCGGCTAGTGAAAACTTAAAGAAAAAAATGGATGGGTGCTATAGGCGTGGAAAATATAAATATAACACACATCCCTCTACATAAAATATGAAAAGATCGTGTGATACATTTCTTTTCTGCGGTAAGAGCAAGAGGTGGATTTAATAATAATAATCCCTGTGCAATTCAATTACCGATTTTAACCGATTTTTATAAAACTTCGTAACTATCTGTAATTTGGTCCAACTTAAAAGATAGGATAGTTTTTGAATTGGGATAGTTTATTTGTTTTATTTATATAGATAAGAAGCGGTACGAAGTTCGCTGGGTCAGCTAGTAATATATATAAATTACGTGTCACGTTATTTGTCCACGATGGACTCCTAAACTATTTAACTTGTGTGATAATAATATATTGTGTGATATAAAATTAAATTTAAATTAAAGTGATTTTGATCAAACTTCGTTACTATCTGTAATTTAGTCCAATTTGAAAGATAGGATAGTTTTTTTTGATTAGGATAGTTTATTTGTTTTATTTATATAAAATATAAGTTGGCGGTACGAAGTTCGCCGGGTCAACTAGTATTCTATATTTGTTTATTTATATGTAGGGCATGCAGATAGCTGTCTCATGCTAAGCACGTCATGTTTCGACTCTACCACCGCTTATAGAAAGAAATTCTACTACTATGAGCCAGCAAGTTGCTCTTTTAATGAAAAGAAATAGTGGTTTATAATTAACAAACGATTGATACATATTATAATTTTTAAATGAGTACTTTTTTATATATGGTGATCTCTTTCAATTTCACAAAACGGCAGCGAAACTGTTTGGATATTCCAAGATCTTTAAAAACCTAAATCCACGCGAATAATATGTACCTGATAGAGTACAAACGTACGTTACGTAATTATTATAACCTATAAATACTACGTATACATAAATGCTTGATTATCGCTTCACTCCTTATCGATGTCGATAGTTTCGAAGCACACTCCCTAATGGGCGGCCATTTTATGAGTTTTTTCTGTAGGTATGCACCCGATTTTTGTAGGTAAGGCACCTCCATGTATTTGCTACCTTCATGGTCATACTCAATAGTTTCTAAAGAATCGAACAGATGCAATCAAAAAATTTAACATCAAAATGTCAATCTCAATGTCAAAATTCAAAAGAAAAGGAATTGGAAATTGGAATTTCTTTCAGCACCGGCCATAGTAACCAAATAGTAACTAATACCTAATCTGTGCCACCGGCTTGGTGTTTTTGAGTGTTTCAAAAAGTTATAACTTCTCTAAGTATTACGTACTATCACAGAGTACTATTTATATGTACTATTTACTTACGGCCATTAGCCGCTTTTTCCGAAATTACTATCAATTCAATAAACCCATAGTTTGTTTTGTGTCGCCCACCTAAGTAGTAAACAGACACAGTAATCGAAAATTTACAGTAAAACCCATTATAACCATGGCTGACGACGGTGATACGGTATTAAAATGTTTTATACAAAATTTACAGTTTAGTAGTAAAGTTTAAAGCGTTCGGGAAGCTCCGAGATATCTTCTCTTCCAAAATCCCTCAGTGCCTGAAGACTAGTCTTCGAACAGTGCGTGTTGCCAGTGATGACTTACGGATCCGAGACATGGTCGCTTATTAAGGGCCTCATAAGTAGGCTAGGTAGGTGATGGAGAGAGCTATGCACGGAGTGTCCCTGCGGGATCGAATCAGCACTGAGGAAATCCGTAGGAGAACCAAAGTCACCGACATAGCTCAGCGAGTCGCGAAACTGAAGTGGAAATGGACGGAATGGATGGAAATGGGCACATAGTTCGAAGAGCTGATGGTTGTTGGGGTCCCAAGGTGCTGGAGTGGCATCCCCGCACCAGAAAGCGCAGTGTTGGCAGACCAGGTGGACTGACGACATCAAACGAGTAGGAGGGAGACCTTTGTCCAGCAGTGGACGTCTATTGGTTGATAAAGAAGATGTATATTTAAGCTAAAATTTATTATTTATGTTCCAGGTAGCAGTAATGACAGTAAAGGAGCCTCTGGACTTAATAAGACTTAGTCTAGATGAAAGAATTTATGTCAAAATGCGGAATGAACGCGAGTTACGTGGGAAATTACATGTAAGAAACTCACTAAGTGCTAAAACCTACACTACTATTTGACCAAATAGATGAATGGATACAAAACAGGTCTTCGCCTCCACACCTCCATGCCTCATGTTCATAGAATACAGCATTTATTTCAGCATTTCGTTATTTATACGTAGTGTTAAGTTGTTCACTGTCTAGACTATGTTTCATGAATACCTTAATACTGTTATTTATCAAACAATCCTCCCAGATTGTCTAAAAGTTGCCAAAGATTGTAAAAGTAAAATAAACCATAACAGCATTGAATTAGAGCTCAGTTTTGTGTATCCATTCTCATCCGATTAGGGTATCATACATACCTAAACAGATGAGAATGGATACACAAAACTGAGCTCTAATTCAATGCTATTATGGTTTATTTTACTTTGACGCTAACTTTGACTATTTGATCAGCATCTTTAAGACAATCCATGACAGACATGTAATACATGATACAGTAGCAGTTTTTTTTAATAAAAAAATTATTTTTACAGGCATATGATCAACATTTAAACATGGTATTGGGTGATGCTGAGGAAACTATAACAACAGTTGAGATTGATGAAGAAACATATGAGGAAGTTTACAGGACAACTAAAAGGAATATTCCTATGTTATTTGTAAGAGGTGATGGTGTCATACTTGTATCACCACCTGTGCGAGTTGGTGTGTAGTTTTAAGAAAATAAAATTAATGTTAAGCAACTTGGATTTTATTATTTTGCCAATAATTTCAAAACAGAATTATTCTTAAAGTTACGATTCCTTTTAACAAGTAATTCTTCTTCGTCCATTGGTTCAATCACAGTGCCTGCTTTAGTAATAACACTGGGCTGAATAAGTTTCTTGTGAGCAGTTTCAGGTATAAAAGTATTACCCAAAGGTGTTCTTATAGATGCTTCATAATCCTTTATGCTAGTGAAAGGAAAAGGTAGGTCTGACACTTTATGTGCAACAAGTTTAGGATTTTGAGACTCATTTATAATTATATCACCTTTATTTTGATCACGTCTGGGCATTTTAGGGGGGAGTTTACCAATGAACCTGTTTCTTTTGCGCTTAGTTGCCTTTACTCCTTTGCCACCCCAGCTACCCCAGCCTGGCAGAGTAAGATCAATATCTTCCGGTGTATCTTTATTTAGTTCATCCTCTTTCTCTTGTCTGAAGCTATCAACAACATCATCTTCTTCAAAAACCTCCTCAATGTCAACCTTTGGAACAACTTGTTCATCATCATCATCTATGTCATCTAGACCATTTTCTCCTTTTGAAACAGCCGTGTTTAAATACTTGGGCTTAACTTCAATAAATCTATTAGGATCAATATTTGCATTCAAATTTTCTTGTGAAGGTATATCTGTTGACAGTGTTTTTAGCAAAGATTTTTCTTTTTCCTGTACATCTGCAACACCTTTATTTGTTTCTAACAATTCCTCATCAATTTGTGGTTTAGGATTTTGGTTCTTAAACATTAAATATTCAAGATTATCTTGTTCATCATTACTTTCTGTCTTCTTTTTATTTTTGATCTCTTTAGATTTTTTATCTATCCTGCTAATCTCTTTTCTAAGTTTATTTAACTTTTTCTCTACTTTTCCAACAAGTTTGTTTTCAAATTTATCAAATGCATTTGAAATGTCTTCTGTTTCTGTCCTTTCCTTGATGGGTATATTAATTGATTTAGATGGTAAATATTCTTCAACAACCCAATTAGAAGTTGCTATTGTCTTATGTGAAATCTTTTTAGGTGTTTTCATTTTGTATTTGCTATTTTCAGCTGAACTATTTACTGCAACAGTTATATTTTTCTGAAGTTTCAGTTCTTTATTTGATGAATCTATTGCATTGTTTATAGCATATAATTTTTTAACACTCTCCTTTAGGCTTCCCAGTGAAGAGTCTGCTTTGTCATTCATAGTTTCTTTTAAAATTTCTTGATCTTCTGAATCTGAAGAATCAATTTCTTTTCGCTTATACATTTTGTCCTTTAGATACTTTTTGTACCCAAAGTAAAATTCTGCATCAACATTACTTTTATCAGAGCTTTTCATCATCCAAGGATTCATGGGGTCCTGTGCCAAATTTAAATCTGGAATATTCTCTGCATCATCTGCTTCGTCATCAGTACTCTGTGTATCTTGTGTTTTATGTGTTAAACTTCTACTTACTGATAATTGTTCTGCTAGTTGTTGTCTGACCTACAACATACATATATTTTTATTCAAACAAAATATTTCTAATCTTAATAGTAAATAACAAAGTACCTAGAAGATTGCACAAAGATTACCTCTTTGTCATATTTAGCCCGAACTAATTTGCTCTTAGCCCATTTCCCTGTGTTCTTATGTCTCAAAGTGTGTCTCTCCAAGGCCCTCACTTTTTCCAGCTCTTCCAACTTTTTGAGAGCTTCCTCTGGATTTTTACTCTGTAATTCCTCAAACTCCTTTAACTGTAATTTTAGCCTCTCTTTCTTGAGGATACTGAAAGGAAAATTATAATAAAAAATAAAGTAAGTAAAGATGGGAAGTCGCATTTTCCATTTGTGGTGCAGGCTGCACAACTTATAGACAAGCCTTAAAAGATGACAGTTCTGAGGTATACTTTTTCTTTGTTTACAATTTTTTGCTATTTTAAAATCAATCAACGTTATCAAGAGGTGCGAATTCATACTAAGGTTAAGTTGTAAAACTTCAAGAATATGGGTATAATGACTTTCATATTTTAAAATATACTTTTAAATAATAAAATGATTGGAAACTTTCTTGACTAAAGAAAAAGTTGACTTATGCAGTGTGGTCTTAAAATAGCAATATGCAAAATAAAAACTGCTCTAGAAAGTAGATGTTTTCACTGCCTATTTGTAAATTTACAGAAATAGACATCCCTGAGACAAAGATTTCTTTTTATAAAATCAAAAAACATTAATCCAAGCAGTCGAGCAGTTAACAGTAAACTTAAATACATACCGGTGATATTTTTTACTTTTTATTTTGCTTTGCCTCTTTGCTTTAGCAGCCTTGTAAGACTGTTGAGCCCTCAACTTTGCTGCATTCTGTCTATGCTCAAGCATTTCATCATAGCTCATTGGATATGTCTGTTCTTCTTCTACTTCCATTGATGCTGGAGGAGGATCAATCTCTTCCAACTCTTTTTCTAAGGGAGATTTGAGCTTTAGTTTGGAGAGAAAATCGCCAGTTGGCTGCAATTTACTTGGAAAGTTTTGAATAGGAAAGGAGACAAAATCAACAGTCCTATTCCTAGCTACAACAGGGTCCCACCTGCCAACTTTCTTTTTAGTTTCTTCATACCCAGTGGCCCTCTTGATACGTTCGGCTTGAGGCTTTTCGAGCGGCTTCGGTAACACCTTAGCTGCTTCCTGACTTTTCTTTAGCTTCTTACCGATTTGTACATTGTGGGCAGTGTCTTCCAAAACTTTGACAACATTATCAAGTTTTAATTTACTTGACCGTTTGATTAAATTAAATTCCGAGTTCTGGTTGGTAGGTTCGTTCCTGGTAGGCTGGGTGATATGTTGAGTTTTATCAAGTTTGGTTATTGCGCTGACGAGGCGGTCGTGTTCAGATGCAACGAAATCGTTTTCTTCATTGTCTTCCATTATTCTATCAATTAGGATAAATTTATTAACATAATAATTTTACAAACACTGAGAGTTACAATAACTAAAGATTTAAAAAAAATTAAAATCGCGTGAATTCTAACCTCTTTTTTAACTGGCTTTACGGCTCTGGGTTCCAGCCCTTCTGAGCCTTCAAAAAACCTAAACAAATCCAAACCACAGAGCACTATACTCCTAGATCCAAACACTGTAGTCGTCTTTGTTCCAAATCTGAGTCAAAACTCAAAAGTCAAATCATCAAATCCAAGTTCCAACCAAGTACCACAAACCATGGTAAAAAGGAAATCCACAAACCACCCACAAACATTAAATTAGTGATGTGTCAACTCGATTTACACGAGTTAACTCAAAACTGAATGAATCAAGCGAGTACGCCATTGACGCGCTCTCTTACACAGCTGACAGCTCACATAATAAATACCTATTTATTATGTGAGCTGTCAGCTGTGTAAGAGAGCGCGTTAATGGCGTAGGTAATTCAGGCAAGCGCGGCGATTCTATCGTTGAAATTCCGCCATATACAGGTGGAAAAAAATTATGGGCCCTGGTGGGGAACTACCTTAAATCCTTAAATTAGATCAAGGAAACATTCCCTTATTTTTAAAAAGAAACAAAACTGTATTCAAAAATTTGCTTGTCTCACCCGGGAATCGAACCAGCTAAAAATTCAAAAAATAAAAACCCGCTATTTTATAGCACTAGTCGATACAGTCGATGTTAAAGATAAAATTTCTCCAAGAAACATTATGTCTTATACTCGTCTGTCGTACAAGATATCCATAAAATCGAATTTCTCTAATCAACATTCCCTATAACTGTTCACCTTCAACAAGTAAAAGACACGTTATAATTTTCTTATAAGTCTAACATCCAAAGACATTATAGGATAGATTATAGGTATGAAGTATAAGCTTGGTAATTATCTGTAAGTACCTTGTTGAAGATTTAGATAAAATCATTTTTTTGAGAATTGAAAAAAAAGAATTGCAATTTAGCTTCTACACTGTCGGGATAAATTACAATTCTTGTTGTTTGAAAAATACTTAAGCTTCTAATAAATCGAATTGTTCTTGATACGACATTATTACACAATTACTAATTGGAAGCAAAACAAAACAAAATCGATAAAAATTGAATTTCAAAATTGCTGTCCCGCACCGCAAAGTTAAACGTTTTTTTAAACTTTTCGTAAGAAGGAAATGTGCATAGAATTATTATTACCATTAAACGATTTTCTTGTCTTCAAAAAGGTACTTATAGATAATAAAATTAGCAAGATTTGTACTTCATACAATGTCGTGGCTATCATTTTTTGATAGCAACTAAGTTACAGAAGGCCCAGGGCGCATTTAGCATTAGCGCACATTGCATACAAAAAACTTCTCTTCGAAGTTGCGGCGGCCTGGGAAACTTCGAAGAGAAGTTTTTTGTATGAAATGTGCGCTAATTTTAAAATGACGGCTCCTATTTAACTTACTATAAAGTGTTTTTCTCTGTCGCACGTACCGAGTTCGCCTCCAGTCCTTGAGAGCTAGCAGAAAATTATTTTTTTATGTTGGTGCTATTCGCTAGCGCACGTTTATTTCATGGGAGTACCAACTCCTAGAATTAGAAGAGATTACATTCTCTTTGGTACCTACCTTCTGTCAGTTTGCTTTTGGAGTTTACTCCTTAAGAATCGATTTTAGCAGCCCGGTATGAGAAAAATCCGGGCAGTAAAATCAATTTATCAATGACCTCGTTACGTTTTTCTGTCACGTTTTTCACAACGTTGAAATTTCTACCCTAACTTTGAGTAAATACGGTTGGTTTTCGCTTGAGTTGTCGAATGCCCGCGTCATGTTTCAATTCATTTAAAATGAGCATCATTATACAAATATTTAGTTCGAAATTCGAAAATAGATGGCAGTGTTTGAATAAATAAATTTGTGTGTGTAAGCTACGACGCACGACTGGAGTTTACTGTATACTCAACGTTGACATTTCTACCCTAACGTTGAGTAAATACGTTGGTTTTCGCTTGAGTTGTCGAATGCCCGCGTCATGTTTTTCGCAACGATGCAAATCTGATCTACGTGTGAACGAAAGCCAACCTTGTTTACTCAACGTTGGGGTGGAGATTTGCATCGTTGTGAAAGGCGTAGCGCGGGCATTCGACAACTCAAGCGAAGACCAACCTTATTTACTCAATACTCAACGTTAGGGTAGAAATTTCAACGTTGAGTATACAGTAAACTCCAGTCGTGCGTCGTAGCTTACACACACAAATTTATTTATTCAAACACTGCCATCTATTTTCGAATTTCGAACTAAATATTTGTATAATGATGCTCATTTTAAATGAATTGATTTCGTTTCTTTTTAATATTTATCTAATTTTAGTATTTGTTGTTCAACTACAGGATATAACTAAAATTATACACATTACACAAGTTACAGCTTTTAATGTATAGCACTTTTTGAGATAGAGCCTCGACATCAATCTCCACTTTGAAAGCATTGTTGGGACGAGGGTTGCTTCTTGTTGGGGTGCTGACTCCAGGTAAACGTTCTCCCTCGTCCAACTTCATTTGTACTTGTTGGTGCTGGGTCCGACTACATTGAAACTCAGCTACACTGTTTTAAATGTTCGTTTATTCTTTACATCACAATCACACAACAATTTGGAAAAGGTACATTAATTAAATTTAAATTAGAAAAGGTTACATTCACACTAGTTTACACAACAGGGCGAATCGCGAGGCGCCACGCGACTACTCAATTCTCGACATCGCTAGCCGCACGCAGGCGACCGTTTTTGCTGACGAGTGCATTCCAGTCCCCCACAGCATCCTATTTCGTCAATTGTTGAGGGAAAAATTAAAAAAATATATTTTTATACTCTTCCGAATTATTTTTGAAAAGATACAAACCTATTTAACGCCATAAAAAAATATTTTACTTTGCATTCGGTTATATGAGAGCCCCCTGAAATAAAGATTTTTAACTTTTTAAGCAATATTCGGCTGAATGCCATCATTAAACTAAACATCAATAAACTAAATCATTAGGTTTGATTTTTGAAGTAACTAAGCACACTGAATTCAGAAGTTATAAGACTATGATGAGGACGGATGGACGGACGGACAGACGGATAAGTGCAAATTCACTCTAGTAGACTCAGATATCTCGCTTCGCTCGTTCAAAAACAAATCATTGACTCAGTTTCATCCAGATTCGAAATTCGAAAGAATTCGAGTTACGTACCTAACTCGAGTTGAGTTATGTAACTCGAATTATGACTGAAGTCAATGTCAGTGTCAAATTGTTTTTAATTTCACGGCTCAGCTGCTCGATTGCCGAAAGTTGCAACAATCATAGCTACATTTTCAATCGTGGTGATTGACTGCATTATTGCTGTTACAATGTACCTATTTTAGCCAATAGTAATGGGTAGAGAGAGCATCGGCCAATCAGAGGTGATTGCGATCGTCATACTGTAGCAATCAGTTTTAGAAAATCCCGCGGCTGGTAGTGTACAGCATAAGTCCTAGACAGTCACAGACTACATTGCATTGATAAAGTAGGTACTACTCCTAATATAAATGACGGTTTATGCACAAAAGAGATAAAGCTATACCAAAACATAAAAGTGTAGGCGAGACACGCTAAAATATTTTGTCCTTTTCAGCGTGTGTGAAATTGGCTGCCACTGAACCATGGAACTAAGAAGACTACATAGTCGTAATTCCTAGTTCCATGCACCGAACAGACAAACAGAACAAAGGTCAAAGAGGGAACAAAAGTGCGTTGGGCAAGTTGGGTAGGCCGTAGGTAGGTATGCGATAACAATACCTAAAAAAAATTAAAATAGTTCTTTTTTATTATTAAGTAAGTATGTATTTATTATTCATTTTTAAATTTTTTTTTTAATAAGTTTTATTTAAAATGATTATTTAATTATTGAATTCTAATCTCTAGGAATAGAGAACTCATTTGAAGAAGCAGGCGATGGCGATACGTTTTCTCGATTCTGTTCATCACGCATCTTCATATAATGCTGCCGATTGCGGTAAAGCTTTGCTTCATCAGTACATTTCGTTGTTATACAGCTCCTAAAATAAAAATGTAATAGGTAAGCTGTTGAAGGTTAGCTGTTGAAGCTTTCAAAATTACTCTTATCACGTCAAAACTACTTACAAATAACAAAGTACAAAGACTAAAATAGTTTTTACTGAAAAATATACTATTATATTATTATTAATAAATATTATAGTATTATAGCTACTTTTACGACTAAAGTGATTACCTACAAATACCTACCTTACAATTCTTTTCGGAACACCGCATCTTTGCGAGACTGTATTGACGATGTCATCCACCAACTGCGGTTCAAGGAGCTTCTTTGGCGGTTTGTTTTTGAAAGCCGGAGACTGTTTTCCGGTTAGCGAATGAGTGGCTAGGACCCTGGAATATAGACTTACTTATTTATATCGATGCTTCTAAGAACAAGTTACGAGTATTTCACTTAGTGGCGTACCTACCCTTGAAGAGAAAATAGAACATAACTGTCAACCCCGGGAAAAGCACTGCTTAGGAAGGTAGATACTATTTAGAAAAAAAAACGGCCAAGTGCGAGTCGGACTCACGCACCGAGGGTTCCGTACTCCAAAAGTAAAAGTAAAACGATAATATTATATTAATTTGCTTATTTATCGTTAACTTTGTTTGTAGAGGTTTATTGCTAATATAAATAAAACTATGCTAGTTAGAGCGTTGGTTTTATTTTTCCTGTAAAATATACATAAACCTCTATTGACTATAATTATTTCAGATTTTTCGATTGGTAAACTTCGGAGATAAGGGGGGGGGGAGGGGAACGGTATTTTTTTCGACATTTTGGCCGATTACTCTAAAACTATTCTATATAGAAATAAATAAAAAACTGTTTTAGAATGCACAAGTAAAGGCCTTTCACATGATACCCCACTCGGTATAGTTATTTTACTTTGAAATTTCAAACCCCCGATTTTCACCCTTTTTTATTAAAACTAAAAATAATTTTCGATTTTTCTTTATTCCAATGATGTTGGGCCACTATTATACACAACTATGCCAAATTTCATGTCGATAGCTTTAATAGTTACTGAAATAATCGACTGTGACAGACGGACGGACGGACGGAGAAAGTCTCACCATAAGGGTTCCATTTTTACCATTTTGGTACGAAACCCTAAAATAGGAAAGAATAGGTTTAAAAAAGCCAAATTTTCTCAAAATAAGACCGATGTTCGCGTGAATATCAATCGAAAAGGTACCTAAGTAATATACCTACATAATAAGTGCTATAGCATAATAATTAAGCGATGTTGACCCAAAACGGTAACATGACTTCGCAGCTTTGTTCGCAGGTTCGAATCTGTCAAAAAATATTTCATCCGTGCTTCGGAAAGCCCGCTAAGCCGTCGGACCCAGTTGTTAAGTATAGCTTTTGTGGTTACACTAAGCTAGGTATAACTGCGTGAATTGTACCTAATTCTTTTTTATTTATTTATTTTCAAAAAAGGAGGAGGTTCTCAATTCGTCGGGGTCTTTTTTTTTAATGTATGTTCACCGATTACTCGAAGACGCCTGAACCGATTTGGAAAATTATTTTTTTGTTAGAAAGGGTATACTTTCCAGGTGGTCCCATTTAAAGTTCATCGAAATCGGTCGAGCGGTTTTTAAAAAATCAATTTCTAGTTCTAGCATCGAGATTTATACCTATACCTACTGATGCGAAGATCCATGGCTTTCTAGAGATCTAATCTAAAGTAGGTACCTATACCCTATTGTTGCTGATAATCTAATGTGGATACGTACTTCCTTGGAAAAACAGCTTGTAGCAAATGCCTTGTTGCAGAGGTGTAAGAGCTCCAATCAATTTCTGTCATCAACCTAGCCGGGACAGTCACGTTACCGCTCCCAAGAGATACCTGAAATTAATCAATTAATTACTTTACTGCACTGGTGAATTCAACGCGTGTATTTAGGTTAATAAATCAGAGACCAAAGCCACTTAATTTTAACTAGTGGTTCGCCCCGAACTGAGACCTCGCGGTAACGGTATCCCATGATTATTCATTCAATCGATACATGACGACCAAAACTGACATTAATATTATGCCCGTTTTCACCAAACATACCTAAATCATCCCCTATGTAGGAGTCTCTTTACGTAGGTAGCTCCAAAACACAATCCTAAGTCCTAACATCCGTCCCAATGTCCTTTTAGGTGTCCCGTACAGGATCGTGATAAAGAAGTTGACAGTAATCATCACCTAACTTATCATAGGTAGCCCGTAAAGGTTAGGGAACGTCAGTGAAAACATTGAATTATTATGTAGGTACTAACGAGTGAAAACGGGTTAGGGGCATCTGTACAAATCGTCATCTATCGACGCGAATAGAAAATAAACAAAATGCAGCAATTAATAGATAGTTTATTGAAGTTTGATATTAATTAACTAAAGAATAATTTTAATTGAATAATATGTTATTATATTATGTACCTACCTAAATAATAATGCTCGACGCAAAACTGTTTTTGGGATAGATCGTAGTGGTAACTCCTACGAGTAGTTCCATGGAATAGTTAATGACTGCGCCATCTATTAGCATTATTGTGAAGCTATGTGAAATTTACTAATGCTCATTAAAAATTAAATAATCTCGTTTCTATAAAATATTCATATAATTTTAGTATTTGTTGTTCAAGTACAGGATACAAGTGAAGTAAGAAAATAAGTAGAACTTGAAAATATATAGCCAATTTTCCCAGAAAGCGTCTTCAAGCGAGCGTATTAAATCGCCACTTTGAAAGCCCCCCATTTCGTCAATTTTAGGAAAAAAATAAAAAAAAAAATACGTTTGTATTCTGTTCCAAATTGTCTTTAAAATGATACACAGAAAACCTATGAACAGCAAAAAAAAAATTTACTTCGCATTCGCTTCTATGAGAGCCTGAAATAAAGATTTTTATAACTTTTTAACCCATTTTCGGCTGGAGGCCATCGGTTTACATATTATATCTAAATTTGAAGTAATTACGTTCAGTAATTCAAAAGTTATAAGGCTCTGACAGACGGACGGACGGACGGACGGACGGACGGACGGACGGACGGACGGACGGACGGACGGACAAGTGCAAATCGCTCTAGTAAACTCAGAGACCTCGCTTCGCTCGGTCAATCAATGTGTGTACAATTGTACACCAATATCTCCGAGATTTCTAAACCAATTTGCCGTATTCTTTTCAAAAAATAGTGAAAGTTTGATCTAGCTGAAAATATCTGGTTCAAAATCCTCAATCCTGGCGATGCGAGGAGTAAGTACTGCCTACCTTAACTGTGAGAGTTAAAGAAATGTCGATTATGATGAAATAGTTATCAAGTAAAGACTTCATCATTGAACTCCAAGTACCAACTCCTCAAACTTGATGATGCAAGTGCACTTAGCTACAACAGCATCACAACAATCCAAATAAGAAGCAAGCTTTCATTGTATCTTCTTCTTCTTCTTTATCAACCGATAGACGTCCACTGCTGGACAAAGGTCTCTTGCATGGACTTCCACAGGCCTCGGTCTTGCGCCGCCTGAATCCAGCGGCTCCCTGCGACTCGCTTGATGT
Source organism: Oeneis ivallda (assembly GCA_029955525.1). Lineage (NCBI taxonomy): Eukaryota > Metazoa > Arthropoda > Insecta > Lepidoptera > Nymphalidae > Oeneis > Oeneis ivallda. The sequence goes on from JARPMR010000019.1 coordinate 8,146,518, forward strand.
CGTCGGTCCACCTGGTGGGGGGTCTGCCAACACTGCGCTTCCCGGTGCGGGGTCGCCACTCCAGCACCTTGGGACCCCAACGAACATCAGCTCTTCGAACTATGTGCTCCGCCCATTTCCACTTCAGTATCGCGACTCGCTGAGCTATGTCGGTGACTCTGGTTCTCCTACGGATCTCCTCATTTCTGATTCGATCCCGCAGGGACACTCCGAGCATAGCTCTCTCCATCGCCCGCTCATTGTATAGGTGAGATAAACATCCTCTTAAATCAGACTTAGAACGAAAAATGACTAGTTTACATACCATATCATCCATACTTTCAGAGATAGGCAATCCAGTGTTAGTTGTTTGGGCTGAAGCTCTCCTAACTTGCAGACCATTAGCATTTTTTCTGCTATCCGTATCAAAATCCACGCTGGGTGTAGTCTGGCGCTCCGTAGCCGATTCTTCTCGTACATTATCAGTATTATGATCAGACCTTAGGGACATTCCGTCCAAAGTTAGCCGCTGGTCTTCATTTATACGCAAGTCAGAAACTAAAGTAATGAATTGCGTGTAAAGACGATGCAATACCGATTCTAGTTGTTGCAGTTTCTCCATAGATGTATCGCTTATAGGATCAGTCTGCGTTCCTTGGTCGAAAAGCAGTTTCCTCGTTAAGTTAGCAGGAGCGATTATTTTTTCGGGTAAAGGAGTGCTGCTCACTAAAGGTCTGCGAATATTGAAAACAGCAGAGTCTTGTAAAAGTCTGCTGAGTTGTCCGCTAGCGGCCGAATCGGAGCGTTTGGGTTGAAAATTATTGTATCTCAGTGTAGCTTTTGTCATGTTGAGCTCGGGGTTGACCTGCAAAAAAAGTATGTTAGGTATTAGAATCTATATATATAAAAGAAAGTGGTGTTAGTTACACTATTTATAACTCAAGAACGGATGAACCGATTTGGCTCAAAATTGGTGGAGAGGTAGCTTAGAACCAGGAGACGGACATAGGATACTTTTTATCCCGTTCGACCGCGTTTCCGTCAAGTCAATATAAAACCTGTTATAACAAAAATGCATCTGACATGGAATAAAAAAACGAAAATGACAGTGGAAGAACAAAACGTAAATGACAGCTAAACGTAATTTTGTATTTGGTTAATTATGGTAAAAACAATTATAAAAATTATAGTTTAACGTAATTGATAATATCATCAGTAATATGTTTTCTCTTTAGACGATCAAATGTTTCCTGCTACAAAGCTACGGATTGACGTGATTTAGTGGATAGGTATAAGTTGAGAACCTGGAGGGTGACAAAGATTTCCCGCGGGATGTTATGAACTAAATCCACGCAGACGAAGTCGCGGGCATCAGCTAGTAATATATATACTAGCTGACCCAGCGAACTTCGTACCGCCACTACTTATAAATGAAAAATTAGTTAAATAAACTTTTTTTTTTCATTTTTTTTTTGTGAATCTAAACTATCCTGACGTCAAAGATTATTATCTATCTCTGTGCTATCATCAATAACGACATAGTTTACGATTTAAATCAGTAGTAATATATATGTATGTATATTATATAGTCTTATGTATGTGTATTATATTTATTTTGTATATATTAGTGTATTTGTATGTTATTATTATTATATTATATGGTTTAGTTTATTTACCTATTAGTATTTAGGTATATTATATACACCACCTCCCACTGTCTACTTGGTCATTTTCTCCCTATAGAGCAAGATCCCAGTGCCGCCAGACCTAAGTTATTTTCTCAGCAATTATTTGTGTACGATAGAGTACTGTTCGAATGTTCTTTCAGTATATGCGTACCAGCTAGATTGTGCCGACGGCCAATTTCCAGATACCAGGTGCTAAAGGTAGGTAAAAACTAGAATAACTTATCTTAAATTCTCAGGGCTGATTTTCATATATGTTTTAAAGAATATTGTAAAAATTAATAAATTAATACTGCCAGACGCTTACCGCCGGCGGTTACTTTAGCCAGACGCTTTGAAGGTCCCAAAAAAATATATAATTTAAGTTAACTTATATTCTCAGTTCTGATTTTTATACATGATACTCAGGGAACTATTACGATATTATCTGTAAGCTGCCAGACCTATTGGAAGGGTCAAACATCCCCCCAGACACACATTATGCGTCCCCATATGTATGAGCGCTAGAACATGATTCACTTGTTTAAGTGTGTGAGAGATAATATCATCATACTGTAATATTATAAATGCGAAAGTGTGTTTGTTGGTTTGTCCTTCAATCACTCTGCAACAGAGCTATGGATCGACGTAATTTTTTGCCTGGGTATAGCTTAGGATCTAGAGAGAGAGAACTATTGCAATATCTTCTGCAAGCTATACCCAGGCAAAAAATGACGTCGATCCGTAGCTCTGTTGCAGAGTAATTGAAGGACAAACCAACAAACACACTTTCGCATTTATAATATTATAGTATGATGATATTATCTCTCACACACTTAAACAAGTGAATCATGTTCTAGCGCTCATACATATGGGGACGCATCCCAGGTAGCAGACTGACGTCAGAAACGTATAGGTGACGTCATTCATAAGTCAGTTTAAGGTCAGTCAGTTTTTCGTCAAGAGCGGACGCTACGGGGACGTCTTGCGAACGTCAATTTAAGGTCAGCATCTGGACGTACCATATTGGTCGTAAATAGGACGTTTCGCTAACGTCACTTTAGGGTCAGCATCTGGACGTACCATATTCGTCGTAAAGAGGACGTTTCGCTAACGTCACTTTAGGGTCAGCATCTGGACGTACCATATTGGTCGTTAAGAGGACGTTTGGCTAACGTCACTTTAGGGTCAGCATTTGGACGTACCATATGACTCGTAAAGAGGACGTTTCGCTAACGTCACTTTAGGGTCAGCATCTGGACGTACCATATTCGTCGTAAAGAGGACGTTTCGCTAACGTCACTTTAGGGTCAGCATCTGGACGTACCATATTGGTCGTTAAGAGGACGTTTGGCTAACGTCACTTTAGGGTCAGCATTTGGACGTACCATATTGGTCGTAAAGAGGACGTTTCGCTAACGTCTCTTTAGGGTCAGCATCTGGACGTACCATATTCGTCGTAAAGAGGACGTTTCGCTAACGTCACTTTAGGGTCAGCATCTGGACGTACCATATTGGTCGTAAAGAGGACGTTTGGCTAACGTCACTTTAGGGTCAGCATTTGGACGTACCATATTGGTCGTAAAGTGGACGTTTCGCTAACGTCTCTTTAAGGTCAGCATCTGGACGTACCATATTGGTCGTAAAGAGGACGTTTCGCTAACGTCACTTTAGGGTCAGCATCTGGACGTACCATATTGGTCGTAAAGATGACGTTTGGCTAACGTTACTTTAGGGTCAGCATTTGGACATACCATATTGGTCGTAAAGAGGACGTTTCGCTAACGTCACTATAGGGTCAGCATCTGGACGTACCATATTAGTCGTAAAGATGACGTTTCGCTAAAGTCACTTTAGGATCAAATAGGTAACGGTATCCACATCTGGGGCACAATATAATGGTCAATGGCTATTAAGATCGCAAACTAAACAAAAACGTGTCGAGCTTAGGCTTTGAGTATTAAAAAGAGTTTAGGGTCTTTTGTAATTCTTAGAAACAAAACACACGTGCATGCAATACTCTACGCAGTATATTTCCGTTCCCGCCAAATGCGCGCCCACGCGGTATGCGCCTGACGCCGGCGGCCGGACGCGACGCCTACGAGCGCTCGATACGTGATAAAATATCGATAAATTCGATATTATCGAATGATTGAATTGAAGTCAATATATAATATCGATATATTTTATTCGATATATGAAATACCGTACAAAATTAGAATAGTTAGGAAAAATCATCAGTAATTAATTTGCTTATTTATTAATTTCAAACATGTTCTAAACTATTACTTCAACAGTCAACTATCTTTAATTTTCAATAAAACTTAACTACAAAAAATTTACAATCTATATAATTTGTTGTCCAAGTTCGCCAACCCGACGAGCGACGGATACACGAAATAATCTCAAGTTGGCAGCACTGTACTTGTATCATCCCGCTTGAACTATGACCGTGTTGCACATCTATATTCTATCTTTAACCGACATAAAAAAACAAAAAGAGGAGGTTCTCAATTCGACACGTATTTTTTTTATTTTTTGCTTTTTTTGAAACGTAGTTCCTTATCGCGCGGTGCGGAAGGGGGCTAGACGGAAAAAATTAAGGAATCGACACTCGACACTTTTTTGAAACCGACACTTTTTTGTTGAATGTGAATTTTGCATTGTGTTCAGTATTTTCGCGGTACAACATTGGGTCTCCGTAGCCTAGTGGCTCCGGCAGTCGCTTACCAGTTCAAAGTCGATGGTTCGAATCCCAGCTCGACAGACTGAATTTTCTATTTTCAATTTTATTTTAAATAATTTCTACATGTGGAAGTGGGAAAAATTCCACATGTAGAAATTATTTAAAATAAAATTGAAATAGAAAATTCAGTTTGTCGAGCTGGGATTCAAACCATCGACTTTGAACTGTTAAGCGACTGCCGGAGCCACTAGGCTATGGAGGCCCAATGTTGTACCACGAAAATACCGAACACAATGTAATCGAAAGGAACTACATTCCATCCGGGTGTCCCTTGACACCTCTCAAGTTTTTATTGGAACGAAGTTCCTTATGGGGCGTTGCGCAGGGGTACCCTAGCCGGCAAAAAACGTCCGTAACGTTAGAAAATAAAAGCGTAAGATTTTTTCGTCACAGTGCTTGTAGTCTTCGTTTATTTTAGACCTTCCATCAATTTTTTTTGTTTTTTGTTGAAGTTGTCTGTGTTTACTCTGTTAAAAAAACTTACAGTTTACAAAATTTTGTTGTCGGGTTTAGATAAGAAATATTGCGATGAATAAAAAAGGATTGTGTGGTTTTATGAGACCACGGTAAAAGTAAAACTTTTTTCACATTATAGACATTTAAATAGGCGCCGCCATTTTGGCCTTGGCTGCTCTGACGTGCGCCTTTCACATCATCCCTACTCCGCGGCCGACCGTCGCGCGACATCCAACACACAAACGAAAAAGTTTGAGACGATGTAATAAAAGTTTCAATTTAAAAATAAAGTTGATTGGTTTTTTTAACCTTGGTTACTAACTTATTTACTCCTAGTAAAGTCTTTTCCTTCTGATATATCGTTTAACATCGATACAATATTTCGATAGGTATATTATATCGGAAAAAATATCGATATTTTTGACATCACTACCGATGCCTGCGGCCCGACCGCCCGGTGCCAGCGCCATTTTGAGTTACCTTTGGCTGTGCGTATGACGTGCTTAGCTTACAATCAAGTGGCGTTAAAATCCTTAAAATCACGATTTAGCGTCGTAAATCGGTTTATACATAAGTTTGGTTTGCCCGTTTGCCCTTTGACATTTTGTGAAATTGTGAAGTGTGAACTTTTGTGCTAGGATCAAGGATGTATACTGTGGTTCAATTTTCACCAAATGAAGGAGGAAGTGTTTCCATAATAAACGTGTTTATGAATGTTTTAAGAAACTTGTTTATAACGGATTTGCGCTTTATGCTAAATCCATTCGTTTAGCTGATTGTTATTGCTATGCAAAAGACATAGTGGTTGAAGTACATATAATATACTGAGATGTAAAATTAATGGAAAGACATTATTTCAAAATGTGTTGTCATTCCCCAAGACAAATAGTAACTATTTTATTTGTTTTCCTATTCTCCATGCATATTGTAATTGATTCATGTACTTATTCTAATCTTTATTTTTTAATATAATTCTTAATTAGTGTATGATTTACAACTATTATATTAAAGAAAGAAAAGAAGTAACAAAATAAATGAACGAATTGAAATTTGACAGAAATTTGAATCTCTTAGTTTATACTGTAAAATCGATTTTTGAACTAATTACTTTCTTCTTTTCTTTCCTAATATGTAATTACCCCTTAATTAAGAAAAAAGTCGTTCAATGATAAGCTCTCATGGAAAGCTTGAAGAAAAAACTGATTTCATTAATAAAAGGGTTTTGCAATTATGCTAAATCAGTTAAAATTGTGGTTTTATTTTTCTTTTAGCCTGTTCTGTCTCCGTCAGATGTCCAGAAATGGCTTCTTTGCAGACTGAGAACACACATTGCGACGTATTTTTTTATCGTTAAAAATTTGGCAATACTTAACGTTATTGCCCATTGAACGATATTTTGACGGTAAGATGACGTCCTCTCAAAGTCTGTAAAAACGTCCTACTGACGTTTTTAGAAAACGTCCATATTACGATTCTACAAGACGTCCTACTAACGCCTCCAGCAGGCATCCTATTGACGTCTTCAGAAGACGTCCTGATAACGATTTCAGGACGTCCTAGTAACGACCTCAAAAGACGTCTTACTAACGCCTCCAGCAGGCGTCCTATTGACGTCTTCAGAAGACGTCCTGATAACGACCTCAAAAGACGCCCTACTAACGCCTCCAGCAGGCGTCCTACTGACGTCTTCAGAAGGCGTCCTGCTAACGACCTCAGAAGACGTTCATATTACGTTCTATTTGTAGTTCTATATGACGTTCATATTACGTTCTAATTATATTTCTATATGACGTCCTACTAACGACTTCAAAAGACGTTCTAATTGTATTTCTATATGACGTTCTACTGACGTCTTATCGTCGACGTCCAATAAACGTCATTTAGAGACGTCCTGAGGGATATGACATATGATGGTCATTTCGTACGTCCGTGCGACGAAGATTACGACGTCATTTACGTCGGAAATGACTGTGAATGGACGTCGTGATGACGAAAAATTGCTACCTGGGATAATGTGTGTCTGGGGGGATGATTGACCCTTCCAATAGGTCTGGCAGCTTACAGATAATATCACAATAGTTCCCTGAGTATCATGTATAAAAATCAGAACTGAGAATATAAGTTAACTTAAATTATATATTTTTTTGGGAGCTTCAAAGCGTCTGGCTAAAGTAACCGCCGGCGGTAAGCGTCTGGCAGTATTAATTTATTAATTTTTACAATATTCTTTAAAACATATATGAAAATCAGCCCTGAGAATTTAAGATAAGTTATTCTAGTTTTTACCTACCTTTAGCACCTGGTATCTGGAAATTGGCCGTCGGCACAATCTAGCTGGTACGCATATACTGAAAGGACATTAGAACAGTACTCTATCGTACACAAATAATTGCTGAGAAAATAACTTAGGTCTGGCGGCACTGGGATCTTGGACCACTAGCGTTAAGGTTGTCTGGAAGAGATCGCTATTTAGCGATAAGACCGCCTTTTTGTATCTACATTTTAAGTTTTCTTTTTGTAACCTGTATTCATTTGTATTTTTTGTGGTGCAATAAAGTATATACATACATACATACATACATATCCTCGAATCCCCTTGAACTCACACAAAAAATTTCATCAAAATCGGTCCAGCCGTCTAGGAGGAGTTCAGTGACATACACACGCACACAAGAAATATATATATATTAAGATTACGAAAAAATCTACCTGCAGAATGATTTTCAGCGTTTCAGAATAATAATTTTCACCTCATCAATATCTTGAAGTTCTGGAACACATCAGATCTAACCGGAACATGTTCTTTTTAGCCACAACTTCTACTGACTTTATAATTTATATTAAAATTTTGCCCATCCGTACTAATATTATAAATGCGAAAGTGTGTTTGTTTGTTGGTTTGTCCTTCAATCACGCCGCAACAGGGCTACGGATCGACGTGATTTTTTGCATGGGTATATTTGACCTGGAGAGTGACATAGGCTACCTTTTATCCCGGAAAATCAAAGAGTTCCCGAGGGATTTTAAAAACTAAATCTACGTGGACGAAGTCGCGGGCATAAGCTAGTAAAGGATATGGGCAAAACGGTGAAATAAAGTCGGAAGAAGTTATGGCTCAGAAACATCAGAATATGGACAGGTATAGAAAACATAGTAGCCTCTTAAGACAAGATAACTAACCGGAGAACAAATTTTTTTTTCATTACGAAACACTTAACGCAGCCAACCTTCATTGGTGGAGTTGGTCGAGCTTTGAATCACGACGGGCCTTGTGAAAAATTCCTAAACAATTTATTAGGTATTAATTCAATTAATTTAGGTATTTACCTCTTGGTCGGTGTCGCTGTCACTGGAACTATCTTCGGGAACTTGGTGATGCAAAACATTTGCACCACTCGGACAAGAGACCGATTGAGTTTGGTTCGGGTTGAAAACGAGCTTTGAATCACGACGGGCCTTGTGAAAAATTCCTAAACAATTTATTAGGTATTAATTCAATTAATTTAGGTATTTACCTCTTGGTCGGTGTCGCTGTCACTGGAACTATCTTCGGGAACTTGGTGATGCAAAACATTTGCACCACTCGGACAAGAGACCGATTGAGTTTGGTTCGGGTTGAAAATCTGTAAATAAAAAAAATTGAGTGTCGTGGAACACTCGGTTGGAACGAAATTCGTTCTAATAATAAATTAATAATAAAAATAAATAAAATTAAAAATAATAATCTGAAGTCAGGATTCGAACCTCCGAACCGATATTTTCACTCCTTGGTAACTGAACAACGCCACCAAAGTAATGATGCAACGTGTGTAATAAACGAAGGCAACAAGTATCGTGACGGAAAATTCTTACACTTTTTTCGGCTAGCCTCCATCCGCCAAACCGTCCGAAAAGGAACTTCATTCCAAAAAATAGGATTTTGATAGCCTGATTATATTGGTTCAGCCAGATTTTGCCGGCAACCTTGTCCACCCTGAGCTTGATTTTTTAAAAATCCCACAGTTTTTTCTGAATAAAAAGTAGCCTAGTCACTCTCCAAGTAGGTACCCAGGTTTAAGCAAAAAGTATGTACCTAAATCTGATTATTGCGTGGTTGAAAGACAAGCCAACAAACAAATATAATTATGTACTTTCGTATTTATAATGTTGATAGGGATTATACTTATAGACTGATTTTTTGCAATTACGATTTCTTGGTAGTCCTCTTTATACTGTGGTAGTAACTAGTATCAAAGGTAAATAGAACCACAAGACATAGTAGGTATATTACTAAGCTAGAAGTTAAGCTTAGGTATGGTTAGAACTAATTCGTGACGATGGCTATATGGTCCAAGATCCCAGTGCCGCCAGACCTAAGTTATTTTCTCAGCAATTATTTGTGTACGATAGAGTACTGTTCTAATGTCCTTTCAGTAAATGCGTACCAGCTAGATTGTGCCGACGGCCAATTTCCAGATACCAGGTGCTAAAGGTAGGTAAAAACTAGAATAACTTATCTTAAATTCTCAGGGCTGATTTTCATATATGTTTTAAAGAATATTGTAAAAATTAATAAATTAATACTGCCAGACGCTTACCGCCGGCGGTTACTTTAGACGCCAGACGCTTTGAAGCTCCCAAAAAAATATATAATTTAAGTTAACTTATATTCTCAGTTCTGATTTATAAACATGATACTCAGGGAACTATTGTGATATTATCTGTAAGCTGCCAGACCTATTGGAAGGGTCAATCATCCCCCCAGACACACATTATGCGTCCCCATATGTATGAGCGCTAGAACATGATTCACTTGTTTAAGTGTGTGAGAGATAATATCATCATACTATAATATTATAAATGCGAAAGTGTGTTTGTTGGTTTGTCCTTCAATTACTCTGCAACAGAGCTACGGATCGACGTTATTTTTTGCCTGGGTATAGCTTGCAGAAGATATTGCAATAGTTCTCTCTCTCTAGATCCTAAGCTATACCCAGGCAAAAAATCACGTCGATCCATAGCTCTGTTGCAGAGTGATTGAAGGACAAACCAACAAACGTTAAGTTAATTCCACGCGAACGAAGTCGCGTGGAATTAACTTTTTTAATAATATTAAATATTATTGTTTATAAGATTAATGTATAGAAGTTTTCTAACAAATAAATAAATAAATAATAAAAATCATGACCCTTCGGAAAACCCTGTTTTCCGCATCAGAACAATCTAGCCAATAGACCAACGAAAGAAGTCGAAATTAATCTTAATAATACACCTACCTAGGTCCAGTTTAGAAGACGGGCTGAAAGCGTTAAAATACTACTTATTAAGCCAAGCCAAGTCAACTCGAGGGTCATCGTTGTAGCTACCTTTCCTTACACAAGAAATTCTTTTACTTATCATATCATATCAAGTAGTGAAGCTAAGCCCTGGCTTGGTATTGGGGTGTTTCGCCAATCGAGAAACAAACAGCTGACGAATAAAATGTATAGTGAAATCACTGACCATAGATCCGGTTTTCATTTCCTTGATGGTGTTCATACATAGTGACAGGACGTTTTTCACTTGGTTGTCTTGCCTCTCCAGCATCAGCTTTAGCTCTTTTACGTAATGTTTGTTATCTGTAAAATATAGGAAATTTTGGGAAAACCGAAAATCGTTAAGATCTATACTTGAATCTAACACATTGCTTCAATGCTCTGTAGTTTTTGAGAAGCGAGGAACTCTATGATGCTTTCAAAAATTCTACTGCGGCTTCTGCTATTTACCACCTTATATGAGTTATACCTACCGACAAAGGAGTATGTCCAAGCTGGACAATGCATCTGTGCATAATAAAATAGAAACCAAATAAAACGCCATTCAAAAGTCCCAGATTATATTATGTATTAAACCTGCTTGCAGAGACGCCGGGTTAGTTAACCCAGAAATAAATTAGTAATTTTGACAGAAGCTTTTTACGAAATCTGTCAAATCTGTCCTTTTAACCCAGAGTTAGCTGCTAACTCTGGGTTAAAAGGATAACTCGGCGTTTCTGCAAGCGTGCCTTATAGAATACAACATAATTAAGTACTTACAGATATTTTCTGAAATAAGGATTCTCGACAAATACAAACAAAATCTTACTTACCAGAAACTCTAAGAATTTGTCCTTTCCTTGCTCCATTATTATGTTTGTTGCGAATAAATACAACCTTTCCCGTATGCAAATCTGGTTCGTAATTGATCAAGTAATTAGTGTTTACCACGCCATAATTTGAAAACACATTTTGCTCTTCTACCCACTCGACTAGCAGCCACAACCTTTCATCCATCGCGTAAAAATCTAGTATTTTACTAACAGTAATATGACTACTGTAAAAATGTATGTAGCTTCCTACCACGTTGATGGATAAAAATTTACTGAACGTTACACTATTCGGTGTATTTACACGCAATAGATTTGGGTACACGCAGGTAGAAATAAAAACTACAATAGATATTAGAGGAGTCGGGATACCCAAGTAAAGCGTCGTCCCCTAAAAGTAATGATAAACAATGGAATTCGTTACTCCATACAATACACCCCCGGTTGCTTCGTAGCATAGTTGTCTTGAAACCAGGCTAATAATATTTTAGTACCTACCAACTAAACATCGATGCAAGGAAATTACCCACCCTATAGCTTTTTGGGTAGGTATAGGTAGGTAGTGTACTTACATTATGTACCAATACAGATTTGATTGATCCTGAAATCAGTATAACGTAGGTAATACCTATAGAATTTATTTAAAATCTCCATAGCTTAGGTACATACACACCTACATAGTACGTAAAATGTTTTGATGATTTTTAAATGCCGATTTGAGTATAAATCAGCTTTCGAACAAACCATCATTCTAATAAGCAAAAAATAAAAAAAAATAAATGCAACCGACACAGCGAGTGTTTTTGTTGGTTTGTCCGTCAATCAAGCCGACTCGATGGAATTGATTTTTTCGCATGAGTATGCTTGAAGACCTGAAGATTCTTAGACAGGCTACTTTTTAGTTTTTTAACTCGAACAAACAATTGATTCTCACGGGATGCGGATAAAATCGCGGAGCAAGTTAGTAAATAGTCACATGCATACAAACCTACATACATGACATAGAATGCTTGCTTCCCCTTTCTTTCCCTTCCTTTTGGCTTTGCCGCGGTAGTCAAGTAAAAACAAGTGTAAATTAAAAATTTTATTTTTAAATACCTACAAGCTTTTAGTAGCTACATCATTAGACTCTAGATATCATCTAGGATCAGAGTTCTTGTCATGACGAATCAAACGAGCCCAAACTCGATGGTGTTACATCGTTTTATTACAGAGTTCCGATAGCCATCTTCCATCTCCATTATCAGCCCCCCAATTGTGTAAGAATTGCCGATCAAATCGTCAAAGTTCGGATTCAAAGTAAAATAAACCATACTCGGATTGAATTAGAGCTCAATTTCGTGTATCCGTTTTAATACGTTTAGATATGTACGATACCCTAAACGGTTGAGAGTTGATACACGAAATTGAGCTCTAATTCAATGAAGTTATGGTTTATTTTACTTTGTCGTCGAACTTCGACGATTTGATCTGCAATTCTTACACAATCGCACCTCAGATCAGCTGCTCCATGTCACAATAATATTGCATTGTCATCCGATTTACACATACATGCACAGCTCAATCGGAAACCGGGAAGTGGTTCTAATTCATCTTGCAAGATTTGACCCAAACAAACAAATAAATAAACTGGTCAAGCTAAATAAAAGCTTGTAAAAATCTAACCAACCCCCTTGCCATTTGAGATGCCAACGATCAATTACTTCTTTATTTTGAGTAGGTAGGTTCTTTAGGTAAGTATGTTTTATATCTTTAATTTTTACATTTTAGGTTCCTTTATAGACTATTAAAGTTAAGCTTATGGTTGAAGACAAGGGTCTGCCCGCGAAATACAAATTTAATTTGGTTTTTCGCAATTTTTAAACTAATACGACAAAGTAGGCTTATGGCATTCTAATTGCGACAATTGCAGTATCATCTTCACAGGTTTATATAAATAATAAAACCGGCCAAGTGCGTGTCGGGCCACGCGCAGTGTAGGGTTCCGTAGTTGAAAGTCTCAACATACATTTTGAGTTCCATGGTTTAAATACTATAATATACTACAAAATATGCAACTTACACTACGTGTAATATCTAACTTAGAAAAACCGATATAACTCCTTCACTTATGAACCCTACTTAGCCGTGATAGTTTTCCCTTAAAATACATTATATATACTACTGCTGTGAATTTTTTCTTGTATCCTATATACAACCATTTAGCTGGCAGAGGGGGGGACACTTGACTCTAATAAAATTTAGCACTTTAAAATATTATATTTCACAAACGGATCCCTAAATTGAAAAATGGTGTTCCCACACCCACAATATTTTTGAAAGACCTATTCAACGACACCCCACACTATGGGATAGATGAGAAAAAAAAATTCATCCCCACTTTACATGTAGGGGAGGTAAACTAAAAAAAATATTTTTCACAATTTTATTTCACCACTTTGTCGGCGTGATTGATATTTATACCCTAGTCAAATTACAGATTTCTAGTATCAATAGTCTCTGAGCTAAACCGCGGACAGACAGACAGACAGACAGACGGACGGACATGGCGAAACTATAAGGGTTCCTTGTTTACTACGGAACCCTAAAATGAATGTTGGTAAGCGCATAACTCAAGAATGGATGGACCAATTCGGTTAAACAAGGAAACAAGTAAACAAGGAACCCTAAAAACTAGCTGCCCGGACAGACTTCGTTCTGTCAAAAGTTAAAAGTAAAAATTAAATTTTTTTGCTTGTTTTGTTTTATTAAAACCTTCCGTGGACCTTAAGGAACATACAAAAAAATAAATTAACCGAATTGGTCCATCCATTCTTGAGTTATGCGCTTACCAACATTCATTTTAGGGTTCCGTAGTAAACAAGGAACCCTTATAGTTTCGCCATGTCCGTCCGTCTGTCTGTCTGTCCGCGGTTTAGCTCAGAGACTATTGGTACTAGAAATCTGAAATTTGACAAGGGTATAAATATCAATCACGCCGACAAAGTATTGAAGTAAAATTGTGAAAAATATTTTTTTTTAGGGTACCTCCCCTACATGTAAAGTGGGGATGAATTTTTTTTTCTCGTCTATCCCATAGTGTGGGGTATCGTTGAATAGGTCTTTCAAAAATATTTTGGGTATGGGAACACCACTTTTCAATTCAGGGATCCGTTTGGGAAATATGATATTTTAAAATGCTAAATTTTATTAGAGTCAAGTGTCCCCCCCCCCCCCCCCCCTCTGCCAGCTAAATGGTTGTACAAAGGATACAAGAAAAAATTCACAGCAGTAGTATATATAATGAATTTTAAAGGAAAACTATCACAGCTAAGTAGGGTTCAGTAGTTAAGGAGTTATATCTGTTTTTTCTAAGTTAGGTATTACACGTAGTGTAAGTTGCACATTTTGTAGTATATTATAGTATTTATACCATGGAACTCAAAATATATTCAATATTCATAAATAAAATAAAAGCACTATCCTAGGTCAGCAATAATATTTGAGACTTTCAACTACGGAACCCTACACTGCGCGTGGCCCGACACGCACTTGGCCGTTTTTTTTATTATTTATATAGATTTTACTTGAAAGTGACCAGTTTAAGAAATTAATCAAAATATCGACTTATTTGTAAGTAATTCACGTCCAACTCAGTATTTTGATTAATTTCTTAAACTGGTCACTTTCAAGTAAAGATTTTTATGCAAACCTGTGAAGATGATAATTCCACTGGCGCAATTAGAAGGCCATAAGCGTACTTTGTCGTATTAGTTTACAAATTGCGAAAAACCAAATTAAATTTGAATTTCGCGGGCAGACCCTTGTCTTCAACCTTAAAAAAAAGTTTTATTATGTTACAATATAGACCGTACAATGAAGAAACCTTTAAAAGAAAGTTGGTATATTGCAGTGCAGCTGTAATGTAAAAGACTTCAACGCGTATAAAGTCACTTGAAAAAGGCTGGCTATCTCTATTTTTCTCATGTTTACACGTACACATCTAAATATATAAAATTCTCATGTCGCGGTGTTTGTTACCAAACTTCTCCGAAACGGCTGGACCGATTTTTATGAATTTTTGTGTGCATATCGGGTAGGTCTGACAATCAGCCAACATCTATTTTTCATACCCCTAATTGCTAAGGGTGTCCCACCCTTAAATATTTTTGTTGGCGGTACGAAGTTCGCTGGGTCAGCTAGTATTAAATAAAAGTAGGTAATTAAACAAAAATAAAAATCTAACATAAAATCCCTGAAAATGATATTTCTTTAAACACTTCTATTAAGCTATTTTATGTTAAGAGTATAGTTTTATAAAGTATACATAATTATTATTATTAGGTATAAAGACAGAATCTCAGAACGGTAGACCACAAACATGAAACAACAATTTAAACATCATTTAGTATTAAACGTAAAAGTTGTGCAATAATATTTTAAAATGCTGAATTTATTAAGCTGTTATTTAAAAATCAATTTCAGTGTTCCAAATTAAAATTAATTTAATAGCAATTTAAGATCGTAAAATAAAATGTATAATGCAGTGCAAAAACGTAAGAAAATAGGGCAAAGTAGTAACGTATAATAAGTGATCAAACGAACTTACCTGAAGTGAAGTTCGATCATTATTATATGAGTTGCTTCATCCGAAGATATAATTATTACAAAGGTAGTCCACTCCAGTCGCCAGAGATAAGTCCGCGTATTTTACAGTTATACCCTACCCTAAAAATAAATCACCTTGGCAGCACCGTCTTAATTTTGCTCATTATTTTTAGAGATGTATACCTACGGTTCAAAACTTTTTTATTTGGGCAGTATATTTTTATTTGGGAGGGTGGGTAATTATATCTTCGGATGAAGCAACTCATATAATAATGATCGAACTTCACTTTAGGTAAGTTCGTTTGATCACTTATTATATTTCTTTGCTTCATCCTCAATATAATTATTACAAAGGTAGTTGTTTAGAGTAAAAAGTTTTGATAAACATGTACGCAATACAGATTTTGTAAATCGTGTATTTTTAATCACTTTCTTATGGAAATACTAATTAATTTGCTTGCATGCACTTTATCAATATTAAAATTTATTTATGATATTATTATTATAATATTATTTAATACTATAAATTAGAATATATTTATTTTTATGATTAGGTATAATTCATAAATTGATTCACTATTAGATGTGTTAACGCAATTATTATTAAGACCTGTCTTGGCAGGGTCTGGCATAATCTCCCTCATCCGCCATGGGTCTAACATCTAAGCAGCGAAAGAATGAGTTCGATGTGTTAGTCCAGCCTGCCGTTTTTCTAATTTCCTCAACGCTCGCCTGAGCGTGAGGCGCTGTGTGCTTGTGTCAACGCTGCTCCCTGATACCGTTTACTTGATCCACCTGCTGATCGATTGAAGTTCGGCCTTTTTGTAAGGCTTCTTGTAGGTAAATAGCAGGTTATTTGTCCCCTCAGATCTTATATTTTTAGTTCTGGAAATATAGTGTATGGAGGGGTGTAGCAGGGCAGATGCCCAGATTTTCTTGAAAGTAAGGTAGGAAGAGAGAGAGAGAATAGGCTTGGTATCTGCCGCAGCGTATGTTTTTTTTTTTTTTTTTTTTTTTTTTTAATTTACCGTTATTCTAATTTAAACCCCGATTTCGAAAGTAATATTGCTTTCCAATTTAATTGATGGAAGAGTTTGTAGTCTATGAGCAGTGCAAATTGCTAGTATACTGAAAAGTTTCTTAGTGATTTTTTCTAAAGATGAGTGACTATAAGGGAACCGATTTTTAATATAGTTTAAAACAAGTTGAGGGACCCAAGTACGGGAGTAATAGGGTTTGGTTGATCTTAACTGGAGACGTTTTACGCTCGCTCCAGAAACAATGCTGTTTCTTAGCATAAATTATATTGCAATTCGATAAGGGTTCAAACTCCGTAACAAACGCTGTAAGAGAAGATACCTAATGCTGGTCTTTGACGGTTTAAATACATTTTTATTATTTAATTTACACAACTGCCACCGAAACTTGAGTGTGGTATTATATTGTTTTAAAATACTGTCACAGAATGATGTTAACATTAGTGACGCTGAGTCTGGGTCGGTGCCTTGTTTTAAGGGAGAGAGAGAGAGAGAGAGAGAGAGAGAGAGAGAGAGTCCGGAGAGTCTCGCGACACCCAGAGTAAGTTACTTGTGCAAGGAATGGTGAAATGAGATTGCAATAAGTATTAATGAGGATTAACATTAAGTAGTATCCGAAACTACCAAGCTTTGTAGGAGAGAGTACCACGCTTGTGGTAACCAATTTGAAAAAACTAGGATTCCGTTTGCCTCGTTATCAATGATTTTCCTCAGACACTTTAAAATTAAAGAAAAAGGAGGAAACAAAAATCATAGAAAAATATAACAGCCCCACATAGCGTAAATGCATCGACAGATAAAGCGTCCGGATCTTGTTGTCAAGGCACGGATTTTTTAAATTTTGTATTGTTATTCAAGCAAAAACGGACTTAAAGCCTAGGTATCTCAAATAGGTTATAACTTCTTTTATGACCTTGATTAAAACACCTGGAGTCACTGATAAGACGAACAGCCTAACATTAGGTTTAGGCATCAAGAAAATAAAACTCGGAACTAATAGCTCCTATTTGTAATAAATTATTATTAATAACAACCCACATATTAAGTTGGTAAGCTGTTATCCTGCGCCGCAGTGTTACGCCCCCCCCCCCCCAGTTCATGACGAGTACCGACGAGGCGCTCGCCAGTTTTCCTGGTTGCGGGCTGGTCGAGTACCCGTATATAGTTAGGTAAGAACATAACGTATATTGTCTCGCAGACAATAATTTGTAGCTAATGTACATATATATTCACGATTACACATTTTCTACACAATTGTCATAAGGATATGGCTCATAACTAGCTCGCAGCTAGTAAGGTTATCACAATTACCAATTTTCTTTTGTGGAGTCACAGCTTTAGCAGCTTTAGGATATGGCTCATGAGTAGCTCGCAGCTAGTTATGTAATCGCAATCGACTCGCAGTCAACGATTTGTTTAAGGAATCACAGCTTTAGTATGTGATTTATGAATAGCTCGCAGCAAGTTATGTTATCGCAATTGATTCGCAGTTTATCCCTTTTTATTGTGGTGTTACAGCTTTAGGATTTGACTCATGAGTAGCTCGCAGCTAAGAAGTCACATCTTTAGGATATGAACCATAAGTAGCTCGCAGCTAGTTATGTTATCGCAATTGACTCGCAGTCAACCCCGATTTGTTTGTGGAGTCATAGCTGTAGGATTTGACTCATGAGTAGCTCGCAGTTAGGAAGTCACATCTTTAGGATATGAACCATAAGTAGCTCGCAGCTAGTTATGTTATCGCAATTGACTCGCAGTCAATCCCGATATTTTTTTTTTTTTTCTTGTGGAGTCACAGCTTTAGTATTTCACTCATGAGTAGCTCGCTCGCAGCTAGTTATGTTATCGTAATTGACTCGCAGCCAATTCCAATTTGTTTGTGGAGTCGTGGCTTTAGTATATGACTGATGATTAGCTCGCAGTTAATCATGTTATTGCAATAGGTTCGCAGTCAATCCCTGTTTGTTGTTTTTTAGTTTCTCGGATAAAGCCAATCCAAATAAAGTTTTGTCTCCTTCCGAATCTTATAGCACTTCTTGTTGAGTTGAGGCATTAAGAGTTTAATGCTGCTTTGAGTGATTCCGAAGTTTGAATCACATAGGATCCTGCAGCCATCTTCCTGCTTAAGTGTTTCATGGCCTGCACCCTGTTTTCACTCTCTTTTAATAGTAGGCCCATTCCTTTACTAACGGCCGTGATACTCAGGACGAGTAGTCTTTGTCGCATCCCCTTTTTTAATATAAAGAGCCATATGGTTGGCATGAATATTTTCACCATACTTCGGGGAAACATGCGTCGATTTCCCAAGCGCCGAGTGTAATTTTGAGTCAATTTCGAGTTGACCGACTTTTATAAAGTAACTTTGAACCCTTTGTCAAAATGACCATTCAGTATCTGGATTAACTGTACCTACTAGACTCGGCGTCGGCTTGATATTCTTCGGTGTCTACGTATGACGCAAAAAAAAAACAAAGCTCACATTGTTCACACCAATGCCAACTGGTTCTAGTTAACTTATTTAAGTGAGGGTATTGAATGCCTCTCTTTCAATTAATATAACTCATTACCGTCGTAGTGTCGACACGAACATTGCACAGTTGTTTAAGTTACGAGCAAGACTTTCAAACCGAGGAAAATGGCCATTATTTCTTCCAAATATTTAATATCTTCTATAATATCTAATAATATGCTACTTGCTCTGCTTGTTCATCTACCATTGCTTTTAATTTTACGTGTTTCGTAACAATTAGTGTTTTCAGATAAATCGAAGAAAAGGTGGGTAGTTAGTTCCCTTACGCTTCGCTTGGCTCGTCTTGGAAGGGACACTACCGTAGGCTATGTGGCGGTACGTAAGCGCAAACAAGAGATCGTTTGAACACAGAAAAGAGCTCGTACCTTTTTCCTTCGATGATGATGATGATGATCATTTCAGCCGATGAACAATACTGCAATCACACTATCCTACAATATCACTCGATCTTCTGCACTTCTGGTTAAATTATTAAGTGCGGCGCGCTGAGCGCGTGCGGTCCTTATCTCGCGCGAAAAAGTAATGAGCAAAATTAAGACGGTGCTGCCAAGGTAATTTATTTTTAGGGTAGGGTATAACTGTAAAATACGCGGACTTATCTCTGGCGACTGGAGTGGACTACCTTTGTAATAATTATATTGAGGATGAAGCAAAGAAATATAATTCAAGAGGTAAGTTACCGTTTTTTGCGATTCTACTTATAACGAGATTTTTTATTATTTGCTGAGAAGATGGCCTTTAACTGCGATCTAACCTGATGGTAAGTGACGATGCAGTCTAAGATAGTAGCATATATGATAGCTTGGTAAGTGGTAAGTGGTACATTGGCATAGGAATATATGGCAATACCCATTTTTTCCTTAAATATAAATGAGAAAGTGCGTTTCTTTGTTGGTTTGTCCTTCAATCACGCAGCAACGGAGCTACGCTAACGGTTCTACGTTATTCTTTGCTTGAGTGCATTTGAGGACTTGGGGATTGACATAGGCTTTTCTTTTTATCCCGGAAAATCAATGAATTCAAACTAAATCCAAGCGTACGAAGTCGCGAGCGTCACCTAGTCATCATTACTAATATTATTAATATAAAAGTGTGTTTATTTGTTGGTTTGTCCTTCAATCACGCTGCAACAGGACTGTGGATCGACCTGATTTTTTACATGGGTATAGTTGAGGACCTGGAGAGTGACATAGACTAGTTGATATCCCATAAAATCAAAGAGTTCCCGCGGGAATTTTAAAAACTAAATCCAAGCGTACGAAGTCGCGGGCAGCAACTAGTACATAATAATTTAAGGTTTTTAACCATAAAAACTTTTTACCACTTATAAATAGCCTAGAGGTATGAAGCTATTTTTAAGATCCTACTTATCTACCTATTCAAAAATTTTTAGAAAATCTGGCCTATGCCATTTGCAGATTTAATCCCTATAAGAATGCTAGTTGAAGACAACAACCTAATTGGGATAATAAACGTAATTTTATGAATGCCGTTTCCAGGTACAACTTTCATTGCATAGGGAATATAGAGAGGCATAACTGAGAACAGCTTATTTACCTGATAAGGAAACAATAGGCGGCTATGGTTTTGACTAAACCCGCAACAAGTTTACTTCCCCAAACCTCTTGCAAGTGTGGTCAGTATAGTTTGAGTGATTGAAGGAGTTACTTGCAGTGCGTAGTTAAAAAACTTATTTGTATTTAAGAAAGTTTATTTTGGTACCTAATATTAGGGAGGTGTGGATAAAAAGTATTACCAGTAAGTTTATTTTCCTTTATTTTTCTCATATATGGCGCTGCAAGCTTGCAAGTACCTATTTCAGGCTTTATTCCAGGTCAGTTTATTATGTAATTTGGAGTTTATTATGTACCTAATTGAATTTTTTTATCTTATACTATTTTAATTAGAAATAGGTAATTGAATAATAAAATTTAATTATAACAATTTGAATATACTTAGGTGAATTATTTATTTTATAGTGCAGTAAGTCATGTTTGACGATCTCTTCTGCGAGTGTCTTTGGTGTCTAGTCGGGTTCGATTCCCAGCGGATCCTGTATGTTCTATGTACGAATTTAACAATCTCTTTATGCTTAGAGCAGTGGAGTTCCTAACTCAAAAACGTCAGGTTCTGTACCTAGACGGGTAAAACAAAGTTTTAGTTTTAGTGTACAAAAAAAAAACAAGTTTGCATCGTTTTAGACATAGTTATTCTTAATTCTACATAAACCTACTGTTAGAATTTGGTTAGAATATAGAAGTTACCTACCTACTTGCTTATTCGTAAGTAGGTGTTATTTATTATGATAATATCTGATGATGATGATACCTATGTACATATTTAAGTTTAAAACCTACCGCGCACTTTTAATGTTTTCTAAAACTTCCTTTTTAACCGATTTCAAAAAGGAGGAGGTTCTCAATTCGTCGGAATCTTTTTTTTTTATGTATGTTCACCGATTATTCGAAGACGCATGACCCGATTTGGAAAATCCTTTTTTGTTTGAAAGGCTATACTTCCCAGGTGGTGGTGGTCGGAATTTTATCGAAATCGGTCGAGCTGCTTTTAAAAAATCAACTTTGTAGTGGCGCGGTTGTTCGAAGTCGGTTTTTTTAAAATAATTTTTTATATGAAATTATATCAATTTTCTTAAATCGCTTAATTTATCTTCTATCTCAACTATAGGGTTCCAATAAGTTCAGGAGAGTATACAATAGATAGGTTGACCATACAAGCCATTTTGAGGCAGCCTGTACAAGAATACAAAGGGAATATTATTCGAACTGCGGGGCACTTAGCTTAGCAAGTGCACCCTATTTATTATTTATACCTGCAAGTTGTAACAGACCTTTGGGAACACGTGGTATTTTTAAGCTTTCATAGTTTCTCCGCGCAAAATCTATTTAGTGTTACTCTTTGGTGTTGCTGTTGTTACATACCTACTTTTTAAATTATAGGTTTAACCGTCCTCGACGATCCATTGTCGCCTTTTACCTAGAACGTACCTACCTACTTAATTGTTCTTGTTCATTATTTTTTACGATGGCACCTTAGTACCTAAGTACCTATTAGCTTTGATTCTTATTAGTTAGGTACTTAGTTGTATTTAGTAGGTAGTTACTATTTAAATTTACGTTCGTACCTACTTACGTTAGTTACATTATGTAGTAGGTATGTTAAACACACTGTCCACGCTCTTCGTGTGGTGGTCTTAGATTTGTTTTTAATTACGTAAAAAAAATTACAGTCAAAATGAATTCCTTCGCTGTGAAATCAGATTTGGATGCTGCTCACGCCTTGTTGGACCTCCAAAGTGATCAAAATCAGCGCGAAACCTATCATAGTCATGGTAAGTTGGTTACTGTTGTGGCTGAAGTTATTATTAGCCTTTTACTAGCATCATCTTGCAGACCGTCTGCATAGACTCTAAAAATTCACGCAAATTAGGGTGAGCCGCGACGTACATTGCTTAGCCAAAATCCGGTATCGTTTCCCTAATATATTTTAGATGAAACATCGCACACTTTACGCTGAAGGTGTAAGGTACGATATTGATAGACTCTACTAGATATATTATATAATTATTAAAGATATACTTTGGGCATAACTTTGCAAAGCACGGCCAGAGTAAAGATAGAAGGCACGGCGATGCGCCCCACCGTAGTCTCGCATTTGGGTCAATTTCAACAAAGTGGTTTTTTTCTTTCATTTCGGTGAACTTTCGTATTATAAGTTTTTTTAAATTTAAGCTGTAGTATATTATACTTCTTGGTACAGGTTATGCTCTTATGTAATGCCATAAAAATATATCCTATTTAACCTATGTAAATTCGTGTTTGAAATTTGGATGCCACCGAAATGAAACATTCGTTCACCGAAATGAAATAACTAACCACCGAAATGATAAAAGCTCACCGAAATGAGAATTTTTATCATTTCGGTGGGATTTTTATCACTTCGGTGGCCAGTTTAGGCCACCGAATTCACCGAAATGAAAACACCGAAATGAAAACCAAGGGTAAAAATTAGCATAACTAAAAAAGTATTTATTATAGGATATAAGGAATACTACACAAATAAACATATTACCAATATCTCATTCATTAGTATTTAATTAAGTATACTAGCTCATTGCAAGACAAGTTATACCTATACACGGAAATGAAAAGAAATGTGTCGCACGTCACCGAAATGACATACAAAAGTTTTTTTGGGGAACAAGCAGGCAATAATCGGCGCACTTTCATACAGGATAAACACCTAGAGGCCACTATTACGTATGTTCTCAACGCATAAGGGGGGAGCTAGAGTTGTTCTATGCAAAAATATTCTTGATTAACTTTAAGCCACCGAAATTCTAGGACACATGCATTTTTACTTACCAGTTCTTAATCTGGGTAGATATTATTATAAAACTAGCTGATGCCCGCGACTTCGTCTGCGTGAACTTAGCCTTTAAAATGTCTCGGGAACTCTTTGACTTTGCAGGATAAAATGTAGCCTGTCACTCTCCAGGTCCTCAACTATAGGTACCCCTGCAAAAAATCACGTCGATCCGTAGCTCTGTTGGGGCGTGATTGAAGGACAAACCAACGCACTTTCGCAGTTATAATATTTCACCATATAAAGTGCAAGTGCATATAGTCGACGTGGTTTTTTACACAGGTAAAGTTGAGGACCTGGAAAATAACACAGGCTACTTTTTGTCCCGGGAGCATACATTTAAACGCTCGCTTTTTTTAAAACGCTCGACTGTAAAGTAGTATACTAATATCCCGCAGGAACCGTTTGTTTTCCCGGGATAAAAAGTAGCCTATGTCATTTTTCAGGCCCTTAACTTTAACTGTGCAAAAAAATCACGTCAATCTAAAACTCCATTGCGCGTATTTTGAAGGACAAATGCGTAAAAAATAGCGATGCTATCCCGCAGGAACTGTTTGCTTTTCCGAGATAAAAAGTAGCCTATGTGCTATTCCAGACTATAATCTATGTCTGTGCCAAATTTCAGCAAAATCGGTTCATTCGTTGTCGCGTTAAAGAGTAACAAACATCCATCCATCCATCCTCACAAACTTTCGCATCTATCTTCTATAATATAATAAAACTGTAACAGGTCCAATTCTGTACATTGAAGATATTTTGAAAATTTTTGTTTGAGGGCACTCTATAATCGATACTGAAGCCAAAACAATTTTTTTTTAATTTTTTGTCTGTCTGTCTGTCTGTCTGTCTGTCTGTCTGTCTGTCTGTCTGTATCTTGGCCGCGCATCACGCCGAAACTACTGGACGGATTTAAATGAAACTTGGCACGATTTAAGTTATTACTACGAGGTATAATATAGGATACTTTTTATCCCGAAATTCAGCACAGTATTCCCTTGGGAGAGGGGATGAAAGTCAAAATGTGTATTTCGCTGTAATTCATTAAGGCGTATTCCGATTTAATCCATTCTTTTTTTGTTAGAAAGCAGGTTCTTTAGAGATTGTCCTGTAATTATTTCAAGGTCGTCAATTTCGTAGTTCAGAAATTATAGACATCACGATGTTCAGTATAAGGTCCAAATAACTTGAACCCCGGAATCTACAAGATACTTTGAATGAACGGCTCATCTTAAGCTGGCTAGCGTACTTTATCGTATATAGCCATCGTGGATAGCCCTATTTTGTCAAAGTCAAACTACTCCAAAGGCGTCAGATTTTGCCAAACGATCATTATACCTACATACTACATAGTAGGTATGGATGTAATACATCGTATGGACTTAATGCTACAGTGTTTTCCTATGCAATTTAATCTTCTAATCATCCTAATAATATAAATGCGAAAGTGTGTTTGTTTGTTGGTTTGTCCTTCAATCACGCCACAACAGAGCCACAGATCGACGTGAATTTTTGCATGGGTACTATAGTTGAGGACATAGGCAAACTTTTTATCCCGGAAAATCAAAGTGTTCACGAGGGATTTTAAAAACTAAATCCACGCGGACGAAGTCGCGGGCATCAGCTAGTTTATAATATTAATATAAAAAATATAATAATAGGAATAGGATTACTTTGTGATAATACTAACACTATTAACGATTTAAATAAAAGTAGCCATAAGCCAAAACAACCAATATTTTTTGTTTTATGAGGGAAATTACACTGAAAAATGTTCTGAGGACAGCCACCGAAATGAAAAATTAGGGGTTTAAATTTTTTTTTATTCCTAAACTGCAATCTTTATCGAGAAATGTTTACTGGCTCCATAAAGATAACATACTCTTCTGCCTAGAAAAAAATATAAGCACTGTACAGTAACGGTCTGCACTACCGATTTCATACATGCCGCGTAAATTTTGCTGTTGGGAAATCCACCCATTTACGAGAGGTTTCTTCACAAATGTTTTCTAATATTTCCAGTTCACAAGCGCGGACGTAGGGTGGAAAATATGGAGTCTTCGGCGGCGATTGCGCAAATTTTAAACAGTTTCATTTCGACCAAGGTAGGTTAACGAATAATAATAATAATATCAATTCCAAATAAATAGATACAGCTTAAAGTCACTATTTAACTTAAACTTGCAAATATTTTGTTTTTAGGCGACGCATCCTCCTCATACAAGTACTCCAAAACAAAAATATCAGCCGAAAAACTTGAAAGTATCAGAAGAAAGAAGACCAAACAAAAAAGTCTGCGACCAGGGCACTCAGACTGAATTTGATTTGTACTTACCGGAAATAGAAAAAATGGAAACCATTATAAAAGAGCTGTTTGCTAAAATTAAGGCTTTAGAAAGTCAACTGAAACCAAAAAGTCCTCAAATGTCAATTACCGCCTCCTGTGAAAGAACGTCTGACGGCTCGAGCGAAGAATACTCAGAAGCTATTCATACTCGGAAAGCCCTCAAACGGAAAAGGAATCTGACCGTTACTACTGATTTTGTAAGCATACGGATTAATTAACAACCGTTTTCGTGATACCCATTATGTATTGTTTCAAATTTTTAACTTCTGTTTTTTTTCCAGAGTTCCACTGGAGATTTAGATTCAACTTACAAAGAGCGACAATATTCTCTAGAACGTGACGTGAAAGCTTCACTTCTTCAGTTCCACACTCAAAAAGACTACAAAAGAGTCCTGAAACCCAAGAATAATATGAAAAATAATAACGACTTGGTATGTTTTCTAATTTGAATTGTTTTTGAAGTTGCTGTCGGCAACCGGTTGATAACAGAAAAAATCCAGACCCTCCTTTATTTTTTTACCTCTCGTTCGATAATGTTATCTCATCTAAATATATAAAATGAAAAGGTGACTGACTGACTGACTGACTGATCTATCAACGCACAGCTCAAACCCCTGAATCGATCAGGTATAGTATAGGTAACACATAGTTATTATGACGTCTAGGCATCCGCTAAGAAAGGATTTTTGAAAATTAAACCCCTAAAGGGGTAAAATAGTAGTTTGAAAAATCGAACTTAACGTGAGCGAAGCCGCGGGCAAAAGATAGTACCTATCATTATATTATCATATTCTTATAGATCTACTGTAAGACTGAAAATAAGTACTTCGAAATAAAGATTGTTTATTTTAGGTTCCCATTGGAGATGGTAATACAGAAGTGCCTGCACGACTAATAAAGAATATGGACTGGACATCTTACACAATTGCCACTCGAAAATTATTGACAGCAGTCTTTTCTCGAAAGTAAGTAAGCTACGAGTATACCACCAGCCTATACCAACAACGTCCACCACAATATTAATACATATTATTCGGCACTCTATACACATTTGTTTCCAAAGTTATCTTCCACCAAGCCCTTATTGTCCCAGAGTGCCTCCAATACTCATTTTTTTTTTCAGAGTCCTCGCAACTCATTCTCTGACGGGAAAACCTTCTCCAGCTTTTCCGGATAAACCAGCTAAAAGAAAACTCGACCCTGTACTCGTGAACGACATTGTCCAAACGGTGGTGGAAAAATGCCAAGTACCCGAAAGTGTTGTACGGTAAGAATAGATATTTTTATTTTGTTTTATTTAGGTAGGCCCAAACAATGTACATGGGCTAAAAACCGAAGTGGAAATGGGCGGGCACATAGTTCGAAGAGCTGATAGTCGTTGGGGTCCCAAGGTGTTGGAGTGGCGATCCCGCACCTGGAAGCGCAGTGTTTGCAGACCCCCCCACCAGGTGGACCGACATCAAAAGAGTCGCAGGGAGCCGCTGGATTCAGGCGGCTTAAGACCAAGGCCTGTGGAAGTCCATGCAAGAGACCTTTGTCCAGCTGTGGACGTCTATCGGTCGATAAAGAAGAAAGAAGAATGTACATATATCACTTACAAATCTTAATCTTAATATATATAAATTACGTGTCACGTTGTTTGTCCGCGATGGACTTCTAAACTACTGAACCGATTTTGATCAAACTTCGTAACTATCTGTAATTTGTTCCAACTTGAAAGATAGGACAGTTTTTTTTTCGATTAGGATAGTTTATTTGTTTTATTTGTATAGATAAGTTGGCGGTACGAAAGCGGTACGAAGTTCGCCGGGTCAGCTAGTCAATTATAAATATAAAAAACAAATACCAGTAAAGTAGCCACTAAAAGCTTAAAACAAACACTCTTTATAATCTGAAAAAACATATTTTTATATAAAAAATAGGAAGATGAAATCAAGCAAAACAATTAATAAGCCAACGAATTTTAAAACAATTAGATTTTGATACTTATATAATTTTTTAATAAAAAATATCATCATCATTACCAACCCATCAACGCGATGGCTCACTACTGAGCGCAGGTCTCCCCTCAGAGAAGGGTTAATAGGCCATATCCACCACGCTGGCCCAATGCGAATTGGCGGACTTTACACACCTTCGAGAACATTATGGAGAACTCTCAGGTGTGCAGGTTTCCTCACGATGTTTTCCTTCACCGTTGTAGCAAGTGACATTTATTAATTGCTTAAACGCACTTGACTCCGAAAAATGAGAGGTGCGTACCCGGGATCGAACCTGCAACCCCCCGAATAGGAGACCTAACCACTAAGCTATCACTGCTTAATAAATTATAAATAATCTATTGGAATCTGAAAGTTTAGGCCTGAAAGAGGAAGTGGTAGATTTTCTGTAAAATACCGGTAGGGTAGCAATTTCGAACTTCTTGGGCAACAATTATGTACAATTATTTACTATTAACAGTAGTCAAAGCCTCCCACAGCTGCTGGTCCTCTCACATATGACGCTGTTACGCTGTACTGTTGTTTATTTGTTAAGGACTTCACCAACAGGGTTTCTTTTAAAATTAAATGAATGTTATATGATAAAAAATAAAAATTAAAACAAATAATTATACGCTTTTTATTAGCTTCACTTGTATGTTTGTAACAATGTTTGTAACAATGTTTGTAACCGACTTTTTTGGGCGCGATTTTGACCCACTTTAAACGGCCAGATTTCGTTCAAACTTTGTATATTTATCGAGGACCGATGACAATACACTAATTTGTAATGACAATACACTAACTATTGACACCATGCACCCCACGCTTTTTTAAAATAAAATACATTTTTTTATTTACACTATTATTAATTTATATTTATTGAAATTTTTGGACCCTATTCTTAATTTAAATTTATTAAAATTTATTTTCTATTTTTTAGTTTGGTTTTCTATAAAAAGCGTGTTTTTAGTTTTTTTAAACTATTATTTTTTTGCTTGATTTCAGAACGAGCATAACAACCAAATGCGCTGATGAAAGCAAAATGTTCCGAACACGTCAACAGAATATAAAGAAGCGGAAGACATTGAAAAAAGAAAATATATCTCCCTCCGATGATTCAGACGACTCATATTTTTCCAACTAAGAAAATCCATCGATATATTTATGAAAATAGTCTATACTCTAGACCTGAAGGAATATTTCAGGTGAATATTTTTTTATCTTTACGTGTTGCCCGGATGTACTAAGTAAAATTATGGCATTTACGTTAAGGCTAAGGGTAAGCATCCGGAATGAGACGTGGAAAAGAGTTGGTACCTAATTCTTCAAAAAAAAAAAAGCTTCTATGAATAAGATGGTAAACCTTTAATATGGGTTTATCATCTTATTCATGGAGGCGATTTTTTTTTCAACAAATCCAACAATTCAACCCGTTTCGGGCACTGTACTTACCCAAACGTGTATATATAAACTAAATTCTAAAGCTAAAGATTTAGGTAATAAATAATAATGGATAGTCTCTGAAAAGAAAGCCTCAAGCCTAAGGCTGGAGTGTTGCTATATTTGGGCTAGGTACTTTATGTGGTGCGTATACTAGATAAAGGTGCGGCCGGTAGCAGTTGGTTGAACTTAGATGTAAGGTTTCAAGACTAAAAACTTAGCCGTACTGAATCTGATCACCCCGACTCCACACAGTCTTGTCTATCCTACCCTTAAAGCGTGTTTGTAAAGTGCTAACAGCTTTCGAAGGAGGTCCAAGAACTACACTCGATAAAAAATAAAAAATAAAATAAAATATTTATTTATTGACAAGTTTTTTTTTTACAGTCGTATTTGCCTTTGGCCTCCACACTAGGGAACCTGTATCGTGGAGACCTTACAACGATTACCTAAATACCTAAAAATATGAATAAAAATATAATATGTATAGATAAATGAACCAAAGTCATGTCACTAACTAAAACTAATATGACCTATATCTACTAAGTATTATTATTTTTCAGATAACATGCACAAGCCTATATTATCTGCATAATGCCGGATTGTGGACGCCACTGGTTTGCCCAGCGCCAGTCTCAAGCCTGGAATGAGGAGGAGAGTTCAGAGCTGTAGTTCACAGTTTATTAATTCAAAATGTAAAATGGGTGTGAAATTGATGAAAATTTTATATTATTTGTATGTTCTTGTTAATAGCTGTAAATAAACTTTTGTAAATTAAACTTGTACAAAAAATAAAAGATATTATACATATTTTGTTGTAACTTTCCCTATAAATGGAATATTTACACCAGAAGCCAGTAACACTAAAACTGTGTACTGGCTCCCGGACCAATTGATTCCATTAATTTACACAACGAACTTAGAAGGCGGGAACTTTCTAAATTTTGAAATTCCCACCAAAATTTTCACGCATTTCCGTTTCCTTTAATTAGAGGCGGAAGCCGGAAACAGACGAAACGACTTGTAGGTATCCACGGAACTAGGAGTAGGGTATTTGACTACTTTTAGAAAATCATATTAAATTGTTAATAATGCTATGCTGAAGTTAACAAAACGTATATTTCGGTATAATTTTCAGTATTTTTCATAAAAATCGAGAAATAAATTCAAAAAATAAATTACCGCGGAAACGTTCCATTTGTTTACATGACGTCACAGTTCACACACAGTTCAATGACAATTCCAAAGCCCAAAGGTAGCATGAACTGTGACGTCATTCGAGATTCAAGAACGTTTTCGATCTCGTGAACATGGCCAGAATTATAGCAATTTTAATCAATGTTTTCTGAATAAATAAAGCTTTAATTTTTAGTTTTGTCGTATGGAATAATGTTTTTAGATAATAATCTTTTAATATGTCACCAGATGAAACGATATTTTTAATATAGTCAAATACCCTATTACGACTATAGTCTTCATACTTCTATATCAAGTCGCTTCATGGAACTAGGAATTGCGACTACGTGTCCTACTTCCATGGTTGTAGTATCCACCGATTAGGAACAAGGAAGATTTGCCCTTTGAATGAAATTGTATTGAAACCTGCTGTCGCCAGTTCTATTAACTATGTAGTACCTATTTATATAATATTATGTTTGTGTTATTTAGCTTAGATTTAAAGCAGTTGGCAACACTTTAATAAAGTTAGCTGCATGGAAGTAGGAAGACGTATAATGCTAGTTCCATGGTTAGCTCAAGAATGGACAAATCCATACTTAATTCCTAGTTCCATGGACAAAATGAAACAACTTCACGGGCTGTCACGGACTATCGATGACATCGTAGTCGTAATTCCTAATTCCATGATGATACCTATGATCCATAGACTTATAATAGACTATGTCTTATTTATTACTATCGGGGAACTCGCCTCGCAAAATCCTTCCCCTCTGCCACGGTATAATAATGTATACAAATATCTAGTGCACTTATAAAAAAACTGTTTATGAATCGATTTTATCATTACAAGAATCGTTTTCGCACCTAAAGGTGCTCCATGAAAAATGTCGATGAGGTTGAAACATAGAATCTATATAGGAATTACGACTACGTTCTTATTTCTATGGGTTGAAAGCTATGGTTGATAATAAAAAATGATCCACTGACCGAAATTATATTTTTTATCCATTCAAGGTGTGCTATGAAAACGATACTTTTATTTTCATAGCAAACCACATGCAAAAGCAAACAAAATGGATAAAAAATATATATTTTTTATATGTATGTCAGTGGCTATCATTTTTTGCCAACTGAGATAGAGTATCAGGGCCCCTGATCCTAGTTTTCGTGGTCTATGGTCATGAACGGCCCATGGACATAGGAAACAAACAGGACCGAGTACTCGCAGCTGAAAAGCGAGCCGAGCGAGATAGCTAGTACAGAGGCCGTGTGTCCCTTTCTAACAGGGTGACAATAAGATTTTCGATATATGTGAGACAAATTCAATCTTGCAATCTTCCTACTAATTATAAGTTTATTATAAACACAATTTCTTAGGGATTAGGGATTGATTACGAAATAAATAATACAAATAGTACAAGGTTTCGATTTGTCCAGTCATAGTGAGTACATTGCTAGATATTTTAATGACTGGTAATGTGTAGATAATGTGATAAATTATTCATTTTCTCTAGATATTAATCATAATAGCTGGTCAAAGGCACCCAAAGTAATTAATACAGCCCCACTTCCCCTCCCGCGCCTAATTCAATACAAGAATTTAAAAATTCATGGTCAACATAGTTGTAGATTTAGCTTTCACGTTTTAACGGGTTGCCGCTCGAAAAAATAGACTAGATAAAAATTTATATTTTCTTTTTTGTTAAGAAATATATCCATCGAAATTAATGCAATTAAATACGGTGACTTAAAAATGTTACAATAAAATTAAAACATAAGTGTCTCAACTGATTTTTTAGCCAAAATCTTTGATCAAAATCATTTTTTTAGGCTGGCATGAATGAAAGAACGAGACACACGGCCTCCGTTGTTACTATCTCTCTCGGCTCGGATTAGCCTCTGTGTAATGCGCAACAGGAAATATACTTTATCTACTTGCTATAAGGTTCATTTTCGTAAATACAAATTTTCCGAGTGATCAGTTCTGTCTGTATATTAAGTTCATGGAACGGCCATCGACTTCGCCGAGACCATGGCCAAGACGGTAGAGAAAACGTCAAGAATTTTATTTGTCAACTATTGTCAAATGTCAAAGAAAATTAGAGAAATGGTGTACCAGTGTTGCCAGAATGTTACTTTTGTAACATTTTACGTTACTTTTGACCCTCTCACGTTACCTACATGTTACACGACTCAAAATGTTACTTTTACGTTACTTTTAGGACTTAAATTTATATTATTTAAATTTTTTCCTGCAAACAAAAAATAATCGTGAAACAGAACGCATCCAAGTTTTCGTTCTTCGTGTTGGAGTATTTGATTTTGCATTTACGAGTGAGGCGACAGTTTGTAATATACTTTACAGAGGCTTTTTAATCTACGGCAAAGCCAAAGGAGTGTTATGATTTCAGCCGGTATATATGTTTATGTTCATCTGTTCCCGTATAATTTCTTTAAATTACTTGTCACTATGTCACTATGTCAGTACGTATACAGGACCAGACTTCGAGGCCAATCCACTTGCAGCGAGGAGTGCGACAGTGAGACGTAATCTCCCCGAAGCTCTTTACCGCTGCGTTGGAGGACGTCTTTAAGCTTCTGGATTGGAACGGACTTGGCATCAACATAAACGGCGAGTACATCACTCACCTGCGATTTTCCGATGACATAGTAGTCATGGCAGAGACTCTGAGAGACCTCAATACAATGCTCAACGATCTCAGCAGGGTTTCTCAACAGGTGGGCCTGAAAATGAACATGAGCAAGACGATAATCATGTCCAATGCTCATGCTCCGCTCCACCCAGTAATCGTTGAGAACTCTGCACTCGAAATTGTGGACGAGTATATATACCTGGGACACACAGTCCAGCTAGGTAGGACCAATTTCGAGAAAGAGATCAACCGCCGAATCCAACTCGGCTGGGCAGCGTTCGGGAAGCTCCGAGATGTCTTCTCGTCCGAAATTCCTCAGTGCCTGAAGACTTAAGTCTTCGAACAGTGCGTGTTGCCAGTGATGACTTATGGATCCGAGACATGGTCGCTAACTGTGGGCCTCATAAGAAGGCTCAGGGTCACTCAGCGAGCGATGGAGAGAGCTATGCTTGGGGTATCCCTGCGAGATCAAATCAGAAATGAAGAGATCCGCAGGAGAACTAAAGTCACCGACATAGCTCAGCGAGTCGCGAAACTGAATTGGAAATGGGCGGGGCACATAGTTCGAAGAGCTGATGGTCGTTGGGGTCCCAAGGTGTTGGAGTGGCGACCCCGCACCAGTAAGCGCAGTGTTGGCAGACCCCCCACTAGGTGGACCGACGACATCAAACGAGTCGCAGGGAGCCGCTGGATTCAGGCGGCGCAAGACCGAAGCCTGTGGAGGTCCATGCAGGAGACCTATGTCCAGCAGTGGACATCTAAAGGTTGATAATGATGATGATAATGATGACTTGTCACTATTTTACAAATGGAATCGTTAGAAGTGTCACCGTCCGCTGTTTAAGGCTTTGGGACGTCATATTTAATTTAATGTGGCGCCCTCTAGAGGCAATAAGGCAATGAATTTAAAAAAAAAATTTGGAAGGCACCGTGTAGGCCGAAGGGTTTCAACTTTGAGTATTAAACCAAATGGTAATTGGCAAATGTAAGGGCTTAGGCTGGAACACATCTGTGCGCATCAATTGGAATTTTGTCCATAAAAAACGATCATTTTTCATAGTCATGTACGCATCATCGGCTTTTCGATGCGTACACGGCTAGGTTTAAAAAACCGCTCGTATGAAAAATGACAGTATTGTATGGATAAAATGCGAAACGGTGCACAGATGTGGTTCCAGCCTTATTACTAGCTGTTGCTCGCTACTTTACTTGCATTCGCTCAATAGTTGCGTGTTATTCACGTAGTCGGGTTTTATTTTCATAAACTTATAGCTTGTTTAGTTTTTGTGTATTATAATTTTTAGTAGTCACTTTATTTTATTATGTTTAAGAAGCTAAAATCCGACTAAGTAATACTTTCAATTTTTTATTGAGTTATATTATTAATAGCCATATTTATGGAATCGTCGTTTTCCGCATAAAATTTGGCAATGTTACTTTTCTCGTGAAAATGTTACTTTTTGAGCTGTCTTATGTTACATTTGACTATCTGCCACTGGCAACACTGTGGTGTACGTATTTTCATTCATGGTATTTTATTTTTATCACTGTCGGGCGTCCCGTGATGGACAGTCTTTTTAAAAGAAATCTGTGAGCTGTTGTGATAATAAAGTTATGATAAAATTTGTGAATTATGCAATTAAATAGCAATCTATGTGCGTGATTTCGATGCGGCACCAATCGAAATATGTCAAAAGAACCGCAGTTGTTCATATCAGTTCCTCGTTCGTGCCTTACCGATTTTTATAGTAAATACCTTAATTTGGTGGAAACTTTTTACTATGTAACGCTTTCTGAAAATGCAAGTGGGGAAACGAGTGAGAACCCAGAGTTCGTGTACTTCAATGTTGTATTTAATTTGAATCCAGCTGACAGTAAATTCAATCCTCACGAACTTGTAGACAGGATACAGGTAAGATAGTGAAAACAAATTAAATTCTTTCTTGGTACATATTTGCTATGAAATCGTCTGGATTGTCGATTTCAGGTAAAATCCTTACTTAAATCCAAAACTGCATCTGTTGGTTTTTTTTTTGTGCTAGGTAACCTTAGCTACTTACTACCTACTTATTTTATTTCAACAAAGTTTAATAAAAAACTAAACCAGATTAAGGCTATGGTTAAATGGTGCAAAATCTTCAAACTGAATAGATGACATAATAGATCTTCAAACTAAATAGTGTTACCTATCTTTTTCACTATGTTCTGAGAGAAAAAGATGGCACTATTTAAGGGACAATCAAAATAGCAAATAAGAAAATTCAGGTATTATGAAGAATTACTTTTTTATAAAACGGTAAACTACAGAGATAAGTTGAGCTTTTAAATATCAAATCTGCAAAATCACAATAAAATAATATGTATACAGGTAACTAGAGTACTTTTAAAAATTGAATTCATCGAAAAGCAAGTTTTTTACCTTTGCTTTGGCTGAATAATTGTCATGTAAGTGTCGTGTGTCATGATGTAGAAGATTAAGGAGCACTAAAAATTCAAAATCATTCATGTAGGCCAACTTGCAGCTATTGACCAGGCAAGACTTAAGTTTTTAGTCTCCCAAAAGTAAAAAAGCTTCTTCATTTTATATTAATCTATGGGGAGTCTTTGGCTTTTTTGACTAGTTACGACCCTTCAAGCTAGCCATAAAGATGTTCCACCAAGTTATTTAGCATTTAGGTATGATGCCATATTACATACATGACCAATGGGAGAATATGAGATTATGCAGGTTTTGATCTTTCGATCTTGTGAAACCTAAAGGGGATTGAAACTATCTGGCATAGCGACCTGGCCGCCATTTTGATTTTTTTTTGAAATCGCGGCGCACGATGTAAGTGGTATGTATGGGTAGAGGACGCATAGACGAACAAATAATGTCAAGTAACATAGTACCCTAAAGTGTCACGTTACCGAGATATTTGAAGGTAAAGATAGACATATGAGGACAACGACAATCATTAAAAATAGACTTATTACGTGTCTACAGGCGTCAGATTGTATCCAAATAATCGTTACTAGGTTGATTATTATTATTACTGTTTATTAGAAGAGTAGGTACATTACATAATACCTACATAATACATAATACCTTTTCTCGTGCTCCGAGTAGTATGTATGTATGTATGTATGTATGTATGTATGTGAGGTATCAATCAGTTAGTTATTATGGTCCAAGTGACAGAGGGTACATTTAATAGGAACGAAATCAATATGATCATCAAATTTTCCTTAGTCTAGTTACAGTTTGTAAACTTTTTCTTTGGTTTAGCAAGAGAGCATCTAATGTATCCGCCAGCTCTATGTCACATCCGGATGTGACATACAGCTGGATGCGCGGCCCGCCGGCTGTAGTCGCGTGAGTGACAGAGGTCAGCAGTGCGCTCGGCGCTTGTTTGGGGGCCGCCCGCTGCACTGTGGGCGCGCAACCCGGATCTCGCGTGCCCCGCTTCCCCTTCACTCAACGGGCCCGTGCGCGGAGGTGTGCGTATGCGCTCGCTACGCTATTCGCCTCGCTCGCAGCCCTCGCACCTCGCAGGCGCAGCTCGCTAGTCCCGCCGCGACGTACGCCGCAGCCGCGCGTCATGCCATGCGGCCGCTCCGAGCGCGCACATTAACTCGCATTTATTATGTACGCGATTGACAACTCCCAGGTGAGCGCGTACTCCGTCTATCGTCTTATCCCTACTAAGCGTACGATTTCACGAATCACGACACGGATGTTCTGTGAAACACACGAGTTTCACAAAGCGATGTACGCAACGTCGCATTGTAATGATGTTCATTCACTACGATACGATATAACGATCCCGGAAGTAGAGCCGGTTCGTTAACGTCATCTAGGTATGCTAATTAACATCAACATTGTTCAAATATTGATTAATGCATAAGGTGTACTTTACCTATGTAGGTATTTATATTTTGTATGTGGTATCCAATAGGAGTAGACACATTATGTTTCGGTAAGTCATCTTTTAAAAGTAGTTTTTCAAACCCGCATTGTCTTATTATTAGAGCTACTAAATCAACTAAAACATTAATTTATGTGTACCTAGTTATGCCGATAAATGGAAAACCTCCTTGCAGAATTCTAAAAAAATCTGAAAGTGTAATCTTGTCTACTCTACTTAAACCTATCACGTAACAGTGTTTTACTCATAGCTATAGTAAAGTTATGTCATTCTCGTTTATCTTTCATTTAAAATGTGATAGAAACTCAGTTTTCCGTATCTTATAATATAAATCTAAATAATATAGGTACCTACTTCGGAACAATATTTTCTATAAAGTTGGGAATAACTTTCTCGCTATTCTACCTAGATTAAGTATGAAAACCAAGATAATAATGATACCAATCTTACATACATTAACTGCACGTATTATAACACGTAAAATACACGTAGGTACCTACCGAGGTTTTCAAACAATAGTAGTTGCAAAATAATTATCCGCTCGTCATCGTGATCCCACCATGATACCGGTCTTTTGTCATCAGCTACTCTATAGGTAACCTATTTTATTGTTAATGTAATGATGGATTATACAATTAATTAATTTGTATTTGATCCATAGGTTCTTTACTTATAATATATACTTACGTTATATCTAGTGTTTTCCATTTTCGTCCATCATAATATCATATTATCTAATAATATTATGGATGCGAAAGTGTGTTTGTTTGTTGGTTTGTCCTTCAATCACGCCGCAACAGAGCTACGGATCGACGTGATTTTTTGCATGGGTATACTTTAGGACCTGGAGAGTGACATAGACTACTTTTTATCCCGGAAAATCAAAGAGTTTCCGAGGGATATTAAAAACTAAATCCACGCGGACGAAGTCGCGGGCATCTGCTAGTAATATGATATGCATTAATTGCGAAAAGTCTTGATGGAAATTAAATACATTATAATTTATAGCAGAAGTACTTAGTGTGGGTTTCGTGAACACTGCCATTGATTGCACAACTCTATTTCTTAAGTAAAATTATTGACATTTTAATTTACCTACTTACATACTATAGTGTAGTAATAATAATCTATGAAAAATATTACTAACTTTTGGGGCGATTCGGTTATCCCTTAAATAAAGCCTTAGGACTTTTAAATTATATATTTTATAAACTAAAAATATTGAAAGGATTGATATGGGTTAAATCGTGTAACGTGTTCAGTCAAGATGTTCTTTTGAAGGCATTCAGTGAGGCGATAACTTACAACCATTAGAAATAGAATAATTTGGTCTAATGGTATTGGTATTGAAACAATTAATACTAACTGCATGTACGTACAAAGATTAAAAAAAAATCCATACATAATATTCTCAAAAAATATGGTAGGTACCTAAATGATTGTTTTAAGATAATAATGTGAGAAATAAATATTTTAAAGAAACATAGCCTATATTAAACCGAAAAACTAGATTTACGTTTTTTTAAGCTGGTCGCCTAAGATCTTTCTTACTTTTGATTATGATTCCATATTTTTTGAGAATTTCTTGTTTTAAATTTTAATGTAGTTTGTTCTCTAAAACCGTCGCCATGGGTCTTTAAAACAAACTCTATTCTTTAAAAGTTTAGATTTTCGTCTTGCTGTTAAGCTCTCCAAATAACACCCGGTTAGACTAAATTATCATAAACAAAATTGTGTGTTTTATTTCGTCTACCATTTCTACTAGTATCTACAATATTGTATAAGTACCTAAAAAAGGTCTCTTTACTCGCATGATAATTAAAATTTAAGTCTGTTCACACACATACCTACCTAGTAATATAATATTAGCTTTATGTAGCGATTAAGCTACCAATCCTAAATCTATGATTCCCATAGACTTATTATATATTTTACTATCGTAAGATTCCAATGTCCCATTCACCTATCATAAATTAATATCACACTTAACAACTTAAGAGCTTAATTTTAGTTTCTAAACATCAACTAAAATTGATATTAAAACATCACTGATCTCTCTTTTCTTTTTTTGTTTTTCACCAAATGTCTGAATTCTGAGAAATCGTTAGCGTTGACACCCACCCTTACGTGGTTGAAATCCAACCCACTCGCACAAAACGCTTCAGTTCATCGTTTCTGAAACGAACCGCTAAGGTGTGGAACGCACTTCCAACATCTGTGTTTCAGGCCACGTATAACCTCAGTATACCTTCAAGGCAAGAGTGAATAGGCATTTTCTAGGCAAGCGCGCTCCAACCTAGACCTCATCAGTGCTGTGCAGTATTGATTGTCTTCAAGCGCAAGCCTATCCCGAAAAAAAAAAGAATTTTAGTCTTTTGACCTCTCAGTACAACTTGTTTTAATTAATCAGTTGATCTAGTGGGAATTAGCCAAATATCTGCTTATTCTTAAATTATACTTTGTGTAAAGGCAATGTTGCTAACACGCGTGAGACTAAAATAATTACTGCAGGTAGGCCTACCTATACTCTATATAAATTATAGAGTTTTATTACTTAACTAGGTACTTTATCGGGTGCGTAAATAAATGATCCTCTAAGTACTTTTTTTTACAAAAGATTTTAAACTTATTTCGTGGTTTAATGACATATTATATTAATTATTATGGCTTCTTATAAAAACAAATTAATTTTTTACAAAGATATATTACATTTCTTATATTTCATCTGGATCCGTTACCAGTAGGTACGCGTATTTGCGACAGTTGGCCAGAACTCAGAAGTTGGATATTATTGCGGACTTTCACTTGGCCGCAGCGAGCTCCAGTATAATTTATATTCATTCGTTATCCACGACATCCGATCACGGATTTGAATCAAATGGATTTACTTAACATAGTTTTTCAATTTCCATTTTTGTCTTATCAAACGCGTTATTTGCCTTCATCATCAGACAATATGCATCCACTGTTTGATAAAAGCCTCTCATAGTAATTGCTTATCCTCGGCCTTAAGCATCCAATCGATGACTCTAACCTATTTGAATTAAGGAACCTTATAATATCTACCTTGTCTGAAATTTATTGCTAACGCTGGTGCTAAAAATTTAACCGTCCCTATTAGTAAATATATAGTAAGTAGTTACTGAAAATAGTTGCAGTCCGTTATTGAAAATAGTTGCCATCTGTACTTTATTGTCATGTGATTTCCCTTGTAAATTGTTCATATTATCTCCAGTAAAGCTGAAATTAATCATTGAAAACATACAAAGAACGAAGGTTGAGTCATTTAAAGTTTCACTGCGATGGTCAATTAAATATTTAAACACTAGGTGTATAGTTCAATTTGTTTTATAGTAAACTAGCTGTTGCCCTCCCGACTTCGTCCGCGTGGAATTAGGTTCTTTGAAAATCCCGCGGGAACTCCTGGTTTTATAGCGATAAAAGTAACCTGTAACACGATAAATAATCGCGTAGATCCGTTGCTCGATATAACTTGAAAAATTATGGACTTTTATTCAAACATTGAACTCCCTATTTAACCCCTTTGGGGGTAGAATTTTCAAAATAATATGTGAAAGACGTAATTCTTTTTATTTAATTAAGTGCCCAAATACCTACTAAGTTTCATATACATAACTTGAAAAATAACTCGAATAATAAGGGACTGTCATAAAAACTTTCATCCCCTATTTTGTGCTTTTGGGGTGTTGTTTGGTTCAAAAACTGACAAACATGTACTTCTTTGTTTTTAATCGAAAGCCCAAATACAAAGTTTCATATACATAACTTAAAAAATGACGGACTTTCATACAAACTATCAAACCCTATTTTACCCCTTCGGGGGTAGAATTTTCGAAAATATAAAAACCGTACTTCTTCATTTTTAATCAAGAGCCAAAATACCAAGTTTTATAAACATAACTTAAAAATGACGGACCTTCATACAAACTATCAACCCTTATTTCTAATTTAAAATTCTACCCCCAAAGGGTTACCTTTAAGATAGGGTTAGGTTAGGGTAGAATTTTCAAAAAATATAAAATACGTACTTCTTTATTTCTTATCAAGAGCCAAAATACAAAGTTTCATAACTTGCTCAGTTTGGCCTAGAAATTATTTCGCGCAAGTTCCGCGCTTGTAAATTATTGTTAGAACTTCGAAATATCAAATGCCCTTTAAGAAGCCTCCAGTTATTACTACTTTCGGTTTCGGTTCCTATAACAAAGGGACGTTCTACTCCTATATTACATTTTATGAAACTGTTTACGTACCTCTGCTAGTGATATCTTCTAGCGGGGGTGGGCAACCATTACGGCTACTTACTTTGTTTGTACTTTGTTTACTGCAGGTTTGTTTACCTACACGGACGTTCTTCAAAAAAGTTCGCAAAGCCAAGGCAAAATCACACTGCGCAATTTCACATCGCGCTGGAAACTGGATTCGATTAAGTGAACGACCCTCGTATAGTTAGGATCTGCCTCCAAACGATTATTATTGATATGAATTAGAATTATTATATATATGAAGATTTGAGGATGATGAAGGAATGACTTGCGATAGATTCATCCCTGGTAGTATTAACTTATGAAACTGCTATTGCGCTATAAAACCTGGCGCGTTTTCTGATTTCGCATGTAATTTTATCCACATATTCACATGTATCCTTCATTGATATTTGAGTTTACTAAATATGTAAAATAGTTAAATGTCTCCTTACCTTCTTAACTACGTGATACTAGACTTGGGCCAAAACACGTGTGAGTGTGACCGAATTTACGTCGCCGATTTTCCATCGCGTAATTTTTGTTATAGTTTACCTGCCACACCTAAATAATCACAAGGTTGATACTTCATACTTGGTGCTAATGTTATGGTCAAAATTACAGCTACACTAGCGGCACGCTATGATGGCCGGTTTGACACATTACAATAGTGATGTGGAATGTCAATTTATTCTCGAACAAAAAACAATTAAGTTTTGTTTTTGTACCTGATTAAATAGGTTTAATAAAACAAAAATGTATATGTTTATTTAATTTATTTGAACGAACTGAATATTTGAATGAAAATGAATATACATACTTTATATGCACACAAGAAACATATGAATACAAAAGATACCAAAAAAGGTGCCACAAAAGGCCATAATTAATCAGATTCGTCCATACTACTATTTTCACTGTCGTCACTGCTATCATCACCTACATTAATAATTATATGTTCGTTTTCTATAATATTATCTATTTTCACATCTCTTTCATAATCTTCCCTTATTAATTTAACAGTTCTATTCACAACCTTTTCCCAGTCTCCTTTAGTCACATGTTCACAAGCTTCTTCTAATAATTTTAGCATTTTTTTTGTGGTAAATGGGGGTTCTGTATTGTGTCTTGCAGCATATCCCTTAATTTGAGCCCACACCAACTCAATCGCATTATA
Source organism: Oeneis ivallda (assembly GCA_029955525.1). Taxonomy (NCBI): domain Eukaryota; kingdom Metazoa; phylum Arthropoda; class Insecta; order Lepidoptera; family Nymphalidae; genus Oeneis; species Oeneis ivallda. The sequence continues at coordinate 8,188,949 of JARPMR010000019.1, forward strand.
CTCACAATGGTAAGGCGGTAACCGTATAACTCTGTGCCCATGTTCTAATGCTATTTCGTCAATGACGTATCGGATCTTGGTTGGTTTGTTTTCTTTTAAAAGACGTACTAATTCCGCTTTTAACATATTCATGTTTGCATCTACGCCATTTTTACGAAGCCATGCGACGATATCAGCTTTCTTTTGGGATTGGGCAGGTGGCTTGTCAATTTGCATCGAGTGGTATGGGGCGTTGTCCATAATTATAATAGATGGTTCAGGGAGGCTACACAACATTGAGGTAAACCATTCAGTAAACTTTTCTCCATTCATGTCTTCATGATAGTCTCCAGTGGTTTTTGACGCAAAAGCCATGAGAGAACCTTCGACAAACCCGTTGATGGTTCCGGCGTGACAAATTATAAGTCGCGATCCTTTTCCTACAGGAACTTTGGAAGTAGATGCTGCTGTGTCATCGTTCCAAGAACGGCCTACAGTATGGTTAGCATTAAGCCATGTTTCATCCAAGAACACAACATTTTGCCAATTTTTGATTTCTTTCACTTGCCGTAAAAAAGTATACCTTGCCATCGCTATATCAAATCTTTCCATCAATATTTTGCGTTGGTTACATTTTTTGTATCGAAATCCAATGGTCTTCAAAATCTTCGTTAAAGAACTTTCCCCACCGAAGAATAATCCAGCTTCCTTCAGTGAATGCACCAACTTTTTTCTTGTTGGATACTCCTTCTGTAAATAGTAGCCGTAAACATGTCTTCGGATAGCATCGGCATCAAAGCTATCGATGCCTACGACTGGTTTTGCTCGTTTTCTCTTTTTTGGTGTGTGAAGTTTATTTTCTTCTGTGCCAGTCTCGCCATATTTTTTTTTAGTTATCCGTCTAACAGTTCGTTGTCCAATATTAAGCGCATCAGCTACGCGTTCAACCACTGACGTTATAGGTAAAATTGGCCCTCCATTTTGAGCTTCACGATCGAAATAGTTACGAAGGCGTATTACGAACTCACGTGTCTGACTATTTAGAACAGTTCTCTGCGTACGTTCGGTCATATCGACGAAATCCACAACAAAGGGCTTGAACAGAGTCCAAATTAACGAGCAAGGGTCAACAGTAATGCAGTATCAATATTTGAAATCCAAAGCCAGGTCAAAACTATATCACAATCGCATTGCACTGACAGTTTATACTTTTCGAAGCAACGTCAATTCGAAACTGCTTTGTTTTGCATTGAGCATTGACGCGAGTTTGCCGGAGGTAGTAGTTGTGCTAGCCAGCGATCCTATGTGACGATCGTATTAGATTCCATTTTTAAAAATTTTCAATTTAGAAAACCAAATGCCGAGTTGTGGTATATATCATATAAAAATAAAAATTTTACCTTTTGTATGAAACAGCTGATATTTTTTTGCGATTTCAGAGGTTTGTCCACGTAGTGAAAATTGTTCATATTCACAAGTACATTCACCCCTTAAATGGTGCAAACTGATTTTTCTACACTTGTATACATTTTAGAAATCAATTTAATAAATAAATTTTGAGTCCTAAACCTAAAACTACATTCGATAAAATTTATGAATCTCTGCACATCACTATCGTCAATAAAGTAATACAATTACACAGACCTTATAATACTGACGTACAGATACTCCATCAGGAACAAAAAAACGAAACACTGTTAAATTGCTCGGGTGGACCACCCGATGGCTAAAACGGGAATTAATGGCGCTGTTGTAGCGAGCAGCTTCATAACAGTTAATATGATTACAATTAGATGGCGCTCTAGGGAACAGTTTGATCGAGCCCCGATAGATTACGTTCTTTTGTTGTCGTTGCAGTTATGAAAACGCTAATAGATGGCGTATGCAAGTACCTACAATAGAATATTCGGAAGTGTTTGTATTTTTTTCACAGCGATATCGTTCTAACATGAATGGAAATAGTGTCTATTTTCGTATACGATATACCTAGAACGTATTGCGAGGTTGCCAGCTCGGACAATATCACAATTATTTCGTTTTTCGCAATTTCGCAAGATAGTAAGAAAATAGGCAAAATAGGATTAGCGCAGATGTGGCGCAGATAATATATGGCGCAGTATTCAACTTTTTAGGTCAATGTACCTACTTATCACTACATAGTATAAAACAAAGTCGCTTCCCGCTGTCTGTCTGTTGGTCTGTCTGTCTGTCCCTATGTATGCTTAGATCTTCAAAACTACGCAACGGATTTTGATGCGGGTTTTTTTAATAGATAGAGTGTTTCAAGAGGAAGGTTTTTATGTTTATAACATGCATAATATAGTAGAGAAACACTGATAATTTTAGAGGTTTTTAATGTGATGTCGTAAATAAACACATTTTTTTGCGCTTACATTGCAAACGCTGGCTGAACCCTACCCTACCCTAGATAGATCAAAATAATGTACTACAGCAGTATTATAAGGTCTGTGACTACAGTATTGTACACCTTAAAAAGGTCTACAAAAAAGTCCGCGAAGTTATATAACTATGTCTATCTCTTAGGGATAACTCACAATAACCATTTTTTAGCCTTTAGGTACTTTTTACGAGAAATAATGGCTTATTTACGAAGCGATTTTAAGCAATACAGTATTAATCCTTATTCCATTATGTACCTTAAATAAATTGTGCATTTAATATAGATCAATATGGCCCTTTAGAGCATGTAGCATGTTTATATAGGATTTGACTGAAATTTGGAATGGAGATAGCCTGCTAAATTATATCCTGACTTAACACATACTTAGCCTACATTTTATCCCATTTACCTATTTAAACATCGCGGACGAAGTCGCGGGCGTCAGCTAGTTAAATTATAAAAACTACGTGAAATGCAAGTTAGCGACGACATTTGGTAGTTTACGAGTTACGACCGACCCCTTGTCTAGTCGGCGACCACTTGATTTAATACGAAAAACTAATAATACTTAAAATAATTTAATTATTGAAAATAACAAAACGTTCATATTTAATATAGTTTTTAGTGCCATAATATTATTCATCATATACCTACCAATCATACATTTACGAATTATACATAAAATCAGCCATTTTTTTTTCATGATGTGAAAAAAAAACATTATTGAACTTAACCTGCAATCACAATAATAATAAAACTTCTATGTAAGTACCTAATTTTAGCAGACATGTATTATAACTATAATTTTCAATTAAGGGTCCGGCGAACATAGTTCGCAACTCCAATTATTCAAGGCGCGTGCAAAAATCGGCCGGTATATTGCTATCTCTATTTGGCTGAGAAAGGCGGCTCCATGCTTGGTGCGACAGCAATATTTAGCGTCCGAATTTGTTAAACATTTGGTCTTTTTCCGTAAATACCAAAAATGATGAATGAAAATTTGTTGTGTTTTTCACTTCGTGTTGTTATTTTGTAACTTAACAATATAAGCTATGTTCCTGAGCTAAGATATCGTTGGTTTTATTATGAAACAAATAAGAAGAAAACATGCCATTTACGTCGTAAAAATATGCAAAACGCAATTCGTTTACATTTATCTCATCAAAAAACCATTTCGACTTACCCCCACTCACCTTACTTATTATATTATTTAATTACCTACTCTTATATTATATAACTATACCTACGTATTTCCACATATTATAAACATTACCTCTATACCTGCCGACTGCGCGCCCAAAAATTTAGGGGGTTGCGTGGTTGGCGCGGGGAGAACATCTCGCTCCGCCCAGAACCTCAAGGCCGTTGGGAAATATAGGAGCCTTAAATGTTTTCTACACCGCGCCGCCCGCCACCCGCCCGCCACCTCTCACCGCGCCGCCTCGCGCGTTCATTTTCATGATTCATCATTACAACTTACAAGTAGAGCCGTCGTAAACCATCGTTCGATTCGATAATAATCGTAATTAATAAATTCATCACACTGTCTTTCTTCACCGAGCCCCGAAAAGGCCGATAACAATGATTGTGAAGAATTTCGACATAACGCCCAAAAGTGGTCAGATTCGGAAGATGGAAATGATTCTAGTAAGGTTACGGGCTGTACAGTTAAATTAGCATTGCAGAAAACATCCAATGACGTCGGTATAATGGTATCATTCAACAATGAAAATTTTGAAAACATAAAGATGGGCAACACGCTTATTGGTCAGTTTGTTGCAAAAGAGCTAGAAAAATATGAAGGCGGTAAGCGCTATGAAAAAATAAAAGATATAATTGAGGTCTTTCAGAAATAAAACAATGCGTAGATAAACTGTTAAATTAAAAGTTTAATTAACAAAATAATTCAAGTGTTTTCTTCAACTGTGTTAATGTTTAGAAATTATTTTAAGTAGATTTTTTAAGTAGAAATGTCATAAATCATAAATAATCAATGCTTGATGTTGTTTAGGCATAATTATAATAATCAATCAAAATTTGTGGTATAGTGGGCAAATAAACTGTCCTGAAAATATAATTTAAGCTTACGAACTATTTATTAAGAATACAGGTACCAATGAGGACTGACTGAATTAAAATAATTAATAAATATTATTTGATAATAAACAGTAGTTTTCTTTATACAATCACGTACAATTTTGAACTTTTAATCCGGTAAGGCCTACCTCAGTGAAAAGTGAAAACAGAAGGTTTTTTTTAACCGACTTCAAAAAAAAACAAGGTTTACTGATTAATTTGATTTAACTAAATCTACACTGGTTCGGAATTGCCACTTAACCTAGCCAGAAAGAACCAGCAAGAAAACTGGGTGGCATCTACCCTTTAGTTTAAACTACCCATAAGGCCCATATTACAGTGGTTTATCATCAAAGGGCACAACTATGTCTCTAATTTGATTTGTAAATTCTCAAATGACTTTAATCAGACGTTAAACCAGTGAGCTTTTACGACAGTAACATATTAAATCATTGCGTTAAACAACACATTAGGACTTCCATCCTATTCTAGTCTTCCTCGGCATGTCCTCGGCTTCCAATCTCGATCGTCTGTCTAAATCTAAACCATCTAAACGGTGTGAACTACGTCGCAAATTTCTGAAACTCATAATATTGTGTTTTAATGTGTACTAATAACTTATAATAGCTTCTTATATTTTAAACTAGATGATGCCCGCGGCGCCGCCTGTGTGGATTGAGGTTACTTGGTTCCCGCGGGAACCGAGGATTTTTCCGGGATAAAAAGTAGCCTATGTCCTATTCCAGGGTATAATCTATCTCCATTCCAAATTTCAGCCAAATCGGTTCAGTAGTTACGGCGTGAAAGCGGAACAAACATACAAACAAACTCACTTTCCCATTTATAATATTAGTAAGGATATTAGGATATTAGGATTAGGATATCCAATCGTTCATATTTTCACAAAATAATTTTACTTTAATTTTCATAATTAATAGAAAAAAAATTTGGGAAACTTGTCTATGCGAGTCCTACACGCAAAATGGGGGATCTGTACCTTTAAACTATAAAATGATATAAGAAACACGTACCATCGATAACGACATACTGCAGATGATAAGTTTAAAGATTTTGTAACGGAATTTAAAATAAAATAAGAAATGTAACCATCAACATATCGATCCAATTTATTATTTGTTTTGAAGAATTCTTAATTTAGATGCAGACTGTAAATATTTTTTCCGACTTTTACAAAAGTCGTGAATCTTAACTTCCATTAATTTCCTAATTAGGTAATCAAAATGATCAAGGTTATGGTAGTGAGTATGGAAGTTTATTTTATTTTTAAAATTATTCATCAAGTTAGATATTACATTACTTTTATGTAATTGGTCAATATTTTCCTGAAAACAGTCTAACATTTTATCAACTAAATTAACTAAATATTCAGTGGGAGATTTAAGTGTTGGCACTGAAATATTGGAGTATGTTTTGTTGATTAACAGTAATTGTTTTTTATCATTTAAATCAACTTGATTGTTCAATAATATTTTTTTACAATCTGAACAATCAAATTTATCTATGCAAGATTTACCTATCCACCCAGCAAAATACACAACAGAACACGTTTCTAATGATAAATTTTGTTGAGACTGCGTAATTTCTATAATATTGCTACTTTGAGTTAGGATTGGAAGTTCTGTTAAAGGGCCTTCAATATTTTCACCTATAAAACCTTGTTGCATTGATGTTGACGGTATGGAATCACACTGTCGTGTATTTTCTTGGTTTGTAGTGGCTGTAGGTAGGAACAAATCCTGATCTGATTCACAATTTGTTTTTTCAAATGTCATCAAGTTATTTAACAAATTGGAACGAAACGTTGATCGTAGTGATCTTGATGTGGGGTTTCTATTGCAACCTCCTTTTAATCTGTAAATTCCAAACAAATTTTCAATTACGTCTTGATTTAATCGATATGTTAATAAAAATTTATTGCCAGTGCCCGGTGTAAATTCTTCAGCAGAGAGTTGAAGAACGGCATTAATTGTCTGAACCATACCATCAAAACAAGGGGGGCGAGTTAGCTGCCGTTCATTTTTGTTATTAATTGTTATTTTTTGTAATTCACAAAAAGTTTTTTTGCCTTTAATCAAAGTTAGATTTACTTCCGAGTTTCGGTTTTTTGTGATCGCGCATCTGTACGGATTTCTATTAAATTTATTTTTAGAATTAAGGCAATCAAATAAATCATTACAGAGATTAACAAAATGAGCTGTGTGTTGTGCAGTGTCGTTATTCAACTCTCCACTTTGGATGGCAGTTTGAATTGCCGCTGACACAGATTTACTTAAAACTTGTGTGGCGAGCTTGACTTTCATTTTTTGAAAATTATTAGGGCTTATGTGCGCAGCTGAGAGCTTATGTACAGATTTGCTTTTATTATTTTGATCTGTATTATACACATAAACTATGTCGGAAAAGGAAATTTGATTTCCATTTAAATAAAAATTATTATTAATTAAATTAGTCCTCACATTTTTTATCAAATGTGGGACATCAAATATTGCAAAAATTTTACGTCCATTTAAGAAATAAAAAGGGTAATTAATAGTGGCACCTAAATCTTTAATTACTTTTACGTTTGTCGTTGCTTGATCGCAAACAGTTGCTTTAGGTAATAAACCTGATTCAAACAATTTACTAATTACATTCTCAATTATTGTTTTTAATTTACTGGACTCAATAGTTCTTGACCCCAAAAAGTATGCTACTGGGATCTTCCAATTAATATAAAGGCCCCTGGCAATAAATACTAACGCGTATTTAGCTTCTTTTCCATTTCTCTCACCATTACCAAAATCTTCAAACCCTTCAATTAAATCATATTTTGATGTGTACTCTAAATTAGTCATGATGCTCATTTCATCAAAACATACTACACAAGCACGCTCTTTAATAGATTTATGTAAAAATTTATTTTTAATATTCTCAAAAACTTCTTCGTTAATACCAGGTAGACAATTGGTTTCTTGTAACCAACGCTGTATTGACGTTATAGAAGCTAAGACAGTCCCCGATTTTAACATGTATTTATACGCAGCAGGTGATTTATAATACAAGGACATGCAAAATTTTTTCTCTTCTTCAGTCCAACTTGTCCTAGGTTTTTTAAATTGCATCAAAGCTAATAACTTGCTCGATTCACTTCTAAATTTGTGTTTTGACAAATCTACAATATTCTTATTTATAGCCCTATGTCTCAAATATTTATTTTTCATAATAGAACGTCTTAATTTGTTATTGGTGTCTTTTAATAAAGTTTTTAGTTTCTTACATCTAGGTGTATCTGTATACTCATCTTTTTCCCGTGTCCGTCTTTTCTTAGGTGTGCTCCAAATCAGTTCCTCATGTGATTCGTCAGCTGTGTCGACTGCGACTTCGTGAAATCGTCGCTTATTACTATATACCTTTTTAGGTGTTAGAACCTTTAGATCTGGTGATCCTACAAATAATAATAACGAAACAAAAAAGTGATCCAACCAACCTTTAAAAACACTAATAAATTTTAAGAGTCGAGTCAAAAATGAGGACTAGAAAAACTCTAGGTTTTATAATAACATTAAAGTCATTAAATAAGGCCATGAACTGAATATAATGTGAAAACGTAATTTCGGGTGTAAAAAAAGCCGTGGTAGCCGAGTGGTTACACACCGCGGCCTCCTAATCGGGCGTCGCGGGTTCGAGCCTGGCACGACCGATGACTTTTCGGAGTTATGTGCGTTTTAAGAAATTAAATATCACTTGATTTAACGGTGAACGGTGAACGGGTAACATCGTGAGGAAACCTACATACCTGAGAGTTCTTACTGTTCTCAGAGGTGTGTAAAGTCTACCAATCCGCATTGGGCCAGCGAGGTGGACTATGGCATAATCCTTCTCGTTCTGAGAGGAGACCCGTCTTCAGCAGTGAGCCGTCAATGGGTTGATGTGGTGGTGGTGTGGTTTTTGTGTACATGTGTGTGGGTGTGAGTGAGTGTGTGTTTGGGCTATAATATCTGTGATTTGGGTGTGTAAAGGGCATTGAAAGAATATTTGTTACAATAATTAAAAATTCAAAAAATTTTAGTTCAGGTTTTTTGAAACTATAAATTTAAATGCCTAGGTACCTGGAGAAGGAGTTCGTGAATGTTCATGAGGTTGCCTTTGTAGGTTGGTGTCATCATAATTCACTGTAAAAAAAATTCAACATTGTTAAAGAAAATAACCTCTTCATTTTGCATTCAAAAGGTTACATCTTTAAAATTTTAAAAAATTTTGTTCAGATTTTTTGAAACTATAAATTTAAAAAATGAATAGGTACCTGGTGAAGGAGTTCGTGAATGTAAACCATGAGGTTGTTGAGAATTCAGATATGGTTCGGGTACAGCTGATGGTGTCAGGAGTTTTCTAAAGCCATTCTGAATTATGTGTTTTGCATCAAAGTGATCAATACATATGCGTTTATTTTCCAAACACTTAGGAGGTAGATGGTCAATAGTCATGTTGCCTGAAACAAACTTATTCATGTTCAGATGTACAGGCAAAAATAACAGTAGCAATATTCAGACTGTTTTAAATTCAGTTATATTGTAAAACATTTTACTTGGCAGATAGACAGAAGGACGAACTATTTATTATACAAGAAATATAACGGAAATTTAAAAGGAAATTGGTTTTTAGTGCTCAAATTTCAATATATTATATATTATTGAAATTGAATTAACACGAATTTTTTATTTTTTAGTTTTGCTTAAAAACACCAATATTTTATCATAGATATTTACGTCCAATATTATCGTCGAATATTTCTATTATTATTTCCTCTTTAAGTTGCCTGGTAGAGATCGTTTCTTAGCGATAAGGCCGCCTATTGTACAGCTATTTCCGCCTATTGTATATTATATATATAAAACAACTTATTCCACGCGGACGAAGTCGCGGGCATCAGCTAGTATATTATATTCTTATACTGTGCCATAGTGAAAAAATTCTGTTTTGTTATTATAAAGTCTGTGGTTATACTTTAAATTTATCATTCGAGGGGATGCGTGATTGGCGCGGGGAGAACATCTCGCTCCGCCCAGACCCTCAAGGCCGTTGAGAAATACACGGGCCTTAAGCAATTCAAGTTTGATGATGAAACGCGAGGAAAGTTAGGTATATAGCAAGTGTAGAAAAAAAACACCATTCTACAGCTAGCAACAATAGATACGTTATACTTACTTTATGTGTTTCTACTACTATAAGATCTAGATTATATAAGATCTAGATTCTATGGCAATCATTTAAGTCTGTAAATTTTAAAAACCCGACTCCAAGTTCCTAATTAGGTACATTTAAATATATGATATATATTCTTGTAATCTCCTTTTAATTCCCTTCATTTTGATACACCACTCGATAGGTTTGGATATGTAATATATTTTTTTGAATGACTTACATTTTGGCGCCAAAAACCCAGCATATTGATATACTTTTTTTTAAAACCTATCTAAGAACACTTGGGTAGCTGAAACGAATCTACTCGTAACAATGCCTCAATCGTCAAAATCCATCCAGCTGTTTGGAAGATACCTACGAGGTAATAAAGAAATTGCGCGAAAAACATAACCCTTCTTGCAGTCGGGTAATAAGAATATAGCATATTGTGATATATAGGTAATATGGAATGCAATGTACACTGAAAGCATTTTAATTATGGGAGATATCTATTAATATACTTAAACCATTAAATCATAGATTTATATAGGTCGTCGCTCGCGCTCCGACTATTACTGTATAGTCATTGGTCATAGATATTATAATAGTTAATGTGTGCTGTTAGTGTTATGATAAATGCATATACGTCGTGGAAAAATAATTACTTACCGCTATTTTCCAGCCATTTTTTTAAACGATTTGCGTCCATCGATGGAAATTTAAACATGGTTTTTTCACCATTTACCGATGAGCAGTTGTAATATGAACATTTGTATTTATACGCTTTATTACGCTTGTGTGTTTCTTGCATTTCGTTAAACTGTGTCACAGGGTTAAACACAAATAATTACTTATCAATATTGTTGTTTTGAAAATAAAACGACTATAACTTTTATGTAGTTAAAAGCGCGGTCGAGTTCAAAGACCAAAGAGAATGGACATTGGGGAATATTCAGTGTGACCACTTTTTAATGAGGGAATCTACCAAAGACACTGCTAAATCTACTGAAATATATTAGGTCGCATTTTAAATACATAAATGTATGATTCTGCGAATGCAAACGACTAAATAAAAATGTTGTTGTTATTATGTTGTCATTATAGGAGCAACTTAAAAATGATTGAAAGACCTAGGTATTTTATAAAAATTGTATTTATCTATTGGACAATTAAATTCAATTTGCTATGCCCACAGTACGTCAGTATTATAAGGTCTGTGCCCACAGTAACGTTCATTCAATAATAAGGGAATCCCCCAAATCACTTTCAAGTGTTGCCAACTGTAAAATTAAGTAAAACTTTTTGGACATGGATGCCTAATATTCTTTGATAGCGAATTAATAGCAAAACCTACTGATGTGTTTCTCATTAATTCTACTAAATTCTACTCAGACATTAAAATATCCTACTAGATTATCGTCTTATTTGCTTCAAATCTACTATAAAAGATGAAATCTACTAAAAGTGGTCACACTGGCAATATTGCTTTGTCATCGACGGGGATCGTAAAACCACAGGCAAAACATAGATGTTATAATATCTGTGGTTAGGGGATTAGGTAATACGAAATTTAAAAATAACTCTGAAACGTACCAATAGTATTATAATACATGTGAAAGAACCAAAATAAACATATAAATTAAATGAATAAATAAAATAAAATATCAATTTTTTAATAAGCGCCATCTGTTAATCTTCTGATCTATAATTTTTAAAGCGCCATCTGTTAACCTAACTATTCATAATTTCATCTTGCAATGTAGTTCAAATAATTGCCGCTTGTCGCTAGTAAGCTGAATTTCATGAAATAAATCTCAAATCGCTACCTCTAGCGCCCTCTATTGACAGACTCTACTACTACTTTTTCTGCACTTAGCGTTGGTGACCCTGTGACAATTATTTCCTTCAAAGTCGTTATCAATTAATACGGAACTTCATGAGCGGACAAACGTCAAACCGGCCATCATAGCGTGCCGCTAGTGTAACTAAATTTCTACTAACTAACTAGTGTAACTAGATAAATAATTGTGTGCATCATTTAGAATTTAGATGCTAAAACATATCTGCATCTTTTACACTAGCGGCACGCTATGATGGCCGGTTTGACACATTACAATAGTGATGTGGAATGTCAATTTATTCTCGAACAAAAAACAATTAAGTTTTGTTTTTGTACCTGATTAAATAGGTTTAATAAAACAAAAATGTATATGTTTATTTAATTTATTTGAACGAACTGAATATTTGAATGAAAATGAATATACATACTTTATATGCACACAAGAAACATATGAATACAAAAGATACCAAAAAAGGTGCCACAAAAGGCCATAATTTTTTATGATTGATTTCATAAACTAAGGAACAGGTGCGTCTTATTCGAAGATCAAGGAGAGAAGTACTTTTAGAGCAAGATCCCAGTGCCGCCAGACCTAAGTTATTTTCTCAGCAATTATTTGTGTACGATAGAGTACTGTTCGAATGTCCTTTCAGTATATGCGTACCAGCTAGATTGTGCCGACGGCCAATTTCCAGATACCAGGTGCTAAAGGTAGGTAAAAACTAGAATAACTTATCTTAAATTCTCAGGGCTGATTTTCATATATGCTTTAAAGAATATTGTAAAAATTAATAAATTAATACTGCCAGACGCTTACCGCCGGCGGTTACTTTAGCCAGACGCTTTGAAGTTCCCAAAAAAATATATAATTTAAGTTAACTTATATTCTCAGTTCTGATTTTTATACATGATACTCAGGGAACTATTGCGATATTATCTGTAAGCTGCCAGACCTATTGGAAGGGTCAAACATCCCCCCAGACACACATTATGCGTCCCCATATGTATGAGCGCTAGAACATGATTCACTTGTATAAGTGTGTGAGAGATAATATCATCATACTATAATATTATAAATGCGAAAGTGTGTTTGTTCAATCACTCTGTTGCAGAGTGATTGAAGGTCAAACCCTTCAATCACTCTGCAACAGAGCTATGGATTGACGTGATTTTTTGCCTGGGTATAGCTTAGGATCTAGAGAGAGAGAACTATTGCAATATCTTCTGCAAGCTATACCCAGGCAAAAAATCACGTCGATCCATAGCTCTGTTGCAGAGTGATTGAAGGACAAACCAACAAACACACTTTCGCATTTATAATATTATAGTATGATGATATTATCTCTCACACACTTAAACAAGTGAATCATGTTCTAGCGCTCATACATATGGGGACGCATAATGTGTGTCTGGGGGGATGTTTGACCCTTCCAATAGGTCTGGCAGCTTACAGATAATATCGCAATAGTTCCCTGAGTATCATGTATAAAAATCAGAACTGAGAATATAAGTTAACTTAAAGTATATATATTTTTTGGAGCTTCAAAGCGTCTGGCTAAAGTAACCGCCGGCGGTAAGCGTCTGGCAGTATTAATTTATTAATTTTTACAATATTCTTTATAACATATATGAAAATCAGCCCTGAGAATTTAAGATAAGTTATTCTAGTTTTTACCTACCTTTAGCACCTGGTATCTGGAAATTGGCCGTCGGCACAATCTAGCTGGTACGCATATACTGAAAGGACATTCGAACAGTACTCTATCGTACACAAATAATTGCTGAGAAAATAACTTAGGTCTGGCGGCACTGGGATCTTGCTCTAAAAGTACTTCTCTCCTTGATCTTCGAATAAGACGCACCTGTTCCTTAGTTTATGAAATCAATCATAAAATTAAACTTTTCAAAGAATCCGAATATTTTCCATTATTTTTGCTTGAGAGCCAACCAATGGCTGATATGACGTCATCAGATATAAGATCTATAAATTATTCATAAGTTTGTGGCCCTCACACAGCTAATATAATAATGATTTATAATTTATTCTTAAATATTCGTTTGCTAAACGCATGTAACGAGTTAAAATATGTCTTAGAGATCTTTGCCTGGTAGAGATCGTTTCTTAGCGATAAGGCCGCCTATTGTACAGCTATTTCCGCCTATTGTATATTATATATATAAAACAACTTATTCCACGCGGACGAAGTCGCGGGCATCAGCTAGTATATTATATTCTTATACTGTGCCATAGTGAAAAAATTCTGTTTTGTTATTATAAAGTCTGTGGTTATACTTTAAATTTATCATTCGAGGGGATGCGTGATTGGCGCGGGGAGAACATCTCGCTCCGCCCAGACCCTCAAGGCCGTTGAGAAATACACGGGCCTTAAGCAATTCAAGTTTGATGATGAAACGCGAGGAAAGTTAGGTATATAGCAAGTGTAGAAAAAAAACACCATTCTACAGCTAGCAACAATAGATACGTTATACTTACTTTATGTGTTTCTACTACTATAAGATCTAGATTATATAAGATCTAGATTCTATGGCAATCATTTAAGTCTGTAAATTTTAAAAACCCGACTCCAAGTTCCTAATTAGGTACATTTAAATATATGATATATATTCTTGTAATCTCCTTTTAATTCCCTTCATTTCATTTTCCCGCTGCAAAATTCTGTATTACTATAGATATGTAGATGATATAATTATATGTTGGACTGGGACAGACAGACAACTTGACACATTTGTCAAAAATCTAAACAATATACACCCGAAAATTAAATTCAAATCAGAATTAGAACAAGATAACTCTATAAGCTTCCTCGATCTTACTATAACTCGTGCTAATAATAAACATCAGTTTGGTATTTTCCGGAAACCCACATACACAGACACAACCATACCCGCTTCATCCTGTCATCCGTGGCAGCATAAACTCGCAGCGTTCCACAGTTACGTGCATAGGTTGCTGTCTATTCCACTCACAAAAGAAAACTACTTAAAAGAATTAAAAGTAATTTACCACATGGCACAGGCAAATGGTTACAACAATAATATTGTTAATAATATAATAAAAAAGCAACAATTGATGCGGATAAAACAGGATTTATATTCATCATCACCTGATAAAATAAATAAATACAAATCCAGTTTAACTTATTTTGGAACAGTGTCGGAGCGTATCGCGAAGAGACTTAAAGCACATGATATACATGTTGCATTTAGGACAAATAATACACTTAAAAATATTTGCAACGGTAAAGATAAATTAAACAACAAACAAAAATCGGGCATTTATAAACTCGAATGTTCAGACTGTAAAGCCACTTATATTGGTCAAACGGGTCGTAAATTTGAAACACGCTACAAAGAACATATGGCTGCGGTTAGGAACAACCAACCCCAAAAGTCTCACTTTGCTAAACATCTCCTTGATAGTGGACACAAATTATCATCCGATCATTCATACAAAATCTTACACACCTGTGATAAAGGGCTTCGACTGAGCATGTTGGAACAATTAGAAATAATAAAACATAACAATAATACTCAGTTTAAATTACTTAATGAACAAGTGAACGTCTCAAGTTCACCACTGCTTCGTTTGTTTGAAAGGGGGGGGTAGTGGGCGGGGCAACAGTAGTGGGGGTAGAAATACGGTATATAATACCGCGCAATTGACACGAGCGTCACTAGACAATGCATCGTTGTAGAGTCAACATCTCCTGAGGATGCTCCGGTGTCGGGGCGAAACGTGCGTCGAGAGTAGTGTAAAAATTATACAGATTTTTTCTGTTGGCGGATTATAGCAAAATAATTCTACCCTTTTCTTGCTAATCATGGACTTCCGCAAAGTAACGCCTGCTTCTATCCAATATGAAATACCGAATTTCATGGGTATAACTTTAAAAATGACGGACTTTCATACAAACTATGAACCCCTATTTTACCCCTTCTGGGGTAGAATTTTCAAGAAATATAAAATACGTACTTCTTTATTTTTAATTAAGAGCCAAAATACTAAGTTTCATTAACATAACTTGAAAAATAACTTGAAAAATGAAGGACAATCATACAAACATTCAACCCCTATTTAACCCCTTTGGGGGTATAATTTAAAAAAAATATGAAACACGTAATTCTTTATTTTCAATTTAAAGCCCAAATACCGAGTTTCATGGGTATAACTTTAAAAATGACGGACTTTCATACAAACTTTAAACCCTCATTTCACCCCTTTGGGGGTGGAATTTCAAAAAATCCTTTCTTAGTGCTCACCTAAGTAATAAAACGAACCTACTGTCAAAATTTCAAGTTTCTAGCTTCAGTAGTTTAGGCTGTGCGTTGATAGATCAGTCAGTCAGTCAGTCAGTCAGTCAGTCAGGACAAGTCTTTTTATAAGTATAGATTAGTCCTCCATCATTTTTTTTATCAAATCGCAATACATAAGTAAGTACATAATTATTGTATGAAGTTTGATTTTCGTACCTAATACCTATCCTTGGACTATTGGTGGTCACGCAAAAAAACATAAGATATTCACTTTAGTTGGTACTTACTACTTAAGTAGGGTAAAATTATTCGAGTAATTTACGAAAAGTAAAATCTTAACCCAGAATATTTAATTTATGAATCCTGATTATTTTGTTAAAAAATATTGTGTATTCTGTGCCTGAACCTCGTTCTTGGTGCCACAGCGACATCACGGACTGGCTTCCTGATACTATGGAGACAATTTGGCTACCTCTGTGGTACACAATCTTCTCTAAACTAAATTGGCAAGCCTAAATCTAGTGCTGTCCTTTTGAAATTTCTTCGGAAAAGTCGCTAGGTTAGGACTTTTCCAAAATATATCGTTAAAAAATTTAAAATTCATCTTTAAATAAGTAGCGCATTCAATGAATAATACAGTTAATCAAAACAAAAGAACTTTATTGCTGTTTTTGTTGATCTACTTTGTGATCAGGGTTGCCCGTTGAAAAAAAAATCTGATGTGGCATGTGGTTCTAAAGACCTACCTAGTGACTACTAAAAGAGTTAAGTATGTAGTCTTCGTATGTAGTGAGTTAATCTTTCTGGAGATAGGCTGCCGCCGTGGCCGAAATTCGGTAGGGAGGACATTAATCCTTTAATGATGAATGACGGTATCTACTTTTTTAAGAGAAAGAAAAATAAAACAATGTTTTATTTTTCCGAATTTTAGCCACGGAGGCAGCCTATCTCCAGAAAGATTAGCCATCTGTGCGGGAGATATTAAAGTGCACAAGTGTGTGCGCGAGCACAGGTGCACTCTCTGTTTCTTTACACTCATAGCCCGATGGGACGGAAAATTCGACACGACCGGAGAGAGATTATACGCAGGACCAACGGCTTTACGTGCTCTCCAAGTCACGGGGTGAAACAACGCCAACTTCCTAACTCCGGGCTAGTTCTGAGAATTTCTTATCGGAAAACCCCAATACTTGGTATGGCCCGAGGTCCCGGGACTCGAACCCGGGACCTCGTCGGCCGCAATCGAACACGCTTACCACTAGACCTACGAGGCAGTTAAAATTAATGGACATACTGCAGTCTCCACAAAAAATTAACATTTTTTTCAATAAGGTCGTTATTTACACGAATGAATAACGAAGACTTTTGAAAAATCATAACTTTTTATCCGGCACATTGGCATATACAATAATTATTCTTTTGGAAATCGAAAGAACATAAGTTGTTACAGTTTTAAAAAAAAAAATTGGTTGCCTGTAAAGTCGGTATACGGGCGAAAGTTTTACGTGACAACCGAAATAGAAGCGCAAGACATGAACCGGTGTGTATGCCTATCTCTCTCACTCTCTCTCTCTCGCTCTGTCTCTCTCGCTCTTAGGCGGGCTAACTGTGCTCGAGTGGAAGGGACGCGTGCCTTTCACTTTTTATGTCTGTCTCTCTCGCTCTTAGGCGGGCTAACCATGCCTCTCACTCGCTCTCATTGTGAGCGCATAACGTGAGCGGAGCGTAACGCAGTTTCTTGAAGTGTCACCCGGCAAACCAATTTATAAGACGTTGTCACGTCAAAATCACCAGTGCTATGAACTTCTATTATTTTTAATGGAATTTTAAAATTTTCCGTAGATTTTGGATGAACTTAATTTTCTTGGAATAATTTAAAATTTAATGCTCTTAAAACCAGTTAATCAGACTGGAATTTTTTCCTAAGAGAGCAAAGTTATTAGGTAAAGATATTCCATAAAAAAATTGCGGAAACTGTCACTGGAAAAATTTAAAAAAAAATTAAAAGTTCGTCAAGCCGTTAATATTCCAAAATTGTAAATAAATTTTTTTTTCTCGTAATCGGTTGGGAACCGATTTTTTTCCTTGCGGGTCCTGGTACACCCCTAAATCAACAATCTAAAAAAAAATTTATATCCACCTGGTTGACCATATCTTTACATCGTAGAAATCATGGTATTGGTAATTTAAAATTCTGAACTAACAGCTGTTCTAAGGCAGTGGTGGATACCGGTAGAAATAAAACAATAACAAATAAACAAAAAAAATTGGTTGCCTGTAAAGTCGGTATACGGGCGAAAGTTTTACGTGACAACCGAAATAGAAGCGCAAGACATGAACCGGTGTGTATGCCTATCTCTCTCACTCTCTCTCTCTCTCGCTCTGTCTCTCTCGCTCTTAGGCGGGCTAACTGTGCTCGAGTGGAAGGGACGCGTGCCTTTCACTTTTTATGTCTGTCTCTCTCGCTCTTAGGCGGGCTAACCATGCCTCTCACTCGCTCTCATTGTGAGCGCATAACGTGAGCGGAGCGTAACGCAGTTTCTTGAAGTGTCACCCGGCAAACCAATTTATAAGACGTTGTCACGTCAAAAAGTCAACTGCATTTTTTAGTTATTTAGATTAATTTCTGAATCTTTTGTAATTTCCAGAGTGATTAGCACTTTCAATTTGAAATAACTTAATAAGTAGTTTAACAAATGCATACAAGCTTGGGTAATAATATGGTATGGATTACAAAAAACAATTGACAACCCTATTATGTGTTAAGCTTGCATCCTGTTGGTCTCTGACGAAATATCGTATGAGCCGACGTCGCCTATAAACTCACATCCCATTGGTCGTTCTTATCTCTACGACAATGGTGCGGTAGAATTTCTCCAAGTAAAGGGTGAACGGAACTATTTGTATCCGATATGTAATCGAAATGATGCGATGTATGGATTTATGGTTTTGTTTTGTCAAACTAACTCTTGCGCGTTGCCCTCAATCTTCATAATGCGCAGCATCCGGTTTTGTAAGCTACCAACTATTTTTAATGACAACAATAATTTAATATACAAAATTCTTTTTAAACAATCGACTTCAAACTCCCACTTTACTACATTACACACACACACACACACACTATACAAAGTATTTAATTTATTGTTGATATTTTAAAAATCGCTCGACCGATTTCTATAAAATTTATATGGGACCACCTGGGATACCCTTTCAAACAAAAAAGAATTTTCCAAATCGGTTCAGACGTCTTCGAGTAATCGGTGAACATACATTAAAAAAAAAGATTCCGACGAATTGATAACCTCCTCCTTTTTTAAAGTCGGTTAAAAACTGTTTTGATATCGCAATCAGTAATTTTATTTATCGAATACAAATAAAATTCTAACTAAAATTACTTGTTTCAGATGTTTTCTATAAGTTTATAACTTTTATAATGCCTTTTAAGGTTTAAGTAGGTATATTTAATAGTTACATTTATATTTCGAGTAAGTTGCATCGACAGACAGAAAAGTAATTCTATTTAAAATACTATTACAAAAATATTTATTTTGTGACTTTGTGATATCTTAAGTCGTAACTAATGTTAATACCAGTACTATTATCGTAAGATTCATCACAATGTTGCTATATTCCGACGGATGAAGTTATCTGGTGATAGGTAGGTTTCTTGCTTACCTATTATCCAGTCTAGACAATTAATTAGGTGACGATTAAAATATGTTTAATGAGTTCTCTTTATTCTGAATAGATAAGTGTAATTTTTGTCTGCATTATAAATTTATAACACGGTCACGGGTAATCTAGGCTAAATGCTTTTAAACATCGCATGTAGACTCACGAAACCTAATGCTAAATAGCGTGGGGTATAATATTGAAAGAGCATAATGGTGAAAAGGAAAAGGAGAAAAAGAAGAGAAGATAAAGAGGGAGAATATGTAGGAGATTGGCACGAGGAACTCTAATTTTTGCTGACTTGGGAGTTCAGAATTCTAGAGGACGTCGTTTTAGTCCACAGGGATTGTTTTCTCCTCGTCCAATGAAAAACAAAAAAATACATCCCAATACCCAAGAGACACCACGAATTCCCTAATCGAAGTTTCATTATTTTATAGTTTTCAGAAAGCATTTGCTAGTTAATTTAAAATCCTAAGTATTTCTATTATTTTACATTACATTATTACATTACTACATTACATACATTATTATTTTTTTCATTATTTAGGCTACAAATAGTAGTCTTATTTAAATCTTACTGTAGTAAGGAATAATATTGTTTCTATAATATGTTTATGATTTAAACGTAATAGACAAAACGCAAATCAAAATAGATACAAAAGACGTCAGTGAGAAATGATGACGTATATATGCGATAACCTCTGTCTCAACGAGCTCGTAAATATTTTGTGTGTCAATAAAACATTGATTGTTCAATTAATAATAATTACTGATCAGAATTGAATTATTGTTTGAAATGATATCAGGTAGTTAACAAGCGAAACACTAGTAATAGATTTTGTTTTGTTGTTCAAGATAAAGAACTATACCTACTTAAATAATATCTCAATTCCGTATAGACGCACTGGAGGAGATAATTTTATTTTTAATAATATAACTTCTATTTACTTATACAAATTATGAAGAAAGTGTTGGCGTGGCATAGCTAAAAGGACATGATATATTTATCTGTACATTTAACAGCTGATTTATATACACAAAAAAGCCTCCAGAAATGTAACATTAATTTAATTTATAAACTGTCATGTTATACTTATATAACTTACATTACCATCAACGTCGAAATATTGTGTATGTAACGCTACACTTGCACACGATTTACGTGACCTCCAAAATTAAACTGGGTCGCGAAGAAATCAAGGCAATTAACTGTGTTGTCAACGCGAATTTTTTGTCGAATTTTTTATCAAGGCTCGTTCCGTTCATTTTGTCGTCCTATTGAAGTGGTCGATATGCGATAACATATTAAATAAATAAATGGAAAAATCTAGATTTAACCACAGATAAACCAAGAAATAATTATAACAATAACAATATTATTAATAATTCTAGAATCAGCACTAGTTTACATTGATACAATTATAAATTCTTTTTGTTATAAAAGGTTATTACTTAATTGCAAGGTAACTAAACAACCAATCGAAAAAAAAAAACAAAATTAAAACATGTAATTGAAAATACTTCTAGATTTCTTGACAAAACAAAAATCCAACAAAAATAGTTTGCTCCTCCTGAGATAAATAGCAAAATGTGTGCAAAACATGTATTTTCCAAAAAAAATATACTATCGAGAAAAATTTCACTTATCGTGTTTTAAAACACGTAATCCAAGATAAAAGTTCGAAGTAGGTATCATTTCCCCAAATATTAAAGTGGTAACTAGCAAATTGTGAGATGTATAACAATGACAAAATACCAAATTGCATATTATTATGGACTCTTGAAGAAAAATGCGAAATAAGCAAGCATGCAGTAGGAATTTCATTGGAATAGTTACTGCAAAACTATTACATGTCTGACCTTGAAGTTTTCCAAGATCTTACACCGCATAATAGTTAGTAAGCTGCTCCCGTTCATGAAGTCATTTAGGGCAAAGTCCGAACAGGAAAAAAAACGTAAATAATACGATGTTCAAGCGTAAACGACCGTATCAAAACACGGAGAATCCGATGGGTTTTTCTATTTTTTTAATAGTTCATCAAACAGTCTGCCTGGGCTCTGATCAGCTGTCTTTGTTTTCATAACAAGCTTCTTGATGAACAGACTTTTTTGGCGTGGGACGAGTTTTTGTCTGTCATTTTCATTCGATGCCGTTACGGTAACATAAACTATAAAGTACTAATTACCACGGAGTAGTTACATTTTCTTGACAGACTACTGTAACAAACACTAGCCTGACTGATTTACGAAAACCGGATTTTGTCCATCATTATACATTTTAGTTGATAATCCGTGATCTGTATATATTAACTGTACAAGCATATCGTACTCCTCTCCTTACTCATACCTCATCAGTCATCATAGTTACAGCATCTGTCCCGTAAAAAATTCGGCGTTTTGACTGAATAATAACACGGTGCAGTTCCGGCACTTAAAGGTCTATTTATGTATTTGTGTACATTGTTTTTTTAATGCTGAGATATCGATATCTCGTTGCATTGCGGTGAATCTCGCGCACCATATTTTTTTAGAAAGTCGCATCCGGCTTCGCGCTAGTCGGAGCGCTTCCGTGTACGCTTTGGATGTGGGCTGCTCCGTACTAAAGGCACGCTTGATTTTGTTGTAGATTAGTTATGTTCTCAACTAATGGGCCTCATAAGAAGGCTCAGGGTCACTCAGCGGGCGATGGAGGAGCTAGAGCTATGCTCGCAGTATCTCTGCGAGATCAAATCAGAAATGAGGAGATTCGTAGGAGAACCAAAGTCACCGACATTGCTCAGCGAGTCGCGAAACCGAAGTGGAAATGGGCGGGGCACATAGTTCGAAGACCTGATAGTTGTTTGGATCCCAAGGTGCTGGAGTGGCGACCCCGCACCGGGAAGCGCAGTGTTGGCAGACCCCCTACTAGGTAGACCGACGACATCAAACGAGTCGCAGGGAGCCGCTGGATTCAGGCGGCGCAAGACCGAGACCTGTGGAAGTTCATGTAAGAGATCTTTTTCCAGAGTGGACGTCTATCGGTTGACAATGAAGAAAAGTTTTGTTCTTACACTTCCGATAGGCAGATAAAATTCACGTAATTGTGTCACTCGACTTAAGTATATTATGACTGTCTAGCTGCGACAGAATTTATTGATAAAAATTTTTAGGTGAAGAAACAATAATAAGTTGATGACGGCCAAACGTGAATATTGAATTTAGCCAATTACTTTCCACTTCGTGTTTGAAAACCAAATTAAGTTTCAATCAATAGTTTCACCTAAGACAATTAACCATAAGTAGATACTGATAGATTTGACTCTGTGCTGTGATAGCATAGCTCCTCAACTTTTTAACCTTATTAGAACTAAGGAAGTTGAGGTAGCAATCGCTCCTGCCTCAGCATCTGCCGAATCGCTTGCACCCATGTTTATTGGAAGTATTGGACAAGAGTTTTATAAAAATAGCATAAATATGCAGGTAAAATGTTTACAAGTAAAGTACTGAGTTTACTGAATAAATAATTCTGTCGATGACGACATTACCTTTCTTCATTGATACAAATCGTTTATACCTAAGGTCTATGGACATAGACAACTATCCGATTCCATGAGAACTTATGCAAATGCAACCAGTAACAAAACCTGCCGTGCAGATGGGATAATAATACATATAATAACAGCAATTCATTGGGCAAGGACTCGAGGAGTAAACTATATTTGTTTCTATATTTACACAGGTAACAACTGTGTTATAAAAATGAAGAGACCGATAATCTTATAATGTAAGTAAGATCAAATATCTTTTTCATTCAATTCATTAGGTAGTTTACTTCCGACTCCTAGAGTGTTAATGATAAATGATAACACTTTTAATTATGCCCTATCAATCACATAATTAATGTCAATATTAAATATTTGTATATTTATATAAAAAATATAGGTACATTAGTTAGATTAAGAGAGTTTTTAAAAATTACAAGCTACATAATATTTCCCTCTTAGTTAGGATTTATAAGAACATACGTGACTATGTGGAGTATGTGTGTATGCCAGTTCAGGCATACTATGAATTGCCACAATTTACTAGTACGCCGACTGTATCTGTACTAGTAGTGTTAGAAGCGACTACCAAGTACCAATCCTATCACATCTATGCTGACACCCTGACACCTTATTACAGAATAATAGGGAATATGCATAAAATTTAAATTTGTCTAAAATATTTTTTCCTAGATTCTTTATTGCCTTAACATTATACTTAAAAGGTACTATTTTTATTTAGTTATTATTTAAACCCAGAAAATATTATATAGAAAGTGAAAAATAAAGGAGGGAAATTCAAACTTACAAAACGCGTCGCCATTGGTCGAAACGAAATGTGACGTCATTTGATTTACGGTTGATTTACGGCGTCGATATTCATAGAGTTTTTGTGAGAAAAATTGTTTAAAACTGTATTCCTGTGTGATTACTTGTGAATTTATATTTGTAGTCAATCTAGGTCGATGACTGAAACTGGTTTTGTCAAAGCACAATCGGATAATCTATCGAAAATAGATGCATTTATGATGTCAGCATATTTTGTATCAAATCTCGATTTTACGAGCGCAAAGATCAAAGGAGTGAAAGCTGCAATGTAATTTTTATGTCACATGGTATATTTTAGTCCTTAACATAGATTTTTATTCTTATATGTTTAAATAATACTTAAAACAAAACATAACCTTTAAATAACCATCTGTGTTGCTAAACTCCTAATTTACGTCTACATGATAATTTATACGTAATATTATGTTATTGAAGCTCACTCAAGTTTGATATGTTTAAATACTTTTTGGTTCCGTACTCTAGTTGGGTTCCGTACTCTAGAAGTAAAAGTGAAAGGATAATATCAAATTAATTTGTTTTCGCTAACTAAGGGCCTCATAAGTAGGCTCAGGACCGCTCAGCAGGCGATGGAGAAAGCTATGCTCGGAGTATCCCTGCGGGATCGAATCAGAAATGAGGAGATCCGTAGGAGAACCAGAGTCAACGACATAGCTCAGCGAGTCGCGATACTGAGGTGGAAATGGGCGGGGCACATAGTTCGAAGAGCTGATGGTCGTTGGGGTCCAAAGGTGTTGGAGTGGCGACCCCGCACCGGGAAGCGTAGTGTTGGCAGACCCCCCACCAGGTGGACCGACGACATCAAGCGAGTCGCAGGGAGCCGCTGGATTCAGGCGGCGCAAGACCGAGTCCTGTGGAAGTCCATGCAAGAGACCTTTGTCCAGCAGTGGACGTCTATCGCTTGATAAAGAATAAGAAGAAGAAGAAGATATACTTTTTGTAAATAAGTATTAGATAAATACGATATTCCTATTTACATGAACAATTTTCTTACACTTTTTTTTCGTACTTTCGCATCTCGTGGAATACAAAAAAAAACACTTTATCGGGTGTGCTAATAATAGTGTTTTTGTACTTAGGTACCATAGAATACTTGTAAGAAGGTTTTTTAACTTCTTCCATGGTTTGTGTAGCAATTAAAACTGAAAATAAGTATGAAGTAACTGAAACGCTATAGTAAACAAACACGGGACATGTCGAATGACGTTATCAAAAGCGCGCGCTAATGGTGGCGTTTGAACGGCTCAAATTTATTCAATGTTTTAAATTTCACTTTTAAAAATTATTTGACTATTTTCAAACCTATTTATATTTTTTATATGTTATAAAGATGTAAATGATTAATTTAAGAAATTAAAAAAAAATCATGCATATTCCCTATTTCGTTAAGGTGGTAAAAGCATGCGACAGGCGATTTTCGGTGAGCTCACAGAGCTTACAAATTGAAAACTATAATTCCAATTTGAATAATTTCAATGCAATATGTAATTTGGGTATCTTAACTAAATTCGCTTAGAGATAGAAACACGATTGGAAAAAAAATCTCGATAGAAAGTTTTCCCAAACTTTGATCGAATCACCTTTTTTAGGTTTAAACCTTGTTTAAACAGAAACGGTAGGTATTTTTCCTGCTATTTTTTTAATTTGTGTTGATATAAATAATTACTAAAAGCGGTGAGAAAAATTCTTTGATTATTGGCATCCATAATTTTTTAAATCAATTTTAAAGATTTTTTTCAATTCCCGACCCCTGAATCCATAATTTCCATCTCTTTCCTAGCACTGCAAAATATATAGCTCTATCCCACTCGTACGACCCAAACAATTTAGGATCGTTTTAGCACCTTAAGCGTAGAGTACCGCCCTGCAAAGCGCGGCTTGCAGGGCGGCAAAAGTTGATATTTAATAAACGTCAGGCATATTATATTACGTAATGTAATAAATTGCTGGAAAATCGTTTTAAATCGTTTTGACGACCTCCCTGGCTCTGTGGTGAGCGCTGTTGTCTTATAACTGGGAGGTTTCGGGTTCGATCCCAGCGGGGTCAATTTGGAAATTTATAATTTCTGAACTGTCTCTGGTCTGGTCTGGTGGAAGGCTTTGGCCGTGGCCAGTTACCACCCTACCGTCAAAGACGTGCCGCCAAGCGACTAAGCGTTCCAGCACGATGGCGTGTAGAAACCAATTAGGGGTATGGGTTGAATGTTCACTGCCATACCCCTTCCAAGTTAGCCCGCTACCATCTTAGACTGCATCGTCCCTTACCATCAGGTGAGATCGCAGTCAAGGACTAGCTTCTCATCGAATAAAAAAAAATGTTTAGCCTCAGACAAATTTTTCGTGTATAATTTATATTCGCTAAATGCTTTTACCATTTAACTATCCAAATATATTTTAATAATGATCACTATTTATGTAACCATTAAATATTTATGCTGCTTTAAATAATTTGTTAATATTGAGGCCTACCGGTTTGCCTACTTGTCTCTTGCACACTTTAGGAATGTAGTACATCGTGTGCCTGTAGTTTGAACAGATATATTACAAAAATAATTGTAGATTGCGAAGCGAAGACTTCCTATTCTACCTTTCATTATAAGACTTTTTTGCTGTGCAAATTTTTTATTTAGTTAGGTTAGAACTTTAAAATTACTTATGCTATGAATGATTGGATGGATTTGGTTAAATTGGTCCAAAAAAATAAATTCGTCGGTTAAGAATAAAGTCAAGTTGTGTCAAATTATTTCATGTGGCCGAAGTTGTGAACTTCTGCAAGTTATTTTAAAATGCAATAAGTTATTCGTTGCGACTTGCGACATAGATTGCTTAGCAAAAGTAACGCAATCTACAATCGGAATTTAGATCTTAAAACTTGGCCGAGTGGTTAGCGTACAGTGTACACTAACGCGGATGTAGCCGTGACTAACAAACAAATTGAGTTTCCTTCGGCTGATTTTAGGTGCTGGACAACTTAAACGGTAGGTTAGTCAGTTTTAATCAGAGACAGTTGGGAGGAGTTTTAACTACCCTTAGTTTTTTTTTCTTTCATTAATCGCTGTAAAGATACCCTTTTATGCCATCGATATTATCTGTAATATTTATTTTTCCCGGATGGATGTCCCGTTGCATGAATGCACAAGAAAGGCAGCTGTTAGAGAGGAGTGGAGGCGTATTGTGAAGCGTGCCACAACACCAAAGTGACGACCACGAACGCTCTGTCAAGAGCGTATCGACTGAGAAGAAATTTATTTTTCGTTAGCTGTCCTTTAAGGTAAACAAGTCGCAGAAAACGCTTCGGAAAAATCAAACTTATGCATCGTAAGCGGGCGGGCGCTTAACGATTTTTTCCGCTTTATGTATAACTAGCTGATGCCCGCGACTTCGTCCGCGTGGATTAAGGCTTTTTGATTCCCGCGGGAACTTTGTAATTTTCCGGATAAAAAGTAGCATAATGGAACACATTATGCTACTCTATCTGCTATCCAGGGTATAATCTATCTCCATTCCAATATTCAGCCAACCCGTCCAGTCAGTAGTATTTGCGTGATAGAGTAACATAAACACAAACTTTCGCCTATATAATAAATCATACGTAAAAATTTGACAAAACAGCCAGCGTTCTCACTCATCCGGCCCAAGTTTTATTAGTTTCATTCAACTACCAGTTAGTGTGTAGCGTCGTGGTATATTGGCACTTTAATGGTGAATAATGAATTATAACCGGTACATTGAGGATTTGCGCGCGCGGTAAAGGTCAATGATCATCCGTAGATCCGTCTCGACGCCCTCGTGACCCTGTCCGTCGCTGACGCCGGTACAGAAGTAAATGTGCCAATTGGTTGGTGTGGGATCGATGTCGATACCTAGGTATACTGATATTATCTTCTCCGTCCCAGCACCCAGCATTATCCTGAAGCAGTGATAGCGTAGTGGTTAGGACTGTGGTCTCCTATTCAGGGGGGTCGCAGCGCAGGTTCGATCCCGGGTACGCACCTCTGACTTTTCGGAATCATGTGCGTTTAAGCAATTAAATATCATTTGCTTCAACGGTGAAGGAAAACATCGTGAGGAAACCTGCACGTCTGAGAGTTCTCTATAATATTCTAGGTGTGTGAAGTTCGCCAATTCGCATTGGGTGGTTGATATGGCCTATAACCCTTCTCTGAGAGGTGAGAGGAGACCTGCGCTCAGTAGTGAGCCGTTGATGGGTTGCTAATGATGATGATGATGTTTATAATTCTGAATCGTTATTGACAGGCTCCAATAATTTACACGGCTATGACAGCCATTTGATCTTTGCAAGCGGTTAAGGATAAAAGAGTAGCCAAGTTTAGAATAAATTAATATTAGCTTAGGATGTCGTAACCAGGGGCCGACGGCTTAACGTGTTTTCCAAGCACGGTGGAAAGGTAAAAGCCACACGGGTCAACCATTTACAATACCTACACTAAACATTAATTGTAAACCCCGGCAACTTCTCGACTGCACTTACTAATAACTAGTGGTTCGCCCCGAACTGAGACCTCGCGGTAACGGTATCCCATGATTATTCATTCAATCGATACATGATAACCAAAACTGACATTATTATTATGCCCGTTTTCACCAAACATACCTAAATCATCCCCTAATTAGGAGTCTCTTAACGTAGGTAGCTCCTAAATACAATCCTAAGTCCTAACATCCGTCCCAATATCCTTTTAGGTGTCCCGTACAGGATCGTGATAAATAAGTTGACAGAAAACATCAATCACCTAACTTATAGGTAGCCCGTAAAGGTTAGGGAACGTTAGTGAAAACATTGAATTATTTATCAAACATTGAATTTAACTCGTAGTTCCATGGGAATAGTTACTGACTGCGCCATCTATTAGCATTATTGTGAAGCTATGTTGATGCTATATGAATTACTGACGCCCATTAAAAATTAAATAATCTCGTTTCTTTATAATATTCATATAATTTTAGTATTTGTTGTTCAAGTACAGGATATAAGTGACCTAAAAACATAAAATCAGTTTGAAAATCCATAGCGGATTTTTCTAGAGAGCGTCTTCAAGCGAGCGTATAAAATCGCCACTTTGAAAGCCCCCCATTTCGTCAATTTTAAGGGAAAAATTAAAAAAAAATTATTTTTGTACTCAGTTCAAAATTATCTTTAAAATGATACGTAACAATTTTATGTAACGCGATATTTTTTTTTTTACTTCGCATTCGCTTCTATGAGAGCCCCCCTGAAATAAAGATTTTTATAACTTTTTAAGCCATTTTCGGCTGGAGGCCATCGGTTTACATATTATATCTAAATTTGAAGTAATTACGTTCAGTAATTCAAAAGTTATAAGGCTCTGACAGACGGACGGACGGACGGACGGACGGACGGACAAGTGCAAATCGCCCTAGTTAACTCAAAGACCTTCGCTTCGCTCGGTCGAAAATGTACACACTGCATATAGATACTTGTTCGACTTGATACACGTCAAATATATATGTGAAAATAAATCTGTAGGTACATGTATATAGTATATTATAAAATACATAGATACCCATAGAAAATTAATGGTCTAGGAAGACAAACGTGCAAAGAATTCAATCTTGGTGGACTTCAATCACGCTATTCGACGGAACTACGGATCGACGTGATATAGATTTAATAGTATAGATTTATAGACTAAAAAATGTGTAATATTTTTCCGTAACGGCAATTGTTGCCTTGTTTTATTTTACACTTTCCATCAATGCTTCGATGGCGCAGCGGTAAAAAGGATTGAAACTATCGTTTTGGGGGTTCGAATCCTGACTAGATTATTATTTTTTATTTTACTTTTTTATTTGTAAGTTATAATAATTTATGTTTGGTAAAAAAATTAAAAATAATTTACACTTGTTCACGCACACTTTAGGCCGACTAATGTCTGTGAGTGAAACTATCGGTTCGGGGGTTCGAATCCTGACTTCAGATTATTATTTTTTATTTTTATTATTAATTTATTATTAGAAGGAACTTCGTTCCAACCGAGTGTTCCACGACTCCACTTTTTTATTTTGCATGGGTAATGAATGAATGACATGCTATTATTTTCCCGGAAAAAAATTAAGGATCCTACAACTAGTCTTTAGACACTAACGTTATAAATGCGAAAGTGGGTTTGTTTGTTGCTTTGTCTTTAAACGCAAGGCAATTAATCGACTTTATTTTTGCATGGATATAGTTGAGGAATTGGAGCCTGAAATAGGCTAACTTTTATCCCGAAAAAACAAAGGCGCGTGATTTTGGAAACCTAACCAAAAGCTATAGTAGAACATAATTTCATCATTAATAATGACTTTAATGTGTTGTTGACAGAAATATGTGGAGTCGTCGCTGGGCTGGGCTGGTGAGCGTGGCGAGGACTCGAGCTACGACTCGGAGTCGGACGACGGCGGGCACCGCGCCGCCTCGCGCACGCCCTCCGACACGCTCGCGGCCGAGTTCGCGGAGTACGTCACTGTGACGCCGCCGCCGCCGCCGCCGAACCAGGTGAGGCGCTGCGCAAACGTGTGTCCTGTGACCGAGCCACCATTGAATATTTTATATTCATACAATAAATATGAAATCAACCAGCAACTGCGCAAAACGTGCCTAGACACTTTTTGTGTCTTGTGTCGGATGCAAGCCAACATTGACTTTTTTATTTTCATACAATAAAATATCTTTTTAATTAATAATGATAATCAAAAATTAGGATTACAGAAAGATGCGGCTTTAATTGGACTTTCTGGAAATGCAATAAAGTCGATGTCGCAAAAAGTGTAGTTATTTAATTTTCCAACTACAGCGACGAAATATGAAAGCAACCAGCAACTGCGCAAACGTACCTAGACACTTTTTGTGTCATGTGTCGGATATACTTATTGTATGAAAATTAGTGGCTTGTATCCGACACAGGACACAAAAGTGTCCACGCTTACCCTTACGCAGCGCCTAAAGGTTTACTTTGACTTCTTGCAGTGCAATCCCATACCGGAGATTGGCAATTATTTATTAAGAGCACTTTGGACGCTACTGCACGGAATAGAAATCGGGCACTAGGAAAATGGTATCAACTCGTTGATGCGATTTCTTCATAAATGCACCTACTTGCCTAAGCAAGTCTGCCAATTTGCATTGGGCCAGCATGGTGGTCTTGTGGCCCATAACCCTTCTCTGAGAGGAGACCTGCGCTCAGTAGTGAGCCGTTAGTAGGTTGCTGATGATTATGATGACGACTTATCATTTCACTGAAATTCTCAAGACGTTCTCCTGGTCAGCATCCATAAGAAATGCACCAATATTGCACGCCGTGGAAAACCTACATCACAAATCGGGTTATTTCATCATTTTAAACAGTATCTAAAGTACATAAGATAAAAAACATGTGCTTAAAATGTAACTTGTTGGCAAAAAATATGCATAAGATAACATCTGCACCTTTGTAATAAATGTTTAATGTTGCATAATCTTATAGGTATATAATTAAATAATTATCCAATCGAATGATTGCTAAATTAAAGTTTAAACACAGTCGATTTGTGACGGTAACTTACCTACTGAACCACACCTTCATCGAACGGATGGCTTATTCTAGATAGATACCTTTTCTTTAGACTTAGTGCCAATTTCACCAACGTTGAGTGATGTTTACCTCCGAGTAATAAATTGGGCGTTCTGACAGTTTTTGTATTGAAAATACTGTCAAAATATCAAAATTTACGCTCGGATAAGACTAATTTTACGTTATGTTTATCTCCGAGTAATAAATTGGGCGTTCTGACAATTTTTGTATTGAAAATACTGTAAAAATATCAAAATTTACGCTCGGATAAGACTATTTTTACGTTATGTTTATCTCCGAGTAATAAATTGGGCGTTCTGACAGTTTTTGTATTGAAAATACTGTAAAAATATCAAAATTTACGCTCGGATAAGACTATTTTTACGTTATGTTTATCTCCGAGTAATAAATTGGGCGTTCTGACAGTTTTTGTATTGAAAATACTGTCAAAATATCAAAATTTACGCTCGGATAAGACTAATTTTACGTTATGTTTATCTCCGAGTAATAAATTGGGCGTTCTGACAGTTTTTGTATTGAAAATACTGTAAAAATATCAAAATTTACGCTCGGATAAGACTATTTTTACGTTATGTTTATCTCCGAGTAATAAATTGGGCGTTCTGACAGTTTTTGTATTGAAAATACTGTAAAAATATCAAAATTTACGCTCGGATAAGACTAATTTTACGTTATGTTTATCTCCGAGTAATAAATTGGGCGTTCTGACAATTTTTGTATTGAAAATACTGTAAAAATATCAAAATTTACGCTCGGATAAGACTATTTTTACGTTATGTTTATCTCCGAGTAATAAATTGGGCGTTCTGACAGTTTTTGTATTGAAAATACTGTCAAAATATCAAAATTTACGCTCGGATAAGACTAATTTTACGTTATGTTTATCTCCGAGTAATAAATTGGGCGTTCTGACAATTTTTGTATTGAAAATACTGTAAAAATATCAAAATTTACGCTCGGATAAGACTATTTTTACGTTATGTTTATCTCCGAGTAATAAATTGGGCGTTCTGACAGTTTTTGTATTGAAAATACTGTCAAAATATCAAAATTTACGCTCGGATAAGACTAATTTTACGTTATGTTTATCTCCGAGTAATAAATTGGGCGTTCTGACAGTTTTTGTATTGAAAATACTGTAAAAATATCAAAATTTACGCTCGGATAAGACTAATTTTACGTTGGTGAAATCGGCCCTTAATGAGTGTCTTGAGATTTTTCCTAGCGTATACTGCATCCAATTTACACTAATCCTTTCACAAACTTTCTCGCATAATCAAGATATCCATTGGTGAAAAGTGAAAACCGGATATCCCTACAGTAATTTTTAGACACAAATGACACAAGAGTACAGATTAGAAGTTTATAGAAAAACTCCTTGGAGGTACGTTTCATACATTTACTAACTTTTGCCTTTGTAAAGGTAGTTAGCCTATATGTCACTCTTTTGTCCTCCACTTTAATATACCCATGCAAAAAACATATGGATCCGTTCCTACGTAATTGATGCGTAATCGAAGAACAAACCAACAAACAAACACACTTTCCCATTTAAGTATAAAATTACTAGCTGATGCCCGTGACTTCGTCCGCGTGGATTTTGTTTTCAAAATCCGATCCCGCGCTAAGCGCTATTGCTTCCTCGTTCCTAATACGTACCGCTAAAATTTGGAATGCCCTTCCGGCTTCCGTTTTTCCGACTGACTATAACTTGGGTACTTTTAAATCAAGAGTGAATAGGCATCTTCTAGGCAAGCGCGCTCAATCTTAGGCTGCATCTTCACTTACCATCAGGTGAGATTGCAGTCAAGCGCTATTCTATATCGGTATATATTTAAAAAAAAAACGATTGTCCGGGATAAAAAGTAGTCTATGTCACTCTCCAGGTCCTGAACTATAATTACTATGCAAAAAAAATGGTTGTCTGTAAAGTCGGTTTACGGACGATAGTTTTATGTGATAACGTCATAAAGAAACATTGATGAATAAATGTGTCACAAGCCAATG
This sequence comes from Oeneis ivallda, assembly GCA_029955525.1. Classification (NCBI taxonomy): domain Eukaryota; kingdom Metazoa; phylum Arthropoda; class Insecta; order Lepidoptera; family Nymphalidae; genus Oeneis; species Oeneis ivallda. Next base: position 8,222,348 of record JARPMR010000019.1, read on the forward strand.
CTTGGGCCGATCGTGCCTCTCTATCGCTTGTTCCGCGCTCTCGCTTGCACGCTCAGGCTCAGGCGGAACGTGACACTCTTTCGTGCGTGCAGCCGGTGTTCATCGATTTATCATTATCATTTATTTATTCATCGTTATCACGTTAAAATCACGTCGATCCGTGGCTGTTGCGTCGTGATTGAAGGACAAACCAACAAACGAATACACTTTCGCATTTATAATATTAGTATGAAGTATGATAAGAAAGGATGTAGTGATAGTGAAAGATTCTCTATCTACAATGAAAAATAATTTCAGGCTAAAATTGAGTTTGCGGTGAAACTGGGCTACTCTGAACGATTGGCGCGGACGGCTCTGCAGCGCCTGGGGCCTGATCCCCCTCGGAACGATTTTCTCTCCGAGCTGATCAACCTCGCTGCGAAGCGGCCGCCGCGCGTGCCGTCCCCGCCACCGCCCGCCGAGCCGGAGCCGCTGCCCGACCGCGCGCAGCTCCGGCACATCGTCATAGATGGCAGCAACGTCGCTATGAGGTAACAGAACACTCCTCCACGAAATAATTATATCATAGCCTATTTTTCCTTAGCTGTCTTATGGCCAATTTCACCAGCTTCGATTGAAGTTTTATCGAGGAGTAAATTGGGCGTTCTCACGGGCGAAAATACTGTCAAAATATCGAATTTACGCTCGGATAAGACTTATTTTACTTTGGTGAAATCCGTTCTTAAAAGGTAAACAAATTGGAGAAACCCTTTCGCATTTTTTGCGAGAAAACACTTCTTTATCGTTAAAGATAGCTAAGTACAAATCTATACTTATAAAAAGACTGACTGACTGACAGACTGACTGATCTATCAACGCACAGCCTAAACTACTGAAGCTAGAAACTTGAAATTTTTCAGTAGGTTCCTTTTATGACGTAGGTGAGCACTAAGAAAGGATTTTTGAAATTCCACCCCCAAGGGGGTTAAATGGGGGTTTAAAGTTTGTATGAAAGTCCGTCATTTTTCAAGTTATACCCATGAAACTCAGTATTTGGACTTTAAATTTAAAATAAAGAATCAAGTGTTTCAAACTTTTTGAAAATTCTACCCCCAAAGGGGTTAAATAGGGGTTTAATGTTTGTATGATCGTCCTTCATTTTTGAAGTTAATTTTCAAGTTATGTTTATGAAACTTAGTATTTTGGCTCTCAATTAAAAATAATGAAGGACGTATTTTATATTTTTTGAAAACTCTACCCCCGAAGGGGTAAAATAGGGGTTCGTAGTTTGTATGAAAGTCCGTCATTTTTAAAGTTATATCCACGAAACTTGGTATTTTAGCTGTTGATTAAAAACAAAGATGTACGCATTTCACAATTTTTGAAAATTCTACCCCTAAAATGTTTAAATAAAGGTTGAATGTTTTTGTATGAAAGTGCGTCATTTTTCAAGTGATATCTATAAAACTTGGTTGTTAAATAAAATTGGGGGTTTAATAAACGTATGAAAATCCATAATTTTTCAAGTTAGTCATATCGAGCAACGGATCTATGTGATTCTTTGATGAGTTGCAGACCTGCAGTGTTACAGGTTACTTTTATCCCGATAAAACCAGCAGTTCCCACGGGATTTTTAAAGAACCTAATTCCACGCGGACGAAGTCGCGAGGGCAACAGCTAGTAGACTAATAAGTTATAGACATTTTGCTCGCTTCTTTGTATGATACGAAAAAAGCTATCTACCTATATTGTTTATTTTATTTATTAGAAAAATTAATGGCACGAAAGAAAAGGTCAAAATAAAAAGCAGCTACTACAGCTACATATACCTACACTAGCGGCACGCTATGATGGCCGGTTTGACGTTTGTCCGCTCATGAAGTTCCGTATTAATTGATAACGACTTTGAAGGAAATAATTGTATTACTTTATTGACGATAGTGATGTGCAGAGATTCATAAATTTTATCGAATGTAGTTTTAGGTTTAGGACTCAAAATTTATTTATTAAATTGATTTCTAAAATGTATACAAGTGTAGAAAAATCAGTTTGCACCATTTAAGGGGTGAATGTACTTGTGAATATGAACAATTTTCACTATGTGGACAAACCTCTGAAATCGCAAAAAAATATCAGCTGTTTCATACAAAAGGTAAAATTTTTATTTTTATATGATATATACCACAACTCGGCATTTGGTTTTCTAAATTGAAAATTTTTAAAAATGGAATCTAATACGATCGTCACATAGGATCGCTGGCTAGCACAACTACTACCTCCGGCAAACTCGCGTCAATGCTCAATGCAAAACAAAGCAGTTTCGAATTGACGTTGCTTCGAAAAGTATAAACTGTCAGTGCAATGCGATTGTGATATAGTTTTGACCTGGCTTTGGATTTCAAATATTGATACTGCATTACTGTTGACCCTTGCTCGTTAATTTGGACTCTCCAATCGTTCAAGCCCTTTGTTGTGGATTTCGTCGATATGACCGAACGTACGCAGAGAACTGTTCTAAATAGTCAGACACGTGAGTTCGTAATACGCCTTCGTAACTATTTCGATCGTGAAGCTCAAAATGGAGGGCCAATTTTACCTATAACGTCAGTGGTTGAACGCGTAGCTGATGCGCTTAATATTGGACAACGAACTGTTAGACGGATAACTAAAAAAAAATATGGCGAGACTGGCACAGAAGAAAATAAACTTCACACACCAAAAAAGAGAAAACGAGCAAAACCAGTCGTAGGCATCGATAGCTTTGATGCCGATGCTATCCGAAGACATGTTTACGGCTACTATTTACAGAAGGAGTATCCAACAAGAAAAAAGTTGGTGCATTCACTGAAGGAAGCTGGATTATTCTTCGGTGGGGAAAGTTCTTTAACGAAGATTTTGAAGACCATTGGATTTCGATACAAAAAAATGTAACAAACGCAAAATATTGATGGAAAGATTTGATATAGCGATGGCAAGGTATACTTTTTTACGGCAAGTGAAAGAAATCAAAAATTGGCAAAATGTTGTGTTCTTGGATGAAACATGGCTTAATGCTAACCATACTGTAGGCCGTTCTTGGAACGATGACACAGCAGCATCTACTTCCAAAGTTCCTGTAGGAAAAGGATCGCGACTTATAATTTGTCACGCCGGAACCATCAACGGGTTTGTCGAAGGTTCTCTCATGGCTTTTGCGTCAAAAACCACTGGAGACTATCGTGAAGACATGAATGGAGAAAAGTTTACTGAATGGTTTACCTCAATGTTGTGTAGCCTCCCTGAACCATCTATTATAATTATGGACAACGCCCCATACCACTCGATGCAAATTGACAAGCCACCTGCCCAATCCCAAAAGAAAGCTGATATCGTCGCATGGCTTCGTAAAAATGGCGTAGATGCAAACATGAATATGTTAAAAGCGGAATTAGTACGTCTTTTAAAAGAAAACAAACCAACCAAGATCCGATACGTCATTGACGAAATAGCATTAGAACATGGGCACAGAGTTATACGGTTACCGCCTTACCATTGTGAGTATAATGCGATTGAGTTGGTGTGGGCTCAAATTAAGGGATATGCTGCAAGACACAATACAGAACCCCCATTTACCACAAAAAAAAATGCTAAAATTATTAGAAGAAGCTTGTGAACATGTGACTAAAGGAGACTGGGAAAAGGTTGTGAATAGAACTGTTAAATTAATAAGGGAAGATTATGAAAGAGATGTGAAAATAGATAATATTATAGAAAACGAACATATAATTATTAATGTAGGTGATGATAGCAGTGACGACAGTGAAAATAGTAGTATGGACGAATCTGATTAATTATGGCCTTTTGTGGCACCTTTTTTGGTATCTTTTGTATTCATATGTTTCTTGTGTGCATATAAAGTATGTATATTCATTTTTATTCAAATATTCAGTTCGTTCAAATAAATTAAATAAACATATACATTTTTGTTTTATTAAACCTATTTAATCAGGTACAAAAACAAAACTTAATTGTTTTTTGTTCGAGAATAAATTGACATTCCACATCACTATTGTAATGTGTCAAACCGGCCATCATAGCGTGCCGCTAGTTTAAATGTATGGACAGTAGTAGCAAACATTCGTATTTGACCTTTGAAAATAAAACCTAAAGAAACTATCTCATATTTTTTTTTTGTATCTGTAGATAATTTTTTGGGAGAACAAAACACGAAAAACTAGAGAAATAAAGCCAAAATTATAGTGAGTTTTATAGTAGACATTTCACATTTGTACTCATCAAAATACTATATCTTTTTTCAGCCACGGGAATAAGGAAGTGTTTTCATGCAGAGGTATCGCAATATGTGTGGATTGGTTCCGAGCACGAGGGCACAAAGAAATAACAGTGTTTGTACCAAAATGGCGAAAAGAAGCTTCACGACCCGATAACCCAGTGGCCGATCGCGACGCCCTTGAACGACTGGAAAGAAACCGCGTACTGGTCTATACACCGAGTCGCCTTTTAGGTGGAAAAAGACTTATTTGTTACGATGACAGATATATCTTGCGACTCGCAGCCGAAACGGACGGAATCGTCGTCTCGAATGACAACTACAGGGACCTCGCTGCAGAAAGCCCTGAATTCCGAAAGGTCGTCGAGGAGCGACTGTTGATGTTTTCGTTCGTCAATGACAGGTTCATGCCACCCGATGATCCTCTCGGTAGATCGGGCCCGACGTTGGACGCTTTCCTCAGAGCGCCACCATCTCGTAGCGATCCCCCTCCCGCGTGCCCCTATGGGCGCAAGTGCACTTATGGGAACAAATGTAAATTCTACCACCCAGAACGTGCAGGACGACCGCACAAATCAGTAGCCGAGAAACTATCGGAACGGGCTGCACGCAAGGCGCGCGATTTGCACACGCTGAGCCTTCCTCCTGGCGGAAGGCCCGTAGATATCAAGAAACCACTAGCCCGGGCTCATTCTGCAACACCACGCTTGGCTGACGCTAGCCTCGTCTCGCATTTCGACCGAGCTCAAATACCGGGACCGTCGCAGCCTCCGCCAGATCTAAACCCACACCGAAAACTTGCGCGACAACTCACACTTAACCCGAGCTGTGACCCCAGGCTTCACGCGACGGCCGCTCGTGTCTCGTCGGCTCCGGTGGGAGCAGCAGGAGCCATAGCTCCACAGATGGCAGGCATGTCTCTATCGCCTTGCGCATCCGAAGGGGCTCTCCAGCACTGGGAAGCGAGGCGACGGATGCACTTCCATTTAGCGGGAATATTCCCGGAAGCGCAAGTGACGGAGGTGATGGCCACATACCCGGACGAAACAGACCCTCAAAAAATGTGCGCGATCCTTCTAGACCGCTACAGACCCAGCGAGGCAACCTTGCCGCGACCTACACATTGACATACATCGTTTGCATGTTGAACTTTGGAAATAACACGAAATTTCGATTGTAGATGACCAGTAATTACAGTCTTACTGTCTCTTCAATCTTATTTTTCATTTAGCTTTATATTATGTTGACCTTTGAATTATTTCCAATTTCCACTGGGAAATTGTTGTTTTACATTCATGGGATCAATGCTTTATAAAATTATATGAATGGCAGATAAGGATGCTATCAGTCATCGAAATTAGTAAAATTTAGGTATTCTTCAGCATTTGGCATTCTTTCATGAGATCTACTTTTAACCATAATATTATCTCTTAAATTCATATCTAGCATTTTGAAAACCTTAAAATTGTAACTAGATAAAATAATAGACTGTGTGTCGTGGGTTAGGGTATTCAGTCACTTCATACACCTGAAAAAAATCTTTAATGTTAATGATAGGTACCGGCTATAGAAGTACTTTTCTTTCTCTTCAATTTTATTTAAACCCACTTTCACTCATGTCATTCTCAATATCAATATCATTCTACCGCCAGTAAAGGCATTTATCTTTGTACATTCACTTATTCGTGACGTACGCTTCTGCGAAGCGCGCGTCTTATTTAATTATTATTATTTAAGTTTAGATTTAAGGATGTACAATAAAACTGAATTTATCACAAACATCCATAAACTTAATTAATTGGTGCATGTTATCTATTTTCTAATTTACTTATATGTCTGAGTGAAATATAATATATTTTACTTAGTTATATTTATTCACATACAAAATAACTAAATATGTACAATCAAATAGAAGAGGAGTGTTAATTGGTATGAATGGATTTGCTTAATTAGGTGTGTTACAACACCTCTAAGCAAATAGGTATTTTACGAATTTGTCATTTTAATATGTATTAAAAATACATTTGACACAATACATATTAATTAAGTTCCTTATAATTTTTGTTGTGTTTATGTATATTAGTGTTTGTACCCAAACACTATAAGTAATTTAGATACCTAATGAATAGGTATGTATAGTGTAATATTTAAAGTTTTTATGTATTACATAGTACGCAGGAGTCAAAACTATTATAAAATAGTACTGTGATAATTGAAAATCACCTTATGAAACCTTGTCCATGAAACATTCAGACCTCTGCCACCCAATAACAATTCACCACAAAATAATCCATTTGGTGTATTAATAATACCTTATACTTTCAATTAATTATGCTAGAAAGTAGCTTTTCACATATTGCAAAGTAACATTTAACATTAATTGTGATGGTGTAAATTATATTTGGTACTATGTATCAAATGTTAAGTATCTGATAGTTTATTAGAGGTTATAGTTTTTTTATGTAGATTTTAAATAAACAATATGTTTTAAATTAGTCACAGAAGATCTGTGATTAAATTATAGGCAGCATCCAAAGTGGACTTTAAGCCATGGTTCTAGAATAAAACAAAATAAGTAATAAAATTCAATATGACCTAATCTATTAATAAAAAAAAAATATATCAACTTGGTCAGTCTGTTAAGTACATTTAAGATGCCCTGAAGACCAGATATATAATTAGTAGACAAGTAGACAATATGATGTAGTTAATATATTATATTGTACACCATTTGTTGTTTGATTTTTATTAAATTGAACTGTTATTATAAACCTTAAATGCAATGCATCAAATGTAAGATAAATATTATCTACTTGTGTGCTATACCCCATTTAAATATTATAATTAATAATGTATGTGGAGTATAGTACAGGATTTAAGCTTATTTGATAATCAAATATGTAATTGTTTAGATTATGAATTAAAAATACTAACAAACAACTGACAATTAGTATTGAGTACAGTTAAGTTATATTTCAATTATGGAATGTTTGAAAATATGTCTATATTGACATCATAGAAATATATATGTAGATCTAATAAAATATCACAATAGAATGTGTCCATCATTTCATCAATTCCTCCTAGTAGATATCATTATATTTGATTTTAAATGTCAAATACTTAAAATCCAATAAGAGGTCATAGGCCAGTAAATAAAGCCGTTTTTTTGGTCAACCTCGCACTAAATTTCCGATCCAATTTTTTTTTTAGGTTAAGGGTTACTTACTGACCATAAAAACACAAAATGCTGACAGATCCACGTGGAGCTTCGATCGCAATCTTAAAGAAAAGTTTTTGACCGATCTCGATTTTTGAAGTTCTCTGAAACTATCCACTTTAGGGCAAAAGTTGTTCAGACCTTTTTTGTTGAGAATAAAATTTTGCATCTTTTATTTCCTGTAAACTTTTTTGTAAAACTTACCGTTTACGATTTATGGCCCATTTAATGAACCGGTTTTTCGTGTGTGTGTGTGTGTGTGTTCCGAAACGAAACGAAAAACCGGTTCATTAAATGGGCCATAAATCGTGAACGGTAAATTTCACAAAAAAGTTTACAGGAAATAAAAGATGCAAAATTTTTTCTCTACAAAAAAGTTCTGAATAACTTTTGCCCTAAAGTGGATAGTTTCCGAGAAATCGGTCAAAAACTTTTCTCTAAGATTGCGATCGAAGCTCCACCTGGATCTGTCAGCATTTTGTGTTTTTGTGGTCAGTAAGTGACCCTTAACCTAAAAAAAAATTAAAATTGGATCGGAAATTTAGTGCGAGGTTAAATGCTTTATTTACTGGACTATCATGCTGAAACTTTGAGTGTTCCTAAATTAGTATTAGGAGTAGCCAGAACAGAGTGAAATAAGAATCCATCCATATCTTATCTGACTAAAATGCGACAGTTTATGAGGATGGATGGATGGATGTTTGTTACTCCTACATGCCACAATTTTTTTTTCTTTTTTTTGTACATGCACATGCCACAATGAATGCACAATTTGTCTGAAATTTGGAATGGAGATAGCTCATATCCAGGATTAACACATAGACTACATTTTATCCCAGAAAATTGAAGAGTTCCCACGGGAATTGAAAAACTTTATACCAATCGGGCGAAGTCGCGGGCATCATGTAGTTTATAAATAAGACTAGCTGATGCCCACGACTTGGCCCGCGTGGATTTAGTTTCAACATCCCGCGGGAACTCTCACCCTCCAGGTTCTCAACTGTACCTATCCAAAAAATCACGTCAATCCGTAGCTTTGTTGCAGCGTGATTGACGGACAAACCAACAAGCAAACACTTTCGCATTTAGGAAGAATTAATACTACAATAATAAAGGCAACCTAATTAAATTTTGGAACACAAAAGCTACTATTGTGTCTTGAATATGATAGATATATTCCCTTGGGGACTTTTTTGTAGAAAATAATGAGTACTTTAATCATGTAGTAAGTACATAATTTTTATAAATCATTAATAGTTTTCTCAGCACACGCCAAATAATGCATTTTATAGGCAAAATTTTGCTACTTTGGGTAACATTATTGCAATTTTCTTAAAGATCTCTAATTTTTTTGAAAATAAATTATAGCCTATATGTTACTTCCTGATAACTTAGCTTTCTATTGGTGAAAAAATGGTTAAAATCGGTCCAGTAGTTACAGAGCCTATTCGGTACAAACAAACAAACAAAAAAATCTTTCCTCTTTTTAATATTATAGTAAGTATAGATTGAAGTGTTTGTAATTTTGAAATAATTATGATTTTTTTGAATAATAAGCATAAGTAACCGAAACATGTCTTATAATCTTTGTCTGTTGTGCTTATCTCCAGAATGGTAAATAGACTAATTCTGATGCAACTCTTACAGAATGGTAATACAGAGTAGTCAACGCTACTTTTTACCATAAGAAATCACATTCTTCAGGATTAAAAAAGTTTTAAACTTAAAATTAAGTTAAATCCAATGGATGAAGTCTTAGGCATCAGTTAACAAGAATTAGTAGGAGGTATCCATCACATTTTTAATAGAATATAATGCTTAATCTTAACTCAAAAATATACATACCTAGTCTACTTCACCTTCGCCAAATAAAATTAATGAATAGGTAGATTTAATGTTTTAGTGTTATTGTATGGGCAATATGTCAGAACATCCAATTTATTTGTTGATTAGTTTAATTAGAGGTGAATATAGACTTTCTGTGTTATAAAGTTGCCTAAATTATATAAGTAGCTGGAGCACAAAATTTTAATATTGTTTGCTTATCTTTTTTATTATAATTCCCTTAATAATAATCATTTTAATATAATAGAATAGAATAGAAATGTTTTTTATTCAAATAAACTTTTACAAGTACTTTTGAATCGTCAATGAGTCTACCACTGGTTCGGAATGCCGCTGGTTCGACATGTAATGGTAATGACACTTTTCACAATTTTTGTTTCAGTTTTACCCTATTTGGATTATTAGACATTTTCTTAAGGATCATTTTCAAATAGGCTTTCCTTTCATTTTCCGGTTTAGTTTCCTGTGGCAATTTGATAAAATGCTGTCCAGTGAATTGACTATGAGCTTTGGAATCCTGTTGAATATCAGGAACAAATGCTCTACTTTTCCTATCAGTTCTATAAACATATGGACAGTTCGCATCAATATCCATTTGAGAGTCTTCTTTTTTCAGATTTTCTTGTAAACTTTCATTTTCTGAACTTCTCAGTGGAACAGGTAAAGACTTTTGTTCTCTTTTGTAGTTTTTGTATATTTCACATATTTTATCACTTAGTTCCTGTAAGCAGTCATTTTTCACTCCCAAGCAACTTGTTCTAATACCAAAATAAGTAAGGCTCAACTTTCGCAAATCCTTTAAGCAAAGAACTGAAATATCCGATGAAGTACACGCTTCAATGGTTGGTTGGACAATAGTTTGTGGATTCACATTTGCCTCTATCAACACAGCTGAACAGCCGTGTGTTTTAACAGCATCACAACAGGCTGATATTCCAAATAAAAGCCCTTCAACTTTCCTGCAATGAACATGAAGTTTGATGCTTGGTTTATTGTCTTAGTGATGCAGCAAATACATATTTTTCAAACATGCAGAAGTTGAGTCGAGGCTCCACAAATGTGAGTAATGAGTTTTTTAATCAATTCAAATTAAAACATTCATCTTAATTATAACAATGTATTAATTATGCAACATGATTTAGAAATAACTGAAAGATATTATTTTAGTAAATGGCAAAGTTTATTGTTCAGTTTTTGTTTCTCAACTACTGAACACACACAAACATTTCAGTATGTCTAATTTTGTACTGATTGAGAATACAAGATATATGTAGGTATGTTTAAATTGTTAGATTGCTTAATAGTTCTTAATTGGAATTGTGAAATTCAGTAGGTAGTTAGGTTACAGAGGTTATATTATAGCAGTCCAACAATGTTTACCTACTAATTTGGTTGCAAAAAATCTCTAAAACAATATTAAAATAAAGGGTCTTAGGTCACAACACACAATGGTCCTTGTCGAGAAAGATTTTTAGAGCTTTCAATTTAGTCAAGACAAGAGTTAGTAGGTATAGTGTGAATTAGCACCATTATCTGCTACACTTTTTCAAATTTCCAACAAGAACGAAAATATAACCAGGATTTTTAGAATCAAATCAACTTACTGGATGTGTGGAGGCGATGGCCTTTCGTTTTTAGGTAATAATTTGATGTCATTCCAATGTGGTTTCTTAAATTCTGGTATATGAATACGATGTTTCTCAAGAACAGTTTGAAGGATGCTTTCTTCAGCTTCATTCACAACAGGCCTGTAATGTAAGATTAGACAAATATTTAAACCAATAGATAAATAGTACAATAATTGAAAGTTAAAAACAAATTAGGAATTCACCAAAATACTGGATCAGGACGACATATAACATTTTTAATGGTTTTCTTTATCTTGCCTTTACTAATCGCGTTTTTCTTCTTTTTTAACTTTTGCGCTTCCATTATTTTCTCACGTTTAATTCAAAATGCAGCTTTTTAACTAAAGAAAATAATTTAGAAATGAGAAAATCAACATTGAACACTGCCTTGCCTTGCCCCACAGATGACAGAGTACAATAAAATATACATATTCATTAATCTGTGCAATAAAAACATAGACCACGAACACTAAAATATACTGACACCCCTGGCCACAGATTAGGTCACAGATCACTATTAAACTAGTCTTAGGTCTTAGGTGTTATGTTTATGTTTTATTATTTAATATTTGTGAAAAATAAAACTCCATTATAAGATGTCTTTTTCTAATGTCTGTCTTTATTCTTTTTCTATCAAAGCACATTACATATTCAAACTAATACTAAATATAAAAGAGATCTTATTACAACATCTCCCTTTTTTTATTCACGATACCTGAGTGGTGGTCGCACTACACGGCCATACGAAGTTTTGTACAGCGATGGTTGGATGGTTGGAGTTATTCCAGTTTCCACATCTTCATCATCATGAATATAAAAAGGTATAAAATTTAAAGGCTTAATATAGAATCTATTCCTTATAAACATTCTCCCATTCTCTCCCATTATCTTGTACGTTCTGAGGTGATATGCGACCTCCGCGATTCGATCCTCCTATACGATCTCCTTAGTGTTGTCAATACCAAACGTGTCAACTGTCATACTTTGTTATTATGAGTCAATATTTATATAATTGTTATTTATTCGTCTAGTGGAATTCTTTCAGTTAAATAAAACCAATATTTCTCTTGGTTTCTCGTTTATTATGCCACAATTTATTTAACTGAAAATGCCTGACGAAAAACTAGGCAAGTCTACGCTATTAAGATATCTGCGACCCGATAAGTTTGACGTCGAGCCTGAAGTCGCGGACGCCGATGCAAAATGGCTACATTGGAAATCGACATTCGAAAGCTTCTTAGCAGAAGAGATTACCGAAGATGTACCAGACTCTCTTAAGCGTAAGCTGCTAGTTAACCACTTATCGGCATCGATTTACAAGCATATCAAAACTTGCTCCACTTATAAAGATTCAATGAAAGTTCTAGAAGACATCTATGTCAAACCGAAAAATACTATTCTAGCTCGACACATTCTCTTCAATCGCAAGCAACGAGCCGACGAAACGATCTCTGACTATGTTAGAGCTCTCCGGCTTTCCGCGAAAGATTGTAAATTCGAAGACGTCATAGCCCAAGAGCATGAAGACCAAGCAGTTCGTAGCGCTCTCATATCCGGCTTATTATCACGAAGGATTCGCGAGCGGTTACTAGAAAACTCTAAACTCACTCTCTCAGAAGCATTTAACCAAGCCGTAGCTCTAGAAACGGCAGAGAAGGATGCAGTTGCTATTGGTGACAGATCTCCGCAACTTACTGCCATATCGCAAGGTAGTTCACGAGACGAGGAATCCGAAAATCTAGCAGCAGCTCCATCGTCACGAACTTTTCAAGCCGCTCCGACCACGCCACCTCCGGCTAAACCCTGCTTCTTTTGCGGTGGGAGTCTTCATCCAAGGTTCAGATGTCCAGCCAACAAATCCACCTGCAAAAAGTGCTCAAAGAAAGGACACTTCGCAAGCGTCTGTAGATCGGGCAATAGTAATAGGAACTTGAACATCACGACAGTTGAAGATCCTACGATCTCTAACAACGACCGGTTCTACAGTGGAGCTATTTCTGCTGCCTCTCCTTCGAGTCTTAGAAGTGCGACAATTCCAATAATGGTCAACGATTACAAGGCTGATGCACTCATCGATACAGGAAGTTCAGTCAGCTTCATTAACGCTAAAGTTGCTCGCATAATGAAACTACGCAAAAAACCCTGCAAGCAGACAGTCAATCTCGCTTCTCTCAATCAAGTTTCCTTTGTCGAAGGTATCTGTTTTGCTACCATTGCGATGAATAAGCATACTTACAAACAAACACCTCTTCTAGTTGTCGACAACCTCTGTGCCGACGTCATAATTGGCCATGACTTGCTTAAACATCACTCGAGTATTCATTTCAATCTTGGTGGGCCTGGCGAACCTTTAGAGATATGCAACGTGTTACGAGCTTCGGTACCGTCAGTCTCCGTATTTACGAATCTATCGCCGAACATTAGACCGATCGCCGTGAGAAGTCGGCGATACAGTAAGGAAGATGAGGACTTTATAAAACAAGAAGTGTCTAAATTACTTGAAGACGGGGTCATTGAAACAAGTATTTCCCCCTGGAGAGCCCAAGTCCTTGTAGCAGGAGGAAAGGTTCATCGAAAACGACTTGTCATTGATTACTCCATGACCATAAACAAATTCACCGAACTGGATGCCTTCCCTTTGCCAAACATAGAATCAGTCGTTAACAACGTATCAAGATTTAAAGTGTTCAGTCAAATTGACTTAAAGAGCGCATATCATCAAGTACCCATCTTAGAAAATGAAAAGAGATATACAGCTTTCGAAGCATGCGGCAAATTGTACCAGTTTACACGCATTCCATTTGGCGTGACTAATGGCGTTGCGGCTTTTCAACGAACCCTGGACTTCATCATAACAGAAGAGAGACTAGAAGGAACGTTCGCTTACTTAGACGATGTAACCGTCTGCGGTAAAGATCAAAGGGATCATGACCGTAATCTAAAACGCTTTATGGACGCCGCTAATAAATTTCATTTAACTCTAAACGAACAGAAGAGTGTTTTCAATAAGACTAAAATCAACTTGCTTGGATATACTGTTGAAAATAATACAATCAGTCCTGACCCGGAAAGGCTAAAACCTCTTTTAGAGCTTCCTGCTCCAACTAAAACTAGTGAACTAAGACGAGTCCTAGGTATGCTTGCTCATTACGCTAAATGGATTGCGCGTTTCTCCGAAAAAATAAAGCCACTTACATGCGTGACTACTTTCCCGTTGTCGCCTGATGCGCTAAAGAGTTTTGAAGAACTCAAGCAAGATATCAAGGCAGCCGCTCTAGTAGCCATTAACGACAATGAAATGTTTACAGTCGAAACAGACGCTTCAGAATTCGCGCTAGGGGCTACGCTGACTCAACTTGGAAGACCAGTTGCCTTTTTCTCTCGGACACTGAATAACTCGGAATGCAAACAATCCTCAATCGAAAAAGAGGCTTGTGCGATAGTAGAGAGCCTAAAGAAATGGAGACACTACCTGATTGGTAGACATTTTCTTCTTATAACAGACCAACAATCGGTAGCCTTCATGTTCAATCAAAATCATAACAGTAAAATAAAAAATGAGAAGATCCAACGTTGGCGGTTGGAACTTTCATGCTTCAAATTTGATATAGTTTATAGACCAGGCACTGAAAACGCTGTTGCGGACGCTCTATCTCGCGTATGCGCCTACATGAATATAAACAAGTTGAAAGAACTACATGACGCACTCTGCCACCCGGGGGTAACTAGAATGTATCACTGGGTAAAATTTAAAAACTTACCCTACTCAGTTAATGATGTCAAGGAGATGACCGCCTCGTGCCCTACCTGCGCCGAAATAAAACCGAGATTTCTAAAGGCCAAGGGTCAATTGATAAAAGCTACGTCGCCGTTTGAACGGATCAACATAGATTTTAAAGGACCACTACCTTCTGAAACAGCCAACAAGTACATACTTACGATTATTGATGAGTACAGTCGGTTTCCTTTTGCTTACCCATGTAAGGATATGACCTCAGCCACTGTCATTACTTGCCTGAAAGATCTTTTTCTGACATTTGGCCAACCTCTCTATATTCATAGTGATAGAGGATCGTCATTCATGTCCGAAGAGTTCAAATCATTCCTACGACAGTCAAACATAGCCTCATCCAGAACGACGCCCTATAACCCCCAGGGTAATGGCCAAGTGGAGCGACTAAACGGAACACTCTGGCGAACTATTCAACTTAGCCTTCGGTCAAAGGGATTATCGATAGAAAATTGGGAAGTAGTACTGAAGGACGCATTGCATTGTATCCGCTCCCTCCTGTGTACGGCAACAAACGCCACTCCGCACGAAAAACTTTTCAAATACCCTAGAAGATCCCCGAACGGAGATTCACTGCCATCTTGGTTCACGCCGGGACCGATCTTTGTTAAAAAGAACGTCCGCTCTTCAAAAACGGACCCTCTTGTCGAGGAAGCTGAGCTCTTAGAGATCAATCCCTACTACTCTCTAATAAGACGGGATAATGGAGAAACCTCAATGGTATCAAACCGTCAATTGTCTCCTTGCCCCAGTACTACTGATAATAGCAGAGACGATAGCTTTGAAACGGCCTCCGAAGATGATCACCTCACGTTTCCATCTGAAAATAACTCCACACCTCCACCTGAAAATAACGCTCCTTCGTCATTGTCTCGTGTAGAAGAGTCGACGACGTCCTCGCCAGTTCTTCGGACTGGACTCCCCAGGAGATCTAATAGGACGCGGAAATTACCCTCCTACCTAACGGACTTTGTGGTTGATGGGAGTGAGAGTGAAAACTGAACCGGGGGAGAATGAGGTGATATGCGACCTCCGCGATTCGATCCTCCTATACGATCTCCTTAGTGTTGTCAATACCAAACGTGTCAACTGTCATACTTTGTTATTATGAGTCAATATTTATATAATTGTTATTTATTCGTCTAGTGGAATTCTTTCAGTTAAATAAAACCAATATTTCTCTTGGTTTCTCGTTTATTATGCCACACGTTCTGTTATAAATTTTTCCTTTAATTATCCCTTTTTTCCAAAATTTCCCTATTTAAAAAAAAAACATGTTCTCCAAATTCCAAATCTCTTAAATTAACCTTATTCCTGTTATAATAATATCTATCCTTTTCCTGTTTATGTACCTACTAAATTTCGCCTTAAACTCTTATCAACCCTCGGAAGTAATGCCTTCTTAGCCATTGGTACAATGCCTCTTAATTTTCTATTAAATAAATTTTCCGCGGGAGATGCAATTACATTAGAAATCGGACTGTTACGAAATTCTAACATTACTAAATATGGATCCTTCTTATCATATAGAGCTTTCTTAAGAAGCCTCTTCACTGTTTGTATCTCTCTTTCAACCATACCATTTGATTGAGGATACTCTGGACTTGACCTAGTATGTTTAAAATCCTAGAAAATTGCGGCCCTCCATCACTTAATAATTCCCGTGGAATTCCATGCCGACTGAAAATCTGTTTTAATTTATCAATAATAAATTCACTTGTAGTAGATCTTAATAAATCTATCTCAGGAAACTTTGAATAATAATCTATCACAATCATATAATTACACCCATTTAATTGAAATAAATCTACACCTACTTTCTCCCAAGGTAATTCTGGTACAGCATGCGGCATTAAAGTTTCTTTTCTATTATTAATATTACTAAAAAGTATACATGTTTCACATTTTGAAACCATATCTGAAATCTCAGACATCATTCTTGGCCAATACATAACATCATTTGCCCGTAACAGTGTTTTTGTTATTCCTAAATGTGGAAAATGTACACGTGCCAGCATATCTTTTCTTAGTTCAGGCGGCACCACTAAGCAATTGCCCTTGAATATTAAATTTGATTTATAAGTCAAACTATCTCTTACATTCCAATATGGTCTAATTACTTCCGGCACTGAAGCTTTGTGATCAGGCCAACCCTTTAAAATACAATCTTTTAAAAATCGCATCTCATCATTTTTATCTGTCAAAGCCTGATAATTATTTAACTGTTCCTTGCTAATATTTAACGAGCCTATCACCATGTCTATATTGGCTTCTATATTATCTTCATCTAAATCTATTTGCAATCTATCATTCTACGATCTAGATAAAGACGTATCAGCTATATTTAATAAATTTAATATTAGAGAGAATGGGAGAATGTTTATAAGGAATAGATTCTATATTAAGCCTTTAAATTTTATAGGCAGTGAACACTTACCAATACAATTAATTACCTGACCAGTATATGATGTCAGTTTGACTTTTGACTGGCAAAGATTATGTTTATCTAAACCTAAGGGTAACAACATATTAGCTGATAAAATATTAGCTTGAGCTCCTGTATCGACTTTCAAATGAAGAGGTACGCTGTCAACTCCAGCTGTGATTATCCAATCCTTCATATGCTTTTTCAGTGCATTAACAAAAACTACTCCAAATTTTAAAGTTTCTTCAAAATTCTCGTCTAATGCATCATCATAATTTCCATCTTCTACTTCATGAACAGAACGTCTTTTGCATTGACTTTTAAAATGGTTGTAACCATTACAACTGACACAAAGTTTACCATATGCAGGACACTTCCTCATTGGATGATTATAACCACACTTTTGACATACTTTCCTCTTATAAGCTTCATTAAAATCTTTTCTATATTCACTATTTAACCCAGGTTTGCTCAATTTATTCTGTTTTTTATCAAACTTATGTATGTTATAGTCCGAATCATTGCTACTATGTGCATTATCCAGAGAACTAGACGAACATATTTGCTCCAACTGCATTTTTGTCTCTTGCGATATACGACATATGTTAATAGCTTTATCCAATGTTAAGTCTTTTGTACGTAAAAGTCTGTCTTTCACAGTTGTGTCTGTAATTCCACAAATCAATCTGTCTCTAATCAAAGTTTCTGTGAGAACTCCAAAATTGCATGTGCTGCTTAAATCTCTTAGCACAACTAAAAAATCTTCGTAAGACTCACCATCTTTTTGAATCCTGGTGAAAAATTTATATCTTTCGTACGTTTCATTTTTTTTGGGATTAAAATGCTCCTCGAATTTTTTAATTACTTTTTCTATATCATAACGATGGTCGTCTTTTTCAAATGCAAATGTATTATATAACTTAAGACCTCGGTCGCCTATTGCGTTTAATAGCAATGCGGTCTTTGTTTTTGGGTTTTTACTATCATTGGCCGACGCGATTATGAATAATTCAAATTTCTGTCTGAAAAACCGCCAATTTTCAGCCATTGAGCCCTGCCAACTAATTTCTGATGGTAGGTTTATTGACCCATTTTCAGTGACAGTCTTGGCTTTCTCCATTATAAAATCTTAATACTCGCACGTAGTAAATTGTCTGGTTTTATTATATTATTTTATCCCTTACCTTTTTTTTCCTTTTTAAACGATTACCGGCTGCGCCATGTTATGTTTATGTTTTATTATTTAATATTTGTGAAAAATAAAACTCCATTATAAGATGTCTTTTTCTAATGTCTGTCTTTATTCTTTTTCTATCAAAGCACATTACATATTCAAAATAGTTCTAATACTAAATATAAAAGAGATCTTATTACAACATTAGGTCACAGATCACTATTAAACTACAACAATGACCATTCAGCCTATTCAGATGTAATGGAATGTTTACGACTTGATTTTGTTCTCAGTTGATTTTAGTACTAATTAAAACTAAGATAAAGGAATCCTTTATCTTAGAATTAAAAAGAAGAAGAAGAATGTCATGATTTTTTTTTATTTAACTGGCTTCACGGCTCTGGGTTCCAGCCCTTCTGAGCCTGATTAATGTCATGATTTAGTTAAGCTCCGTGGAACTAGGAATTACGACAAGGTAGGCTCCGTAGACAGTAGGCTCCTAGAAATTCGTAGTTCCATGGGTAGGCTGCACGGCCCTGCACGTGCAACAACAATCTCAAAACGTGCAAAAAACAGTACCTAGCAATCTGTAGAATGGAACCGATTTGAATTTTTATCCACAGATCATACTTAGTTATATAACCTCATAGTTTTTCA
Source organism: Oeneis ivallda (assembly GCA_029955525.1). Lineage (NCBI taxonomy): Eukaryota > Metazoa > Arthropoda > Insecta > Lepidoptera > Nymphalidae > Oeneis > Oeneis ivallda. Next base: position 8,241,336 of record JARPMR010000019.1, read on the forward strand.
TCCCGACATAAGAGGGGTGCTATAAGTTTGACGTGTGTATCTGTTTGTTCTCGTAGTTCAGTAGTAACGAATGGACCGATTTTGATGCGGTTTTTTTTTATTTGAAAGCTAATGTAATCGAGGTGGATCTTAGCTGTTTTATGAAGATCTGCTCAGGCGTTGATGATCATCAGCTCATTTGCTACTTGACAGGGTCTTACAAACTTTCACTGGTGCGATTGATTTGCATTTGTTGGCAGAAGTAAATGTCGCAGCCAACTAGGTTGGTATAATTAGCCATTCAATTAACAGCCTAGCCGTTTTACTAAATACGGCGCTATTCAACTAGCTTCTGAATGATATTCAGCCGTACAACATTTTATGAAATGGCTTGCTGATTGCTGCTATTCATGCAATAGGGTGACTTTGTGTGACAAAAAAAGAAAATTGGTTGTCTTTAAAGTCGGTTTACGGACGGTAGTTTTACGTGATAACGTCATAAAGAAACATTGACGATGACTTGCGGGAGGCACAAGCCAACGCTTGGACCGATCGTGCCACTCTATCGCTTGTTCCGCGCTCTCGCTTACACGCGCAGGCTCAGGCGGAACGCGACACTTTATCGTGCGTGCAGCCGGTGTTCATCGACTTATAAGACGTTATCACGTCAAAAATATAAAATATCTGATTTTGGAAATTGTTTATTTAAGTACCTAGATATATTTTAAAATATAACATATTGTTATTTGGTAATCACGCCGCACACGTTTGTTTCCAAAAAAACGAAATGCAAACGTTCCGACTCCACGCAGTCTTGTCTGCCCTACCCCTGCAATGTTTTTAAAGCGAAGAAGAGTCTTCTGGTATAGCCCATTTAATTTGTAAATAATTGTATTTGTAATGCAAGTTGCAACACAGTAGGATGTAGTGCACCTTTTTCAAAGTTTCTTAAATATTATTAGTTTTTGAGTTATTAATGAAAAGCTAAATATCTTTTTTTATCATCTTATTTTGTCAATAACGATTGCAATTTTTTATGTGCTAATAAATCCTCGAGATACATTTTTCTAGAAGTCATTCCGAGTCGAATGAGCTATCGCACATATTTTTAGGAGCTTGATGAAGAGATTTTTCAACTTGTGAACTCTGTGAACTAGACTAGGTATTTCATATGATACCCCACTCGGTACTTACTTTTTTAATTAAACTAAAAATAATTTTTGAGTTTTTTTTATTCCAACGTTGTTGGCCCACTATTATACACAACTATTCCAAATTTCATGTCGATAGCTTTAATAGTTACTAAAATAATCGACTGTGACAGACGGACGGACGGACGGAGAAAGTCTCACCATAAGGGTTCCATTTTTTCCATTTTGGTACGGAACCCTAAAAAGGTTAAGTAGCTACGTTACGTAATATCGCACATTAGAAATTAGTATCTCGGGCATCTACCTACGACGTGTTTTACGAAACTTTTCATAATTTATGTATGGTAGGTATAAAGTTAAGTATCTACCTACCCCTGGTACCAACTTACTTGTCTGCCTCGAGCTAGACCTACCAAATCAATGTAAAAAATAAACATAAAAAGATAGGTAGGATACCTACTATATACCTACTACCTATAGGCAATCCTAAATTGGAAGATTTTCGCTTAGAGCCTTTTCCTAATCGGAATAAATTCGGAATATCAATGTCTACCAAACTGTAAAACCAATTCAAGTGACGAGCCTATAAGTTTTACGACTTCCAAAAATAAGATGGGTACCTACCTATTTCGTCTATCCGAGGAAGAATATAATAAATGAGAGTTGCAAAAAGGTCGCTTTTTTTGTCGGCGCCGCCGTTGGCACGTTGGCGAATACCGTATTGTTCCCGCCGAAATAGGGCGGGGGATGCAATAATGACTGCAGTGGGGTGCAATGGAACTTTTACCTGAGAGACCGTACCCGGTAATGCACAGAGGGTTAGGTTAGTGAGCTTAAAAATGTTCCTTGGTGAGTTAGTATAGACTTTAGTCACATTCAGTGAGCATTTGGTGTTAGTTGTGTTGCACAAATGAGTACGAGAAAAAAAATTGAAAAATGGTTATTGGCAGACTGGAGTACCGGTAACAATAACATTGCTGTAGTGGACGGCGATGTGAAGGTAGTGTCTTTGCAGCCCACCGGAGGAAACGAGACCGAAGGAATTGGTTGTAAGTAAAAGTTGCTTAACTTGTCACGCGTGGCATTTTACCAGACTTCGGCAAAGCCAAGAGAAGGGTTATGATTTTAGCAGTCCCGTACCGTACTAACGGTCCACTTCAAGTTGGCCGTTGACGACCGTTATAAAATGACGTCATACTGTACCGTTGACAAAAAATTCTGTATTTTTTACTCTTACCACGAATGTGACGAAAGTTTTCGTTTCTGGCAATGCTTTTCATGACAACGCCGTTTTTAATGTCGTGGACGTGATTTTTAATTACCTATTTTTCTCCTCTTCGAAGAAAGTCATTAATTAAAGTAATAAATAGTTGCGCTATGCAAAATCTTTCCTTTTTTACTCATCGTAGAGAAATACATGTGAACAATAGTAACCAAACAAACAACAATAAATAACTACTTACTTACTTAATTAAAACAAAAAATTTAAAATGTAACAATAACAAACGTTTGAAAAACACGGTACTGACAATCGCGAGTGTACGTTGCTATCTGTACTAAGTGGGTCTGACTTGAGGCGCGGTGTGGGGAAGCGCGAGGCGAAGTAGCGGCCAACTTGGAGCGGACGGTTAGTATACATACTAACCGTCCGCTCCAAGTTGGCCGCTACTGAATGAATGTAGGTGTCTATCTATGTACGTATTTTTCACGTGAAATAGGCTGCTATATAATATACCTAGTACATAATATACATGTACCCATACTAGTATATAGTAGATATATATGTACTATATATATAGTATATACATGTATACTTAGATATAAAAATACATACTATCAAAATCAAACATAGATTGTAGGTTGGTGTAAGTACCTAATTATACAATTTTCCGTAATCGGATTACTTATAAGTTTTTTAACTTTCTTGTTGAAAGTTACATAGGTACTTAATATTATGTAGGCAGGTAGTTATCGATCTACATAACCTACCTACGGTTTTTATTTTAGGCGTAGTCGTAGTACTATTATATATTCTGTGACGTAGTTAACTAAGTTAAATTTATCTTATTAGCTCTGTTTTTTTTAGTTTGTGTTCATCTTGTATGAATCTGTTTTAAATAAGTAGCTATATCTACCTACTTGGTAAGTTTTATTCCAAACCAAATAGGTAGACATTCCAAATAACATACAAATTAAATAACTAACCGAAAGAATTTCCAGTTTAATTCTAAAATTCGGTTTCAGTTTAATTAAATACATACATTGTACTTATGTAGCTTGTATTACACTAAAGTCTAAACTGATACGAAGGTAGGTAGTTGAGTTATTTAAAATTCTCGAGACATTCAAAAATGAGGTTAGATTCATTTCCGTATATGTTCCAAATTCCAATCAATTCCATATTAACAATCGAAACATACTGAATGAAATCTAAGATTGTAGTGTAGACAAAGATTGTAGAACTATAGGTACATATAAGTATATATATAAGCTATAGGAAATGTAATAAATATATATTATAATTGTCTAATGTGCGATGCGATCGACGTTCTAAAATTTACAAACCTGAAATGTACCGCGTAGATGAACGGCCTCTCATGGAGCAGCATCTACGCCTCACGAAGGCCAACGAAAGCGGATCGAGAGAAGAGAATGTTCCTCGCGAAGGCAGTGACTATTCTCCAAGCTGCTCCTCTTGGGCACCGAGTGACGATGAATCTTCTTCCGACGAATCTGATGTAAGCCGTATTATTTCATAACTTTTTCTTAATATACTTAGGTAAATACCTACCTAAAATAGCTCTTAGCTGGAATCACACCTGATGGTTAGTGAAGATGCAGCCTATAAATCGCGCTTGCTTAAGAACTGCCTATTCACTCTTGATAGGATTGATTTTTATAATTTGTATTTTTGATTGATTATGTTATTGTGTAAATATATTAGATTCCTAGTTTAAGATTATAAATAGTATCTACGCTCCTACGAGTAGATAACATTCGTGTCCAACAAAATTTTACAAATACACTGCGGTTTTGTAAATAATAAATTAATAATAGTAATAAAAATAATTTTCAGAACGAAAAAGAAAAAAAAACAATTAAAATGGACCAACACATAGTCCCCTACGCTAAGAGACGGAATGGTAAAAACGTTCCTGTTCCTGTACATAGACCCAACGCGGTCGTAAACGTTTTAAAGGAACGCCAAAACAACATAAACAATAGGAAAAATCACCAAAGCCGCAAAAGGAAGTACAAAGAAACTCGAGCTGGCAATAAGTCCTTACCCGATTCAACAAAAAAACATTTACCACAACCAGAAACTTCTGTTGACACAATGAGTATAAACAAAAAGAATATATTGGAAATGAAAGCTAGTTTCGACGAACTATTTAAAATCATCAATAATATGAAACCCGAGTCCGAAAGACGAACGAGTCAATACTTTGATATCAATATATCAGTTGGACAACAAGTACTAAGGAACGAAAATACAATAGATGCAACTGTTTATAATACACAAGCTTACGAAGAAAATGAGAAAAGTCAAAGTGAGGAATCAAACCGTTCTGATGACAATGTTCTTATTAGCAATAAGTATAGCAAAGTGCGCGAATTAGCAGAATATCAACATCAAACAGGAAACCAACAACAAAATGCGACGCTTGAGGAGGAAGTAGACGAATGGGTAGGTATTGGATTTTTGTAAAAACATGGAACTTAAGGAACTTAAAGTTATGACTGCTTATCATTTTGTTTCACTCGTACTTTTGGTACTTAATTCTAAAATCTTAAATTGAACAGGAACTTTGAATGCGACGTTTATTTCTTCGGATGTTTTATGTGCTTGAAGAGATTGATGATTAATTTTCTTAAGAGTTTCTTACTTTATGTTATTTTGCAGGTACCGATTGGAAGCGGAAAGACACTGATACATAAGGACAAATTCAGTAAAGTTAATTGGAGATCATACACGATTGCAACTAGGACGTTATTATTGGCAACGTTTCCAAGAAGGTAAGAGAACAATATTTCGATTTTACACCTGATTTGTCATTGACAAATGTAGAGTGTTATATATTATATTATCAAAATAATAGTGCCAATTTGTAAAAAAATATTCACCTTCTTTTATTTTTGCCTTAAGTATAAGAGTTAGACTTTAATAAATTTTTTTTTTAGAATCTTAGCAACACACTCCTTAACGGGAAAGCGGTCCCCGGCCTTTCAAGATAAGCCTGCGAAAATGTGCCTGGACCCAAAAATAGTTTCTGATATCATTATCGAAATCACTTCTAAGTTCAACGTTAAAGAAAATCTAGTCAGGTATGTTGTACCTTTACCTACCTATGTATTTAAGGTATTTAAGAAAATATCATCACACTGTCCTTTTGGAAAAAAGTTTCGTCTCAGAAATCGAAACTAGGTAACTAAGTATTTATTTTTTCTCGAAACTGGTTAAAATCTTTTCTAATCGGACTAATTTTATTCAATAAGTAATTATTTTTTATGATTTGTATTATTTTCTCAAACGCTTAACGTTAATACGAATAGGGTACCTTTACAAGAATTCCAAAATGATTTAGGGCCAATTTCATCAACGTAAAATAAGTCTTATCCGAGCGCAAATTTGATATTTGACGGTATTTTCAATACAAAAACAGTCAGAACGCCTAATTTAAAACGTCACTCAACGATGATGAAAAGCAAAAATCACAAAATGTGCCAAGACTGAACTTTTAATCCTTTACAGGAGTGCAATCACAACAAAATGTGCAGACGAATGCAAAATGTTAAAAGCAAGAATAAAAAATAAAAACAAATTAAGCAAAAACCAAGAGAACACACCCCCGCCAACCAACGCAAAAACCGAACTAACACCATTCAAGACTGAGAAGCTGTCGCAAGAAAATAAGACATGACAAGAACCGAGGAATATCTTCACTGACACAACCATAAACATAGTATTCCTTAAATCCTTACAACGGAAACAACTGACCAAAATGTGTGACTTAAGTTTTCAATTACCAAAGGATAATTTTGTATACGTTTCTAGTTTTAAGAACCTATTCTATCAGTACCATTAATACTCACTAATTTTAATTGATCAGCATTTGTTTTGATTTGTTTGAATTCATTAAAGTTACTTGTTTTAGACAATAATTCAGTTTTATTTATACAGTAAAATATAATGTTTGGTAGCGGTTTTCGTCTATCCTAAGTACGTAGGTGGATACTCGATATTATTCTATTTCACCAAGGATTAGGTAGGTTATTAAGATCTTCTACGATCTTTATTAAACTCGTCAGGTTCACCTGTCAATGAGATATTTAATATAGTTAATCCATATTAATTTAATAATCTACAGTACCCGCCGATATATTATATTGCACATCGGCCTTAATATATATCGCCGGGTACTGTATAATATTATTAATTATATTATATTAATAATATAATAGGTAATAATATAATTAATGTGAAAGGGTCTGTCTGTGTTCTGTTGATGTTACGATTTCACGGCACTGAACCGATCTTGTAAAAAATTCTTTATTTGACAAAAAGTAAGCCAGAATTTTGGAGACTGTCATAAAGAGCATTTTTTACACTTATAGGAAATCTAAAAGTTTACGGGATTTCTAAAACCTAAATCTACGCAGAGAAAGTTGTGGTAGGTACTTAGTTAATGAAACAGGCTTTGAATAATATTTTTGTACTTAAATTAAAACAAAACGTAATATAAAAAATTTAAGTATTCCAATATAAAATAACATCACCCAAACACTGAAAATTATCTAAAGGACATGCTAGGTGAATGTTTTTTTTTACATTTGTGTATGGACGAGATAAAAAAGACAGGCATATAAATATTAAACGTAGATAATAATAATTTATAATGATCTATGCTCTTAACCGTTAAGGGACGATTCAGTATTCGACCTTGAAAATAAGAATGACATAATATTATTAGATAACAATTCAATTTCCTTGCTGGAATATACCCAACGGGGATAGGATCAGGTCAGTGTTAGTGCTGACAATGATTGCTCTCATGAGCATCATATCGTCGGGAGTGTATCGCCAGCCGCTCAGCTCACCCAGGCTCTGCAGCTTTGGGCATGTCTCCATCAACAGCTCCACAGTTTCCACTGTCAACCGAGGAGCGTTCGGAAACCAAATCGCCTCTAGGTTGTCGAACCTGTAGCGACGTAGCATCCTGAAAAAATATAAATAAAATTTTCTGACTACAGTGCCACAAGTATATCTAAGTTGGCGGTGGCGTTTTGAGGAACTAATTCGGTCATCCAATTTTTATACACCATGGGCCGTGGCCATCTTGAAAATTCACTATTGGATCTCGTTGTGTGCTGTTGCGTTTATTGTGTTATAAAAATGTTTTTCTTCATGTTCTATAGTCTATACAATGGCAATAGTAATGTTGAGCACAGTGGCGCACAGCCGCGCTAAGTTATACTTGTTGCACTGTAAACGTAACGATGTAAATTTTTTTCGTAAGATGTTTCTTTTTGTAATTGGAAGATTCATCAAAATCATCTTTGAATTTTAAGGATGGAATCGATCACAATCCAAATATTTTTAAATGAAAGTATTAAAAATAAAATTAAGTGACTTAAGTATAAAGTTCCAAACAAATTGGTATTTTGTTGAAGATTTCAAATAACTAAGTAATTTTCAAATATGTAAAATCATGTAAATTTAAAATCTTTTAAAGCTAGTATTTGTTTCTTTCAGTAAGTGAATTATTAACGAAATGTTTGTAAATCCTTGGCAGACATAAGCCAAAGAGATAAATTTAGGCTGGGATTGTTTACAATGTATTTTGTTTTTTAAACAAGTACGAGCGCTTAATTTTGTAAAATGTAATTTGCCTTATTCCCAATAAAGAGCAGATGTTTAATTTTATAAGGAACAAAAGAACTTACCGTGCCATATCTTGGTCATCTAATTTAATTTCGTCTCCGATGATTAGCTTTTTTAGTTTAGGACTTCCAGTCATGAGGTACCTCAAACAAGATGGTGATAAATTCCCTTGAATAATTTCAATATGCTCCAATTTATTAAATGGAACTTCTTCTTCGTGCGTCGCTGTCTGGATAGAGTAGAATTCAAGGCTCTCCAAGTTCTGACAAGTTTCTGCTATTCTCGTAAAGTTAAACGATCCCTGTGCACTAGAAAGCATAAGTGTCACAATTTTGTAACCTATCTTATCAAGTAGCTGATGTAACTCGTGACACTGGAATTTGTTTAACTTAATCTTATTTAAGATGTGAAGATCTTTCAACATTTGCAGCACACCTTGGTCTGGCTCCTCCAAATAAATTGTCTCTATCATCGGACACAAAGCGGTTATTGCCTTCATTGTTCTTAGATTTGTTTGAATATCATGAATGTACTGAAGTTTTGTTTTGAAACCGGCTGGGCAATCATTGTTATAGACGTAGTACAATGCTTTTCCAACAAATGAATAACTTCCCAGGTTTGTAAGATTGGGGAGTTTGCGTATAAGAAGCGCCACATCTGTATGGTCTATATTTTCTTCACCGTACGTTCCAATGTTTACTACAGTTAGACTCTGAGTCAGCTGTGGGTTCCCTGTTAGCATAGCATCAATACCAATCTCTGTAATGTCAGTTTCCCCAGACACATCCAGTAATTTCAAAACTTTGTTGTGTTCGCCAATGAACTTGAGCACTTCATCATTAGCTATGTAAGGTATATTTAGAGCCGTTAATTGTGTCAGATTCTTGATAATCTGATACAAAAGCGAAAGCTGCTCGTCTTTCACCCACACACCTTTCAAATTAAGAGTAGTCAGGTGCCGACCTTGCTCCGCAATCAGTTCAAGGACTTTTCTGTAATAGGGACACGGGAATATTCCTGTCGCTAAACTCTTGATATTTTCCTTCAAAAGCAATTTCATTGTATAGTACCTAATAGATGGATCCAGGTATTCGCTATTTAATATAAGATTGAGGAGGTCTTGGAATATATCGCTCGTCGCTCCCATGCTTTCGTAGTAAGAAGACACCATAGCAAACGGCAACGCCACATCTTCCTCTGTTGTCACTCTCGAGAGTGTATAGATTAATTGTCTAGCTACCAGCGATAAAGTTACTTCTTGTAGTGGTGGGACTGGACACTTGGGCGACATTGTCACAGCACTATAGTTTTTTTATAATTTCGATATCACTATGATTTCACTATTTTTTGAGCATCACTGAAGTACCTTCTGCCACTTTCGATTTTCTGAACAGAAAGAAGTGAAAAATTCGTGGAACTATTTAGCGCACGCGCATCTCGCGGCTGGCGCGCTGCCAGTACTATATAATTCCCACTCACAAATTCGAGCTTTATTTATAGAACTTTTATATACAAAGCGTGTTTACAGTGTATACCGTTCACAATATGATCTTTTAATTACATTGATCATGAGTATGGGACATGACTCATCCATTCTACTAGTGGCAAGTACGCATTAGATACGCATAAACTTTTCTATGATAGTATGTGAATGTTCCATTTCCAATATAATTTTATACAGGAATCTAATAACTACCTACCCTAACATATTATATTCCAGTGAGAGTGTAGAGTGATTCTAGAAAAAAAAGTTAAATTGAAACTAATTTATTTACTTACTTTACCTTAAAATATTTTTTACAATTTACAAAAGTCATAGGTACTTAGTTTTAGGAAAATTATAACTAAAAAAAAAGGAAATTTCCAAACACGTAATTCATTCGGTCCACTATTCACTAAACTTAGGTGACAAATGGTGACATCTTATATTTTGTAATTGCGCAATACAACAAAATATGAATAGATATATGGATATAGGTAGTTACCTAATTAATAGTAACAGTAAAGTCGTTCCAAATTATTCTCAAAAGTGTCTATTGACTAAAAGTCTTATAAGAAGATACTGTTTTAGGCACAAGACATACTGTAGAAGCTCGCGACTCGTGACTTATCTGATTTTTTTACTTTTTAGCCGACTTCAAAAAAGGAGGAGGTTTTCAATTCGTCAGAATCTTTATTTTTATGAATGTTCATCGATTACTCGAAGACGCCTGAGCCGATTTGGAAAATTCTTTTTTTTTTCAAAGGGTATACTTCCCAGGTGGTCCCATTAAAATTTTTCGAAATCGGTCGAGATGTTTTTAAAATATCAACAATAAAGTATATACTTACTTTGTAGTGGCGCGGGCCGTTTGAAGTCGGTTTTTTAAAAAGAATTTTTAATTTAGGTAATTAGGTAAACTAAGTACATTACAAACTTGTGTGGATAGTCGTTACACTTTATTGCGAAGAGTGATTATGCATATATCTACATATTATATCTTTCGTTCCGCTACTACTGCTTAGAACTAGACTACGGGGTAGATATATCCTTATAGAATGAAAATTGAAATATGCTTCAGATGAAGAATATAAGAATTAATATTTACATAGTTTACGTCAGCACTGAACAGTTTACGTGGTTACAGTAACTACGTGGGCACGGGCAGGTTCTTGGCGACCAGCAGCAGGACCTGCTCGGTGCTGAAACACCAGTTGGCTATGTCCTTGGACACGCGGCACCAGTGCTCGCCGTGGTGTGGTTCCGCCGCCTTGCAGCGACTCTTCACGTCGTCCTGCTGCTGCTCGTTGCCGTGCAACAGTTCGAATTTGTAGAAGTACGCCCACGCGTCACCTAGGTCCGGGTCGATTTTTACCTGTTTTGACGAATTTTTCTGTTAATAAATCTCCCAATGGGAAAGCGTAACCGGTCAAATTTTACGTTTTGTTTGATCAAGGTCACACAAGCGTACAAATGCAAACAAAAGTTTGTCAAACAAGGCCTCATCTTCGACTAGGGTTGCCATATCTAAAAACTGGCAACCAGGACAGGAAAGTTACTTAGTGGAATTAATAATAGTTTTAATCAATATAAATCAACTTTTTATACAATTTTAAACTAATTTTAGTCATCTTAAGAAACAAAAACGGAATCTTCATAGAATTGTAAGAAACTGTGGAGTTGAAAACTTTTTAACACGGACTACAAATGAAACCCCGCCCGGAAGCTTTCCAGACGCCCTTTAAACTAGGACAAATCCAGGGAAACCCGGACGGATGACAATCCTCGTTTCGACGCAGTTCGTTGCAGCGGTAGCTCGAAAATGGCGCGTTTGTTTGACAAACAACCGAACACCGTCAAACATGTTTGACAAGCACCATCAAACACGCCGTCAATCAAATTTTCTTTCAAACATACCAAACAGGTAGCTTCTTTGAGAAACTCGTCAAACACGACCGTAGACCGTCAAATAAAATTTGACCAACCCGTAAAAGTCAAATTGTTTGACCGTTACGGGCACCTTTCATATATTGAAAAATCGCCTCGAAAAACTTATCATTTTTACACTATAACAATGTTTATAAGAACATTGAATGAAAAGTGTATTCAGTCATTCATTCATTCATTCATTCAATGATTACTTACGGTCCTGTTAAACCACTCCCGACACTTGTTCAGCTTCCTCTCAGTCCAGAACAGTTGTGACACGGCCAGCAGCACGTGAGCGTCGTGTTCACATTTCTTCAGCGCGTCCACCTACACAACATTACAGAAGCTTCCATGTTATCAAAGTCTAGATATATGTACTTCAAAAATTCTACTCCTATAACTATTCTAAGCATATCTTAATGTTAATTCATACTATACTCTGTGCAGTGTAGCATGGTGCGGCGTAGACAATCTATTTATATATATATATATAAATCTCGTGTCACGAAGTATATTCGGGATAAACTCGAAAACTACAGAACCGATTTTGATCAAACTTCGTAACTATCTGTAATTTGGTCCAACTTAAAAGATAGGATAGTTTTTATCTTAATTATTATTGACATCAATATTTGTTATTGCAAATTAAAATATGTTAATTACACGACAGTCATATATATATATACAGTCCGAGATTTAGGTTGCTAGGCAACCTAAATCTCGAACGATGTTAGATTGCGAGATAGTTTTAACCCAAATAGACTACTTATCTTACTAATCCTTACTAATATTATAAATGCAAAAATGTGTTTTTTTGTCCTTCAATCACGCCGCAACAGAGCAACGGATTGACTTGATTTTTTGCATGGGTATAGTTCAAGACCTGGAGAGCGACATACTGGAAAACCAACGAGTTCCCGAGGGAATTTAAAAACTAAGTCCTCGCGGACGAAGTCGTGGGCATCAGCTAGTGATATGTATATGTTTAAGTTTTTGGTACTAAACAAATGAAACATCTGAGAAACTTGGACTGCAACAACTTACACTTTTAGTTTTCCGTTGCGGACGCGCCTCCATAAAGATGGCTTCCGCCCACAGGCGGCCGGCCGTGGGGCACTCCTGTAGCGCCTTCGCTAACAACCCGCCCGCCACCTCCGCGCAGCCCGCGCGCCTCTCCAGCCGCACGCTCTCCAACCTACGTACAACATTGACAGAGTTCTGAGTGGCAGATTTTTACTTATTCGGTCGTGATAGCGTTAACTTCGATTTGTATTGACGGGAAAGAGACGGAGTATTTTTCCATCCCTTTTCCGTCCATACTAACTGACGTATTTACGCACAGTTAACGTAAGTTTGAAAACTCGCACGCGGCACTCAGGTGTGCTTATATGATTTAATCATCATCATCATCATCATCATTAGCAACCCATCAACGGCTCACTACTGAGCGCAGGTCTCCTCTCAGAGAAGGGTAATAGGCCATAGTCAACCACGCTGGCCCAATGCGAATTGGCGGACTTCACACACCTTCAAAAACATTATGAAGAACTGCCAGGTGTGCAGGTTTCCTCACGATGTTTACCTTTACCGCTGAAGCAAGTGATATTTAATTGCTTAAACGCACTTGACTCCCGAAAAGTCAAAGGTGCGTACCCGGGATCGAACCTGCGACCCTCAGACCACAGTCCTAACCACTAGGCTATCACTGCTTCTATATGATTTAATAAAAGGTCTTAATGCAAGATGACACCTTTATTGAGGTTTTCACAATGGATGTAGACTGTAAATAATGTAAGATTGACTCGAGAGTCGAGACGCGACGTATGTATCGCACAGTCGACCGGTGAAGTGTGTGTAGCCCAAGCACGCGATGACCCGCGCCCGCAGCCCGCGCCCCCGCGCTGGTGAGCCGGTTGGAGGCGCGGAGGCGAAGTCTCCAACACAGGTATTCAATAGGCATGAGGACAGTACTCAAGATCAATTAAATTATGAATTTAACTAATGAAACAGGATTCATAGATTAGAAAAAACGTATATATTTTTCTATTTTGTGCGAGATTGATATTTATTTTGATAAAATAAAACTATAAAATACAGCAATCCGCAGTATTGGATTGAACACCAATCAGAGCGAGATACGTCACATATATCGTCAAACTTTGACAAACTATTATGAAACAACATAGAGGTGACGTCACGAACGACGCCATCAGACATCGTCGAAAGTTTTTGGGTGAATTTTAAAACTTAAAATTGCAATACATGGCGTATTTATCTACCTTTTATTTTTGCTGAAAGAGGATATTTTTTCGAAATGGTATACTTTCGAACATCATTCAACAGTTTTTCAAAATCGATCATCATGCCTATTCCTACCATTGGTGCTTGTTTTATTAGAGGTTCGTAGAGGTCTATGGTCCAGACGCCATCTTCAATTTTCACACATGGCTGCTGTCATCTTTTTTGGACCTTGATTGATTCCGTATTTGCACTGTAAACAGTTACGAGTGTCCCAAGGAACTAAAATTAGTGACGGCAATAGTTGACAAGGGATAGAAGATACTTTTTGGACTTCCTGCATGCCTACATTTAGTTCTAAAGATATTCATTTGTCAAATGTAGCGCTTCAAATTGAGTCATAATTTGAGCTGTCATTTGTATAGGGAAAGCCAGTGCGCTGCGGCTTTATTTTGACTGCGCCACCATCGCCCTCTCGTCTAATGTAGTCGGATAAGGATACTTTAAGTTTAAAAGTATACTACTTTTAAAAGTAGTATACTATAGTTTAAAAGTAGTATACTTTTAAACTTAAAGTTTGACTAAACTAAGCTGTCAGGTCTATTAATAAACAATTTGCAAAAATCGTGTATACCTTTATGAATTTTTATTTTACTTATTCTGCATGAAACATATAAAAACTGACATCAACATTTTGTAGCAGAGAATGTGTTTATAATAGTTGTATTTTTTATAAATTGCCTCTAAAGTTCCAATTTTACTCAAAATCGTAAAAATCGTAAACTTCTCTCGCGAGAATTACGATTTGAAGAATTTTTTTTTATAAAATTAATCCTTAGCACACAATAATATCTTTTTACAATCATATCTGAACCAAAAACTTACGTTCAAGAATCGTAAAAATCAGGAGTTGTAATAAAGGACTCTTAAATCTTAATGCAATCCTTTTCCGCTGTGAAAAGGATCGTACACTGCAGCTTAACACTTACCATAGCTCAGGATTCTTTGGATTTCTAAGTCTTGCTTTCTCAAGAACTGATCTTGCTTTGGTCACATGCTTTAACTTTTCTTCTAACCTCGATAACAAAATCCACATAGGCACGCAGGTCGCACATTTCTTAAGCTGAAATGGAATTTTCTAAATTAGAAATCGTTATCCTTTTAGCAATTTATTAATAGCTGGAACATAATGCCAGATATCGTTATTAAACAGAAAACGATAGCTCTACAAAAAGGTGAAATCAAGAGGGAGTAAATTACCTTAATAAGTTTTTTTTTTATACATTATAGGCACACGCTTGACCACTAACACACCTGATGGAATGTGATGATGTGGCCTAAGGTGGAACGCGTTTGCCTATAAGATATAGATAGAAGAAGCCTATTCACTCTTGCTTTAAAGATACCCAAATTGTATGTGTTAGGAAACACAGATCTCGGAAGAGCGTTCGAAACTCTAGCCGTGCGAAACAGAAATGAAGACTTGAACTGCTTCGTGCACGTGGATATAGCGATCATGTGGTGTATATCAACGATATAGGGATGGAAGCCCTTCCGATGTCTTGCACTGCGGTGGTTAAGTTGATCGAGAATAATTATTACTGTCTATTAACCTCAAGTTCTTAGGAAAATATTCTCTAAGGCAAAATACTAAAGCCAAAAATGATTCTTACGCCCTGGGTATAAGTGTTATGCGCGTCATCGTCTTTGCCCAACTGCTCTTCGATCTCTCCCTTCATCATGTAGAGCTTGGCGTAGTCGCTAAACACCTTGATAGCCTCCTCTAGCAGCTTGAGCGCCACGTCACAGTTGCTTAGCGCCCATTCAAGCTTCGCCGACTTTATCATGACCTAAACAACCACAGACATTTAAGGGTAACACCTCCTAGGCCCGCTTGCAGAAAAGCCGGGTTATCCTTTCAAACCAGAGTTAGCTGCTGCTTTGACAGATTTCGTATTAAGCTTCTGTCAAAATTACAATTTTTTCCTTGGTTAAACCTAACCCGTTTCATAGCGGCAAAGATATCGAATTTTGTGCCGCACACCAGTAATTAAAGCACAAAGCTGTCTACTTTGTTGTCAACCGATAGGTAAAGGGATGTCAGTCAATCTTGATCGTTTTTCGCAGAAGAACCCAAAGGCTCAAAAAGATTAGAACCCAGAGCCACTAAAAGTTATAAAAAAAAACATCTGCCCCAGAACAAATTGATCTAGATTCTTTTTATTCATTTTTAGAATAGAATATAATTAATTTCTTATTCAAATAAACTTTTACTAAGTGCCTTCGAATCGTCAAGTGAATCTACTAGTCTACCACTACTGCCCCCAGATTGTCTAAAAGTGCCTGATCAAAATCGTATTAATTTGATGGCATTAGCGTCAAAGTAAAATAAACCATAATAGAATTGAATTAGAGCTCAATTTCGTGTATGCATTCTTATACGTTTAGGTATGTACAATACGCTCCATAACGCTCCATGTTAAAATCGGTTGTACTGAATTTGTGACTTTAAATCAATATAGTCAAGGAATATTTTACTTTGACGTTAATACCATCAAATGAATATGATTTTGATCGGCAACTTTTAGACAATCGCACCTCTGATTCGGAATGCAGTTACTGCCGAGTCACCGAGATTTGTACCGTAATGGATTCATTAAGACAGTCTATTAATTTATTTCAGTTCATCACAATATTCCTTGTTGTTTATAATTAGGATGTAATAACATACGCGCGGTGTGGGCGCTGAAGCCCTGGCCTTGGCCAGAAGTCGCCTCGCTCGGTCGTACTCTTTGTTTTCGCTTTCTAACTTCACGGCGGCCAACCAGATCTCTTCAGAATTTGGGTTAGCTTGGAAAGCAAGGGACAGGATCCCTCGAGCGGCCGGGACGTCACCTGAATAAAAGAAAAGAAAATACTGCTTGAGATTCCAAATTTTGCTTTTTCAACGTTTTTACTCACTTTACGCGCCACTCAGTCAGTGTGTTAGGTTATAAAATTAATCAGGAACCCTCTCTTTTCTCGCAATAAATAATGATTAGCTCATCACTTTCGAAGTCCTAAACTATACCTATGCAAAAAATCACGTCAATCCGTTGCTCTGTTGCTGCGAGATTTACGGCCAAACCAACAAAAAAACACACTTTCACATTTTATAATATTTGTAAGGATTCATCAAGTAAAGGCTAGCCTGCTTCTCCAGGTAGGCGGTTCTAAGGTAAGACTTCTTGTTTACACATTCCTTAACTGCCAGCCACTTGGACTTGGCGCCCATGAGCCACAGCACCTCGCTCTTGGGGCAATGCGCCACGGCCCGCTGCAGCAGCGCCTTGAGGCTGGCGCGGGTGCCGTGCTGCTTCTCCAGTCAGGTGCTTCTAAGGTAGGAGGACTTCCTGGAGGGTTTACACATTCCTTACCTGCCAGCCACTTGGACTTGGCGCCCATGAGCCACAGCACCTCGCTCTTGGGGCAATGCGCCACAGCCCGCTGCAGCAGCGCCTCGAG
Source organism: Oeneis ivallda (assembly GCA_029955525.1). Classification (NCBI taxonomy): domain Eukaryota; kingdom Metazoa; phylum Arthropoda; class Insecta; order Lepidoptera; family Nymphalidae; genus Oeneis; species Oeneis ivallda. Next base: position 8,258,500 of record JARPMR010000019.1, read on the forward strand.
GCTGGCGCGGGTGCCGTGCTGCTTCTCCAGTCAGGTGCTTCTAAGGTAGGAGGACTTCCTGGAGGGTTTACACATTCCTTACCTGCCAGCCACTTGGACTTGGCGCCCATGAGCCACAGCACCTCGCTCTTGGGGCAATGCGCCACGGCCCGCTGCAGCAGCGCCTCGAGGCTGGCGCGGGTGCCGTGCTGCTTCTCCAGGTAGGCGGCGCGCAGCCAGATCGACTTCTTGGAGGGGAACACGGACAGCGCGTAGCCGTACACTGCGCGCGCGCACTCGTATGCACCTTCGTTGGCGCACTGAAATACAAGTAGTATGAAAAAAATACGCGACGACTTGAGAACCTCCTCCTTTTTTTTCGTCGGTTGTAAACAAGGTGTGTACTGCTAAGAGATCTAATGATGTGAAAATGTAAACATAGCATTATTATGTATAGAATCTTTATAGTGTCAACTAGCCCTAATAGTGTTCATGTCACTGTATTATTCTATAGTCTCGGTCAATTGTCGCTTCTGTATTAAAACATGGTTTCAGAAGTGGGAATAAAGGAAGAAATCATGGACTTATTTTATTGTCTGTGTCATATTCCTTATTGAGGGTATTTTCCATTAGGCTGGATTCACATCTGTGCGCATCGATTCGCATTTTGTCCATACGAAACTGTAATTTTGTCATTTTTCATAGAACCGTGTACGCATCACAAAGTCGAATTGATGCGTACACGAATCTATGAAAAATTACAGTTTTGTATGGACAAAATGCGAATCAATGCGCACAGATGTGATTCCAGCCTTACGTGGAACCAATTTTCAGCAATATTTTTATAGATAGTGTACTGCATCAATGTCAGAACATTTTTTGTCTTCAATGATCGTTTATGGACAGTCTCAATGATACGTGAAGCCAAAACCTTGTTTTGACATTGATGCTGTTCTTTAATGATTGATATATTTTTTTGCTGATCGACCTGCAATTTTGTATGGACAAAATGCGAATCGTTGGCACAGATGTGATTCCAGCCTTATTCTCCTTTTCTTTCTACGAGTTTTCTTGGAATAATAATTTGAGCATGGAAGCTGCTTGAAAAAAGCATACATTACTTTCGGAAATCCATGATGCACAAAGAACAAACAACACACAACACCACAAACCCACTCAAACGCAACCCTTTGCATGTTTCATTCCAACACCGGAAGATCTGCAGATGTTGACTCTACAATCGTTGCTTTACGATTGTGCATTGTAAAATGAACATCTAAAATTATTAAAATTTTTGGAAACTTCCTATATTTAAATGTATGCAACTCACTGCTTCAGCGTCTTCCATCCACGTGTGTTTCTGGTCCTCGGGCTCAATACCCGTGCCGATTACCGCGCGAATGATAGCCTACAACAATAATTAAAACATCTTTTAAATACTTCATCAACTATTAAGAAGACATTACATTTCGCATCCCTCTCTTTCGCACATTTTAATATTTTCAATGATTGTAAAAATCTCAGATACTTTTGACAAAATGTGGTCAATTATTATCTTCGACAATTAAATTGCGGATATTTTAGACTAGATAATGCCCGCGACTTCATCCGCGTGAATTAAGGTTTTTAATTCCAGCGGGAACTCTTTAATTTTTCGGGATAAAGAGTAGCCTATGTATTAATCCTGGGCTGAGCTATCTCCATTGCAAAATCCAAATCGGTTCATTCGTTGTGGCGTGAAAAAGTAACAAACATCCATCCATCCATCCATCCATACATCCTCACAAACTTTCACATTTATAATATTAGTAGGATATAGTTTTATTACGTATACCTAGATTTTGATACAGAAAAAGTGCGATTTATCGCTCTTATTATTCTCTATCAAAACTATATATTAAAATATGTCTAAAATGTCCGTAATTTTATTGTCGAAGATTATAATTTGCTACATTTTGTCAAAAGTATCTGAGATTTTTACAATCATTGAAAATATTAGAATGTGCGAGAGAGAGAGGTATACGAAATGTAATGGTCCTCTTATGTGGCCAAATCAAATCTAATGGAAATCAAATAAAATGTCTTTGGCATTTTTTATGCACAGATATAGCACATACTTAATATTTCGACACGTTTAATTACAGTGACATGCTGCTCACGGAATTCCGTTGATATTATTGAGTTAGATTATATTGATTATTTGATCTCTAAATTAAAAGTTGAGGTTTTCAACTGGATTATTCCTTATGAGGATTTAAAATAAATAATTTACCTGACACGTATGTACCGCCCCAGATTTTTCTGCCTCCATGGCCTCTTTGAACCAGTGCTCTCTGTTGATTTCGACACCGTTAGCGCTAAGGGATGTGATTGCACGGTCTATGATCTTTTCTACCATGTGAGTGTTACCTGTAATGAAACATTTTTTTAATAATAATAATATTCATTAACCCAGGAAAAAGTTTGTATAATAAAATAACTCCTTAAATCTAGTAGGTACACAGAAAAAGTAAACTAGAAATTTTAACACCCAAATGAGTGCTTTGGCATCCATACTAGGAAAACCTCTGTGTGTGTGTGTGTGTGTGTGTGTGCATCCTCGCCTGCGGCTCGGGCTTAGAAACTTCAGCTCGATTGTAATAACCTACTTACCACCCTTGTATAACAATGTACTATAACGGTGAAGAAAAACATTTTGAAGAAACCTGCATGCTTTAGAGTTCTCCATGTCCATAGGTATGTGATGTCAGCAAATCTGTACTTGGTTAGTATTGTGACCTAAACCCGAGGTACTCAACCTTTTTTCATGTTAAATAACAAACACGTGTTTGTTTAACATGAAAAAAAAAACGGCCAAGTGCGAGTCGGGCCTCGCTCTTTTAGGGTTCCGTTAAAATTTAATTTAATTTTTATTATTTGTTGTTATAGCGGCAATAGAAATACAAAATATGTGAAAATTTCAACTGTCTATCTATTACGGTTTACGAGATACAGGCCGCTGACAGACGGATGGACAGCGGAGTCTTAGTAATAGGGTCCCGTTGGCACCCTTTGGGTACAGAACCCTAAAAAATTAGGTAGTGGTTTCTAAGGTTTTCGTGATTGTTACAAATGGAATTAAATATTTATGAACGAATTCATCGCGTATATTATAACCGCCCGCCCGCTGCCCGCAGGTTGAGTATAGCTGGCCTAAACCCTTCTCACTCTGAGGAGACACAAGTGATGTTGATGAAATTAAATGAACATACCCTGTGCTTCTTCAAGTTTAGCGGCCGTTACCCATATCTGTCTATCAGTGGGTATGTTCTCACGGGCCTTGTTGAGCACTTTCCTTGCATTTTCGTATGTCTCCAATCGTGCTAGAGCCAGCCAAAGTTCTACGCTTGTGGGACAACATTCGACCGCTCTGGAGAGCAATATGCGCGCGTCTTCAGGGTTTTCCAGTTCAACAGCTGCTTTCCAGAGACGTACGGAGTTGGGTATGTGTTCCAATGCTTTGCGGTATACTCGACGTTTTGCCTGGAGACAAAAACGAGTATAAAAGGTAAGGTAGGTATTAAGGTACAATATAATTATGTCATGCACATAATTGCATACAATATAATTGCTCGGTATTGGCCCTTTGGTACAAAGAACCGAATGTAAAGTATATAAAACCGGTTAATTTCGGTAATTTGAGTGAATAAAATAAGAATCAGAATCCTTTTAACTTTTAACCAGTTAAGGGAATGAAGTAAAGTATTAAGGTACAATATAATTATGTCATGCACACATAGAATTGCTTGGTATTGGCCCTTTGGTACAAAGAACCGAATGTAAAGTTTATAAAACCGGTTAATTTCGGTAATTTGAGTGAATAAAATAAAAATCGGAATCGTTTTAACTTTTTAACCAGTTAGAATGAAGTCAAAATCTTAATCAAAATAAAAAATCTGATACCAATATTGACTACAACTAGTCCACCAGTTGAATGTCAAAGACTGTGAAGATTGTGTAACGGCGATTAATCATCGGGGATAAATAGCATCAAATCAATCTTGATTTTTCGCATCAAAAGAGCTGAGTTTCTTGCTGGTTGTTCTCGGTTGGTACGGTATTCTGAACCAGTGGTAGATACACTTGACGATCCGAAAGCACTTTGTAAAAGCTGAATAATAAAGTATTATTTTCTAGTCTATCAATTTTTCTGTCGACGAACTACCATCACACCTTGGTTTCTTGTTACCCTCATACCTTGGTTTCTTGTTTACCTTAGTTTCTTGCTCCAAGTCCGCGGCCTTCACCCACACCCGCACACTGTGCGGCAGGTTTCTGGCCGCGTGCGCTATGACGGCTCGCGCGGTGTCGGGCGGTTGCAACCGAGCCGCTTCCAACCACAGCTCCTCACTGCTCGGATTCACCTCACACCCTTTCATTATTAGGTTACGCGCTGATTGGATCTTGCCTGTGAATAGATTTTCATTACTGTGAAATTGAGTGATCATTATTTTTTACGTAGCAACCAACTTACATCAAGAATTGTAAAACCATTGGGTTAATTGACAGAAAAAAACACCTTTATAATTTTAACTTTATTATATTATGTCGATTGCAGACTAAACCTATAAGTAAAGGAATAAGGCTGTTATTATATAGTTAACTAGCAGATGCCTATGCCACTCTCCAGGTCCTCATCTATACCCATGCAAAAAAAAACACGTCGATCCGTAGCTCTGTTACAGCTTGATTAAAGGAAAAACCAACAAACAAACACACTTTCACGTTTATATTAGTAAAGATAAATTGGATTTGGAAACCTTCCTAGGAACTACGTATTTGGTTATACTTTGATAGTTTCTTTTTATCTTCAAACTTTGTCAATTTTCAAACAAATTGAGAATAAAATAAGCACAAAACATCCTAGAGAAATAATGTGTGTAAGTGTTTATAAGTTTAGGTTAAATTAAAATTACTCATTAGCCAACTAAGTTAGGCTAGATTGTAATCGAATTGAGCACCACTTTGGTACTCAGTATCAGGAAAAAAAAAGTGTAAAACTTACCAGTAACTTCTTCCAATCTGGCACTAGCGATCCAAGCAGGTGGGTGGTTAGGATTAGTTTCTCTCACAGACTTGAGAAGCAGCCTGGCCTTCTTTATATCATTGATGTCACCTCCGTAAGTGGGGATCATGGACTGCAGGTCTGTGAGATACCCCTTGGGATCTACTACAGTTTGTCCTGTCACTGAGTCAGATACTTGTGACAGTTTTACTGTCATGAGAGTGTTCCTTGCTTGACCGATTTTTCTCAAGTCCAAATCACCTGCAACCAAGTAAGCACTGAACTGTCTTATTAAAAAAAAACTTAAAAATGCGCTGAATTCGAATGTAGACAGCATTTCTAAGTTGGTCAAGAAATACAATACAAGAAACAAGAAATACAGTTATCAGATGGCACCCCAGGTGTCATAACTTTAGTTATAACAATGAAGCTAGACTGGAGCTTGGAATGTAAATGTGGAATCTCCAAGTCAACCAAGATTCCTTGACAAGTGACATAGTCAATTTCTTTGCTCTAGGATTGATGGTGGATCCCAGGTATCAAGACATCATAGAATTCAGACTGAAACTTGGATCTATAGTAAATATACGATACAATCTTCACTGAGATTCCTTGCAATTGCAATTTAATGACTTCTTTTTCTTTTTAAGACATTTAAATTTAAATTAAAAATTATATATTTCATGTAGGCCAACTTGTGGCTCTTATGACAAGTTCTACCACCAGTCAGGAAAGCTGATTCTGCTGAGAAGATTCAGCAAGAAACTCAGCAGTTGCTCCTTTGTATTACAATATGTAGCTTATCTATCTGGTGGACAGCTGAAGCAAAGCTGATTGCTTCCAAGCAACATTGTCATTAAGAAATTCACAGTTAATAAGTAATTACCTGATGGAGTAAGCATCCCAGGTGTCGTAACTCCAGGCATCATAGAAGCTAGACCAGAACTAGGATCTATGGTAGATGTGGACTCGCCGCCTAGATTCCTCGACAGCACACTGTCAGGCAGTGGAGTGAACTTCTCAGCTCTAGGGTTACGCTGCTTCCTGTTTCGCGCGTCACCAACTTCGGGTATAGCAGCCCACTCATCTTCAGACACCATTTTTAACTCACGCTTTAAGTCTGAGAACTGCTGCTGTATTTTAGGCCTACAAAATGTTAATATTTTGACAAAGTCGTACTAATTAATAGATTCTTGCAAACATTAGATAATAGTAAAGTATAGCCATATTAATATTAAAAATATACCTAAATGCAAAAGTGTGTTTGTTTGTTGGTTTCGTTCAATGACACCACAAAACCACAGATCAATGTATTCTGAGCAAGTATTTTCATTGCTTATACCTGGGTAAGCCTTGCTAATATTATAAATGTGAAAGTATATTTGTTTGCTGGTTTGTTCTTCATTATATTGGAACAGATCAAGTTTAAAACGATTTTTGGCATAGTCATAGTTCCGGAGAGTGACAGGCTACCTTTTATCACGGAAATACTGAGGCTTCCTAAATAATTTTTAAAACCTAAAGTAGAATCAATAATTCAGTAGACTAAAATGACATTTACAGTGTTGTCAGTTTCTGATGAAAATAAAATAGTGTTGTGGCTAAAGGATCCACATCAATCACTTACTCATTATGTTGTGTACCAAAACACTTATTTTTTTATTTACTAAGAAAATTCTCATTGTGTTTATTATAATTGATACAAAAATATTTTGAATAGCAATTATGATCTTATCGAAAATCTGATCTTGTCTTTGTCGGCCTATACTGAGGAAATAAAACCACTTTTAGTACTAAAAATAGATCTTAAATATTTCTATTCGTACTTTCTTTATTACAGCTTTAAAAAGGTGACCTTTATTACTATTTCTATTACATATTATGTGATCTTATGAGATTTATAAAATGAATTGTAATAGTACAGTACTACAGCTATCACTACCTACTGAACTAGAACATCACTATTACAATAAATATGGCAATATTATTTTACAAAGTGACATTAGCAACTGTCATTTTAGTCTACTGAATTATTGATTCTACTTTAGTAAATAATAATTAAAATTTTAACCTCTCTTGACGATATCTCTCCAAGTCTTCTTTAAGACGTTTTTCTCTGTATTCCTTCCTCTTTTCATCCATTCTCTTATCGATTGATTCATAAATAGCATCTGCTTCAGCATCATCTTTGTCATAGGGATCCTAAACAAAGAGCACTGCTAATTTGACAGTATGCATTACTTAAAGTCCTAAACTATAGTTAAGGGGCTATAACGATCCTAAATTGTTTGGGTCGTACGAGTGGGATAGAGCTATATATTTTGCAGTGCTAAGAAAGAGATGGAAATTAAGGACTGAGAGGTCGGGAATTGAGGAAATCTTTAAAATTGATTTTAAAAATTATGGATGCCAATAATCAAAGAATTTTTCTCACCGCTTTTAGTAATTATTTATATCAACACAAATAAAAAAAATAGCAGGAAAAAACCTACAGTTTCTGTTTAAACAAGGTTTAAACCTAAAAAAGGAGATTATTGGATCAAAGTTTGGGAAAACTTTCTATCGAGAATTTTTTTTCCAATCATGTTTCTATCTCTAAGCGAATTTAGTTAAGATACCCAAATTACATATTGCATTGAAATTATTCAAATTGGAATTATAGTTTTCAATTTGTAAACCTCACAGAGCTCACCGAGAATTGCCTGTCGCATGCTTCTAGCCACTTAAGAGTAAATGTCAGTGGTTTTTGTAGGTAGAGGGAAATTGGAAGGATTTATAGTAAATTGATAGATTGTGTTGTAAAAATTAAACATTGTAAAGAAACATAGATTCCAAAAATCACTTGTTACAGAAAAATCTGCCATAGTAATTTTTACATTGGTGTGTGAGGCAGAAGCATAAACTACTTGAGGTAGAGAAATTGAGGTAGAAATATTTTATGAATAATTGAATAAATGTTATGCATACCTTTGAAAACAAAGAACCACTGTAACCTGAAAATTCATCATAATTGGAGTCGTTCAAGTCTTCATCGTCATCTTCTTCTTCTGTCTTTTTACGTTTAGCTGCAGGTGGGGCGTGACGATCATCCCTACAAAGGTATCATTAAGGGTTGCTTATCACTGTTAATCACACTAATATTATAAAGTCGAAAGTTTGTGTCTGTCTGTATGTTTGTTACTCTTTCACGCAAAAACTACTAAACGGATTTGGCTTAAATTTGGAATGGAGATAGGTCAAACCCAGGATTAACACATAGGCTACAACTTATCCTGGAAAAGTAAAGAGTTCCCTCGGGAATAAAAACCTTAATCCACGCGGACGAAGTTGCGGGCACCGTCCAGTAAATAATAATTCTGTGCCACAGTAAAATAAATGGAATGTGAAGTCTGTGATCACAGTCCATGCAACTGGATCGAAATATCAAAGTTCAAAATAACACATTTATTGTGGTACATACTTGTGTAATATATCATAGTTATGTTCTGAAACCAAAATATTTATCTAAAATCTTTGAATGGAATGTGAGTCCCCCTCTACAGTGTTGCATCATTGAGGTCTGGAACTTAAAATTCTAAACTAGTGACAGTGAACCCTTGCCTGCGGGTTGTGCTAACAAAAGTTTACTCATATGTAATAACATATTTCTTGCCCTTGAGTCGTAATGTATTTTATCAATATTACTACTTACGATACATCATTTGCATCTCTCGCTGGACCAATATCAGATCGGGTTGTGAATCCAGTAGCACTGAAAACATAAAATTGAGATGTTTATTTCTTTCCCCAAGATTCTTTCTATACTAAAAATAATAAGCTTTCAATTCGGAGGGTCCTATTGTACAGACCTACTAGAGGCTTTACTAGGGGGAGATAAACATACCCTCTTCCAACACCAGCCACATAACCTAGTGGTGCTGGGATTCCAAGGAAATGCTTCTTATTCTTGTTGACAAATGCTTGCGGTGGCACAGACATGGCACTTCACTATTTATTTACTTTCTGATGTTATGTTGTTTAAATTATTTTTCAACAAAGTTTTGGTTTCAATTTGCATTTGACGAATTATGTCAAAATCAAATTTTGACATTGACTTACTACCCATTCTCTTCAGACGAAGAATCTCGTCCGCACTCATCCGAGAGATAACATGGAGATAACCGGTTCTAAGTCCGGTTCTGAGTTTTACATGGAACTAGGAAGACTAGTCGTAATTCCTAGTTCCATGGGGTTTTAGCTATTAGAGTTTAGTCGAATAGTTAAATTTTTAAAAATTTTATTCGTCTATGATTTTTAATTTGGAGCTCTTTGGATTCATAAATTCTTTTCAACTACTTTCGTCACATAATTTCTAGCTTAAAATGTAAAGGTAATCCTTCGTTTGTACTGAAATATTATAATTCATTAACTGCCGCACTCAGTCATTCATTAATTTAAATATGATTAATTAATCATTGACTTGTGATTAACTGCCGCACTCAGCCGCATGTATTAAATTATACTATTTTAATACAGTTGCTCAAAAAGTGGCGTATTGCAGGGACGTATAGCGTTCGGGATGTGGGCTATTACACACTCGTGCTTTTTTTTTACCTTTCCCGAACTCGTGCGTTCTCTTTCCCAACTGTCAAAATAATGTCTACTAAAAAGAAAAACCAACCATGAAGTTTTTACTAAAAAAATTCATAGAAGTTTTTATAATTCATGTATATTTCTAAAAAGAACCTACTAATTTGTTTCAATATCAGATTTAATGATTTGATTGAATGAGTTTGGTTAGGTTTCATTTCATTTCATCTCATTAAATTTCATTTTCATTTCATATCAACAAAAAAATTCTACTGAAGACTTGGCTGTATGGGCATAGCCCTTTGCCTACCAGAATGGGTGAAAAAAAAACTCTGCTTATATTCTACGGTTGGCGCCATTTTTCAGAAATTTTCTTTGCGAGTTTAGTTGTTTGTTGCACAAAATGAGTAATTTCGACCCTATTTTTTTTTAATTAACACCACCGGAACTCAGTATAATTGCACAAAATGCTTCGGAGAACATTTTACCGGAAAAGTCAAAAAGTCGCTACATATCTACATACGACGAATTTATTGCGTGGAGAGAAGAGAAAAAAGCAAATAGTTTTTCAGAAAATGTTATGTTGGCAAACTTCTCCGAACTCGCAGCAAAATTAAAACCTACGTTATGGTCGAGGTTTTCGATGATAAAAAGTATGCTGAATACATCTACCTTCGTTGATAGTGATAATTCATCAGATCCAACTCCATCAACTAGCAAACGCCATTGTATGACAAATATACATGAACAAACAGTAAATATGCAACCTAAAACTTCCCCAGTTAGTATAAAAAACTGTACCAATTTCAATGTATATGTGAATTATAACTTTTATAAGAAATAAATGTTAAGTTAGTTGAGTTTATTGTGTTTTTATTATTTTATTAAATTGCTTCATTTTTTCGCAACTGTATTAAAAATAGTCCTGGGGGCCGATCGCGCTATTTTTTTGCGACTGAAACGTAACTGAACTGCAAACGAACCGCAACTTTTTGAACGTTTCGTATCGCGCTATCAATTTGACAGCTAGGTGACACTCAGTTGAACTTGAGTTGGAACGCAACTGCTGTCAAACGAACGTTTTTGCAACAGTTCAATAGACGCTACTTTTTTATAGTTGAAGTTCGATCGCAACAGTGCAATACAGTGTTTACAAGTGTAGTGTTTATTTGGATTAGATATTTTTATATTAAGATATTTTTATAAACTTTACCGCAATACCGAATACGACAAAGTTGAATTGTACTTGCACCACAATCGCAACTGATCCATAACTGAACTGTAAACGTTTCGTTGACAATGCAAATAGCGCGATCGGCCTCCAGTACACGTGCGGAACCGTCATTGCAACTTGTTCCGACTGTCAATCCTCGCCTTCGGCTGCGCCTCGGCTCGGGTAGACATTTGTCGGAACTCTTTGCAATGACAGCCTTTCCGCACTTGTAATGAAATATACTATTTAATGATTAATAAACTGAATTATCATTGATGTACAAATGAAGCGGTAACTTCTGAGAATGAAACTTTTTAAAATCCAAGACGGTAGTAAATATCATTCGTCTATGAAGGTAACCTACGAAGGTAACGATCTCTGAGAGCGGAAGTATTAATGTTCCATAGATCACAGAATTTAACCTATGTATTATCTATGATGGTTGCCTAGCAACGGACAGTTGTGATTGATTGTGATTTGATTTGATTAAAAAATGGAAACAAACAGAAAGTGGTAAATACTAAATACCATAAAAAAGATTTAATATCTCTCTCCTGTGGCTTGACCCATATCAATTAGTAGAATAAAAGCTCGAATTCATACTAATTTAAAATGGCACAGTCGGTGGCTAGTAATTTTGGAACGGTTTCGAATGATAACAGTACGAAAGAATTTTTGCTACACGAGAAGTCTTGTGAGATATTTAAAGATAATGACGAAGAGATAAAAATGATATTTAACGAAATCAAAAAGCTGTCAGACGCAAAGAACTTAGGACATGAAATTTATGAAGACAGTGATGATGTGGAGTTGATTTTGAAAAGAGCCGAAAATATTGCTCTAGAAACAGAAAATTTGCTAAAAAGTAGCCCTGTAGCAACTGCTGTGAACGGGATTCGCTCGTATGTGGACACAGTCTGTAATATACCGCAAATAAAAGTAACCAAACCCAATGAAAATTTTCAAAGTGATCACAAAACTCCCACTAAGGTAATTTCTTTACATTATAGTACTACCTACCACTTTTATAGTTACAACAAGCATACATCATCATCCTTAATGTTGTTGCGACTCGTGTATGTGTTATGGTATGAGTCATGGACCTCACAACCTATACGATACAAGACCATTCAGTATATTATGTATGTGTGAACAAATATTGGTGATGTAACTTATAAAAGTAGTAACATTGTATTCATATACATTGTGCTGGTTATTGATTACCTCTAAGCAGTAAGGACCACTACTAATGAAAATATTAAATGAAATGCCCAATTGAACACTACTTCAATTCATGGGTGTCGCCAAGGGGGGGTAGGTAGGGGCAGCTGTCCCCCCCTAGTCATTTAAAAAATATAGTAGTAGTAGCTACTTCATCATTGAAATCCAGATACCGCTGCCAAATCTATATCGATAATATCAACTTGCCCCCTCTTTGGCCATAGGCTGGCGACGCTCTTGCTTCAATTACTGTTCACAAACAGAAGTTTACTAGAATTTGCTTGCATGTATGTGTGTAACATCAGTAATTAGTGTACTCTACACAGGTATAAAAAAAACTACATTTTGTATACAAAGAGCATATAATTTATTTCTTTAATATAATTTATAATTTAAATAAAGTTACAATATTTTAAATATTTGTATCAATCTTGATATCACAACATTGGCATCATTAAATAGCTTATAATTTAAAAAATCTACATCTAATACTTAGAGCTTGCCGACATAACTAGCAAGTATTCTCAATCCAGACAGTGACTCTCTAGCAACAGGTTCAATGTTAGTGGTGGGTAATACAAAACCATAGCGTCCAGTGTCACTCAGTTCAATTGTAAATGTGTATTTGATACCCTGAGCTTTTGCCCAGTCATCTGAGCCGCCTGAAGCAGGGTACAAAAGTCCACTAGATGACCCAACTGAGTATTTTGTGCCTCCAGTTTTTTCAATAGCCTGAAAATTTAATATGTTTGCATTATAATATCTCCAACAGTTGATGTAGTGTCAATGCAAAGTGTGCAAAGAGAAGTTTCATGGTGTTTTTAAATTTTGAGACCATAGAGTAATGTAGAGTACCCATAAAATGACAGGTAAATGTTAACATATAATAATTATACATTTTCCAGTCTGCAGAGCAAGGTGCATTGGGTATAACTATCTTGTCAAAGAGTTAACTAATATTATTATTTCTTACACAATTTTGCTTATATTTTAATTCACTAAAAGAAATTGAACATAATGGTTAAACATAAATGTTTGGTAAATTCATGTTTTTAGAGATAATTTACTGTTTCAATTTCTGGTATTTAATTTTGTTAATTTTTTTATATAAATCAACAAAAAAAATAGTAAACTCATTCATTAGAAATAAAAAAATACTATACATTTGAAGGAAATCTTTAAAAAAGTCTGTTTGAAATGCATTAATCTGTTCTTATAAAATTTAACTTAATTAATTTTCATCTGTTTTACAAAGCTGTGGTACCAATTGAGATGAAAATTGTTGCATGCGAATTGTTGACCATCATCACAAGGTAAATAAAGGGGTATACCAATATAATGTTTCATTGTGATAGTTAGGTACTGAATAATAAATAATTATTATAATACTAGCTGATGCCCGCGACTTCGTCTGCGTGGATTTAGTTCATAACATCCCGCGGGAAATCTTTGTCACCCTCCAGGTTCTCAACTATACCTATCCAATAAATCACGTCAATCCGTAGCTTTGTAGCAGGAAACATTTGATCGTCTTGCTCGCGGCATTGTTAATGATGATTCAAAGAGAAAACATATTACTGATGATATTATCAATTACGTTAAACTATAATTTTTATAATTGTTTTTACCATAATACCAAATTAGTCCGGGAGGAATCGGCGCATGCGTATCGAAAACTATTCCACCTCAATTTTTTTATGCGATCCTCTTCAAATGGCCCTCCTAATTATATAAATGCATGTTGCCAGGGCGCCACCTGGTGCCATATTGTTTAAACCGAAATTGTTTAAACAATTGCAAGGAATTGTTATTTTTCAACCGGACAATTTTTTTTTATATTTTTTATTGAAATACCAATAAAAAAGGTCCTATGACTTTTCACGATAAAGTTAATATTTTTAAAGATATGAATTTTTAAAGGTTCGAAAAATCTCAAATTTGGGTACTTTCGACCTATGAAAAATATATTTAAAAAAAAACATAATGCTTTAGTAATATTTTTTTTTAATTCTCTATACAATAGTTAATAATATTGTTAATAGAGATTTAAAAAAATTTCATTGTTTATATCTTTTTTTTAATTGTTAATTTCGCGCGCTCACAAGTATGCGTCGCTTATAGTCTAGATTTCCTTACTTGAGTATTCAGGTAAACAAACACCTCTTGATATAAATATCACTTATTTACACTCCAACCACACATTTTGAACTATGTTTAACTGTATAGATCTGTTCATTAAACACATTCGTTACGATTTACACTTGAATGTTTAGAAAAAACATTCAAATGAATTGAATAATAGTTATTTATGCAACTGTTGTATAATAAGGGGTATTAAAACACGAATGCGGGTATATCACACATGTGAATCATATGTGTGTCATATTATCACATGAGTGTGATACTATTATCACACTCGGCTACGCCTCGTGTGATAAACCCACATTTGTGTTTTAATAGTATTTACTGTATTGTAAATTTGTTTTGAAAAGTTGAAAAGAGCAACCGCCGAGTTTCTTGCTGGTTCTTCTCGGCAGGAAAGGCATTCCGAACCAGTGGTAGATTCCTTGACTATTCAAAAGCACTTGTAAAAGTTTATTTGAATAAAAAATATTTCTATTCTATTCTATTCTATTCTATAATACCCCTTATTATACAACAGTTGCATAAATAACTATAATTCAATTCATTTGAATGTTTTTTCTAAACATTCAAGTGTAAATCGTAACGAATGTGTTTAATGAACAGATCTATACTAGCGGCACGCTATGATGGCCGGTTTAAAATTTATAAATTAATAAATTTTGAGTCCTAAACCTAAAACTACATTCGATAAAATTTATGAATCTCTGCACATCACTATCGTCAATAACGTAATACAATTATTTCCTTCAAAGTCGTTATCAATTAACGGAACTTCATGAGCGGACAAACGTCAAACCGGCCATCATAGCGTGCCGCTAGTATAGACAGTTAAACATAGTTCAAAATGTGTGGTTGGTGTGTAAATAAGTGATATTTATATCAAGAGGTGTTTGTTTACCCGAATACTCAAGTAAGGAAATCTAGACTATAAGCGACGCATACTTGTGAGCGCGCGAAATTAACAATTAAAAAAAAGATATAAACAATGAAATTTTTTTAAATCTCTATTAACAATATTATTAACTATCGTATAGAGAATTAAAAAAAAATATTACTAAAACATTATGTTTTTTTTTTAATATATTTTTCATAGGTCGAAAGTACCCAAATTTGAGATTTTTCGAACCTTTAAAAATTCATATCTTTAAAAATATTAACTTTATCGTAAAAAGTCATAGGACCTTTTTTATTGGTATTTTAATAAAGAATATAAAAAAAATTTGTCCGGTTGAAAAATAATAATTCCTTGCAATTGTTTAAACAATTTCGGTTTAAATAATATGGCACCAGGTGGCGCCCTGGCAACATGCATTTATATAATTAGGAGGGCCATTGGGAGAGGATCGCATAAAAAAATTGAGGTGGAATAGTTTTCGGTACGCATGCGCCGATTCCTCCCGGACTAAATACAAAATTACGTTTAGCTGTCATTTACGTTTTGTTCTTCCACTGTCATTTTCGTTTTTTTATTCCATGTCAGATGCATTTTTGTTATACCAGGTTTTATATTGACTTGACGGAAACGCGGTCGAACGGGATAAAAAGTATCCTATGTCCGTCTCCTGGTTCTAAGCTACCTCTCCACCAATTTTGAGCCAAATCGGTTCATCCGTTCTTGAGTTATAAATAGTGTAACTAACACCACTTTCTTTTATTGACCGAGCGAAGCGAGGTCTCTGAGTTAACTAGAGCGATTTGCACTTGTCCGTCCGTCCGTCCGTCCGTCCGTCCGTCCGTCCGTCCGTCCGTCCGTCCGTCTGTCAGAGCCTTATAACTTTTGAATTACTGAACGTAATTACTTCAAATTTAGATATTATATGTGAACCGATGGCCTCCAGCCGAAAATGGCTTAAAAAGTTATAAAAATCTTTATTTCAGGGGGGCTCTCATAGAAGCGAATGCGAAGAATTTTTTTTTATTTGCGATTCATAGGTTTTCTGTATATCATTTTAAAGACAATTTGAAACAGAGTACAACCGTATTTTTTTTTAATTTTTTTCCTAAAATTGACGAAATGGGGGGCTTCCAAAGTGGCGATTTAATACGCTCGCTTGAAGACGCTCTCTGGGAAAATTTTCTATATATTTTCAAGTTGTACTTATTTTCTTACTTCACTTGTATCCTGTTCTTGAACAACAAATACTAAAATTATATGAATATTATAAAGAAACGAGATTATTTAATTTTTAATGAGCATCAGTAAATTTCACATAGCTTCACAATAATGCTAATAGATGGCGCAGTCATTAACTATTCCATTGAACTAGGAGTTACGACTACGATTTATCCCAAAAACAGTTTTGCGTCGACCATTATTATTTAGGTACATAATATAATAATATATTATTCAATTAAAATTATTCTTTAGTTAAATATCATTTTGTATATTTTCTATTCGCGTCGATAGATGACGATTTGTACAGATGCCCCTAACCCGTTTTCACTCGTTAGTACCTACATAATAATTCAATGTTTTCACTGACGTTCCCTAACCTTTACGGGCTACCTATGATAAGTTATGTGATGATTACTGTCAACTTCTTTATCACGATCCTGTACGGGACACCTAAAAGGACATTGGGACGGATGTTAGGACTTAGGATTGTGTTTTGGAGCTACCTACGTAAAGAGACTCCTACATAGGGGATGATTTAGGTATGTTTGGTGAAAACGGGCATAATAATAATAATGTCAGTTTTGGTCGTCATGTATCGATTGAATGAATAATCATGGTATACCGTTACCGCGAGGTCTCAGTTCGGGGCGAACCACTAGTATATATAGATTACTTACTTCTGCTATTCTTTTGCCAACCACATCTAAGTCTTTATGATCTGGAGGTACTGCATTGTCATAGCCCCATGGATAAAGTAGATACTGGCCATAGCTGTGATATGTTAAATAGGCTGAGAAATTAGCTGCACTTGCCTTGAAGAATTCCTGTTAAAAGAAATTTACTGAATTAAGTTGTTGTTTTGTAGCTACATTTTAGACTAAAGTTTGAACCTCTGTAAATACCTATGCCACAATTGTCATGATAGTTGACCAAATCAAGTCTATTTATTTATTTAAACAATAATAATTACATACCTAATTAGAAATTTAGTTGATTGACTTGTCTGCAATGCAATTTTTTCATTAAGAAATTCATTTTGATTTTAAATTTTAAAAGAGGTTAGGAATTAACACATGGTGTCCTTTTTATTTATGAAATTAACTAGTAGTACCTACTATGGGAAATTTTTTGCACGTGGTACTAACGTCGTGTCTGGTAGGACGTGGGGTAAGACCTGATTTCCCGTGGTATTACCAACATGCCGGTGGTGCACAGGCAATAAAAATCTTCCGTTTAAGTACTACCAGTAAGACCACCGCACCGGTAGTACCACGGGTAAGTACGAATTTGCGGGTTTTACTTACGGATACTGCGCGAGATTCGGGTTCTGAAAATGGTCGGGATCCTCTATAGATTTCACTACAGGGGTTATTTGATGCACCTTTGCCTCCCCATCGGTAACTGTAAACAAAGAAAGCCTTAATAGCGCAACGGTTAATGCGATGATTGCAAACCGAAAGGTCAATGGTTCAATTGATCCGTTGATCTCTTGTCGTACCCACTCCGAACAACAACTTTACGCTTATTTGGAGGGCAGAGCAGAATATTATTCATGTTCAGTATGGTTTTAATAAGAATTTAAGTAAAGCTTGTAAAACGTAAAAGTCTTCCAAATATTTTCTCTTACATCCAATAATACTTATAGTTAAAAAATATTGTTATACTTGAATTCATTTCTCTCACCCAAAGTTCCTGTTGAGATCAGCACCATAGCAATTCCTGCCATAGGATGGTTTCCTGTTCTTACGCCATAAGCGATCCACTAAATGTGTATACTCATAGCCGTCAGGATTGACTACTGGCAGAAAGTACCTGAATAAGAAGACAAAGAAAATACTATTCAAAGTGAGCAGTTCATTGAGATGGCAATGATCCCCATAACCTGAGGTGCGATTGTCTAAAGATATTCCATTGATCGTAATTTTATTCGGTGACATTAGCGTCAAAGTAAAATAATCCGAATACGATCAATAGAATAACTTTTAGACAATTGGTACCCAGATTTTACTTTAGTTCTGTGTGAAATTTAGTTAAAAATATTACACTCAAAAAAGTCAATCTCATCATGATTCAAAAGAATAACAATTAGGTACCTAACTGTTAATTTCCATTTTCATAATATGTAATATAGGTATTGAACGAATACGATCCTGATGTTCGTTTGGTGAAATATATAGTTAGATTTTCGAGATCAATTTGGATAGTGTAATAAGAAGTTACTACTAACCAATCAATGTTCTTAATATCATCAGACTCTTCATCGAAGTTCTCAGCAATTTGGTTGATAAAATAAGTCACTGTCGCTGGACTGATCCATTCACGCGCATGTATGCCTCCATCAATGAACACAGCTTTGTTATTTGTATTACCATTTGATATACGCAGTATCTGAAACGATGTAATTTGCAAATCAGGTTAACCATACAATTTATAGTAATCGTTTGGATTATTTAAATGTTTATCTGCGGATAATGGCTAACAATTTGCTACTGATTGACAAATGACTTCACAAACCTTTAGGTCTCTTCCTTCGAAAGATTTTCCTATACTATTGACGCTGACAATTTTCGGATACGTTTTTGCTAAATAATCCATAAATCCATGAATGTCTTCTATCCTGTGATACTGTTTCCACGTCATACGGTGACCTGTTCACAATTTGTCCACGATTAAGAATAAATTAATATTTAAACATCAATATGTGGGTTTTACTGATCCAGCATGAACTTATTCATGACCAGTGCATATAAATTCTTCAATTAAATACTTTTTACAACAAACTACATAGGCACATGAAGAAAATAGGTTTTGCCTTTTTGTTAGTTCAAAAAGTTTAAAGAATAAAAGAATATTATAGAACACATAATATTATGTAACTTTAAAATAAGATATTTGTACGGGAAAACAAACTTGTGTCTGGTTTGTCTATATTAGTTTTTATAGCATGTCTACGAAGTTACGAGTTTGATTGTTAAATTAAACTCAGGATCGAATTTCATTTGTATAATAGGATAGGGCGCGCGTGAAATAGTCACCTTTCATCATATTCAAAAATTTTATTGTCATTGGTTAATATTAGATTTTCCTATTATTAAAATATTCAGTTGTCCTGGTAATTGAATAAATTATAGTGTTCATACTTTGGTTTTGTATGGATGATCGGTTCAGTGATCACCCTAAAATCATAATATTCTGTTCCTATCTAGTAAATGGCCCAGACTGTTAGTCACGATTTAAGTAACTGTAAAATCAAACTAAACAAACATGCAACACTCCTGTACCAAAAAACATCGTTTAATAAAAATCAGCACTCCCAACGGTTAAGACACAAACGTGAACCTTTGAAGCCTATTCTGTAACAAACCCCAATTTGCATATGGCCAATACTCCATGGGTAGTTTGAGGGATTTGTAGCCCATGAAGGCCAAACCTAATCGGCGACGAAAGGCCCTGTAACGCCAAAAATTGTAAGCTCTTGCTGTAACAAAATCAAATCGACCCTTGGAATATTGCTTTCGGGTTCATTTCACGAGCAGGATTTATTTAGTTATTTTATTTAGTCAACATAATTAACAAACCTCGTCTATCTTGAAGTTCTATTTCATTCTCGTCCAAAGGAGGATTTTCCTCATTAATCCTTTTTTGTAAATCATCAATGATAACATCGTATGAAATATTCTCTCTAGCGAAAATCCTTGTTACGTTCGCCACAGCATTTGGTTTGACTAATACATCGACGTACGTCTGATTTCCAGCCCAAGTTGATATAACTGCACAATAAAATTAAAATTTAGCATTAAGATAGTAACATTAATAGTTACCCTGAAATTGGGCATTCAGATTCAGCAAGTTTTTTTTAATCGTTTTGTATACTTACGATTCCTGCGACGCATTCTTCCTAAGATCATACGAACACCATTTTTCTCTGTAGAAACTTTCCATAATTGGGCCCCGGAGTAGTCTACTCTTGTATTACTTTTTTCAGCGGTTCTGGCAAGAACAGTAGTCTCTTCTTCCACATCATCTTTAATATTAGATGGAGTTCCATCTACGAACTCGACTGTGGTTGTATAAGCTTCGGTAGGGATAATTGAAGCCTCTGTCTGGTTGTATGGTTGTTGTACTGATCCACGAGGAGGCCAATCTAAAAGTTTAAATTAGTCAATAATTAGGTGAAGTTAATTTTTCATACACTTTTCTAACAAAAAAATCTGACAAGTGGGAGTCGAGCCTCGCTCTTTTAGGGTTGCGTAGGTACATAATATGACCAAATAACTTGTTTTAAAACTAGATAGGTACATATTTAGTATCTTAGTTCTTAGATTAAATTACCCGGGTACCCTAAAAATGACTTCATTCATTCACAAAACAGATTATTGTAACCCTACTTATGAAAATGTTGCAATAGCAAACATTCAATCTGTAGATATTATAATTTTTTTCCGAATATAATTTACTTATTATGGTGTTTGAATTATTCATTAACCCAATTTTAATTTGACCCAATTTGTAGTAGGTAGGTGTAACCTTCGGATAAACGTGAGTAATTACGCGTTTGCAATTTATTTTTCTGTGGATTAGCATTGTAGGTAATTATAAAGAGGAATCGGACCATAACCTTTTGTGTTTCATGCAGATGAGCATGCGAAAAATAATATGGAAACAATTGCATCTAACCGGTTTTGTATTTAACTAAAATTAGATGAGTAATGGTTTTAAATACGTTTATACGGGTACCATAATATTAAAAGTTCCTAGAATCTAGATCCAAAATCCAGAACTGGCGTAGGTATACAAAGGGCGTACCTATACCTACTGCGAGTGCGTACCACAACGCAGTATAAATTCAGTATGATCTTTCATAAATATTGAGCGCTATGAAATTTTTTTCGATTCAGGGATCCTTTTGAGATTCCGTTTTACCTACGGTAGGGGTCGTCCATTAATCACGTGATGTTTTTTATCTACTTTTTGACCCTCCCCCTCCCCTCTGGTGATACTTGGTGAGATAGATAGATATACTAACTCCCACCCCCACCCAAAATCACGTGTATTTTTTGGTACAAATTATCTTTTTTTCAGAATATTATTATCTTTAAATACAGGTTTAAATAACGAAAAGATAAATACACGTGATATCTCACTACACCCCCTCCTCCTCCCTATTGTGATATTTCGTGATTATTTTCGAGCCCACTCCCCCCTTTCGAGTCTCACGTGATTAATGGACGATCCCGTAGCTAAATGTCAATTTACTTTTCAAAACGTTGTCGGATTTGTTGGTTGATTTATTGCTCTACCCATACTGGTGAGCAGTATTATTTACGAACGGCTATCAAAGTGAACACTTGGCGCATGGGTAATAGATCTGTCACTTAAAATGCGGCGCAAGTTCGTCGCGTGACACGCTAAATGGCTTTCTCTGGCCGAGACTTGGTTTCATTTGCTAGTCGAGCTTGCCCTAATCTTGTTCTTACAGCAAACGATCTCGTTTACTCTCTACTATACAACTGAGTAAAATTGAACTAGTTATAAATATAGGTAGGTATACACTTACCTTTTTTTTGATGACGGGGGAAATCTTGAGATGCCTACCCGATTTCCTGGGGGGAAAAATTGGGTTACGTAGGATTTCTACCTACTAAACCCCCCCAAGTGGCCGACCTAGGGCATGTTGGGAGGCTCCGAAATCTCTTAAGAACGCATCGGTGCCCCCCTAATGGGCTCACCCCGGACAACGGGAGAAGTGCTCTCATTACCCGGAACTATCTTCACGAGGTAAGGCTGCTTGTTGGTAAACACCTACCTGTATTTATAACTAGTTCAATTTTGTTGATTTTAGTTTAAAAAAATATTCCATGACAACTCCTTGAAATTCTGGGGTAAAGGATAACCTATTTCCTTTCTGATCTATATATAGATATCTATAGGCATAATCTACATTCTTTCTCATCACGAAATCTCAGGAACTATAGAGCCTACAAACTTGAAATTTGGAAGATAGGATAAAGGTTCCTTCTAGATTTAGGGCGCAGGTATCATCTAGTACATCAATAGGACTTTTCTCAATAGGCTTCTTACAGCGGGACATCCTACTATCCTACTAATATTATAAAGGCGAAAGTTTGTGTGTATGTTTGTTCCTCTTTCACGCAAAAACTACTGGATGGATTTGGCTGAAATTTGGAATGGAGATAGATTATACCCTGGAATAACACATAGGCTACAAATTATCCCGAAAAAATCCAAGGTATCCGCGGGATTTTGAAAAACCACCGATAGATGGCGCTGATTGTACTTAAATCACGCTTACATTATGCGCAGCATCGATTTTTTCATCGGGATTCGGGTTTTTTAAATCCTGCAAGCAAGCAAACAAGCAAGCAAGCTTCGGTTTCAAAAACCATAGCAAGCATCAGTTTTTGAAATTTCAAGCACAAGCGACTGCATATCCTAACGCTTACGAACGTCAAAAATTGACATTGTTACATAAAATTTAATTATTATCTATCTATACTTATAATAAAACTGTCTGTAACTGTTCCTATAAACACTTCCCGCGGGATATTAGTGTGCTACTTTTCACATATTTATCCTTCAATTATGGACCAACGGAGTTACAGATTGACGTGGTTTATTGGATAGGCATAGTTGAGGACTTGAAAAGTGACAAAGGCTACTTTTGATCCCGGGAAACAAATAATTCCCGCGGGATATTTGTACGCTACTTTTCACATATTTATCCTTCAGTTATGCGCAAACGGAGGTATAGATTGAAGTGGTTTTCCTAGCACTGGTAAAGTTAAGGGCCTGAAAAGTTACAAAGGCTACTTTTTATCCCGGTAAAACAAACGGTTCCTGCGGGATATTAGTATGCCTCTTCACATATTTATCCTTCAATTATGTGCCAAGGGAGTTACATATTGACGTGGTTTTTGGATAGCCATAGTTGAGGACCGGAAAAGTAACAACAGCTACTTTTTATCCCGGGAAAACAGACAGTTCTCGCGGGATATTTGAATGCTACTTTTCACATATTTATCCTTAAATTATGCGCCAACGGAGTTATAGATTGAGTGGTTTTTTAGCACAGGTAAAGTTAAGGGCCTGAAAAGTGACAAAGGCTACTTTTTATCCCGGGAAAACAAACGGTTCCTGCGCGATATTAATATACTACTTTTCATATATTTATCCTTCAATTATGTGCGAAGGGAGTTACATATTGACGTGGTTTTTGGATAGCCATAGTTGAGGACCGGAAAAGTAACAACAGCTACTTTTTATCCCGGGAAAACAGACAGTTCTCGCGGGATATTCGAATGCTACTTTTCACATATTTATCCTTAAATTATGCGCCAATATGCATGCATGCATGCATACATGTATGTATGTATGTATGTATGTATGTATGCATGTATGTATGTATGCATGCATGTATGAATGCATGCATGTATGTATGTATGTATGTATGCATGCGTGCGTGCATGTATGTATGTATGTATGCATGCATAAATGCATGTATGTATATATGTATCCATGCATGTATGTATGTGTGTATGCATGTACGTATTTATGTTTGTATCCTCCTGCTACTAACTTTAACTACATTAACTATATCCTATGCTACTTATCCCACTAATATTATTAATGTGAAAGTTTGTGAGGATGGATGTATGGATAGATGTACTTAGTATACGGATGGATGGATGGATGGGATGTATGGATGGATGTATGTTCTCTGAGATAGGGGCTGAACTATTTTGACTGTTTTACTCCATAATTTCTTTCAAATTTAAACTAATTTTTATTCTTATTTTAACCGACTTCAAAAAAGGAGGAAGATCTCAATTCAACGGAATCTTTTTTATGTATGTTCACCGATTACTCTAAGACGCCTGAACCGATTTGGAAAATTCTTTTTATGTTTCAAAAGGTATACTTCCCAGGTCCTACCTACTACAACAACTACTTCTACAACTACTACAACTACTTCTACAACTACTACTACTACAACTACAACTACTTCTACAACTACTACTACTATAACTACTACAACAACTACAACTACAACTTTTCTGGGACCATCTCGCAAAGTTTCTGTATCGATTAAAAAAAATTCAGGCAAATCGGTTTAGAAATCACGGAGATATTGATATTTATAGGTTAAAAAACACAATACTTTTTTGATCCTTTTTTGAAAATCAGTTAAAAAGTAGCCTATGCTAGGCTTATACCATCAGCTATCTGTCATTGGAAGTCCCGTCAAAATCAGTCCAGCCGTTCACGCGTGATGCTTCTACCACGGGATATAGGGAATATACATTTTTATTTATAGTATACGATAACAATTACATTTTTTGTTTAAATCCGAATGCGTCCTATGTTCCTGTGAGTAACGTTATTCACCGGAATTCCTGTGAGCTACGTACGATTATTTTGATTTTTAGCCGGTCCAACATCATTGGAATAAAAATAAAATCCTTACTAATATTATAAATGTGTGTTTGTTTGTAGGTTTGTTGGTTTGTCCTTCATCACGCCGCAACGGGGCTACGGATCAGCGTGATTTTTTGCATGGGTATTGAGGTTCTGGAGAGTGACATAGGCTACTTTTTATCCCGGAAAATTAAAAAGAGTTCCCCGAGGGATTTAAAAAACTAAATCCACGCGGACGAAGTCGCGGGCATCAGCTAGTATGTGAATATTTTGCAAAATTCCAATAATATTACATACAAACATGTCGAATTGATAACCTCCTTTTTTTGAAGCCGGTTAAAAATTATATTACGTCAACAGTCTACACACATTTTTATCGGAATTTTTCTTGTCCGACCATATATTAATAAATAAAACTAAAATGCTAAATATAGCGAACCTTAGTTACATGTTTGGGACTGGTCCTGAAAATCCCGAAGGTATGGTAAGGTTGGATTACGATAGAATAGTGCGCGTGCAGCAAGTGCGAAAGAGAGATCCGATTCGCGTGCACTACGCGTGCGCAAATGAGCCAGCGATAGTGTGATCGAGCAGGACAACATGCAGGATAAGCGGCGTAGCACGTAGCTTCGTAGCACTGAAAGTTTTTACTTCTGGTTTAAAAAAGTTTCAGTCTTTATCAGTAATGTAACTTTATGAAAATAGCTAATTTTGCCATTTTGAGTTTGTTTATTTTATTTAATCGAGACGATACGTATCTAGGGAATATTTTGTTCTAATCATACCTATGTTAAATTCTATAAAATAATAAGTATCTACCAATAGTAGGTAATAACGAAATCGTAAAATTGTAACTATAATGAAAAATTTATACTTACTTTTAAAATTTTGTTATAAATTAAGTTTCCCTATACCTACTCAGAAATTTTAAAACAGGTACATTCATTATTATGTGTAGGTATCTAGATAATAAAATTTAATTCTAGAGGTGACCTCAATGAAGTCTATTTCTAGAATGAACTTTACCTGTAATGAATCCTACTTATATAATATTATAAAGGCGAAAGTTTGTGTGTATGTTTGTTCCTCTTTCACGCAAAAACTACTGGATGGATTTGGCTGAAATTTGGAATGGAGATAGATTATACCCTGGAATAACACATAACACATAGGCTATAAATTATCCCGGAAAAATCCAAGGTTCCCGCAGGATTTTGAAAAACCACCGATAGATGGCGCTGATTGTACTTAAATCACGCTTACATTATCCGCAGCATCGATTTTTTCATCGGGATTCGGGTTTTTTTTAATTCTGCAAGCAAGCATGCAAGAAATCAAGCAAGCAAGCAAACAAGCAAGCAAGCTTCGGTTTTAAAAAACCATAGCAAGCATCAGTTTTTGAAATTTCAAGCACAAGCGACTGCATATCCTAACGCTTACGAACGTCAAAAATTGACATTGTTACATAAAATTTAATTATTATCTATCTATACTTATAATAAAACTGTAACTGTAACTGTTCCTACAAACACTTCCCGCGAGATATTAGTGTGCTACTTTTCACATATTTATCCTTCTATTATGGGCCAACGGAGTTACAGATTGACGTGGTTTATTGGATAGGCATAGTTGAGGACTTGAAAAGTGACAAAGGCTACTTTTAATCCCGGGAAACAAATAATTCCCGCGGGATATTTGTACACTATTTTTCACATATTTATCCTTCAGTTATGCGCCAACGGAGGTATAGATTGAAGTGGTTTTCCTAGCACTGGTAAAGTTAAGGACCTGAAAAGTGACAAAGGCTACTTTTTATCCCGGTAAAACAAACGGTTCCTGCGAGATATTAGTATGCCTCTTCACATATTTATCCTTCAATTATGTGCCAAGGGAGTTACATATTGAAGAGGTTTTTTTGGATAGGCATAGTTGAGGACCGGAAAAGTAACAACAGCTACTTTTTATCCCGGGAAAACAAACAGTTCCCACGGGATATTCGTATGCTACTTTTCACATATTTATCCTTAAATTATGCGCCAACGGAGTTATAGATTGAAGTGGTTTTTAGCACAGGTAAAGTTAAGGGCCTGAAAAGTGACAAAGGCTACTTTTTATCCCTGGAAAACAGTCAGTTCTCGCGGGATATTCGAATGCTACTTTTCACATATTTATCCTTAAATTATGCGCCAATATGCATGCATGCATGCATACATGTATGTATGTATGTATGTATGTATGTATGTATGCATGCATGTATGAATGCATGCATGTATGTATGTATGCATGCATGAGTGCATGTATGTATGTATGCATGCATGAATGCATGTATGTATATATGTATCCATGCATGTATGTATGTGTGTATGCATGTACGTATTTATGTTTGTATCCTCCTGCTACTAACTTTAACTACATTAACTATATCCTATACTACTTATACCACTAGTTATTAATGTGAAAGTTTGTGAGGATGGATATACATAATAAATGTATGGATAGATGTACTTAGTATACGGATGGATGGATGGGATGTATGGATGGATGTATGTTCTCTGAGATAGGGGTTGAACTATTTTGACTGTTTTACTCCATAACATCTTCAAATTTAAACTAATTTTTATTCTTATTTTAACCGACTTAAAAAAAGAAGGAGCATCTCAATTCAACGGAATCTTTTTTATGTATGTTCACCGATTACTCTAAGACGCCTGAACCGATTTGGAAAATTCTTTTTATGTTTCAAAAGGTATACTTCCCAGGTCCTACCTACTACAACAACTACTTCTACAACTACTACAACTACAACTACTACAACTACTACAACTACAACTACTACAACTACTTCTACAACTACTACTACTATAACTACTACAACAACTACAACTACAACTTTTATGGGACCATCTCGCAAAGTTTCTGTATCTATCAAAAAAAATTCAGGCAAATCGGTTTAGAAATCACGGAGATATTGATATTTATAGGTTAAAAAACACAATACTTTTTTGATACTTTTTTTGAAAATTAGTTAAAAAGTAGCCTATGCTAGGCTTATACCATCAGCTATCTGTCATTGGAAGTCCCGTCAAAATCAGTCCAGCCGTTCACGCGTGATGTTTCTACCACGGGATATAGGGAATATACATTTTTATTTATATACGATAATAATTACATTTTTTGTCCTATGTTCCTGTGAGTAACGTTATTCACCGGAATTCCTGTGAGCTACGTACGATTATTTTGACTTTTAGCCGGTCCAACATCATTGGAATAAAAATAAAATCCTTACTAATATTATAAATGCGAATGTGTTTGTTTGTAGGTTTGTTGGTTTGTCCTTCATCACGCCGCAACGGGGCTACGGATCAACGTGATTTTTTGCATGGGTATTGAGGTTCTGGAGAGTGACATAGGCTACTTTTTATCACGGAAAATTAAAAAGAGTTCCCCGAGGGATTTAAAAAACTAAATCCACGCGGACGAAGTCGCGGGCATCAGCTAATCTATTATAATTATAATAAACTAGCTGATGCCCGCGACTTTGTCCGCGTGGATTTAGTTTTTAAAGTCCCTCGGAAACTCCTTGATTTTCCGGGATAAAAAGTAGCCTAGATGTTGACCCGAGTAATAAGCTACCACGGTATAAAATTTTGTAGAAATCTGTGCGGTAGTTTTTACGTGAAAGAAGGACAAACAAACAGACAAACAGACAAAAATTAAATAAAAATCTGTTTTGGGCTCAGTATCGATAGTAAAGCATCCCCCATTTAAAATTTTCAAAATATATTAAATGTACAGAAATCTTCCAGTTACAGTTTTATTATATGTATAGATTCAAAGTCGCATGCCAGGACAAAAATAACACCTCATTTTAATAAATAGTAATAATTAATAATTAAACATGATTTGACATTTATGGAAGAATTTTCTTATTGCTTTTGTCACCGGCCTTGACGAATCTGTATGCAAATGTATTTTGGATGCGCACTAAAAAACATGAGCAAAAAATTTAATAAGTACAATTAATTTGAATATTATTATTATTTATTCATAATAATTTATTATATGCAATTTTTTGCAGGTTTCTAGACTACAGACTACATTTAGGATTGGTATTAATAATAGTAGTCGTTTCACACACTACCTAAGCTATACCTACCAATCCTAATAATCTTTGACTTAAGGAGAGCTTAACTAATTAATACCTTTAAACGAGCAATCCTTACTAATATTGTAAATGCGAAAGTGTGTTTGTTTGTTGGTTTGTCCTTCAATCACGCCGCAACAGAGCTACGGATCGACGTGATTTTTTGCATGGGTATAGTTGAGGACCTGGAGAGTGACATAGGCTAATTTTTATCCCGGAAAATCAGAGTTCCCGAGGGATATTAAAAACTAAATCCACGCGGATGAAATCGCGGGCGGGAGTAATCTCATAAGAATTCAGAAATTCCCATCAGATTTTCAAAAATCCTTATTCCACGTGGACGAAATCGTGCGCATCACCTAGTAGAATAGTCAATTTGAGATTAGTAGAACAATATAAAGTGGGTTAATCAATAAGACGATTTATATTACAAATTATATATTTAATAATTTCGGATTGACCTCTTTTACATTGCTTTTCGACTATAAATATGTAATTAATATCGAATTGAATAAGTCCTTTAGTAATTACCTATACTTATTAGAAGAAAGTAGGCCTCGACTCTACCAGAGAACATGACTCTGATCTTTTAATAAAATTAGTACAACTTATTTCGTTCCTGCCCCGAACATTTACCCATTTACCCTTGTCTACGTATATTACCCTTTTTGGGCAATATAATAGGTTCGTATCTAGAATTAGAACATAGAGTAGCAAAGCATTCTTGGCAAACCTATAAGACTTTAAACATCAATTAATAACTTTAGCAACTTTAATATTTTATAAAAATGATCGTTGTTTACCTGTATTGCACTATTATGCCCACATATTGTTCGACGATTAGGTATACCCATTATGTAAGTAGATTTCTAGGTCTATTTCCATAATTATACCTATATAAAAAATACCAATTCTAATAATAATCGGTTAAAAGAAATTCCAGTTTCGTTGTGTGTGATAGTGCACAACGAATGTATGAATTAGTTTTTATTTCATAAAAACTTTTATGAAAATACAAAAAGAATTTTTACGGAAGGAGTTTTATTACACTTTTCATTAGGTCTTTGGAGCTTTAATTTGGATTTAAAATACTGGTCTGAAGTCGGGATATATAAAAGGCAATAAATATGAGGCTTACGTATATTTTACAGGAAAAATTATTGTAGACCAACGCGAAAATTATTTTAGTTTAATTAAAAAAGGGGGAAAATCGGGGGTTTGAAATTTCAAAGTAAGATAACTATACCAAATGGGGATCATGTGAAAGGCCTTTACCTGTACATTCTAAAACAGTTTTTTTATATGTAATAGTTTTTGATTAATCGGGCAAAATGTCGAAAAACA
This sequence comes from Oeneis ivallda, assembly GCA_029955525.1. Lineage (NCBI taxonomy): Eukaryota > Metazoa > Arthropoda > Insecta > Lepidoptera > Nymphalidae > Oeneis > Oeneis ivallda. Next base: position 8,288,711 of record JARPMR010000019.1, read on the forward strand.
TCCCCCCCCCCCCCATATGGTCAATAGAAGTTTATGTATATGTTACAGGAAAAATAAAACCAACGCTGTAACTAGCATACTTTTTTTTATATTAACAATAAACCTGTACAAACATTAACGACTAATAAGCAAATTTGTATAATATTATCGTTTTACTTTTACCTCTGGAGTACGGAACCCTCGGTGCGCGAGTCCGACTCGCACTTGGCCGGTTTTATTTTTAAATGAACGAGAAATGGCATATTTCCATATAAGGCCAAAGCTATTCTATTCTATATAACGCTTCAAACATACCCATAATCTTTAAAGCATTGACAGGTGATAAAATCTGACTAATGACGCTTTCCATTAGTGCCTGTGGGCATTTATGGGAAAGAATCATCTGTGAACTACGTCACAATAAGAGAAAATGATCCATGCCCTTTGTCCCCATCGTGCCAAGGAAAGATATACGAGCGCTAAACTTACTTAATAATAATTATTACGATTGACTCTAATGAATGTGGCACCTAAAAGTACACGTGTCTTTTAAGTTCTGATTATTATGTATTTTTAAGTAGTCGATGGTTTTCCGTTGGTTATACGTTTCATCTTTTATTTCGATCACGTAACATGAAGGTGAGGATATATCCGGAAGAGTAGTACTAAAATCAGTAGGTATAACATATTGTTTCCGGTATTGATTTTACAATAGGCTTTTTACAATACCTACAGCATGAAGAATTAGAAATTTAATAGACAGTATTCATTTTCTTTAAAGGATATATTGTGCTTTGCTTCCTTGTTCCTCATATGCACCGCCCAAATGTAGGATGCTGGTTTCTATTTTTCCAACAAATTGTTACTTTATAGACCTTTGAAAACAAAAAGAAAAAATATCGAATCGAAAGATTTTTTTGGCCATGGAAAGAACATAAGTTGCTACAGTTTTTAAAAAATCACCAGTGCTATGAACCTCTTTTGTTTTTAATAGAATTTTAAATTTTTCTGTAGATTTTGGATGACCTTAATTTTCTTGAAACAATTTAAAATTTAATGCTCTTAAAACCAGCTAATCAGACTGGAATTTTTTCTAAAAGAGTACCGTTATTGGGTAAAGATATTCCATAAAAAATTGCGGAAATTGTCACTGGAAAAATTAGTTAAAAGTTCATCGAGGCAATGATATTCCAAAATTTTAAATAAAAATTTTTCTCTCGTAATCGGGTGGGAACCGATGTTTTTCCTTGCGGGTCCTGGTAAGCCCCTAAGTGAACAATCTAAAGAAAATTTTGTATCCATCTGGCCTGGCTCATCCTGTATCAGATATCGAAAACAAGTTTGCCAGAAGAAAAAGACTATATTTCCGCGACTATACTTTGTACTGATTTTGTTCGTTTCTGAAGATTTTACAGCTTAACCGTAAATGAAAAACGGACGGAAATCCAAATAGCCGTAAAATAGCATCTAACCTTAAACAAAAAGAAAAAAGCCGGCCAAGTGCGAGTCGGACTCGCGCACCGAGGGTTCCGTACTCCAAAAGTAAAAGTAAAACGATAATATTATATTAATTTGCTTATTTTATCGTTAACTTTGTTTGTAGAGGTTTATTGTTAATATAAAAAAAACTATGCTAGTTGGAGCGTTGGTTTTATTTTTCCTGTAAAATATACATAAACTTCTATTGACCATAATTATTTCAGATTTTTCGATTGGTAAACTTCGGAGATAAGGGGGGGGGGGGGGAGGAACCGTATTTTTTTCGACATTTTGGCCGATTACTCAAAAAATATTATATATAGAAATAAATAAAAAACTGTTTTAGAATGCAAAAGTAAAGGCCTTTTATATGATGCCCCACTCGGTATAGTTATCTTACTTTGAAATTTCAAACCCCCGATTTTCCCTCTTTTTTAATCAAACTAAAATAATTTTCGCGTTGCTTTTATTTTTCCTGTAAAATATACATAAACCCCTTTTGATTTTGATTTTCCCCCTTTTTTTATAAAAACTAAAAATAATTTTCGATTTTCTTTATTCCAATGATGTTGGGCCATTATTATACATAACTATGCCAAATTTCATGTCGATAGCTTTAATAGTTACTGAAATAATCGACTGTGACAGACGGACGGACGGACGGAGGAAGTCTCACCATAAGGTTTCCATTTTTACCATTTTGGTACGGAACCCTAAAAATGACGTCAACTAAAATAAGAAGAACTGCTAAAACAAAATATTTTAGTACTGATGTAGGTACCTATTAGAAATAGTCAGTGTTACTGGAATTGAGGACAAACACCCTGCATAGCCATGGATTAACTCAACTATATAGATTTGCTATTATGCCCTAGGAAAACTGGACCACTAGAAAAAACGTGCGATCTAATATTGATTGATCAACCTCAAAAATGAGTTTAAATAATCCTTACTAATAAATGCGAAACTGTGTTTGTTTATTAGTTTATAAATCAATTATTTATCTATCAGTGGATGAACAGATCGAGGTGATTTTGCATGGGTATAGTTGAGTACTCCAGGGAGTGATATAGGCTGCCTTTTTGGCTGCCCGCGGGTTTTTTAAAACCCTAGGTCCATGCGAATGAAGTCACGGGCAAGACGTAGTTATAAAAACCGGCCAAGTGCGTGTGGGGCCACGCGCAGTGTAGGGTTCCGTAGTTGAAAGTCAAAGTGCCATGGTTTATTTAAATACTATAATATACTACAAAATAGGCAACTTACACTACGTGTAATACCTAACCTAGAAAAAACAGATATAACTCCTTAACTTATGAACCCTACTTAGCCGTGATAGTTTTTAGGGTTCCGTACCCAAAGGGTGCCAACGGGACTCTATTACTAAGCCTCCGCTGTCCGTCCGTCCGTCCGTCCGTCTGTCAGCGGGCTATATCTCGTAAACCGTAATAGATAGAAAGTTGAAATTTTCACATATTGTGTATTTCTATTGCCGCTATAACAACAAATAATAAAAATAAAATTATATTGAAAAATAAAGGGGGCTCCCATACATGGAAAAGGAGTCGAAATAAAATTTTATTTTTTTACCCTCGCATGTGGGGTCTCATTGTCTAGAGCTCATTAAGTGGAGTTCAAATATATATTTTTTTATTTTTTAGCTACAAAAATGAAGAAATGGGGGGCTGTCAAAGTTTTCGATCTAAGTATATATCTACTAGTTTCAAAAAATGATTTGGTCTTATGTACGGAACCCTAAAAGAGCGAGACCCGACTCGCACTTGGCCGATTTTTCTATAAAATTCTTTAACTTACTGCTGTGAATTTTTTCATGTATCCTATAAATACAACCATTTAGCTGGCAGAGGGAGGGGTGAGACACACTTGACTCTAATAAAATTTAGCACTTTAAAATAACATATTTCACAAACGGATCCCTGAATCGAAAAATAGTATTCCCACACCCACAATATTTTTGAAAGACCTATTCAACGATACCCCACACTATAGGATAGACGAGAAAAAAAATCATCCCCACTTTCCATTTAGGGGAGGTACCCTAAAAAAAATATTTTTCACAATTTTATTTCACCACTTTGATGGCGTGATTAATATTTATACCCTTGTCAAATTACAGTTTTGTAGTACCACCAATAGTCCAACCAAAAAAAAATCATCCCCACTTTCCATGTAGGGGAGGTACCCTAAAAAAAATATTTTTCACAATTTTATTTCACCACTTTGATGGCGTGATTAATATTTATACCCTTGTCAAATTACAGTTTTGTAGTACCACCAATAGTCTCTGAGCTAAACCGCGGACGGACGGACGGACGGACAGACAGACGGACATCGCGAAACTATAAGGGTTCCTTATTTACTACAGAGCCCTAAAAAGAGAAAAACATCTAAAAATAAAATTTTAGAAATATTCAGTGATAGTGGAGTCCCTCCATAATCATAAGTCCTCAAGTGGATTTGCTAGTGTGCCCTAGGAAAACGCGATTAGATTGCAATTTGCAAGTTTAAGGGCCTGTGTTACCACCTTCTGATGAGTGTCGTATAGCCTAACCGTAAATTTTGTCACTTTCTTATACTTTATGTCAAGTGACAAAGACAAAATATGCGAATAAGCTATCCGACACTTATCAGAAGGTGGTGAAAATGGCCCTAACTTTATTAATTAATCAACCTCAATAATAGTTAAAAGAACAAATAATAACGACATACCTTTTCCGGGTTCAAGTTCATTGATGAGAGGCGAGGAGAGTGTCGCTGTGGTGAGCACCGCCACCGAGAGCACGACCGTTCGCGTCCACGACCCCATGACTACTGCTGGTCGCTGGAGGCTCTTGAGTCTTGGCTCTTACACATAAACCGCATCTATGCACTTGCGTCCGCCCTTTACTTAACTTAGGCTGCCTTTCCACCAGAGAAGTGCGAGGCAGCTAGGTCTGGTAACCAAAAATAAGTACAGAGTTGTTCTCCTGAAATCAATTGGCTTATTCTATCCAGAAATTCTGAGTTCTCAGGAAGTTGGATGTATTAGATCCCCGTGCCTCGGAGAGCACGTAAAGCCGTCGATCCTGCGTTTGGTCTTTCTCCGGTCGTGTCAGACTTCCGTAACATGACAGAGAGTGAGGGAAACTTATAAAGAGCATCTGTTTATGCACATGCTTCTGCACAATAATATCACCCGCACAAATTGCTACCTCCGTGGAGATTAGTCGCCACGTGGGCCAAATTCGGTCGTAAAAATATTATTTTGAATAACTAAGCCCTTAACGAAGTTAAACCTAAGCTACGAAACGAAGATTCTATGACTAATATCCATCAAAGCTAAGTGCTGCAGCGGAGAGTTTTCCACCAGAGCTAAGCTATGAAAATCAAACGAACCTATTGATTGATAGATATCATAACATCCATCGTTTAGCATAAATCTAGTTGACAGACAGCCTTATAGGGTGCACGCACGTATGGAAAATGCACGCAGGAAAATCTTGTACACTTTGTATGTAAGCTAGCTGAAAAATAAGACGCTGGCTGGCAAAGATGTAGAATCATGAAATCAATACAATACATGCTTATACGAGTATTAATTGTATAAAAATTATTGTAAGTGCTTACGCCAAGTGAGTATACCAACCGATGCTGCATAAAAAGTCTGAAAAATTATTTTTTGCGAAATAAGCGTGTTTCCATTTTAATCAAAAAGTCAACGCCAAAAAGTTCCATGTAGATAAAGTTAAATAGCCAATGTGTGCCCACCCTAGGAATTTACGAGCAAAAAGTTAGTTTGCACTTTTAGCTAGATAGCAGACCGTTTCTTTCGAAGCACTGATTCACTGCACAATATAAATCTGCATATTAATTATTATTTGTAATTTTTTTAAACAGACCGTATGATACGTCTTATTTTCAGAGATTTTTACCTAACCAAGATACAATAACTAACTTTGAATGACAATATTGTTGATATTTATATGAGACTAGATGACCCAGCGAACTTCGTACCGCCAACTTATCTATATAAATAAAACAAATAAACTATCCCAATCCAAAAAAAACTATCCTATCTTTTAAGTTGGACCAAATTTCAGATAGTTACGAAGTTTGATAAAAATCGGTTCAGTAGTTTAGGAGTCCATCGCGGACAAACAACGTGACACGTAATTTATATATCTTCTTCTTCTTCTTCTTTCGAGCCTCATATAATCCATCGTTGGACATAGGCCTCCTCATGTGCACGCCATTCTTCTCGATGTTGTGCCAATCTCAACCAAGTTTTTCCCACAAGCTTGACGATGTCGTCGGACCAGCGCGATATATTAAGATAATAAATAGTATGTAACAACTAGCCTGTGTAAAACAACATGATATTTTGAATAGAGTAACCGCCGAGTTTCTTGCTGGTTCTTCTCGGTTGGAATGGCATTCCGAACCAGCTGTGGTAGATTCACTTGACGCTACCAAAGCACTTTGTAAAAGTTTATTTGAATAAAAAATTACTCTATTCTATTCTATTATACTTAATATTATAATTAATAGATAAGCGAAATACTCCAATAAAATTAGTTTTTTTTAATGGATGCATTTTGTTGCTCCTCAGCTAAGCTTTCAAGTTTATTTACTCTCCAGTATACATAAAGGAAGAAACCGCTTTATTAGTCAGTTATATTTATTTTGGAACCAGAATGACAGCCTTCTCGTGAACCGAGGCGCCATGCCCGGTCATTGCCTCTAAGTTGCAGTTATTTTATAATAACGTGAAACTGTGTTTACTGTAAACACACTTTTTCGCTGGTTACCTATCAACTTTATAGCTATTTCATTCGCTGTTCTTTTTATAGCCTTTGTTTTGTAGTGGATCTTTTACTGATACCGCTATTTGGAGTTCTTAAACTTACTCAATTTTTTTACTTTTATCGCATCAAATTCGAAGGTAACGGAATTCACACAAACAAATAAACATTCTGAGTCTCTATCATCAAAAAATTATGTAGTTTGAGTTCGTACCTATCTTGTTTATTATAATTAAGAAAGTAAATATCATTTGTAGACGGACCAAAATGCAAATTCAAAACAAAATACCAAGGAAGGAAACGAAGCTCGAAGGAAACCAAAGCTAAGGCCTTTCTCTGCTGGCGTCATCGATTCTAAGAAAAAAGAGGCCGTGAAAGTCGCTAGATTCGTAACGAATTCACCGAAAAAAATCACAATATGCAAACATGAATCCTTATTGGAAGAGATGAAGGACACTAACGAAAGAGTTAAAAGCTTGGAGTTATTGAATGTGCAATTAACGGATGACAATAAAATACTACGCAAAAAATTGGATCAGATCAATGAGGAAAAATATGTTGCGGAATTAAAAGTAGCGGAATGCGAAAAGTTTGTTAATCGACTATCGAAAGAATATGAAAACAGGAATTCGGAATTAAAAAGCTCCAAGCAGAATGAAAGTACTCTAATGGCAGAGTTAAGTAAGGAAAGAAATGAGCGGAAGAATTTAGCTTTACAGCGAAATAAGGACGCTGGAGTTATACAGGATCTTCAACGACAGGTCAAAGAAATGGAACAGATTCTAAAAAGAAAGCATCCAGACTCCGTGTCGGCGTTAATAGGTAGGTACGGTTTTCACTGCCCACTTCTTTAGTTGTAAATTGACAGCAAAATAAGGCGTAGGTGGTAATTTATGCTGAAATAAGTAGAGCGTTTTCATTTAACAAGAAATTTAATCTAATGTTATAACCAGCTTTTCCTGCGAATTCGTTCGCGTGGAGTTAAGTTTTAAATTGTTTTTACGCCTATATCACTCACCAGATCTTAATTATTATGCTCATGCAAAATATCACTTGATCCGTTGCTCCGTTGCTGCGCGATTGAAGGGAAATCCAAAAAATCTATACAATAGAATTACAGCAGTATTTGAGTACATTTAAAGCGTTTATAAAATCGTGGTAAATACCTACTAATTTTTTGAAAAAGTATTTACTTTTCCTAGTTGCCTCAAAGTCGTCAACTGTTGAAGATAACAAAAAGAAATTGCTAGAAGACCGTATAGCCCGACTAGAACAGGAATTGAAAGATAAAGAAAACCACTTCCAAAACATACTGGTGACACTTCAAGAAAAGTTTGGCGACATGAAACAGAAGTATGAAAATCATATAATCGACGTCGAACGGCAGCTAATGGAAGATCGAAAAGTCAATAACAATTTGAAAAGTAAAATAAATAGACTCAATTTAATCGATGTAGCAGTTCAAACTTCAAATAAAAACGTACACACCATAGGAACGCAAACATTACATAAACCTAATAGGGCGTCATCTGCAGTCAACAGATTAACTCAAAACTCTGCATTGCTATTTAACAAATTAAAGGAAGACAGTTATTTGGTAGCAACCATTAAGGGACTGCAAGCGGAGCTTACTGTTAAACAACGCACAATATCCAAGATTAATAGAGAGACTGAAGAACTGAGGAAAAATTTACGAAACTTACAAAAAGAAAAAGAAGGTAACTATTTTTGTCAATAGACATACCTACATGATTTAAGTTAGCGCAGTCTTTTCATTAATTATTTTATCTTAAAGATTTGGAAACGCAAGAGTAAAAAAATAAGTTTGCCATGAATTTTATTCTATTGGTTGGTATTTGATGGTATGTGTCATGGGTGATTGGCGAAAGACAGCGATTTTAGCGACGATGAAAGATCCTTTTCTTTTACTCTTTAAAAATATGATATACAGAGAGAGATTAATATATTTTACTTTCTTCTATAACTGATATTACAAATTTGCATCTTTCAGTTTTGCTCAATTTGAATCCTCAAAAGAAGTCTGCCAGCAAGCAAGGGAAATCAACGGAGAACATATTGGCACGTGTGAACACGGAGATGGAAGCTGAGTTGAGCGAGACGAGGAAGCAGAAGGAGACCCTCATGGAGGATAGAGCAGGCTTGCTGGCTTCGTTGAAGCGCACAAATGAGGACTTGATATTATTGAAGAAGAAACGCATACAAGATGTAAGTTTTCTCATCATTTTCTGTACTCATCGATTTACCAACCAAATGTTCTGTAGTATTTAGTTTGATGATTATATTATTATACCTACTAGCTTTTGCTCGCGAATCAAAAAAAATTTAAAACTTTTTAAAAATCCCAAGGGAATCTATCTTTTTTCCGGGATAAATGATAGCCTATGCCACTCCCCAAGGTCACTCTCCAAGTTCTCCATTATAGCTATACAAGCAAAAATCAAGTCGATTCGTTGCTTTGTTGATACATGATTGAAGAACAACACACTCGCATTTGTAATATATATGTAAGGATTGATATGTTACTCATTGTAACACCTTAGTTTTTTGCCGGCTCTTAGCAAAATATATGTTCCGAATCGGTGTTAAAGTGAACACTTGTCATAGGAGGCACAAGTTGGCCTACATTAAATAAACAGTTTTCAATTGAATGAAATTTGAATTTTTCAAATACTAATAAGCACAAATATTGTTCAAATAAGTTTAATGAATATAGTGTTTTTCCATTTATGCCACTTAATATGTAAATAGGTAGTAGAATAATTATAAAATTTCGTAGTTATAAAGTACATACACAGTTGTTTATATGGTGTGGTGGTTTGTTTGCAACATAACAATTTTGTTTTGTTAGGAGAATACTTCCTTAAAATATATAATTATTCATATAATTAATCGTACGTAATTGGTTCATCTGACGATGAATGATCATCGTTATGATAACAAATTAAATGTTGGAATTGTGGATAGAGTTTTTTTAATCATCATGGGGCTACATGCTTTTTTAGGCATTCGACTTTTATAAGATTCCTTCATTGCGTTTTCTAGTTCTTTACTTATTAGGATACCAATGGCATATTGGTTACTCTCAGCCCCTATTTAGCCATCTAAGTTTTGGCTGTCGTTCTAGCTGATATCTGTGACTTCGTTCCCTGTCCTTCTAGCTGATATCTGACTTCATTCCCGGGGGAACTTTTCCAGAATGAAAGAATATGGTATCTATCCACGAATCTTTCCGAGGCTACAGGATCGCATTACGCATACGAGACGAATAAGCATTATTGTTTATAAGTATAATATTTTTCGAATTATGTAATTATCGTATCAATTGTCGTCGTTCTTTTGTCGAAATGGTTTAGGCTGTTCGGGCGTGGAAAGGTAGATAGTTACGTTTGCATTGATAATATTAGTATGAATTTAGTATGAGCAAAATAATTGTGGCCGTCACGGGTTGCTCGACAGCTGATGTGAAATATCGCGGAGAGGGCATGGCGGCGAAAGCGTCATGCCGTTTTCCGTCCCGACATACGAGTCGGTATTACCGCCTTAAAGCAGGCTAATAGATGTGTAAACCACCTATTGGCGCGTCTTGCTATTGGACGTAAGATCAAAAACACCTAAACGTTTCCAGCTCCATACGCTTCAACTGGCCCACGAGAAGGAGCTGATGCAGATGAATATGCAGCTTTACCCTTTGCAAGAGGAGATCAAACTCCTCAACAGGACGGTGGAAATCCTCCAGGAGAGAGTCCGAGCTGCCGATGACAAGCTTGTGAAGTACCAGTCGGGGATGAAAAACGATATTCATGCGGGCGGCGATAATCCTGTGACTAAACGTTAATTTTTTTGGTCCTCATAAAAATATATGTACCTACTTAGTAGAATATAGATATGCGCAGTTTTTAATACCGCCTCGAATTTTTTTTTGTGTTTTATCACAGCTTACAAATGTATAGTTGTTTGGATCTAGTTGCGATGTTATTAGGTATAAGTTCTTTTAATGTACCTACCTACCTAACATGCGACACAGAGTTGAAGAGATGAAATTGATTGAAGATTAAGTAGGTAATAATCTTTTATTATAAGTATTATTTGTTTTATTAGCAAGCCGCAATAGCGCAGGGGTTCAAGCCGCGGTTCAAGCAAAACCGAAAGTTCGGTTCAACGCAATGCAACGGTACGTTCAACTTATACCCTTCAGGCAACCCAACCATTTAGTTAGGTTTGTGAAAGTCAACTGTGTGTTTTAACACTGATGATTTAAAAATCCATGGATCTATCATCTAATTGTTCCTATTAAAATTGTGAATATGTTTGGAGAATAAAGTAGATAACCTAAGGTTTAACAGAACATTAAAAAAAAAATTATGGATTTACATTTTGTGGTAGGTATACGCTCGTTTTAGGTCGACATAATATATTTATGTAAACTTTTACACGATCCTTAAACTGAATGAACTGTGATTTTGTTAAACGCAACTGTTTGACATATAAAATTAGTTTACAAATTAATTATTTTGCAAAGTTATAATTCTCAGTTTGTACCTACCCTACCTATTATAGGTGTTAATTTTATTATTAGTTTAAAATAATATTTATGTATAATGTAATTTATAAGACATCTAGTCAATGTATTTTGGTGAGATTTATCCATGTTAGTAGTAACTTGTCACCCCCACCGATGTGAAGAAACTGGTGCCTTCAACGCCTTATAAATATATACTGATTTTGATAGACATGCATTTTTTATTTACCTACCTACATCGGCAACTTTTTCGTATCTACCTATCATTTTTAGGGTTCCGTACCCAAAGGGTACCAACGGGACCCTATTACTAAGCCTACGCTGTCCGTCCGTCCGTCCGTCCGTCTGTCAGCGGGCTGTATCTCGTAAACGGTAATAGGTAGACAGATGAAATTTTCACATATTATGTATTTCTTATGGCCGCTATAACAACAAATAATAAAAATTAAATTAAATTAAAAAAATTAAATTAAAATATTGCCATGGGTACATGGAAATATTTTTATTTAATTTTTTTAACGGAACCCTAAAAGAGCGAGGCCCGACTCGCACTTGGCCGATTTTAATATTGTAATTTCTAAAGGGATTTTTTTTTACTAAAATACCTATTGTATTTCTATCCAGATACCTACTACTTACAATATTGTTGCTGCTTAACACATTAACTGCGAATTAATGCTTACAAAATTGTTATACCAAGGCAACTCGACGGCGACTTCCCGTATTTACAAGAGACGTGGGTATGTCCAGCAGTGGTCATCTATTGGTTGAAGACTACGACGACAGTCCGATTTGTAGAACTTTCAAATGGGGCTGGCACGTGGCAATACAAAAGTTCATTTTAAAAAATAATCCTGTTGTCACACAATATCGCCAAGTTGAAATTTTCCTGTATCGATAAACATGAGACCAGTTGCGCAGGTTAGATTTCCAAAGGGTCATCACCCGAGGCTGGTTCTTACGACCGGTATTATTGAACCCGTTATGAACTCGTAACTTAACGCACTACTTGAATTTCTTTTTTAATATTTACTACTTCATTTATTTATAATACTTACATTTTTTAATACCTATGTGGGTACATAATATTTTCAGAAGCCATTTTTCAGCCCAACTTCAAGAGCCCTACACATCCAAAATTCAAAAAGGGCTCTCAAATCTATTCCAATTCTCAGAAAAATATTAAAAAAGTGTATTGATTAGCTCTAGGTATTTTATTGTCTTCAATTTACAAAAGTACCTAGGAAATAGACGAAAAGAAAGTTATTTGTATGTATAGGTAGGTACCTACCTACTTATAGTTTTGTTTTAAACCTTTGTACCTAACCCTACTGTTCATGGCATACATACAACAGCCTGCTGACGGACGGACGGACAGCGGAGACTTAGTAATTGGGTCCGGTTGGCATCCTTAGGGTACGGAGCTCTAAGGCAATGATAAAATTTTATGGACAAGATGCATTCCATTATGTATAGGAGTAGGAGCCCAGCACCTTTCAGTTTTGCGATTGTCTAAAATTGATTGCTACAGTTGTGACGACCGCAATCACCTCTGATTGGCTGGAACTCTCTCGTTATAGGTTAAAATGTAACAAGAACAATTCAGTCAGTAAAGTGATTGCGATCGTCACTAGCAATCGTTTTTAGAAAATTCCACAGCAGAGCAAAGCTACGCCCGTGCACACAACAACAGCTTTAATTTTATTATTATTTAATCAATTAATCAAATTACAAACACATGGTTTTAAAATTTTGTCTGTCCGTCTGTCTCTTTGAACAGGGTAATCTACGGAACGGTTGAGCTGACTTTCGAAACTTTAACAAGCATTTACCTAATTAGGGAAAAATTTAAATGAGCATTTTTAAAACAAGCTATTTTAGTTACTACAATTTCACAGGTTTCCACAAAAATTATCAAAAATATTCAAAATTCCATTTCAGTCGTCAGAAAAACCCAAGAAATAAGAATATGACCAAATTATTGTAATCACTTTGGTTAATATTTTTCATAATCATAATTCTGTAAGACTGAAAGATCAATATTATCTGATATACTTAACATAAATGTTGGTACTTTCTAATATCAAGCAAAAAATGATAGTCAAAAGTTACTGATAGTAATATGTTTATTAACATAGCTCTATACATATATATATACATTAATTGTAATTTGAAAATAGAAACATTTTATGTAGAAAATCACAAATTCAATAAAAATGTGGCATTCATTATTAAACATAATATTAGGCTTGGTGTCGACATTATTGCTACGTGTACACGGACTTTACGATAACTGTGGCTATGACGTAAAACAATATAATCAGGCAACAGAAACAAAGCCTTCGCTCATTATATACGTATTGAATCTAATATATCACAAGTACTAATGCACTTTACATAAATAAATTATAAAATACTCAATTGTCAACTCAACTTTGTCTTAATATTTCATTATGTATAAAAAAATTACAAACAATTCACTATTAAATCTGGTCACGTGGTCCACCTTGTGCTAGAGCGCAAACTATCTCAAACTCAAATTGTTTCATCATAATTTCATCACATTCGACACAATCATCACAAATTCATTGTCAATGGAAATGACACATACTTGTCTATATTATTCTTTTTCTTTAACAGAGTACATAGTTATAGAATTACACTTCAACATGTCATAATACAGAAGCATTTCACATTTGTGATTGAGTGACACCAAAGGGAGCGTTTTTTTTACATAATTGATGATCACTCACAAAGAATTCTTGTATAAATTTCGAGTCAACGAAACAGCTCCAGGCGGGTAGAATGGAAAATATTAGTTCACAATTTTCACTAGTTCATAACATAACGAGTGCAATGAGGGTGCACTGGGACCCAGGGCTAGTCAGCTTCACCGTTCGTGACAGTGAGGGGTTCCTCCTCTTCGTTATAGTCCAACGAGAGAACGGAGCCCCTTCTCCGTTTGCCCAGGGGTGTGTCGCTACACTCACTGCCCGAGTAAGTCCGTTTGTCAACGGGTGAAGACACTCTGTTGCCGTTCACTGTGGCAGTGGACGCTCGCAACTCCTGTTGTAGGAATAGCACTGTGCTCTGCATTCCCTCCACATCTTCGTCCAGTTCTTGCAGGAACTCGTCCAGTTCTGGAATGTTATACGAGGTTTGTATATTTTGTTTACAATGTTACAACTTTTTTAAATCAAATAAAGTTTGCTGCACTTTTGACAATAACCGACTGTCTAGGTCCTCCCGTATACCATCTCAAATCACGTTGATCTGTTGCTGCATTGCTGAAGGACAAACCAACAAACACACACACTTTCAGTTATGATATTAGTAAGAATGCATTTATGCAGTATTTTTAAATGGGAACAATTGCTGTTTTTAAGCTCTTCTTCTTCTTTATCAACCGATAGACGTCCACAGTTGAAAAAAGGTCTCTTGTATGTCCTTCCACAGGCCTCGGTCTTGCGCCGCCTGAATCCAGCGGCTCCCTGCGACTCGTTTGATGTTGTCGGTCCACCTGGTGAGGGGGTCTGCCAACACTACGCTTCCCGGTGCGGGGTCGCCACTCCAGCACCTTAGGACCCCAACAACCATCAGTTTTTCAGCTCATGTTGCATTAATAAATTTGGAATACCTAATGATATAGCAACATCGTCTAGCGATCAGAGGGTTTTTCAATTTAGTCCAATTTCTGCAGAGAACCAAGTAGAGCAAGAAGGTATTTGCTCTTTTTTGCTTAGTGGTTATTTTGGCAAGATGTTTAAAGCTACGAAGCCTTTACGCATTAACAAGAATACCAGAGCCATCAAGAATGGAATCACAACTGCAGACAATAGCTAAACACAAAGCTACCCTTCTCCACAGGAAACATTGTGATAAACATACATACTACTAGCTGACCCGGCGAACTTCGTACCGCCAACATATCTATATAAATAAAACAAATAAACTATCCTAATCCAAAAAAAACTATCCTATCTTTCAAGTTGGACCAAATTAGAGATAGTTACGAAGTTTGATCAAAATCGGTTAAGTAGTTTAGGAGTCCATCGCGGACAAACAACGTGACACGTAATTTATATATATTTTGATTTTTAGACCTCAGTTTAGATTCATGTAGTTAAGAGCTTTTTTGTGTCCAACTGAATTAGATGTGACACAATCAACACACCTGATTGTGACTTCTTAACTTCTTCGCTAAAGCTCTTCTGTAACGCCAGATCGCCTTCGAGCTTCGCTATCCGCCCGCTCGACGTCATCCGGCCCAACTCCTCATTCTCCTGATGCAGGAGCCTGCATTTGGCCATCAGCTTCTTCCCTGTATTTGAGTCAGGTGTGAACTTCCAAGCCGAGAGTTCGTTTTGTGTTTCTTCTAACCTAGCTTTTGTTGAAGTGAGCTCTTGCTTCAACCTGAGTATTAGCATATTCACCGCAGGGTCCAACAGGGACGGCCTGCCGTTGAGACTCGCGTGTGATGATTTTAACTCCGTTATTTGACTCTGAAACATAAAATGTATTAACATTAGCGATGTAAATAAATATCCTGTTAATAAATTATAAACAAGTGTAAATTAAAAAAAAAAAATTAAAAACAAGCTTTGAATAGCTGGCTCCATCATCAGAACCTGGATATCATCTAGGACCAAAGTACTTGTCAAGATTACTCAAACAAGCCCAAACTTGATGGGGTTACGTCGTTTTTTTACCAAAGTTGCCAAAACCAACTTTCGGCTTCATCATCACACCCTGAACATCATCTAGGACCAAAGTACTTGTTAAGACGAATCAAACGAACCCAAATTCGATGGCGTTACGTCGTTTTATTACAGAGTCCCGATAGCCATTCTCCAGCTCCATCATCAGAACAGCTACATGTTCCAATTAATATTGGATTGTCATCCGATTTACATATATATGCAAAATTTCAGCTCAATCGGAAACCAGGAAGTGGTTCTAATTATTCAACTTACAAGATTTGACCTAAACATACATACATACATTGCAAGTTGTCTTTTTCACAGATTTTGATTTAAGTTTTGTTTGGCTTTCTAAATTGGACTAATCCAGTAACAATATGTCTTTGCTGAGCTCAGACTGCCCTACCTGTGCAAATATTATTAGTTAGTTACATTCTTACAGTTTGAGTTTGTATTCATACTAAGCAGACAAAGAGAGCTATGTTCATTGTTCAGAGTTTCTCAAAATGATCAAGTCAGAAATAAGGGGTTTATTTCTGTCTTCATTTTGTAGAAAACTTGAAGGACCCTGAGAAGAACCAGTGTCACCAATATATCTCAATGAACAGCGAAGCTGATGTGGTAATTGACAGGATAAATACATCAGGGTGCAGTGCTGGAATGGCGAAATCGCAGGCTTGACTGACTCAAACTAGATGGTTAGAAATCATGAAGAGTTGCAGGGAGGTGCTAAACAAAACCATAAGACTGCATCATGTGGTAGTCGCTACAGAAGACCTACATCCAGCAGTGGTGTGTATGTTGACAAAGCTGAAAATATTCAAAGGACTTACTACATAATCTTGAATCTCCTGTTCCTTAGCGGCCAGTCGTCGAACAAGGATTTTCTCTCTGTGTTGTGATTCTGTGTACTGCTGTTTTATCCTGTCTTCTATCTCTTTCGCTTTTTCCAAGCTTCCTAAAGAAATAAACATTCAAACTTGTTAGATATTTTATATACCTTTAGTCGATACAAATTAGGCTGTGTTGATGAAAATAGAAGTGAAGTAAAAAAGGTTAGCACTTATTTAACTATTGTATCGTAAAGTAAATCTATTTCTGTATTTAAGTTTTTAAGAGCTTTTAAAAGTTAATATTAGGTAAAGCTAAGCTAATGTTAGATTCTCTTAACAGTAAGTATAAACCTATGTTCAATATGTGTCCATAAATTGATGTATAACTCAATGAGGAAGATTTATGTTTCTTAACACAATCTTCACATATTAACATAGTCTATAGAATTATGAATACAAAATAAAATGCAAAGTTTACCATAATAAACAATGTTAATACCATGCCTACTTGTTGAGAATGATTAAACAATGAGTGAAACTATGTTAAATATTGCATTCTATTGTCTATAATATATGTATGTATATATTTCCCTCACCATACATAATAATTCATAGGACCTATCAAACAATTGAAACAGCTTATTTTCTAATATACAATTTTTTAAATCGACAATACCTTAACTAAACAATAGAGTACAATAAATATATAATTTTTTTCAAGATTTCCTGAAATCCTGATGTATCTGTTCTCTTATTTCAATATTTCTCTTACATAAGATAAATAGTCATATCTTTAAATATGTAATATAAATAAATAATATTTGAAAGTGAAATCTTGCAAACAATGATAGCCTTAGTACAAAATAATGTATAGGAATCTATCAGGTTTGAAATAACACTTGATTAATGCTAGTTTATTGCAGTAAAATAATCTATAATAGACTCTAATATTATAATAACTTATAAACTCTGGTGTATATCTTTATCATTCAGCTGTGAGATTGTCTAAAACCTATTGGTACAGTGTTGCGACAATCTCAATCATCTCTCATTGGCTGAATATGTAGCGTTCTTGCTGCAACAAGAAACAAGAACAAGAGAATTTTACCTAATAGCGAGACAGTACCTGCTAATCAGAGATGATTTTAACTAAAAGAGAGAGAGTACCTGCTAATCAGAGATGATTTTAACTAATAGCGAGAGAGTACCTGCTAATCAGAGATGATTTTAGCTAAAAGCGAGAGAGTACCTGTTAATCCGATGATTTTAACTAATAGCGAGAGTACTTGCTAATCAGAGATGATTCTAACTAATAGCGAGAGAGTACCTGCTACTCAGAGTTGATTTTAACTAATAGCAAGAGAGTACCTGCTAATCAGAGATGATTTTAACTAATAGCGAGAGTACCTGCTAATCAGAGATGATTTTAACTAATAGCGAGAGTACCTGCTACTCAGAGCTGATTTTAACTAATAGCGAGAGTACCTGCTACCCAGAGATGATTTTAACTAATAGCGAGAGTACCTGCTACCCAGAGATGATTTTAACTAATAGCGAGAGTACCTGCTACTCAGAGATGATTTTAACTAATAGCGAGAGTACCTGCTACTCAGAGATGATTTTAACTAATAGCGAGAGTACCTGCTACTCAGAGATGATTTTAACTAAAAGCGAGAGTACCTGCTACTCAGAGATGATTTTAACTAATAGCAAGAGAGTTCCTGCTAATCCAGAGATGATTTTGAACATAATACTGTAGCAACCATCATTTGTTGACAATCCCACAGCAGATTTATTCAACAGAAGAGATCAAAAATTTACATATTTTGAAAAAAAAAAAAACAATCCTACATGGCCCCAAAACAATAGGAGAAATACAACAAACAATCATTAAGTAATTTTTTATACTTGCTAACTTTTTCATGGGAAAAGAATGCTTCTGTATACAATATAATATGTATATTTTTAGTGTATAAATATAAACCAGATTCTTAAACAAAACTAAACTGACAGTTCTTACAATAGTGCATTTCTTTTCACATTATTCCCTGTGGAAAAGTATAGCTATATAATTTTACGTTTATTTTAAATACAATATACTGTCTTATTATTTTCACTTTTGTAAGCGCAGTACCCCAGTTATTTCCTAAGGATATCTACATTCTAAAACTGGTTTAAAATATAAAGTTTTAGCTGTAGAATTTAGACTGAACAGTGATGCTAATTTGGTTGTAGCCAACTAGAGTAGACACTCTACCATATAAAAAACTGTCTATATTTAAAAAAGTTGGCTACTGAATAATTGAATATTCCATATATTCTTGTTTACACTGTCAAAATTCTCACTTTATCCAGGTTTTGATTCATGTAGGTAGTTTGTCTGCATGTTTATAATAAAGGTATGCACATAGAAGTACAGTATCATAACATTGATATAATTCTTTAATTATAAAAATATTTAAATTTTAAAGACTTGTTAAGAGATCATGTAGCAATAGTGCAACTGCAACAGGGGATTGAATTATCTAACATTCAGTTTTCAGTATTATTTATACCTTTCACTATTATTGAGGCTTTTATTGATTATAAAACTCAATTCTTTATTGATATTCTTGACAAACTGTTTTTTCTAATATCCATACTAATTTTAAAATGGAAATGGAATGTGTACATGTTTTTATAACTCAATTGTTAAATTAAACAACATTTACTACAGAGATAGTTTGCATCCTTCAGGATTGATATAATCTTTAGACATAGAATATTTTCAATCACTGGGAAAATCATTTCCCAAAGGTTTTTCATAATACACCTGTATCTAAAGACAGACAGACAAAGTCACATGCATCAGCTAGTTAAATAATTATGTTAAATATAGGAGAGCCCTTCTCAAAGGTACATTTATTGATGAAAACCTAAAAATAATCTATGCAGTACTTATGATGTTAAAATACATCCACAGATGTAGCAGGCTGGCTCTAAACTATCTTGAAGTGATTATCATGGGCTAATGACTTTTTTATATACAACAATTTTGTGGTAAGTGATGATAGCAAGCAAGCTAGCTTGGTATCAGTTTGGCAGTTAATTTAGCCAGGTAAGGTAGTAACTAACCTTGGTCCACCAAAAACAGTTAAATTATTCTAAAGTCCTTAATGGCCCCTGTAGCGTGTGCTATTATTCGGGTAGGCACATTTGATTCAGCAGTATTTGTTGAACAATAAAGCTAACCCAAAGCATCTACAAGCCCTCATTCATCTGGATTTATATTCAATTTTATCACCCAGCATTGCGATTAAGGTTGAAGACAAGGGTCTGCCGGAGAAATTCAAATTTAATTTGGTTTAACACAATTTGTAAACTAATACGACAAAGTAGGCTTATGGCATTCTAATTGCGACAATGGCAGTATCATCTTTACTTATTTATTTAAAAATTTTTACTTGCAAGTGTCCAGTTTAAGAAATTAATCAAAATATCGACTAATTTGTGAGTAACTCACGTCCAACTCAGTATTTTGATTAATTTCTTATACTGGTTACTTTCAAGTAAAGATTTTTATGTAAACCTGTGAAAATGATAATTCCACGGGTGCAATTAGGTCATAAGCCTACTTTGTCGTATTAGTTTACAAATTGCGAAAAACTAAATTAAATTTGAATTTAGCAGGCAGACCCTTGTCTTCAACCTTAACGCAGAGCTGAATAAGTGTGTATACTTAAGGAATCAAATCCAAGACCTTCTAATTTAAGGACCACAGCACTGCTGCTCCATGGTGGTCTATGCCAATGACTCTACGCCATGTAGTAATTATATGCGAATGACTTCTACTATGTTGTGGTAGGCATAATGCCAAATGAGTAAACTAATGTCATTAATTGATGCCTTGCTTAAAAACAAAAATGATGCCAATTTTGTGTTAAAATTTAACATTAAAAAGAAACACTTCCTATTTCGAAAATACAAACTGACAGTTTAACATTCTGTGTTTCTTGATCGCTATATTAATTTTTTGAACCTGTCATGTAAGTGTTGTGTACCCACAACAATTAAGTTTCATATTTTGTGACTAATTTTTTTAGAATTTTACTATTATTAATATTACCTACATACAATAATTATAATCTGAACATAAGTAAAATTACTCATATCATAGACACGAAATAAATTACCACATACATAGGTATTCTTTGCATCAATGCTATAAGAATATTAAGAATAAATTAAAAGTTGGAAAACTAAATATCTTATGCTAAAATATTGTTAAACTATAATGATTTCATACATTATTTCAAATACATGTTGTGAAATTATAATAGTGATATATCATATTATTTGAAAGTATGTATAAAATTCAATAAATAACTTACATTAGAATTATAAAAAAGGAAATATAATTACTTTTTTGTGTAGACAAAAAACTGAGGAACCAGCTTTCTTTTCCTTTTTTTGAAAGCTATATAGGGCACTGAACACAACTCCAAGATCACTCGGAGATTCACTGGGCCTGTCGCCACTCCACATGTTGAGTACACTTCCACAGATCACTCCACTTGCACCGTTCTTACACAGCTTTACACCTTTCTTCTTTATTACTATTAAACTAAACACCTAAATACACCCATACCACAATTCTTTACAACTAACATCAATATCACATTTTTCAACATTATCATAACAGTATCACTAAGTTTAGTTAAAGCATTGTCGATACAGAGTAACTAAAGAGTGTTTGCACGTAATCAGCACCCGGGCCGTTCGCCGACCCTCACTACCAAGCCGATGTAACGTTTTCGTAAATACCTTCCAACTGTTTGTTCAAAGTTTCGAGGTGGTCAATGTACAAGTCCTGGGTTCTCCACGCGGCGCGAAGCGACTCCACGCTCGCGGCGTCGAGCTGGTGCGCGGTCAGGAGCACCCGAGCCACGTTCGCAGCGCCGCCCGAGGCGTCACTCACCGACTCCCCGTGCCGTTCTGACTCCTCGGACATTGCCTTCCCACTAATATGATAAGAGGCTCTGTGACTGCAAGTAAACGGTTCACGGTTAGATCTAGAAATGTTTTTTTTTGTTATCTGCCGCCGTTATCAGAAACCTGCAACAATGACGCAGCTTTGAGAAACATAACGATTAATACGATGTACTCACATTAATTTATTACTATAAAATATTTTAAATGTAAAACTATGTCATTCAGCTTTATTTACACACGTTAAACAATCACAAAGAATTATTATAGGAATGCAAGCTTATTTTCAAGCCGCCATTTCCATTTTATCACGTAGCCAAGCTAATAGACAATAGACATTAGACAAGTGAAGTGTCAACTGTCAAGTAACAATCAACCAAATTAACTTGTCTTTGCTTGTTGTTCCCATGAACCTATTATACAAACAGGACTGATAACTCTGAACATGTGTATTTACGAAAATGAACAATATGACAAGGAGATAAAGTATATTTCCTGTTGCGCCTTACACAGAGACTAATCCGAGCCGAGAGGGATAGTAACAACGGAGGCCGTGTGTCTCGTTCTTTCATCTTGCCAGCCTAAAAAAATGTTTTTGATCAAAAATTTTGGCTCAAAAAAAACTCAGTTGAATCACTCATATTTTAATTTTATTTTAACATTTTTAAGTCACCGTATTTAATTGCATTAATTTCGATAGATATATTCCTTAACAAAAAAGAAAATATAAATTTTTATCTAGTCTATTTTTTTCGAGATTACCTAACCTAAGATTTTGGTAAATATACCGATCAAGCGGCAACGGAATAAGGCGCGGGATCCTCTCCCGCGCCTTATTCCCTAAATAGTGGGGCTGTATTTATTACTTTGGGTGCCTTTGACCAGCTATTATGATTAATATCCAGAGAAAGTGATTAATTTATCACATTATCTACACATGACTAGTTATTATAATATCTAAAAATGTACTCACTATGATTGGACAAATCAATACCGTGTACTATCTCTATTATTTATTTCGTAATCCATCCCTAATACCTAAGAAATTTTCCATTGCTAATGAAAAACTTCAATAACTGTGTTTATAATAAACAAGCTGATGCCCGCGAATTCGTCCACGTGGATGTAGTTTTTAAAATCCCTCGGGAACTTTTGATTTTCGGGATAAAAAGGAGCCTATGTCACTCTCCAGGTCCTCAACTATACCCTTGCAAATATCACGTCGATCCGTAGCTCTTTTGCAGCGTGATTGAAGGACAAGCAAACAAACACACTTTCGTATTTATAGTATTAGTGTGACGTATTAGTAAGGAAGAATAATTAATACCAAAAATTAAAGGCGATCTAATTAAATTTTAGAACACAAAAGTTACTGTTGTGGCTTAAATATGATAGTTAGATATATTCCTCCAGGGACTTTTTGTAGAGAATAATGATTACTTTAATCATATAGTACATCATTTTTATGTATCATATTGATGATACATAAAAATTTATTTGAAATTGAGAAAACTATTGAGTTTTCTCAGCACACGCCAAATAATGCATTTTATAAGCAAAATTTTCCTACCTCGGGTTACATAATTGCAATTTTCTTAAGGATCTCTACTTTTTTTGACAATAAATTATAGCCTTCCTTCCTAGTACTTCCAACTAACTTACAACTGGTAACTTAGCTTTCTATTGGTGAAAAAATGGTTAAAATCGGTCCAGTAGTTAAAGGGCCTATTCGGTACAAACAAACAAACCAATAAAAAAAATCTTTCCTCTTTATAATATTAGTATAGACTAATTAGCAGGAAGATTGCAAGATTGAATTTGTCTCACATATCGAAAATCTTATTGTCACCCTGTTAGAAAGGGACACACGGCCTCTATACTAACTATCTCGCTCGGCTCGCTTTTCAGCTGCGAGTACTCGGTCCTGTTTGTTTATTAGGTCCATGGTTGTTCCTGGGCCCTGGGCCCTGATTCTGTAACTCAGTGGCTATCTGTAACTCAGTTGCTATCAAAAAATGGTAGTCACTGACATATATTGACGTGACAACGTCTTATAATTCGATAGAGCCGGCTGCACGCACGAAAAAACATGACTCATGCGGCGTTACCTCGCTCTGAGGCGTTCCGTGTAAGGCTTGAAGTGCAAGCGAGAGCGCGGAACGTGCGACAAAGAGGCACAATCGGCCTTTGCGTTCGGCAGCGTTCGACATCCGTATCTCTCCTACTTGAGTGAGCGATGCGTCTGCGTGGACAGCTGCTATACTATAGTACATTTACATGTTTTGATCGAGTATCAAGTGCAATGAAAAGTGAATGTGGTGTCAATTGTTTATAGCAACGATAATTACGACGTTGTCACGTTCAACTATCGTCAGTAAACCGACTTTACAGACAACCAATTTATTTTTATCCATTGAAGGTTTGCTACGAAAATGATACTTTTATTTTCATAGCGAACCTTCAATGGATAAAAAATATATGTCAGTGGCTACCATTTTTTGATAGCAACTGAGTCACAGAATCGGCCGGTCTTTGGTGATAGACAATTTATACGTATTTGTAATTCCTAGTTCCATGTTTTAGATCATAGATAAATAGCATGGTAGTGGTAGGACTGTTGATATTTTTATACTAACGAACTCTCGATATATCGATATTTATAAATAAAATATCTAGGAGTTTGATAAATCGAAAAAATATCGATTTATCGATATATCGGCTCTATTTAAAAAAATATCGTAAGTCAGCTCAAAAATGACAATGAGTCAGTCAGTAAGAGTTTTCAAAAATTTGTTTTAAATTAAATTCAGCTGTTTGACTACTACTATTATCGGCCACTAGAAGATTGATTGAAGAAGCAGTTATTCGTTCAGATGCTACAGATGTGGCTGAAGAAATCAAGTATTTAACAGCTATTTCTGATAGCACGGGAGTAAAATGTCTACTATTGATCCCAAAAGCGCATTTGATGACCTTCAAATGTTTGGCTGATGAAGTTGTTTCTATTTCTCCATGTGCAGACGGAGAAGCGCCTACCGTAGGTGAACGATTATCTTTGTGTTCTACAATTATATTACCACAGAGACACACTATACAAAATTAAATTTCGTTTTAAGATAACTGGGGAAAAAGGAAAAGCATAATATTAAAGTAAAGTAGAAAGTAGGTAATAAAGTAAAGAAGATTGGGTCAATCAAAAATTAAGATTTAAGTTGGTGTTGTAGTTTAAATGATTTACGAGAAAAAAATAAAAGTCATTAGTTATTTATTTCAATATCGAACTATCGATTTAACGTCCAAATTAATATTAGTAATAAATATCGTCTATCGGTAATTCTTAATAATAATATCGATATTTATTTCGATATTTATCGATATTTATTTATTTCGATACAAAATCCATCATGTCGATACAAAATCCATCATCAATCATGTCTATTTCTCAGAACGGATGTAGGAATGGCTCCCGTGGTACTAAGGAGCTTCTCCTCATTGATATGGCCATTTGTCAACAGGTTCGGCGCTCCCGAAGGGATCTGTCGACATGTTGGATAGACTATAAGAAGGCCTACGACTCTGTGCCCCATACATGGCTCATGAAGTTGCTGGAACTGTACAAAGTAAACACAGTACTACGCGCCTTCCTACAGACGTGTATGGGGCAGTGGAGGACAGTCCTTCACTATCCAGGGTGTCGCCGGACCCTGGGGAGCGCGGAGCCTATAAGGATTGAGCGGGGCATATTCCAGGGCGATAGCCTCAGTCCTTTGTGGTTTTGCCTGGCTCTGAATCCTCTGAGTACTCTCTTGGAGAATTCAGGGCTAGGTTACCGGTTGAGGAGAGGTGGTCAGGTTATATCACACCTCCTTTACATGGATGACCTAAAACTCATTGCCCCCAACAAATCACATCTACTAGAGTTGCTAAAGGTAACTAAAGCCTTTAGTGATTCCATTAGGATGGAATTTGGTGTGGACAAATGTGCGGTCATGCATGCAAAGCGAGGGAGGATTGTGGAATCTGAGGGTGTTGAGCTCTCGGATTCCATATACCTCAGATCGCTCTCCCCAACTGAAACCTACAAATACCTGGGCATGGCGGTGGCTTTAGGTATCAGAGAGGCCGACATGAGGCAGTCGGTGAGGGAGCGTTTCCTTGGCCGTCTGAAGAAAGTGCTGAAAAGCCTTTTGTCGGGCGGCAATAAGGTGCGCGCCTTCAACGGTTGGGTCATGCCGGTCTTGATGTATTCCTTCGGCATACTCAGGTGGACTCAGACTGAGCTTGACGCCCTGGACAGACAAGTTCGTGCGCTGCTAACCGCATATCGGATGCATCACCCGCGCTCCTCGGTGATGAGGCTGTACATCCCGCGGAAGTGTGGGGGAAGAGGCCTTTTGAATGCCAAAACCCTCCATAACCGCGAGGTGTGTAGTCTCAGGGAGTACTTTCTCCACACCGAGACGGAGATGCACCGCGATGTGGTCGCAGTGGACAGGGGTCTGACGCCGCTCTCCTTGGCTAAAGAGAACTGGCGCATACCTGTAGTGCTCAGTACCAATGACCGCAGAGTTGTATGGCAAGGTAAGGAGCTTCACGGACGCTTTTATCGGGCCCTCCACGGGCCTGATGTTGACTTTGAAGCTTCCGTGGCCTGGCTGCGCTTTGGCGACCTCTTTGGGGAAACTGAAGGGTTTGTGTGTGCAATTATGGACGAGGTCATGATGACGAACAATTACAGAAAATACATAGTGAAGGATGGAACGGTAGACATATGTCGGGCATGTCGCCGTCCTGGAGAAACTATCCGTCACATTGTTTCTGGTTGTTCTCATCTAGCTAACGGCGAATACTTACACAGACATAACCAAGTGGCCAGGATTATCCACCAGCAACTTGCCTTGAAATACAATCTTGTGGAATCGGAGGTACCGTACTACAAGTATGTGCCCGACCCAGTTCTTGAAAATGGTCATATCACACTGTACTGGGATCGGTCTATCATTACAGACAGGACTATTGTAGCCAATAAGCCTGACATAGTGGTGATAGATCGATCAGAGCGCCGTGCAATGATTGTTGATGTTGCTGTCCCGCATGACGAGAACCTCGTGAAAGCCGAGAAAGAGAAACTCACCAAGTATCTCGACTTGGCGCACGAGGTTGTCGCCATGTGGAATATGTAGACTCAGCAATCATTGTACCGATAGTCATTACCGCTAATGGTCTTATAGCCAAGAGCCTCGACCAACATCTTTTGAGGCTCTCGTTGGGTAGCTGGGTCAAGGGCCAGATCCAGGAGGCTGTACTCCTGGACACGGCTCGCATCGTCAGGAGGTTCCTCTCTCTGGGGCCCTGACCGCCGGTTGCTTGGACCCTGTTCCCGAGGCCGGTGGACCGCTATTTTTTATATTTTTAAATATATTTTTTTTTATTTTTAAGTTTTATAATGAAATATTTAAAAATGTAAAGAGTATGATTAAAAGTAAATAAAGATGATAATATCGATATTTTATCATCAACAGTCCTAATGCATGGTACATATTTTAGTACTTACATAATTACAAAACCCAAATGTATTTTTCTAAAACGTGAACCACTTAATGTTTATCTAAAATATAAACTAAATATCATTGAAACTAGTGATCTGATTTATATAAAAGCGTCATAATATTATTTTAATATTATTTATACTTTTCTTATGTTTAATGAATGAGGTTCGCTGCCTCCCCCATAGACTTGTACCGCCCCGCATCCCGTTGGTACCGAATAATAAGTGATCAAACGAACTTACCTGAAGTGAAGTTCGATCATTATTATATGAGTTGCTTCATCCGAAGATATAATTATTTACAAAGGTAGTTACAATTCCAGTTACCAGATAACCACGCACGTTTTAGAGATATACCCTATTTTTAAAATAAATCACCTTCGCGGTACCATCCTAAGTTTGCTCATTCTTTTTAGAGATGTATACGGTTCAAAACTTTTTTATTTGGGCAGAGTCAGGGAGGGTGGGTAATTATATCTTCGGATGAAGCAACTCATATAATAATGATCGAACTTCACTTCAGGTAAGTTCGTTTGATCACTTATTATATTTCTTTGCTTCATCCTTCAATATAATTATTTACAAAGGTAGTTGTTTAGAGTAAAAAGTTTTGATAAACATGTACGCAATACAGATTTTGTAAACCGTGTATTTTTAATCACTTTCTTAATATAAATAATAATGAATTTGCTTATACAAGCAAATTAATCTTTAACAATTAATATTTATTTATTATTTAATACTACAAATTAGAATATATTATATTTATTTTTATGATTCAATATTAGATGTGTCAGTCCAGCCTGCCGTTTTCCTAATTGCCTCAACGCTGTCGGCTGAGCGTGAGATGCTGTGCGCGGGGAACACGCGTAATTATGTCCACGCTGCTCCCTGATAGCGTTTATTTGATTCACCTGCTGATCGATTGAGGTGCCGCCTTTTTGTAAGGCTTCTTGTAAGTAAATAGCAGGTCATTTGTCCCCTCAAATCTTATATGTTTAGTTCTAGAAATATAATATGTAGAGGACTGTAGCGGGGCAGATGCCGAGATTTCCATGAAAGTAAGGTAAGAAGAGAGTAGGCTTGGTAATATACCTAATAAAGTAAGTGGCCCGCAGCGGGTGTTATTTTTTTTTTTTTATATTATAAATTAAATATCCGATATTCTTATTTTAACCCCAAATTAAATTTTGAAAGTATTAATATTTTCCAGTTTAATTGATGGAAGAGTTTGTAGTCTATGAGCAGTGCAAATTGCTAGTATAATGAAGAGTTTCTTAGTATTTTTTCCTAAAGATTAAGTGACTATAATAACCAATTTTTTATTTTGTTTAAAACAAATCGAGGGACGGAGGTACGGAAGTAGACGTTTTACGCTCGCTCCAGAAACAATGTTGTTTCTTAGCGTAAATGATATTGCAGATCGATGAGGGTTCAAACCCCCATAAAAATCACCATTATTAAAATGCGCTGTAAGAAAATATACCTAATACTGGCCTTTGATGGTTAAAATACATTTATATTATTTGATTTACATTAACTGCCACCGAAACTTGAGTGTGGTATTATATTGTTTTAAAATACTGTCAGAGAACGATGCTAACATGAGTGACGCCGAATTTAGGTCGGCGCCTAGTTTTAAGGGAGAAAGAGAAAAAGATAGTCTGGAGTCTCGCGACACCCAGGGTAAGTTTCTTGTCCAGGGAATGATGAGATGAGATTGCAATAATTATTTATGAGCATTAAAATAAAGTATATTCAAAACTACCGAGCTTTATTATAGGAGATAGCCGCTTGTGATAGCCAATTTGAAAAAGAAAATTTTGTTTGACTCGTTATCAATGATTTTCCTCAGACACTTTAAAAAGAAAAGAAAAGAGGAAAATACATAGAAGGGCGTGAAAGTCCAACATAGCGTAGATGCTTCGTCAGCTAAAGCGTCCAGATCTTGTTGTAAAGTCACGGATTTTTTACATTTAATATTGTCATTCAAATAAGACACGGACTTAAATCCCCGGTATCTCAATGTCATAACTTCTTATGTGACCTTGTTTAAAACACCAGGAGTCACAGATGAACGGCGTAAAATTAGGTTTCGGCATCAAGAAAATTAAACTCGGAACTAGTAGCATTTATTTGTAATAAATTATTATTAACACACATATTATTAGCACACATATTAAGTTGGTAAGCTCTTGTCCTGTGGTGCAGTGTTTCCGCCCCCCCCCCCAGTTCGTGACGAGTACCGATGAGGAGCTGGCCAGTTTTCCTGGTTGCCGGCTGGTTGAGTACAGTAAGGTAACGTATTAACGTTAGTATTGTCTCGCAGACAATAATTTGTAGTTAATGTAAGAGTACATATCTATTCAAGATTACACATTTTCTATATAATTGTCATAAGGATATGGCTCATAACTAGCTCGCAGCTAGTTAGGTTATCACATTTTTTTTGTGGCGTCACAGCTTTAGGATGTGACTTATGAGTATCTCGCTGCTAGTAATGCTATCGCAATTGACTCGCAGTCAATCCAGATTTGTTTGTGGAGTTACGGCTTTAGGATATAATATAATAATAATAAAATCATTCGTTTATTTCAGGCGATAAAATTACCCATAATATTACCCATAACATGATATGAATCATAAGTAGCTCGCAGCTAGTTATGTTATCGCAATTGACTCGCAGTGAATCCCGATTTGTTTGTGAAGTCACAGCTTCAGGATGTGAACCATAAGTAGCTCGCAGGTAGTTATGTTATCGTAATTGATTCGCAGTCAATCCTGATTTGTTTGTGAAGTTACAGCTTTAGGATATGAACCATAAGTAGCTCGCAGCTAATTATGCTATCGCAATTGACTCGCAGTCAATCCCGATTTGTATGTGAAGTCACAGCTTTAGGATGTGAACCATAAGTAGCTCGCAGCTAATTATGCTATCGCAATTGACTCGCAGTCAATCCCGATTTGTTTGTGAAGTCACAGCTTTAGGATGTCAACCATGAGTAGCTCGCAGCTAATTATGTTATCGCAATTGACTCGCAGTCAATCCCGATTTGTTTGTGAAGTCACAGCTTTAGGATGTGAACCATAAGTAGCTCGCAGCTAGTTATGTTATCGCAATTGACTCGCAGTCAATCCCGATATGTTTGTGAAGTCACAGCTTTAGGATGTGAACCATAAGTAGCTCGCAGCTAGTTATGCTATCGCAATTGACTCGCAGTCAATCCCGATTTGTTTGTGGATAGACAGCTTTAGTATATGACTCGTGATGAGCTCGCAGTTCGTTATGTTATCGCAATTGACTGGCAGTCAATCCCGATTTGTTTTTTTGTGTTTTAGTTTCTCCGATAAGGCCAATCCAAATAAAGTTTTGTCTTGAAGCACGTCTTGTTAATTTGAGGCGTTAATAGATTAAATGCTGCTTTGAATGATTCTGAAATGCGAGTCACATAGGATCCTGCAGCCATTGCTGAGGTGTTTCTTGGCTTGCACCCTGTTTTCACTCCCTTTTAATAGTAGGTCCGTTCTGTTATTGACGGCCGTGATACGCCGGTCGAGTTGTTGTCCCCTTTTTGGTATGGGGAGCCATATGGTTGGCATGGATATTTTCACCATACTCCGGGGAGTCATGCGTCGATTTTCCAAGCATCGAGTGTAATTCTGTGTCAATTTCAGGTTGACCGACATTTTATACAATAATTCGTTAGAAAATGACCATGCAGTATCTGGATTAACTATTCTAGACTCGGCGTCTGCTGATTTTCTTTGGTGTTTACGTATGACGCAAAAAAAGAAACAAAGCTCGCATTGATAACACCAATGACAAATGGTTTTAGTTAACATATTTAAGTGAGGGTATTGAATGCCTCCCATTCGATTAATGTAACTTATTGCCGTTGTATTGTCGACACGAAACATTGCACAGTTATTTAAATTACGAGCAAGACTTTAAAACTGAGAAAAGCGGCCATTACTTGAAAATAATTAACAATATGGAAGCTACTTTCTCTGCTTGTCAGCGGTATGTAAAAATTATAACCACTGGTAGATGGTTTTAATTTTTACATACCGCTCCTCCTCGAATAAACTTATCGAATAACCTCGAAGTTTATAATTCGAGTGTTTCATAAAATTTATTGATGCATTAATGTTGGATAGCCAACAGTTTCGGTTTTCTAGTATTATCGTGGGTAATTATATTTTTGTTTCATAACAATTAATGTTTTCAGACAAAGCAAATAAATGGTGGGTAGTTCCCTTACGCTTCGCTTGGCCCGTCGTGGCGGATACACCACCGTCCCCCCAGACAAATATGTTTTTGCTATACAAGTACTCGAATATAATTAACGGCTGGGCTAGCCACTAAAACTCCGTTGAGCGAATTCGTAAATAGTATTTTTCATTGAACAACGTTTCGGTAACTTTGCCATTTTATTACATTTCTCGAATGCATAATATGATATGTAGAAATAATAATGACAAATGTGTCCCGACATAAATAAATCCGAGACACTTGGAAGTTTGTCGGGTAGGCACTAAGTTAGTTTAATCGTAACTGATGACATGTTGTAACAACCTTAGGCTCCAATAGCGCTACCATAATAATCGTTATAGTTGTGTTTTACTTTCCCTTAACTTTCATAATAAAAAACACTTCCGCAAATATTTGCAGAGCAACGTAATATCTAATTCAGAATATTTACGTTTTCACTGACGGTAGACCTCGATACGAAAAGTGTACGGTCCTTACGTTAATGCAAAACACCTCGTACCTTCTTCCTTGGACGATAATGATTTCAGCCGACGAACAATCCTACGATCACACAATCCTACAATAACACTCCGTCTTCTTCACTTCTGGTTAAACTATTAAGCGCGTCGCGCCGAGCGCGTGCGTTCGTTATCTCGCACGAAAAAGTAATGAGCAAACTTAGGATGGTACCGCGAAGGTGATTTATTTTAAAAATAGGGTATATCTCTAAAACGTGCGTGGTTATCTGGTAACTGGAATTGTAACTACCTTTGTAAATAATTATATTGAAGGATGAAGCAAAGAAATATAATGAATTCTGTGCATCGCAACGCACGAAGTCCAAGAAGTCATAAAGTTTGAATTGGATTGTGGTAGCTCGATATCGGTAACTTAAAGTAATAGTACATTATTGTCGAGGCTCGGAATAAAGCAATTTATGTACGAGTAACATTGGAAGGCCGAGGCGAAGCCGTGGACTTCCAATTGATTTTAAAAGGACGAGGCGCTAGCCGAGGCCTTTTTAAGTAAACGAGGCCATGAATTGCTATTTCGGCCGAGGCTTATATAGTACTTTTCTCTAATTTGCGAGGAAACAACAAAAAAATAATTAAAGAAACACTGTTTTATTTCATGTTAAATGTTATAGTACATTAGCTTCTTCCGCCATATCTGGTGGTGTAAAGTCTATTAATTCTTCATCCGATTCCGAATCCATTTTTATTTCAGAACAAGAAATATATTGTAAAAGAAAACCCCAGTCACCAATAATACGGTATTTGACTACTTTTAGAAAATCATCTTAAATTGTTAATAATGCTATGCTGAAGCTAACAAAACGTATATTTCGGCATAATTTTCAGTATTTTTCATAAAAATCGAGAAATAAATTCAAAAAAATAAATTGCCGCTGAAACGTTCCATTTGCTCTCATGACGTAACAGTTCACATTTCAAACCATTTCAAACAATGACAATTCCACATCCCATAGGTAGTGTGGACTGTTACGTCATTCGAGATCACGGAGCGTTTTCGATCACGTGACCATGGCCGGAATTATAGCAATTTTATTTAATGTTTTCTAATTAAATAAAACTTTATTTTTTAGTTTTGTCGTATGGAATAATGTTTTAAGATAATAATCTTTTAGGATGACACCAAATGAAACGATATTTTTAATATAGTCAAATACCCTATTCTTTTGTTCCATTTAAAAAAAATTCATTCTTATTTTTTTAAATTGTATAACTCAGCGAAAGAAATGCACATTTAAAACACCTACACTAGCGGCACGCTATGATGGCCGGTTTGACACATTACAATAGTGATGTGGAATGTCAATTTATTCTCGAACAAAAAACAATTAAGTTTTGTTTTTGTACCTGATTAAATAGGTTTAATAAAACAAAAATGTATATGTTTATTTAATTTATTTGAACGAACTGAATATTTGAATGAAAATGAATATACATACTTTATATGCACACAAGAAACATATGAATACAAAAGATACCAAAAAAGGTGCCACAAAAGGCCATAATTAATCAGATTCGTCCATACTACTATTTTCACTGTCGTCACTGCTATCATTCACCCCTTAAATGGTGCAAACTGATTTTTCTACACTTGTATACATTTTAGAAATCAATTTAATAAATAAATTTTGAGTCCTAAACCTAAAACTACATTCGATAAAATTTATGAATCTCTGCACATCACTATCGTCAATAAAGTAATACAATTATTTCCTTCAAAGTCGTTATCAATTAATACGGAACTTCATGAGCGGACAAACGTCAAACCGGCCATCATAGCGTGCCGCTAGTTTAATCACAGAGGAGAAACACCTAATAGAGGAAAGTGTACATTTTAAAAACCTCGTACCTGTCCAGCAATTTACAATAATGTCCTGTTACGTAATTGCTGGCGCCACGCCAGCAAGGAGCCAATTGACGTTTCGTTTTTTTTTAAATAAAGAAGCGATTTCCGAGCAAATTTGAGAAAAATTATTAATACCTACCATTTTTTGTTGTGATTGCTAGCTTGAACTTGCAAGGCTTACCGCTGATAGATGGCGCTAACGGGTGTTAAATTACCCTGCAGATCGATGCTATCTGATTTTTAGGGTTCCGTACCCAAAGGGTGCCAACGGGACCCTATTACTAAGCCTCCGCTGTCCATCCGTCCGTCCGTCCGTCCGTCCGTCCGTCCGTCCGTCCGTCCGTCCGTCTGTCCGTCCGTCTGTCCGTCCGTCTGTCCGTCCGTCTGTCCGTCTGTCATCGGGCTGTATCTCGTTAACCGTAATAGATAGACAGTTGAAATTTTCACAGATTTTGTATTTCTATTGCCGCTATAAGAACAAATAATAAAAATAAAATTAAATTAAAAAATAAAGGGGGCTCCCATACATGGAAAGGGTCGAAATAAAATTTTATTTTTTTACCCTGGCATGTGGGATGTCATTGTCTAGAGCTCATTAGGTGGAGTTCAAATATACAGGGTGGGCCAGACCAGGTGGATATAAAATTTTTTTTAGATTGTTGACATGGGGGTCTATCAGGACCCGCAAGGAAAAAAAACGGTTCCCAACCGATTACGAGAAAAAAATTTTTATTTACAATTTGGGAATATTAACGCCTTGACGAACTTTTAATTTTTTTTTAATTTTTACAGTGACAATTTCCGCAATTTTTTTAAGGAATATCTTTACCAAATAACTGTGCTCTCTTCGGAAAAAATTCCAGTCTGATTAGCTGGTTTTAAGAGCATTAAATTTTAAATTATTCCAAGAAAATTAAGTTCATCCAAAATCTACAGAAAACTTTAAAATTCCATTATAAATAAAAGAAGAGGTACATAGCACTGATGATTTTTTAAAAACTGTAGCAACTTATGTTCTTTCGATTGCCAAAAGAAAAATTGTATGTCAATGTGCCGGATAAAAAGTTATGATTTTTCAAAAGTCTTCGTTCCTCATTCGTGTAAATAGCGACCTTATTGAAAAAAATGTTAATTGTTTGTGGAGACTGCAGTATGTCCTTTAATTTTAACTGCCTTGTTGGTCTCGTGTTCGACTGCGGCCGACGAGGTCCCTGGTTCGAGTCCCGGGTCGGACCATATCAAGTATTGGGGTTTTCCGTAAGAAATTCTCAGTACTAGCCGGAGTTAGGAAGTTGGCGTTGTTTCACCCCCGTACCTTGGAGAGCACGTAAAGCAGTTGGTCCTGCGCCTAATCTCTCTCCGCCTGCGCCTAATCTCTCTCCGGTCGTGTCGAATTTTCCGTCCTATAGGGCTATGAGAGTAAAGAAACAGAGTGCACCTGTGTTCGCGCACACACTTGTACACTTTAATATCTCTGGCACAGATGGTTAATCTCTCTGAAGATAGGCCGCCGCCGTGGCCGATATTCGGAAAAATAAAACAATGTTTTATTTTTCTTTCTCTTAAAAATGTAGATACCGTCAGTCATCATTAAAGGATTAATTTCCTCCCGACCAAATTTCGACCACGGTGACATATCTCCAGAGAGATTAACCATCTGTGCGGGAGATATTAAAGTGCACAAGTGTATGCGCGAACATAGGTGCACTCTCTGTTTCTTTACTCTCATAGCCCGATGGGACGGAAAATTCAACATGATCTGAGAGAGATTAGGCGTAGGCGGACAGATATTAGGCGCAGGACCAACTGCTTTACGTGCTCTCCAAGGCACGGGGATGAAACAACGCCAACTTCCTAACTCCGGGCTAGTACTGAGAATTTATCGAAAAACCCCAATACTTGGTATAGTCCGACCCGGGACTCGAACCCGGGACCTCGTCGGCCGCAGTCAAACACGAGGCCAACGAGGCAGTTAAAATTAAAGAACATACTGCAGTCTCCACAAACAATTAACATTTTTTTCAGTAAAGTCGTGATTTATACGAATGAGGAACGAAGACTTTTGAAAAATCATAACTTTTTATCCGGCACATTGACATACAATTTTTCTTTTGGCAATCGAAAGAACATAAGTTGCTACAGTTTTTAAAAAATCGGCCAAGTGCGAGTTGGGCCTCGCTCTTTTAGGGTTCCGTTAAAAAAAATTAAATTAAAAGATTTCCATCTACCCAGCTACCCATTTTAATTTAATTTTTTTAATTTAATTTAATTTTTATTATTTGTTGTTATAGCGGCAATAGAAATACATAATATGTGAAAATTTCATCTGTCTATCTATTACGGTATACGAGATACAGCCCGCTGACAGACGGACGGACGGACGGACGGACGGACGGACAGCGTAGGCTTAGTAATAGGGTCCCGTTGGTACCCTTTGGGTACGGAACCCTAAAAATCACCAGTGCTATGTACCTCTTCTTTTATTTATAATGGAATTTTAAAGTTTTCTGTAGATTTTGGATGAACTTAATTTTCTTGGAATAATTTAAAATTTAATGCTCTTAAAACCAGCTAATCAGACTGGAATTTTTTCCTAAGAGAGCACAGTTATTAGGTAAAGATATTCCTTAAAAAAATTGCGGAAATTGTCACTGGAAAAATTAAAAAAAAATTAAAAGTTCGTCAAGGCGTTAATATTTCCAAATTGTAAATAAAAATTTTTTTCTCGTAATCGGTTGGGAACCGATTTTTTTCCTTGCGGGTCCTGATAGACCCCCATGTCAACAATCTAAAAAAAAATTTATATCCACCTGGTCTGGCCCACCCTGTATATATTTTTTTATTTTTTAGCTACAAAAATGAAGAAATGGGGGGCCATCAAAGTTGTCGGTTTTAGATCAATTTTTACGGAACCCTAAAAGAGCGAGGCCCGACTCGCACTTGGTCGATTTTTTTTATTAGTACGAAGATGCTAATAATATTCACTCATGATTTAAAGGTACTCAAGGTACCTACCCAGGATACCTAATTCTACACATAGCTGTTATTAATATTTTAGTATTATTTTAATTTATTTACCTATCTACTTAATTAATTTGAATATTCATTTAATTTACGGCTGAATCTATAGGTTTTAAAAAATCTGTCTTAAATTAAAATTAAATTTTGAAATTTTTGTGTTGTGTCGACAAGACTGAACCGATTTTGACCGGATTGTTATATACAGGTAGACTTAGAGGATAGGTAGGTGCAAGGAGTGATCTGGGGCTACATAGACATTTTATCACGGGAATATTTAAGGGTCCCTAAAATGCGATATCTCGACAAAAGATGATCGAAACCCGGAGGTCTACCTGGTGAGTAGGAAAAAAATTCAAGATGGCGGACTTTTTTTTTCCATACTAAATGTATGGGGAATATTGAAGGGACTAGAAGTTGGGAACTATGCAAGACATTGGTTTTGATAGGTTCATAGGGCTTTTTTTCTTTTTTTTTTTTTTCATTTTACATTTGTTTTTTTTTCTTTTTTTTCATTTTTTTTCTTTTTTTTACTTTTTCTTTTGTGAATGAGGAGCACGGCCAGGTTATTACAGATAGGTGGGGTGTGCTCGAACAAATTTTTTGGCAAAAGATGACCAGAATCCGAAGGGCTACTTGATGAGTAAAAAAATCGCGGTCCGCTTTAGCGGGCCGCGCACCCACGCGCCCTACTTGTAGTAATAACACTTCCCGCGAGCTGCTTTAGCAGCTCGCGCACCGAGCGAAGTAAATAAAGCCGAACAATCGCGGTCCGCTTTAGCGGGCCGCGCACCCACGCGCCTTACTTTTAGTAAAACACTTCCCGCGAGCTGCTTTAGCAGCTCGCGCACCGAGCGAAATACTAGTTATAATATATATAGCTCGATTACCACTGACTGATTCACTCACTCACTGACTGATTGACACGGTTGTTCTCCTAGAAGGAGACGGAAATCGATATAATGATGTAGGGGAGATGTGTCCAGGTGGGGGATTCGAGTTGGGGAAAATTATGACATTTCGGAAAAACAAGATGGCGGCCGACGTGAATCTTGCAACTCTTTTGTTTTCCAACCGATTTCTTTGAAGTTTTGGATTATTGTAGAAATTAGTAAACGATTAACAGAAAAAGTGAAAAAAATTAAAAAAACAAGATGGCGGCCGAGCTGTGACGTCTCAAATTTCCGACCCCTCTCCTGTAAAATTTTGTATGAAAAAAATTTTTTTCACCCGTGGTGTCGTATAGAGCTCAAAGAATGTAACTCGGAGAAAGGTGGCGAGAGCTGATGAGTGAGGAGTTCGGAGACGGGCGAGGGGCACGGCCAGGGTATAGTAGATAGGTGGAGGGTGCTCGACCAAATGTCATTCGAAACCTCGAGCAGTTGCCAGTGAGTTGAAAAAAAATTCCAAAATGGCGGAAAAAAAATGGCGGCAAATTTTGTCCGTCTCTCTCTCGGAGACTATAAGAGATGGAGGAGCGGTTTCTCGACAAAAGATGATCAAACCCCGGAGGTCTACCTGGTGAGTAGGAAAAAAATTCAAGATGGCGGATTTTTTTTTTCCCATACTAAATGTATGGGGAATATTGAAGGGACTAGAAGTTGGGAACTATGCAAGACATTGATTTTGATAGGTTCATAGGTGTCTTAGATCTCGGAGAATATAAAAATTAGTAATAAATCGGGTAGGGGTAGGGGTCGGGGTAGGGGTCGGGGTAGGGGTTGGGGTAGGGGCAGGGGTAGGGGTAGGGGTAGGGGAAGGGGTAGGGGTAGCGGTAGGGGTAGGGTTAAGGGTCGGGGTAGGGGTAGGAATAGGGGTAGGGGTCGGGGTAGGGGTTGGGGTAGGGGTAGGGGTAGCGGTAGCGGTAGGGGTAGCGGTAGGGGTAGCGGTAGGGGTGGGGTCGGGGAAGGGGTAGGGGTAGGGGTAGCGGTAGCGGTAGCGGTGGCGGTAGGGGTAGGGGTAGGGGTAGAGGTAGCGGTAGGGGTAGGGGTAGAGGTAGTATTATTTTATGGTGTATGGTATTATATTGTGTTAAATCGTGTTATAGTGAGTTATATTATATTATATTATATTATGTTATATTTGTAATATATTGTAATATATTGTATCTTATTATATTATATTGTGTTAAATCGTGTTACATGATGTTATATTGCGTTAGATTTGCAATATATTGTATTGTATTGTATTATATTGTGTTATAGCGTGTTATATTATATTATATTATGTTTTGTTCATAATATATTGTAGTATATCGTGTTGTATTGTAATATATTGTATTATTTTATGTTAAATGGTATTATATTATGTTATATCATTTTATATTATGTTGTATTTGTTATATATTGTATAAATTTATGTTATATCATGTTATATTATGTTGAATTTGTAATATATTGTATTATATTATATTATATTGTGTTATATTGTGTTATACTATATTATATTATGTTATATTTGTAATATATTGTATCTTATTACATTATATTGTGTTAAATCGTGTTACATGATGTTATATTGCGTTAGATTTGCAATATATTGTATTGTATTGTATTATATTGTGTTATAGCGTGTTATATTATATTATATTATGTTTTGTTCACAATATATTGTAGTTTATCGTGTTGTATTGTAATATATTGTATTATATTATGTTATATCATTTTATATTATGTTGTATTTGTAATATATTGTATTATATTATGTTATATCATGTTATATTATGTTGTATTTGTTATATATTGTATAAATTTATGTTATATCATGTTATATTATGTTGTATATGTAATATATTGTATTATATTATATTGTGTTATATCATGTTATACTATATTATATTATGTTATATTTGTAATATATTGTATTATGTTATGTTATATCATGTTATATTATGTTGTATTTGTTATATATTGTATTATATTATGTTATATCATGTTATATTATGTTGTATTTGTTATATATTGTATAATATTATGTTGTATCATATTATATTATGTTGTATTTGTAATATATTGTATTATATTATATTATATTGTGTTAAATCGTCTTACATGATGTTATATTGCGTTAGATTTACAATATATTGTATTGTATTGTATTATATTGTGTTATAGCGTGTTATATTATATTATATTATGTTATGTTCATAATAAATTGTAGTATATCGTGTTGTATTGTAATATATTGTATTATATTATGTTGTATTTGTAATATATTGTATTATATTATATTATATTGTGTTATATCGTGTTATACTATATTATATTATGTTCTATTTGTAATATATTGTGTTATATTGTAATATATTGCATTATTTTATGTTGTATGGTGCTATATTATGTTATATTCGTAATATACTGTGCTATATTATATTATATTGTGTTATAACGTGTTGTATTATGTTATATTATGTTATATTGCGTTATATTTGCAATAAATTGTATTATATTTTTCTATTGCCGCTATAACAACAAATAATAAAAATTAAATTAAATTCAAATTCAAATTCAATAAAAATATTTCCATGGAAACATGAAAATATTTTAATTTTTTTTTTAACGGAACCCTATAAATGCGAGTCCCGACTCGCACTTGGCCGATTTTTCTTTTTCTTTTCCTTTTTTTTCATTTTTCATTTTCTTTTTTTTTCTTTTTTCTTTTCTTTTTTCCTTTTTTTTATTTATTTTTATTTTTTTTCATTTTTCATTTTCATTTTTTTTTCTTTTTTCTTTTTTTTTCTTTTTTCTTTTTTTCTTTTTTTTTTCTTTTTTTTCATTTTTCATTTATTAGCTTCTTTTTCATTTTTCATTTTCTTTTTTTCTTCTTTTTTTCTTTTCTTTTTTTCTTTTTTTTTTCTTTTTCTTTTGTGAATGAGGAGCACGGCCAAGTTATTGCAGATAGGTGGGGTGTGCTCGAACAAATTTTTTGGCAAAAGATGACCAGAATCCGAAGGTCTACTTGTAAAAAAAAATCGCGGTCCGCTTTAGCGGGCCGCGCACCCACGCGCCTTACTATTAGTAAAAACGCTTCCCGCGAGCTGCTTTAGCAGCTCGCGCACCGAGCAAACGCTAGTAATATATATAACTCGATTACCACTCACTGACTGATTCACTCACTCATTGACATAATTGTTCTCCTAGAAGGAGACGGAAATCGATATAATGATGTTCGGGAGATATGTTCGGGTGGGGGATTCGAGTGGGGAAAAATTATGACATTTCGGAAAAACAAGATGGCGGCCGACGTGAATCTTGCAACTCTTTTGTTTTCCAACCGATTTCTTTGAAATTTTGGATTATTGTAGAAATTAGTAAACGATTAACAGAAAAAGTGAAAAAAATTAAAAAAACAAGATGGCGGCCGAGCTGTGACGTCTCAAATTTCAGACCCCTCTCCTGTAAAATTTTGTATGAAAAAAATTTTTTTCACCCATGGTGTCGTATAGAGCTCAAAGAATGTGACTCGGAGAAAGGTGGCGAGAGCTGATGAGTGAGGAGTTCGGAGACGGGCGAGGGGCACGGCCAGGGTATAGTAGATAGGTGGAGGGTGCTCGACCAAATGTCATTCGAGACCTCGAGCAGTTGCCAGTGAGTTGAAAAAAATTCCAAAATGGCGGAAAAAAAATGGCGGCAAATTTTGTCCGTCTCTCTCTCGGAGACTATAAAAGATGGAGGAGCGGTTTCTCGACAAAAGATGATCGAAACCCGGAGGTCTACCTGGTGAGTAGGAAAAAAATTCAAGATGGCGGACTTTTTTTTTCCATACTAAATGTATGGGGAATATTGAAGGGACTAGAAGTTGGGAACTATGCAAGACATTGGTTTTGATAGGTTCATAGGGCTTTTTTTCTTTTTTTTTTTTTTCATTTTACATTTGTTTTTTTTTCTTTTTTTTCATTTTTTTTCTTTTTTTTACTTTTTCTTTTGTGAATGAGGAGCACGGCCAGGTTATTACAGATAGGTGGGGTGTGCTCGAACAAATTTTTTGGCAAAAGATGACCAGAATCCGAAGGGCTACTTGATGAGTAAAAAAATCGCGGTCCGCTTTAGCGGGCCGCGCACCCACGCGCCCTACTTGTAGTAATAACACTTCCCACGCACGCACAATAACACGCACCGAGCGAAGTAAATAAAGCCGAACAATCGCGGTCCGCTTTAGCGGGCCGCGCACCCACGCGCCTTACTTTTAGTAAAACACTTCCCGCGAGCTGCTTTAGCAGCTCGCGCACCGAGCGAAATACTAGTTATAATATATATAGCTCGATTACCACTGATTCACTCACTGACTGATTCACTCATTGACAGGGTTGTTCTCCTAGAAGGAGACGGATATCGATATAATGATGTAGGGGAGATATGTCCAGGTGGGGGATTCGAGTTGGGGAAAATTATGACATTTCGGAAAAACAAGATGGCGGTCGACGTGAATCTTGCAACTCTTTTGTTTTCCAACCGATTTCTTTGAAATTTTGGATTATTGTAGAAATTAGTAAACGATTAACAGAAAAAGTGAAAAAAATTAAAAAAACAAGATGGCGGCCGAGCTGTGACGTCTCAAATTTCCGACCCCTCTCCTGTAAAATTTTGTATGAAAAAAATTTTTTTCACCCATGGTGTCGTATAGAGCTCAAAGAATGTGACTCGGAGAAAGGTGGAGAGAGCTGACGAGTGAGGAGTTCGGAGACGGGCGAGGGGCACGGCCAGGGTATAGAAGATAGGTGGAGGGTGCTCGACCAAATGTCATTCGAAACCTCGAGCAGTTGCCAGTGAGCTGAAAAAAAATTCCAAAATGGCGGAAAAAAAATGGCGGCAAATTTTGTCCGTCTCTCTCTCGGAGACTATAAAAGATGGAGGAGCGGTTTCTCGACAAAAGATGATCACAACCTTGAGGTCTACCTGGTGAGTAGGAAAAAAATTCAAGATGGCGGATTTTTTTTTCCCCCCATACAAAATGTATGGGGAATATTGAAGGGACTAGAAGTTGGGAACTATGCAAGACATTGATTTTGATAGGTTCATAGGGCTTTTTTTCTTTTTCTTTTTTTTCATTTTACATTTGTTTTTTTTCTTTTTTTTCATTTTTTTTCTTTTTTTTTTCTTTTTCTTTTGTGAATGAGGAGCACGGCCAGGTTATTGCAGATAGGTGGGGTGTGCTCGAACAAATTTTTTGGCAAAAGATGACCAGAATCCGAAGGGCTACTTGATGAGTAAAAAAATCGCGGTCCGCTTTAGCGGGCCGCGCACCCACGCGCCCTACTTGTAGCAATAACACTTCCCGCGAGCTGCTTTAGCAGCTCGCGCACCGAGCGAAATAAATAAAGCCGAACAATCGCGGTCCGCTTTAGCGGGCCGCGCACCCACGCGCCCTACTTGTAGCAATAACACTTCCCGCGAGCTGCTTTAGCAGCTCGCGCACCGAGCGAAATAAATAAAGCCGAACAATCGCGGTCCGCTTTAGCGGGCCGCGCACCCACGCGCCCTACTTGTAGCAATAACACTTCCCGCGAGCTGCTTTAGCAGCTCGCGCACCGAGCAAAATAAATAAAGCCGAACAATCGCGGTCCGCTTTAGCGGGCCGCGCACCCACGCGCCTTACTTTTAGTAAAACACTTCCCGCGAGCTGCTTTAGCAGCTCGCGCACCGAGCAAACGCTAGTTATTATAATATATATAGCTCGATTACCACTCACTCACTGATTCACTCACTCACTCATTGACAGGGTTGTTCTCCTAGAAGGAGACGGAAATCGATATAATGATGTAGGGGAGATATGTCCGGGTGGGGGATTCGAGTTGGGGAAAATTATGACATTTCGGAAAAACAAG
Organism: Oeneis ivallda; assembly: GCA_029955525.1. Taxonomy (NCBI): domain Eukaryota; kingdom Metazoa; phylum Arthropoda; class Insecta; order Lepidoptera; family Nymphalidae; genus Oeneis; species Oeneis ivallda. The sequence goes on from JARPMR010000019.1 coordinate 8,332,029, forward strand.
ATGGCGGCCGACGTGAATCTTGCAACTCTTTAGTTTTCCAACCGATTTCTTTGAAATTTTGGATTATTGTAGGAATTAGTAAACGATTAACAGAAAAAGTGAAAAAAATTAAAAAAACAAGATGGCGGCCGAGCTGTGACGTCTCAAATTTCCGACCCCTCTCCTGTAAAATTTTGTATGAAAAAAAATTTTTTTACCCATGGTGTCGTATAGAGCTCAAAGAATATGACTAGGAGAAAGGTGGAGAGAGCTGATGAGTGAGGGGTTCGGAGACGAGCGAGGGGCACGGCCAGGGTATAGAAGATAGGTGGAGGGTGCTCGACCAAATGTCATTCGAAACCTCGAGCAGTTGCCAGTGAGTTGAAAAAAAATTCCAAAATGGCGGAAAAAAAATGGCGGCAAATTTTGTCCGTCTCTCTCTCGGAGACTATAAAAGATGGAGGAGAGGTTTCTCGACAAAAGATGATCACAACCCGGAGGTCTACCTGGTGAGTAGGAAAAAAATTCAAGATGGCGGATTTTTTTTTCTTCCATACAAAATGTATGGGGAATATTGAAGGGACTAGAAGTTGGGAACTATGCAAGACATTGATTTTGATAGGTTCATAGGGCTTTTTTTCTTTTTCTTTTTTTTTCATTTTACATTTGCTTTTTTTCTTTTTTTTTCTTTTTTTTTTCTTTTTTTTTCTTTTTCTTTTGTGAATGAGGAGCACGGCCAGGTTATTGCAGATAGGTGGGGTGTGCTCGAACAAATTTTTTGGCAAAAGATGACCAGAATCCGAAGGTCTACTTGATGAGTAAAAAAATCGCGGATTAACAGGAAAAGTGAAAAAAATTAAAAAAACAAGATGGCGGCCGAGCTGTGACGTCTCAAATTTCCGACCCCTCTCCTGTAAAATTTTGTATGAAAAAAATTTTTTTCACCCATGGCGTCGTATAGAGCTCAAAGAATGTGACTCGGAGAAAGGTGGAGAGAGCTGATGAGTGAGGAGTTCGGAGACGGGCGAGGGGCACGGCCAGGGTATAGAAGATAGGTGGAGGGTGCTCGACCAAATGTCATTCGAAACCTCGAGCAGTTGCCAGTGCGTTGAAAAAAAATTCCAAAATGGCGGAAAAAAAATGGTGGCAAATTTTGTCCGTCTCTCTCTCGGAGACTATAAAAGATGGAGGAGCGGTTTCTCGACAAAAGATGATCAAAACCCGGAGGTCTACCTGGTGAGTAGGAAAAAAATTCAAGATGGCGGATTTTTTTTTCCATACAAAATGTATGGGGAATATTGAAGGGACTAGAAGTTGGGAACTATGCAAGACATTGATTTTGATAGGTTCATAGAGCTTTTTTTCTTTTTCTTTTTTTTCATTTTACATTTGCTTTTTTTCTTTTTTTTCTTTTTTTTTTTTTTTTTCTTTTTTTTTCTTTTTCTTTTTTTTTTCTTTTTCTTTTGTGAATGAGGAGCACGGCCAGGTTATTGCAGATAGGTGGGGTGTGCTCGAACAAATTTTTTGGCAAAAGATGACCAGAATCCGAAGGTCTACTTGATGAGCAAAAAAATCGCGGTCCGCTTTAGCGGGCCGCGCACCCACGCGCCCTACTTGTAGTAATAACATTTCCCGCGAGCTGCTTTAGCAGCTCGCGCACCGAGCGAATTAAATAAAGTCGAACAATCGCGGTCCGCTTTAGCGGGCCGCGCACCCACGCGCCCTACTTGTAGCAATAACACTTCCCGCGAGCTGCTTTAGCAGCTCGCGCACCGAGCGAAATAAATAAAGCCGAACAATCGCGGTCCGCTTTAGCGGGCCGCGCACCCACGCGCCTTACTTTTAGTAAAACACTTCCCGCGAGCTGCTTTAGCAGCTCGCGCACCGAGCAAATGCTAGTTATTATAATATATATAGCTCGATTACCACTGACTGACTGACTCACTGATTGACACGATTGTTCTCCTAGAAAGAGACAGAAAACGATATAATGATGTAGGGGAGATATATTGGGGTGGGGGATTCGAGTGGGGAAAAATTATGACATTTCGGAAAAACAAGATGGCGGCCGACGTGATTCTTGCAACTCTTTTGTTTTCCAACCGATTTCTTTGAAATTTTGGATTATTGTAGAAATTAGTAAACGATTAACAGAAAAAGTGAAAAAAATTAAAAAAACAAGATGGCGGCCGAGCTGTGACGTCTCAAATTTCCGACCCCTCTCCTGTAAAATTTTGTATGAAATAAATTTTTTTCACCCATGGTGTCGTATAGAGCTCAAAGAATGTGACTCGGAGAAAGGTGGAGAGAGCTGATGAGTGAGGAGTTCGGAGACGGGCGAGGGGCACGGCCAGGGTATAGAAGATAGGTGGAGGGTGCTCGACCAAATGTCATTCGAAACCTCGAGCAGTTGCCAGTGAGTTGAAAAAAAATTCCAAAATGGCGGAAAAAAAATGGCGGCAAATTTTGTCCGTCTCTCTCTCGGAGACTATAAAAGATGGAGGAGCGGTTTCTCGACAAAAGATGATCAAAACCCGGAGGTCTATCTGGTGAGTAGGAAAAAAATTCAAGATGGCGGATTTTTTTTTTCTCCATACAAAATGTATGGGGAATATTGAAGGGACTAGAAGTTGGGAACTATGCAAGACATTGATTTTGATAGGTTCATAGGGCTTTTTTTCTTTTTCTTTTTTTTCATTTTACATTTGTTTTTTTTTCTTTTTTTTCATTTTTTTTTTCATTTTTTTTCTTTTTCTTTTGTGAATGAGGAGCACGGCCAGGTTATTGCAGATAGGTGGGGTGTGCTCGAACAAATATTTTGGCAAAAGATGACCAGAATCCGAAGGGCTACTTGATGAGTAAAAAAATCGCGGTCCGCTTTAGCGGGCCGCGCACCCACGCGCCCTACTTGTAGTAATAACACTTCCCGCGAGCTGCTTTAGCAGCTCGCGCACCGAGCGAAATAAATAAAGCCGAACAATCGCGGTCCGCTTTAGCGGGCCGCGCACCCACGCGCCCTACTTGTAGTAATAACACTTCCCGCGAGCTGCTTTAGCAGCTCGCGCACCGAGCGAAATAAATAAAGCCGAACAATCGCGGTCCGCTTTAGCGGGCCGCGCACCCACGCGCCTTACTTTTAGTAAAACACTTCCCGCGAGCTGCTTTAGCAGCTCGCGCACCGAGCGAAATACTAGTTATAATATATATAGCTCGATTACCACTGACTCACTGACTCACTCATTGACATAATTGTTCTCCTAGAAGGAGACGGAAATCGATATAATGATGTTCGGGAGATATGTTCGGGTGGGGGATTCGAGTGGGGAAAAATTATGACATTTCGGAAAAACAAGATGGCGGCCGACGTGAATCTTGCAACTCTTTTGTTTTCCAACCGATTTCTTTGAAATTTTGGATTATTGTAGAAATTAGTAAACGATTAACAGAAAAAGTGAAAAAAATTAAAAAAACAAGATGGCGGCCGAGCTGTGACGTCTCAAATTTCCGACCCCTCCTGTAAAATTTTGTATGAAAAAAATTTTTTTCACCCATGGTGTCGTATAGAGCTCAAAGAATGTGACTCGGAGAAAGGCGGAGAGAGCTGATGAGTGAGGAGTTCGGAGACGGGCGAGGGGCACGGCCAGGGTATAGAAGATAGGTGGAGGGTGCTCGACCAAATGTCATTCGAAACCTCGAGCAGTTGCCAGTGAGTTGAAAAAAAATTCCAAAATGGCGGAAAAAAAATGGCGGCAAATTTTGTCCGTCTCTCTCTCGGAGACTATAAAAGATGGAGGAGCGGTTTCTCGACAAAAGATGATCAAAACCCGGAGGTCTACCTGGTGAGTAGGAAAAAAATTCAAGATGGCGGATTTTTTTTTTTTCATACAAAATGTATGGGGAATATCGAAGGGACTGGAAGTTGGGAACTATGCAAGACATTGATTTTGATAGGTTCATAGGGCTTTTTTTCTTTTTCTTTTATTCATTTTACATTTGTTTTTTTTTTCCTTTTTTTCATTTTTTTTTTCTTTTTTTTTCTTTTTCTTTTGTGAATGAGGAGCACGGCCAGGTTATTGCAGATAGGTGGGGTGTGCTCGAACAAATTTTTTGGCAAAAGATGACCAGAATCCGAAGGTCTACTTGATGAGTAAAAAAATCGCGGTCCGCTTTAGCGGGCCGCGCACCCACGCGCCCTACTTGTAGTAATAACACTTCCCGCGAGCTGCTTTAGCAGCTCGCGCACCGAGTTAAATAAATAAAGCCGAACAATCGCGGTCCGCTTTAGCGGGCCGCGCACCCACGCGCCCTACTTGTAGTAATAACACTTCCCGCGAGCTGCTTTAGCAGCTCGCGCACCGAGCGAAATAAATAAAGCCGAACAATCGCGGTCCGCTTTAGCGGGCCGCGCACCCACGCGCCTTACTTTTAGTAAAACACTTCCCGCGAGCTGCTTTAGCAGCTCGCGCACCGAGCAAACGCTAGTTATTATAATATATATAGCTCGATTACCACTCACTCACTGATTCACTCACTCACTCATTGACAGGGTTGTTCTCCTAGAAGGAGACGGAAATCGATATAATGATGTAGGGGAGATATGTCCGGGTGGGGGATTCGAGTTGGGGAAAATTATGACATTTCGGAAAAACAAGATGGCGGCCGACGTGAATCTTGCAACTCTTTAGTTTTCCAACCGATTTCTTTGAAATTTTGGATTATTGTAGGAATTAGTAAACGATTAACAGAAAAAGTGAAAAAAATTAAAAAAACAAGATGGCGGCCGAGCTGTGACGTCTCAAATTTCCGACCCCTCTCCTGTAAAATTTTGTATGAAAAAAAATTTTTTTACCCATGGTGTCGTATAGAGCTCAAAGAATATGACTAGGAGAAAGGTGGAGAGAGCTGATGAGTGAGGGGTTCGGAGACGAGCGAGGGGCACGGCCAGGGTATAGAAGATAGGTGGAGGGTGCTCGACCAAATGTCATTCGAAACCTCGAGCAGTTGCCAGTGAGTTGAAAAAAAATTCCAAAATGGCGGAAAAAAAATGGCGGCAAATTTTGTCCGTCTCTCTCTCGGAGACTATAAAAGATGGAGGAGAGGTTTCTCGACAAAAGATGATCACAACCCGGAGGTCTACCTGGTGAGTAGGAAAAAAATTCAAGATGGCGGATTTTTTTTTCTTCCATACAAAATGTATGGGGAATATTGAAGGGACTAGAAGTTGGGAACTATGCAAGACATTGATTTTGATAGGTTCATAGGGCTTTTTTTCTTTTTCTTTTTTTTTCATTTTACATTTGCTTTTTTTCTTTTTTTTTCTTTTTTTTTTCTTTTTTTTTCTTTTTCTTTTGTGAATGAGGAGCACGGCCAGGTTATTGCAGATAGGTGGGGTGTGCTCGAACAAATTTTTTGGCAAAAGATGACCAGAATCCGAAGGTCTACTTGATGAGTAAAAAAATCGCGGATTAACAGGAAAAGTGAAAAAAATTAAAAAAACAAGATGGCGGCCGAGCTGTGACGTCTCAAATTTCCGACCCCTCTCCTGTAAAATTTTGTATGAAAAAAATTTTTTTCACCCATGGCGTCGTATAGAGCTCAAAGAATGTGACTCGGAGAAAGGTGGAGAGAGCTGATGAGTGAGGAGTTCGGAGACGGGCGAGGGGCACGGCCAGGGTATAGAAGATAGGTGGAGGGTGCTCGACCAAATGTCATTCGAAACCTCGAGCAGTTGCCAGTGCGTTGAAAAAAAATTCCAAAATGGCGGAAAAAAAATGGTGGCAAATTTTGTCCGTCTCTCTCTCGGAGACTATAAAAGATGGAGGAGCGGTTTCTCGACAAAAGATGATCAAAACCCGGAGGTCTACCTGGTGAGTAGGAAAAAAATTCAAGATGGCGGATTTTTTTTTCCATACAAAATGTATGGGGAATATTGAAGGGACTAGAAGTTGGGAACTATGCAAGACATTGATTTTGATAGGTTCATAGAGCTTTTTTTCTTTTTCTTTTTTTTCATTTTACATTTGCTTTTTTTCTTTTTTTTCTTTTTTTTTTTTTTTTTTTCTTTTTTTTTCTTTTTCTTTTTTTTTTCTTTTTCTTTTGTGAATGAGGAGCACGGCCAGGTTATTGCAGATAGGTGGGGTGTGCTCGAACAAATTTTTTGGCAAAAGATGACCAGAATCCGAAGGTCTACTTGATGAGCAAAAAAATCGCGGTCCGCTTTAGCGGGCCGCGCACCCACGCGCCCTACTTGTAGTAATAACATTTCCCGCGAGCTGCTTTAGCAGCTCGCGCACCGAGCGAATTAAATAAAGTCGAACAATCGCGGTCCGCTTTAGCGGGCCGCGCACCCACGCGCCCTACTTGTAGCAATAACACTTCCCGCGAGCTGCTTTAGCAGCTCGCGCACCGAGCGAAATAAATAAAGCCGAACAATCGCGGTCCGCTTTAGCGGGCCGCGCACCCACGCGCCTTACTTTTAGTAAAACACTTCCCGCGAGCTGCTTTAGCAGCTCGCGCACCGAGCAAATGCTAGTTATTATAATATATATAGCTCGATTACCACTGACTGACTGACTCACTGATTGACACGATTGTTCTCCTAGAAAGAGACAGAAAACGATATAATGATGTAGGGGAGATATATTGGGGTGGGGGATTCGAGTGGGGAAAAATTATGACATTTCGGAAAAACAAGATGGCGGCCGACGTGATTCTTGCAACTCTTTTGTTTTCCAACCGATTTCTTTGAAATTTTGGATTATTGTAGAAATTAGTAAACGATTAACAGAAAAAGTGAAAAAAATTAAAAAAACAAGATGGCGGCCGAGCTGTGACGTCTCAAATTTCCGACCCCTCTCCTGTAAAATTTTGTATGAAATAAATTTTTTTCACCCATGGTGTCGTATAGAGCTCAAAGAATGTGACTCGGAGAAAGGTGGAGAGAGCTGATGAGTGAGGAGTTCGGAGACGGGCGAGGGGCACGGCCAGGGTATAGAAGATAGGTGGAGGGTGCTCGACCAAATGTCATTCGAAACCTCGAGCAGTTGCCAGTGAGTTGAAAAAAAATTCCAAAATGGCGGAAAAAAAATGGCGGCAAATTTTGTCCGTCTCTCTCTCGGAGACTATAAAAGATGGAGGAGCGGTTTCTCGACAAAAGATGATCAAAACCCGGAGGTCTATCTGGTGAGTAGGAAAAAAATTCAAGATGGCGGATTTTTTTTTTCTCCATACAAAATGTATGGGGAATATTGAAGGGACTAGAAGTTGGGAACTATGCAAGACATTGATTTTGATAGGTTCATAGGGCTTTTTTTCTTTTTCTTTTTTTTCATTTTACATTTGTTTTTTTTTCTTTTTTTTCATTTTTTTTTTCATTTTTTTTCTTTTTCTTTTGTGAATGAGGAGCACGGCCAGGTTATTGCAGATAGGTGGGGTGTGCTCGAACAAATATTTTGGCAAAAGATGACCAGAATCCGAAGGGCTACTTGATGAGTAAAAAAATCGCGGTCCGCTTTAGCGGGCCGCGCACCCACGCGCCCTACTTGTAGTAATAACACTTCCCGCGAGCTGCTTTAGCAGCTCGCGCACCGAGCGAAATAAATAAAGCCGAACAATCGCGGTCCGCTTTAGCGGGCCGCGCACCCACGCGCCCTACTTGTAGTAATAACACTTCCCGCGAGCTGCTTTAGCAGCTCGCGCACCGAGCGAAATAAATAAAGCCGAACAATCGCGGTCCGCTTTAGCGGGCCGCGCACCCACGCGCCTTACTTTTAGTAAAACACTTCCCGCGAGCTGCTTTAGCAGCTCGCGCACCGAGCGAAATACTAGTTAATATATATATAGCTGCTGGGGCTGATTCACTGACTGATTCACTGATTCACTGATTCACTCACTCATTGATCACCTCTCCTGTAAAATTTTGTATGAAAAATTTTTTTTTCACCGATGGTTTCGTATAGAGGACAAAAATTCATTCGGAGGAAAAATATGGAGAGAGCTGATGATTGAGGATTTCGGAGACGGGTGAGGAGCACGGCCAGGGTATTGAAGATAGGTGGGGTGTGCTCGAACAAAAGTCACTCGGAACTTCATCCAATTCGCAGAGAGTTGAAAAAAAATTCCAAAATGGCGGATTCAAGATGGCGGCCATACAAATTTCGTCGGTGTCTATCTCGGAGAGTATAAAAGATGCAAGAGTGCTTCTTTGGCAAAAGATGATCAGGGCCCGAAGGTCTACTTGATGAATAGAAAAAAAAAATCAAGATGGCGGAATTTTTTTTCTCCATACAAAATATATGGCGAATATTGAATAGACTAGAAGCTGAGAACTATGCAAGACTTTGATACGGTTCCTTTTCAAAATTTGTTTTTATAAAAGACTGATATAGAAAGACTTCTCATTCTGACAAATGATGAGATATGATGATTGAGGGTTTGGAAGGTGGGTGAGGAGCACGGCCAGGGTATTGAAGATAGGTGGGAGGTGCTCAAACAAAAAATACTCGAAACCTCATCCAATTGGCAATGAGCTGAAAAAAAATTCAAAATGGCGGATTCAAGATGGCGGCCATACCAATTTCATCGGCATCTATCTCGGAGAGTATAAAAGATGGAAGATTGGTTATTTGATAGAAAATGATCAGGACCTGAAAGTCCACTTGACGATAGAAAAACCGCGGTCCGCTTGCGGGCCGCGCACCCACGCGCCCTACTAGTTATAATATATATAGCTCGATTACCACTGACTGACTGATTCACTGACTCATTGACAGGGTTGTTCTCCTAGAAGGAGACGGAAATCGATATAATGATGTTCGGGAGATGTGTTTGGGGGGGGGATTCGAGTTGGGGAAAATTATGACATTTCGGAAAAACAAGATGGCGGCCGACGTGAATCTTGCAACTCTTTTGTTTTCCGACCGATTTCTTTGAAATTTTGGATTATTGTAGAAATTAGTAAACGATTAACAGAAAAAGTAAAAAAAATTAAAAAAACAAGATGGCGGCCGAGCTGTGACGTCTCAAACTTCCACCCCTCTCCTGTAAAATTTTGTATGAAAAAAATTTTTTTCACCCAAGGTGTCGTATAGAGCTCAAAGAATGTGACTCGGAGAAAGGTGGAGAGAGCTGATGAGTGAGGAGTTCGGAGACGGGCGAGGGGCACGGCCAGGGTATAGAAGATAGGTGGAGGGTGCTCGACCAAATGTCATTCGAAACCTCGAGCAGTTGCCAGTGAGTTGAAAAAAAAATCCAAAATGGCGGAAAAAAAATGGCGGCAAATTTTGTCCGTCTCTCTCTCGGAGACTATGAAAGATGGAGGAGCGGTTTCTCGACAAAAGGTGATCACAACCCGGAGGTCTACCTGGTGAGTAGGAAAAAAATTCAAGATGGCGGATTTTTTTTTTTTACATACAAAATGTATGGGGAATATTGAAGGGACTAGAAGTTGGGAAGAAATCGATATAATGATGTTCGGGAGATGTGTTTGGGGGGGGGATTCGAGTTGGGGAAAATTATGACATTTCGGAAAAACAAGATGGCGGCCGACGTGAATCTTGCAACTCTTTTGTTTTCCAACCGATTTCTTTGAAATTTTGGATTATTGTAGAAATTAGTAAACGATTAACAGAAAAAGTGAAAAAAATTAAAAAAACAAGATGGCGGCCGAGCTGTGACGTCTCAAATTTCCGACCCCTCTCCTGTAAAATTTTGTATGAAAAAATTTTTTTTCGCCCATGGTGTCGTATAGAGCTCAAAGAATGTGACTCGGAGAAAGGTGGAGAGAGCTGATGAGTGAGGAGTTCGGAGACGGGCGAGGGGCACGGCCAGGGTATAGAAGATAGGTGGAGGGTGCTCGACCAAATGTCATTCGAAACCTCGAGCAGTTGCCAGTGAGTTGAAAAAAAATTCCAAAATGGCGGAAAAAAAATGGCGGCAAATTTTGTCCGTCTCTCTCTCGGAGACTATGAAAGATGGAGGAGCGGTTTCTCGACAAAAGGTGATCACAACCCGGAGGTCTACCTGGTGAGTAGGAAAAAAATTCAAGATGGCGGATTTTTTTTTTTTTACATACAAAATGTATGGGGAATATTGAAGGGACTAGAAGTTGGGAACTATGCAAGACATTGATTTTGATAGGTTCATAGGGCTTTTTTTCTTTTTCTTTTTTTTCATTTTACATTTGCTTTTTTTCTTTTTTTTCTTTTTTTTTCTTTTTTTTCTTTTTCTTTTGTGAATGAGGAGCACGGCCAGGTTATTGCAGATAGGTGGGGTGTGCTCGAACAAATTTTTTGGCAAAAGATGACCAGAATCCGAAGGTCTACTTGATGAGTAAAAAAATCGCGGTCCGCTTTAGCGGGCCGCGCACCCACGCGCCCTACTTGTAGTAATAACACTTCCCGCGAGCTGCTTTAGCAGCTCGCGCACCGAGCGAAATAAATAAAGCCGAACAATCGCGGTCCGCTTTAGCGGGCCGCGCACCCACGCGCCCTACTTGGAGCAATAACACTTCCCGCGAGCTGCTTTAGCAGCTCGCGCACCGAGCAAACGCTAGTTATAATATATATAGCTCGATTACCACTCACTGACTGATTCACTCACTGACTCATTGACACGATTGTTCTCCTAGAAGGAGACGGAAATCGATACAATGATGTAGGGGAGATATGTCCGGGTGGGGGATTCGAGTGGGGAAAAATTATGACATTTCGGAAAAACAAGATGGCGGCCGACGTGATTCTTGCAACTCTTTTGTTTTCCAACCGATTTCTTTGAAATTTTGGATTATTGTAGAAATTAGTAAACAATTAACAGAAAAAGTGAAAAAAATTAAAAAAAAAAGATGGCGGCCGAGCTGTGACGTCTCAAATTTCCGACCCCTCTCCTGTAAAATTTTGTATGAAAAAAATTTTTTTCACCCATGGTGTCGTATAGAGCTCAAAGAATGTGACTCGGAGAGAGGTGGCGAGAGCTGATGAGTGAGGAGTTCGGAGACGGGCGAGGGGCACGGCCAGGGTATAGAAGATAGGTGGAGGGTGCTCGACCAAATGTCATTCGAAACCTCGAGCAGTTGCCAGTGAGTTGAAAAAAAATTCCAAAATGGCGGAAAAAAAATGGCGGCAAATTTTGTCCGTCTCTCTCTCGGAGACTATAAAAGATGGAGGAGCGGTTTCTCGACAAAAGATGATCAAAATCCGGAGGTCTACCTGGTGAGTGGGAAAAAAATTCAAGATGGCGGATTTTTTTTTCCATACTAAATGTATGGGGAATATTGAAGGGACTAGAAGTTGGGAACTATGCAAGACATTGATTTTGATAGGTTCATAGGGCTTTTTTTCTTTTTCTTTTTTTTCATTTTACATTTGTTTTTTTTTCTTTTTTTTTCATTTTTTTTTCTTTTTTTTTCTTTTTTTTCTTTTTCTTTTGTGAATGAGGAGCACGGCCAGGTTATTGCAGATAGGTGGGGTGTGCTCGAACAAATTTTTTGGCAAAAGATGACCAGAATCCGAAGGGCTACTTGATGAGTAAAAAAATCGCGGTCCGCTTTAGCGGGCCGCGCACCCACGCGCCCTACTTGTAGTAATAACACTTCCCGCGAGCTGCTTTAGCAGCTCGCGCACCGAGCGAAATAAATAAAGACGAACAAACGCGGTCCGCTTTAGCGGGCCGCGCACCCACGCGCCTTACTTTTAGTAAAACACTTCCCGCGAGCTGCTTTAGCAGCTCGCGCACCGAGCAAACGCTAGTTATAATATATATAGCTCGATTACCACTCACTGACTCATTGACATAATTGTTCTCCTAGAAGGAGACGGAAATCGATATAATGATGTTCGGGAGATATGTTCGGGTGGGGGATTCGAGTGGGGAAAAATTATGACATTTCGGAAAAACAAGATGGCGGCCGACGTGAATCTTGCAACTCTTTTGTTTTCCAACCGATTTCTTTGAAATTTTGGATTATTGTAGAAATTAGTAAACGATTAACAGAAAAAGTGAAAAAAATTAAAAAAACAAGATGGCGGCCGAGCTGTGACGTCTCAAATTTCCACCCCTCTCCTGTAAAATTTTGTATGAAAAAAATTTTTTTCACCCATGATGTCGTATAGAGCTCAAAGAATGTGACTCGGAGCAAGGTGGAGAGAGCTGATGAGTGAGGAGTTCGGAGACGGGCGAGGGGCACGGCCAGGGTATAGAAGATAGGTGGAGGGTGCTCGACCAAATGTCATTCGAAACCTCGAGCAGTTGCCAGTGAGTTGAAAAAAAAATCCAAAATGGCGGAAAAAAAATGGCGGCAAATTTTGTCCGTCTCTCTCTCGGAGACTATAAAAGATGGAGGAGCGGTTTCTCGACAAAAGATGATCACAACCCGGAGGTCTACCTGGTGAGTAGGAAAAAAATTCAAGATGGCGGATTTTTTTTTTTTCCATACAAAATGTATATGGGGAATATTGAAGGGACTAGAAGTTGGGAACTATGCAAGACATTGATTTTGATAGGTTCATAGGGCTCTTTTTCTTCTTCTTTTTTTTCATTTTACATTTGTTTTTTTTGTTTTTTTTTCATTTTTTTTTCTTTTTTTTTCTTTTTCTTTTGTGAATGAGGAGCACGGCCAGGTTATTGCAGATAGGTGGGGTGTGCTCGAACAAATTTTTTGGCAAAAGATGACCAGAATCCGAAGGTCTACTTGATGAGTAAAAAAATCGCGGTCCGCTTTAGCGGGCCGCGCACCCACGCGCCCTACTTGTAGTAATAACACTTCCCGCGAGCTGCTTTAGCAGCTCGCGCACCGAGCGAAATAAATATAGCCGAACAATCGCGGTCCGCTTTAGCGGGCCGCGCACCCACGCGCCCTACTTGTAGTAACAACACTTCCCGCGAGCTGCTTTAGCAGCTCGCGCACCGAGCAAACGCTAGTTAATATATATATAGCTGTTCGTGCTGATTCACTGATTCACTCACTCATTCACTCACTGATTGATCACCTCTCCTGTAAAATTTTGTATGAAAATTTTTTTTTTCACTAATGGTTTCGTATAGAAGACAAAAATTCATTCGGAGGAAAATTATGGAGAGAGCTGATGATTGAGGATGTCGGAGACGGGTGAGGAGCACGGCCAGAGTATTGTAGATAGGTGGGGGGTGCTCGAACAAATGTCATTCGAAACCACATCCAATTGACAGTGAGCTGAAAAAAAATCCAAAATGGCGGAAAAAAGATGGCCGCCATACAAATTTCGTCGGTGTCTATCTCGGGGAGTATAAAAGATGGAAGAGTGGTTTCTTGGCAAAAGATGATCAGGACCCAAAGGTCTATTTGATGAATAGAAAAAAAAACCAAGATGGCGGATTTTTTTTTCTTCATACAAAATATATGGCGAATATTGAAGAGACTAGAAGCCGGGAATCATACAAGACTTTGATACGGTTCCTTTTTCAAAATTTGTTTTTATTGAAGAATTCTCATTCTGACAAATGACGAGATATGATGATCGAGGGTTTGGAAGTTGGGTGAGGAGCACGGCCAGGGTATTGAAGATAGGTGGGAGGTGCTCAAACAAAAAATACTCGAAATCTCATCCAATTGGTAGTGAGCTGAAAAAAATTCAAAATGGCGGATTCAAGATGGCGGCTATACAAATTTCAAAGGTGTCTGTCTCGGAGAGTATAATAGATGAAAGAGTGCTGCTTAGGTGAAAAATGATCAAGACTTGAAACTCTAATTCATGAACAAAAAAACCGCGGTCCACTTTAGTGGGCCGCGCACCCACGCGCCCTACTAGTTTATATATAGAAGAAGAAGATATATTGCTCTCAAATAATTCTCCTTTGTTTGAAATAAACTTTAATCTTCAAACATTCGAAACTTTATTAGGGTTCCGTAGTAAACAAGGAACCCTTATAGTTTCGCCATGTCCGTCCGTCCGTCCGTCCGTCCGTCCGCGGTTTAACTCAGAGACTATTGGTACTAGAAAACTGTAATTTGACAAGTGTATAAATATTAATCACGCCAACAAAGTGGTGAAATAAAATTGTGAAAAATAATTTTTTTTAGGGTACCTCCCCTACATCTAAAATGGGGATGAATTTTTTTCTCATCTAACTATCCCATAGTGTGGGGTGTCGTTGAATAGGTCTTTCAAAAATATTGTGGGTGTGGGAACACTATTTTTCGATTCAGGGATCCGTTTGTGAAATATGATATTTTAAAGTGCTACATTTTATTAGAGTCAAGTGTGGGGGGGGACACTTGACTCTAATAAAACACTCTGCCAGCTAAATGGTTGTATAAAGGGTACATGAAAAAGTTCACAGCAGTAGCATATATAAATAATTTTATAGGAAAACTTTGACGGCTAAGTAGGGTTCATAAGTTAAGGAGTTATATCTGATTTTTCTAGGTTAGGTATTACATGTAGTGTCAGTTGCATATTTTGTAGTATATTATATTTGTGACTTGCAACTACGGAACCCTACACTGCGCGTGGCCCGACACGCACTTGCCGGTTTTCTTTTTATTACGTGTAGAGGAGACCGTACCCAAAATATTAGCTTTTTCAAGATAATTTTATCGACCGAGCGAAGCGAAGGTCTTTGAGTCTACTTGAGTGAATTTGCACTTGTCCGTCCGTCCGTCCGTCCGTCCGTCCGTCTGTCAGAGCCTTATAACTTCTGAATTACTGAACGAAATTACTTCAATTTTAGATATAATATGTAAACCGATGGCCTCCAGCCGAAAATGGCTTAAAAAGTTATAAAAATCTTTATTTCAGGGGGGCTCTCATAGAAGCGAATGCGAAGAAAAAAAAAAAATTTTGCGTTTTATAGGTTTACAGTACCTCATTTTAAAGATAATTTGGAACAGAGTACAAAAGTATTTTTTTTTAAATTTTTTTCCTAAAATTGACGAAATGGGGGGCTTTCAAAGTGGAGATTATATTTGACCTCAGAACGGAATAACCATTGAAAGCTGGGGCTTGAAAGTTTTACAATTTTAGCGTAATATCATGTACTTGAACAACAAATACTAAAATTAGATAAATGTAATAAGGAAACTAAATTATTTAACTTTTAATGAGCAGCAACAACAGAACTTCACAATGATGTCAATAGATGGCGCTCTCATCTCATATAGCAAATGCAGCTTTATGTAACATACCTATTATTCAATTAAGATTATTATTTAGTCATTTAGCAAACATCAATAAAACTTCACGTTGCAGTTTGTTTTTACATATTTCTGATCGTGTCAATAGTTGACGCTGTGTACAAGTAATTTAATTTGAATGTTCCAAAAAACTATACCTAAGTTTGATTGAGGCCTTGAGGATTTCACTATAACAGTTCCCTAACCTTTACGGGCTACCTATGTTAAGTTAGTTGACACTTTCTGTCAACTTTGTTATTACGAACCTCTACGGGACAACTAAAGGTGAAAATGACATTGGGATGTTAGAATTGTATTTAGGGGCTACCTATGTAAAGAGACTTCTACAAATGGGATGATTTAGGTATGGTTGGTGAAAACGGGCATAATAATAATGTCAATTTTGATCGTCAATTATGGGAAACCGTTACCGCGAGGTCTCAGTTCGGGGCGAACCACTAGTTACATAACTTTGTCGGCGTAATTAATATAAAATGTATGCCAAATTATAACTTTGTTGTATCAATAGTCTCTGCGCTAGACCGCTGACGGGCGGACAGACGGACGGACAGACAGATGGACGGACAGACGGATAAATGGACGGACGGACGGACGGACTTGAAAAACTATAGGGGTTCCTTGTAGTCTTACTATGGAACCCTAAAAAATCTAACCTAACCGCTAATTCGATCTTCATGAAATTTACCACGGGTGATAGACTGTATTCCGGAGACAGATAGGTATAGACAACTTAGCCCGGGAAATAAGAGATCCCAAGTGTAATGTAGTGACCAATAATATAATTAATAATCGGTATACCCACACCAGAATCGAACCCTGGGTCATTTGCTTCTAGGTACTTAGGTACCTACAGCATTAATTATCTTAGCGAAGCAAGGCAAATTAAAAACGTGAAAAATAATACACTAAACAACATGTAAAGTTAATTTATCTCATTAATCGAATACATTTATTAACACTTAATATCTAATTAATGTTTAACATTAATTGATTCCTACTATACAATAAATCTACAATTTTATTATAAAACAATAACTATATCACAATATGTACAATGGAATGTTGATTATCATAATGAGGTTGTACGATTTGTCAATAGGGCCTCCAAACTTCTTGGTTACCGGCACCGTAGAGTCCATGTTTCACATCATCAACAGTTTCACATGTTTGCACTAGACCGCTCGCTTCATTTACACCTGGTAAATCTGTTGTGATGGATATCCCGCCATCTATATCGCTTATTTTTATTTCACGCGGCAAATACTGTTCGGAGAGATTATATTTGTCGGAACTATGGAGATGGACATGGATTTCGTTTTGGTTGACTGTGGAATATAGATTTGGTACGATCATTTGAGTGTTAGGGTTTATGTAGGGTGTGTGGGATTGTAGGCAGGCGGGGTTGTTGTTGATGTTGTTGTATTGATAGTTGTAAGAGTTGGTGGGCCAGGTATTGTAGTAGTTAGTGTCGTATCTCTGGGCCGGCATGGCGCCGGAGTTGAGATCCGTGAGCGTCCCCGTGGCGGCGCTCGGACTGCCCTTGTAGCCTGCTGAACTTGATTGGAAGCTGCTGTAGTCGGTGTGTCCCAGCTGTATTTCCGGGAGAACTGAAAATGGGAGAAATTAAGGATTAACCCACCATGCTGAGGGTGGTGGCTGATAAGGCTGATTGCCCCATACTGAGGCACTGGGTACACATACATGTTCATGTAGCTAGTGCCTCAGTACAACATTACTAACATAGTTTTTAGGTAGGCTTGTAACTAACATGACATGACCTACATGACCTGAAATAAACAGATTTTTTTATTTATTTTTTATTTTATTAAATTCTGGTTACATAGGGTCTGGCTTTCCAAGACTGATTTGCAAACACGCCTATAATAATACGCCTATATTTATATTTCACCCCACCAATAATTTTATCGAATTATAATACATACTTAATTAAAATCTAACTCTCTACTATAATAATTGTATCCTCTTAATCTACTGATAATGATGGCGAATTTTTCAATTTGGTGCATTTTTTCTAAGCCTGCTTGAAAAATATGTCATCCTATTTTTTTGAAGCGGTAAAAACCCATTGTATCGGTTCTTGATTGATTCCGATCATTTGCAGACGTGATTCGACTGCATTGAACAAAGTGTTGGGTTTTTGATAATATATTATTGTTTGGGAGTACAGAATTGCAGACACGCTTTTGATAGCTCGTAAGAAACGATAATATTATTATTATCTCGTAAGATAAAACGAGTATAGGTAAGTACGAGTTGACTCTTTATTATAGAGAAGTGCGCACGACTTGTACTGAATCCCTGTAGGTATTCTTCAGTGGTTGTGCACCTCCTGTTAACTTTACTCACTTTGTTTGACTTCGTTATCTTACCAACATCATAAATAAATTATATACCTATATGGCAATATTTTGCGAGCACCAAGCCAATTTGCAATGAGCCAGTACGGTAGACTATGGCCTATAATAATAATCCTTCTCTGAGAGGAGACCTGCGCTCAGTAATGAGCCGTTGATGGGTTGTTGATGATATTATTACAATTTATAATATAATTATATTACCTGCAGGTATGTGAATGGTGGGGTCCGGCTTGTAGTAAGGCGGTTGCAGGGGGCCATAGCTCGGGTACACGGTAGCCGTGGAAGGGTACCCCGTGTTCCACTCACTGGCGCCCAATATGTTGCCCGTGTTTTCTAGAAATGGTAGAGTTTAGATCAATAGAAGTAGTGTGAAGTAGAAGTGATCTTCTTCTCCTTTATCAACCGATAAACTTCTGCTGCTGAAAGAAGGTCTCGGGCCTGATGTTGTCGGTCCACCTAGTGGGGGGTCTGCAAACACTGCGCTTCCCGGTGTGGGGTCGCCGCTCCAGCACTTTCAGCGAATTCGAAGCTAAAGTGTAAATGGGTGGGGCACGTAGTTCGAAGAGTTGGGTCGTTGGGGTCATAGTTGATATTGGTTAGTTTAATAGTTAGTACGTTGAGGTCGTATGATAATAATCATCAGTTGCATTCACAGATAAAAATTATTATCTACGTACCATCATTATGGGTCAGATATAAGTAGGGTTAAGGGCGATTTCACCAACGTAAAATAAGTCTTATCCGATTAAGTATAAAGAGTTCGGAAAACAGGTGCACAAAGTTTTCGTAAATGTAGACAATTTTTACAACTTAATTTAATATCTAAAATTTTTATTTATACCTAGTTTTAAGCTTAAGTTGTAATTTGGAAATAAACTTTTTTATTTATTTTATTTTTATATTTTGGCAGATTTTCAATACAAAAACTATCAGAACGCCCAATTTATTCTATGGATTAAGGTCACTCGACGTTGGTGAAATCGGGTATACGCTTAGTTAATTTTAAGGGTAGGTAGCGAAAAATTCAAACTCTGTTTTTTTAGGGTTCCGTACCCAAAGGGTACCAACGGGACCCTATTACTAAGCCTACGCTGTCCGTCCGTCCGTCCGTCTGTCAGCGGGCTGTATCTCGTAAACCGTAATAGATAGACAGATGAAATTTTCACATATTATGTATTTCTATTGCCGCTATAACAACAAATAATAAAAATTAAATTAAATTAAAAAAATTAAATTAAAATATTTTCATGGGTACATGGAATTTTTTTTTTTAACGCAACCCTAAAAGAGCGAGGCCCGACTCGCACTTGGCCGATTTTTATTTATTACTTTGAGTATTAAACCAACACTTTAATACTCAAAGATTTATTATCATCAATTATATTATTATATATTGGATATTTTTCAGATGTTATTCAGTATGTACCTAACTACCTACCTAAAACGCAAAAACGCGCGCTTAATAGGTTATAAGGGAGGCTGTATTATTTTATCAATTTTTCATATTGTATGAAAACTGTGACGTCATAATAATTTGACTTTATTTACTTTAACCGATACCTAAATTAAAATGGTTATCAAACTTAAAACAGAGAACGTGGAATTTAGGTATATTTATTGAAAGAAAAAAATTGGAAATAACATTGACGTAAATCATGGAACTAGGAATTAGGTACGACTACGTGACGTAAATACATTTTATACGTCATTGAGAAAATATACCTATAATAATGGATGTATGACATAAACAACATCCCACCAACATCTCAATCAGCAACCATACATAAATTATAATCTCGTAATAAAAGCAGCCAAGAAGCAGTTCTATATATTAAGTCCGCGTGGAATTAGGTTCTTTGAAAATCCCGTGAGAACTCCCGGTTTTATCGGGAGAAAAAGTAACCTGTAACACTGCAAGTCCGCAACCATACCCATCAAAGAATCACGTAGATCCGTTGCTCGACAATAAGTAACTTGAAAAATTATGGGCTTCCATACAAACATTCAACCAATTTGGGGTTAGAATTTTTAAAATCTGAGGAATTGTACTTCACTGTTTTTGATCAAGAGCCAAAATACCAAATTCTGTGGATACAACTTGAAAAATGATGGACTTTCATACAAACTTCCATTCCCTATTTAACTCTTTTGGGGTTAGAATTTTCAATAACTGTGATACACTTACTTCTTTATTTTTAATTTAAAGCGGCATTACCGAGATCGTCATTTTTCAAGCCATGAAGGGCATAACTTGATAAATGACGGACTTTCATACAAACTTTAAGTTAGGTTAAAAATTTCTAACTTCAGTGGTTTAGCCTGTGCGTTGATAGATCAGACAGTCAGTCAGTCATCAGGACAAGTCTTTTTATAAGTCCCTAATACCTACCTATAGATTAGTTTCCATAGTTTATTGGGTATCGCTAACGACGACAGTGGCCGTAGTGTAGATAAACTGGTCAAATCAGCCAACACACATGAACACACTCAGGCGCGATTCCCAGGGGATATGGGTTCGATCCCCGCCGGCCCCAAAACACAATTTTTATCATACTTAATAAGTTTTACATACATCATATCGTATTTAATTCCGCACTCATTCTTTGTATCCTTGCATTAATATTTTCGTCATGACATCCACTTTCGTTTACACACTATACAGGGTGGGCCAGAACAGGTGGATATAAAATTTTTTTTAGATTGTTGACATGGGGGAGGGACATATCTGTGCGGGAGATATTCAAGTGCACAAGTGTGTGCGCGAACACAGGTGCACTCTCAGTTTCTTTACACTGGGACTTAATGGGACGGAAAATTCGACACGACCGGAAATAGATTAGGCGCAGGACCAACGGCTGTACGTGCTCGCCAAGGCACGGGGTGAAACATCGCCAACTTCCTAACTCCAGGCTAGTTCTGAGAATTTTTTATCGGAAACCCCAATACTTGGTATGGCCCGACCCGGGACTCGAACCCGGGACCTCGTCGGCCGCAATCGAACACGCTTACCACTAGACCTACGAGGCAGTTTAAATTAAAGGACATACTGCAGTCTCCACACTGGAAAAATTAAAAAAAAAATTAAAAGTTCGTCAAGGCGTTAATATTCCAAAATTGTAAATAAAAAATTTTTTCTCGTAATCGGTTGGGAACCGATTTTTTTCCTTGCGGGTCCTGGTAGACCCCTATATCAACAATCTAAAAAAAATTGTATATCCACCTGGTCTGGTCCACCCTGTATAATACGAGTGAATCATACTTATGCCGGCAATCCCAAAGCGTACGCAAGTTCCGCGTGACCTCCATGCCTCCGTGATTAACACCTGTCATTGACAATGGCCGATTGATTTAATAAATTATAATATTATAGTAATCGACAGGATTAGAAACTTGGCTAACTATGATTGACAAGAGTTACAAAGGTACACTTTTTGTAATAGTTGTGCCACATGCGATGGTTTAAACCGGATCGTTCAATAAGGTTTTTTATTGCAGAGAGGCTTGCGCTGGACGACAATTTGATGGAAAGCATTGATGAAATCTAGGTTGTCTGGTTTGAAAACAAGAAGTTGCCTAAGGTCATAAATCTCAAAACAAAATTCTCAAACTCTTAATGCGCCTGAGATAGGTAGGTACTTGTGATTAATGTTATTTTTAAGTTCACGTTAACAGTGCGTAAATCTGTCATTTTACGTACCAAGTACGGAAATTAACTTTTTAAGAACGTCATGAACTCATGATCTTCATAGGTACCGTTTGAACGAGTGCAAATGACCGATGGGTGTGGTACCTATTTAGCCCGAAGAGCGATAGACTTTGGAGTGTCAAGGTGCTCGAGTGGTGACCTCGCACCGGAAAACGTAGCATCGAAAAATCCCTCCACTGGGTGAATAAGCGGCACAAGTTCGTGTGCTGTGGCGATCCTCCAGCAGTGGACGTGTTTGGAAAATTTAGCGAGCTTAAAAGCTTTAATGAACAAGTGACACATAAAACAGCGTACATAGGACGTGATCCGTTTATGTTAGTCCAACAAGCCATTGACTCATTGCTGATAAAACAAATCATTATGCTAATTCTTGCACTTTTGTCCTGTCAGCTTTGTATGTATATTTGAGGAGCACGCGAGGTGTAACACGTAGACGCTCTTCGCAAACAATAGATTTAACAGCGGACAATAATATTATGGGCACATCAGAAGCCATAAAATTTCTTCCACAAAGATACTAGGTACAGAATACAGATCTGCTTCTGAATGAAACGCACAAGGCGACCGTTAAGTCTGCAATTTCACGAAAGATGCGCTTGAAACATAACTTGAAACTGACGTTACGTTTAAAGCTTTATTTCTACCCGACTACAGCAAAGCCAAAAGGAAGGGTTATGATTTTAGCAGTCTATGTATGTCTGTATATAACTATTTACGAATGTTGCACCGTGGCGCCTAAACGACTGAGCCGATTTTGATGAATGAGGTGTCAATCGATTCACTTTTATGGTCCGGGTGACATTTAGGCTGCCTTTTACAAGAAAAAAAAATTGGTTATCTGTAAAGTCGGTTTACGGACGATAGTTTTACGTGATAACGTCATAAAGAAACATAGATGAATTAAAATTATGAATTGATAATAATTCAATTGAATTCATAAAATTAATTTTATGAATTCAATTGAATTATTATCACAGAATTATTATTATTTTGTATAATACAAAGAAGGAGTTAATTGAAAATTACAATTTTCTCAAGTCACAAGCCAACGCTTGGGCCGATCGTGCCTCTCTATCGCTTGTTCCGCGCTCTCGCTTGCACGCGCAGGCTCAGGCGGAACGTGACAGTTTTTCGTGCGTGCAGCCGGTGTTCATCTAAATATATAAAAGGCAAAGGTGACTGACTGACTGACTGACTGACTGGTCTATCAACGCACAGCTCTAACCACTGGACGGATCAGGCTGAAATTTTACTTAACGTAACTTAACGTGAGCTAACCAACCGCTAAGAAACCATTTTTGAAAATTCAACCTCTAAGGGGGTAAAATAGGGGTTTGAAAAATCGAACTTAATGTGAGCGAAGCCGCGGGCAAAAGCTTTTAACAATAAAAGTCTAACTTAACGTGAGCTAACCAACCGCTAAGAAACCATTTTTGAAAATTCAACCTCTAAGGGGGTAAAATAAGTGTTTGAAAAATCGAACTTAACGTGCCAAGCGAAGCCGCGGGCAAAAGCTAGTCGATTTATAAGACGTTATCACCACACATCACGTCAAAAATCAATATGACGGTTGTTATTTCCAATTTTTCTCAGTCGGATTACAGTTATTAAACTATTTTATGTTACAGCTTCTACGTCATCGTTATCAACGATTGATTAATTTCGCCGTCCCTATGGGTTCTTCGCATGGCGTCTGCCAGCACTGCGCTTTGGTGCATGAGGTGTTGGAGCAACTTGGGACCATAACTTCTATTGCTTCTTCTAGTGAAAGTACCTCAAAGATGAAATAATACCTATGGTAAGTTTAAAGTGCTGTGGCATTCAAAAACTACTCTTTTTGCAACAGATTTCTTATTATTTAAATTTAAATTTTTCAAATAGCTGTACTTTAAAGTTAATAAAATGCAGATCCGTCGTTGTTCTACGATCATGACTGATGATTAGCCCTAAGTATTAGTTTCATTTTAGTCGACCCTTGATGGTTTCTACTCGATTTCGATTTTCGACATCTAGGGAACGAGTTTCTTAGCAGGCATGAGGCAACGTCTCTTAGTAGGTACCTACTCTACTCTATTAGGTACCTACCATACCATAACCAGATAAAGATAAAAAAAATACGCGTCAAATTAAGAACCCCCTTCTTTTTTTGAAGTCGGTTAAAAAGTAGTTATTTACTCTATTCTCACGTGACTTAGAATATAAATTAATTGATGAAATTTGTTATTTCAATGCCGATTGCATTATAGTTGTCTCTACGCATTTATGTCTGTCGAATGACGCAAATGAAAGGTTTTGGTATTTCCCGAGTTTCAATGAATCTTCCATTCTATAGTAAAGCCAAGTGTTTGGGTTGTAATAACTAGATACAATATGAGTTATGGGCATGCTTATGACGTTATTATTAATGGAGACTTGGAAAAATTTCAGCCTATTAGATTAGATAGGTAGATCAAAAAAGAAATTAAATACTACGTGTAAGTAAGTGTAACTTACACTGTATCAATACTACGCCACAGTTACAGATTAAGTATGAGGTCCAGTGTAACTTTCAATAAAGAAACGTAACTTTGCAACGTCATTTAAAATAGGTAAATCTACTATATAGGTCGACCGTTTAACTCGCGTATCGCCTGCGCGGTAAGAAGGGAGCGGGGGCGGGTAACGCTACACACGGAGTCAATAATCCAAAGATTTATCTCGAGATAGACATTGTTGGTAAAGAATTAAGTATTTATTTTTAAGTTTTAACATCTCTAACATCTCCCTCCGCTCCCTTCTTACCGCGCAGGCGATACGCGAGTTAAACGGTCGACCTATAGATATCAATCAGAAATGAGGAGATCCGTAGGAGAACTAAAGTTAGTGATATAGCTCAGCGAGTCGTCAAGCTGAAGTGAAAATGGTCGGGGCATATAGTTCGAAGTACCTACTGATGTTTGTGGGGATACCAAGGTGCTGGAGTAGCGATCCTGGACCGGACAGCGTGTTGGCAGACCCCCACTAAGTGGCCTGATGACATCAGACGAGTCCCAGGGAGTTAGTGTAAGCAGGCGCCGCAAGATCGAGGCTTATGGAAGTCCATACAAAAGACCTTTGTCCAGCCGTGGAAGATTTTCGGTTGATGATGAAGAAGAAGAAATCTACCAGTATAGTCCTCCCCACACTTTTTGAGAGCTCTGAACTACGTGGCAAGATCCATTGACCAACAAACGATGCACTGATAAAGGATTGTGCTATTTACGCACATCACTCCGAAAAGCCTGCGTGCGATGCGTGCCTGGTATCCAATCCCGGACTCCCGGTAAGAACGAAGGCAAACCACTAGGCCGCTAACAGTAGATAGCTAATATTTTATAATGTACTTAATTTGTCGCATTTCAACAGCTATAAATTATTGCAAAATATCTTGACGTTAATGACTAATAATAATATTAGTAGTACCTAGTCAAATAACTCCATATAGGTAGAACGGCTAATGAGTCACAAGGCTCATTATGTCGGCCGATAATTTCATACGTTTAATTCTGACGAGTCTATAGATATTATCATTCGAAGACGTTTTAATTAATGTAGAACATCATGAAGGTGATCGATTTTACCAAAAAACGATCCGCAGGATTCTAATGAGCCGCCTATAAGAAAATCGCTTTCTAAAAAAACATGAAAGAAATGATTTAATTTTCAAATAGGTAACTCATACTTTTAACTTTTCATACAGTGAACAGGGCGCAAGTATCGAAATAAATTGTTCATGGCTTCAAAATGAACTAATTTAGGTATAATATAAATGAAACGAAACAATCGACGAAAATTGAATCGTACGAGTGCAAGTAAATTAACGTAGGAGAGTTACCGGCATGCAGTTTAGATTGAGCTTTAATTGGAAACGCATTAGTGCTTATGAAAAGTATCCGATAATGATTTTCACGAGTCGAACAGGTACACTCGTATCCGAACCGAAGCCGTACCCACTTCATTTTGCGGTCCAACTATATCTACTGTAGGGTTGCCAGCTATTCGAGATTTTCCGGAATCCTTCTATTTTGTAGGTAACGCATTCAAGATGAGAGTGATTTGGATGTAGTTTTATTCCAAACATAAAACGGAGAGATCAATTATTTCCTACATTTATTGACCGAGCGAAGCGAGGTCTCTGAGTCTACTTGAGTGAATTTGCACTTGTCCGTCCGTCCGTCTTTCCGTCCGTCCGTCTGTCCGTCCGTCCGTCAGTCAGAGCCATAACTTTTGAATTACTGAACGTAATTACTTCAAATTTAGATAAAATATGTAAACTGATGGCCTTCAGCCGAATATTGCATGAAAAATTATACTAGTGGTTCGCTCCGAACTGAGACCTCGCGGTAACAGTATCCCATGATTATTCATTCAATCGATACGTGACGACCAAAACTGACATTATTATTATGCCAGTTTTCACCAAACATACCTAAATCATCCCCTATGTAGGAGTCTCTTTACGTAGGTAGCTCCAAAACACAATCCTAAGTCCTAACATCCATCCCAATGTCCTTTTAGGTGTCCCGTACAGGATCGTGATAAAGAAGTTGACAGTAATCATCACCTAACTTATCATAGGTAGCCCGTAAAGGTTAGGGAACGTCAGTGAAAACATTGAAT
This sequence comes from Oeneis ivallda, assembly GCA_029955525.1. NCBI lineage: Eukaryota > Metazoa > Arthropoda > Insecta > Lepidoptera > Nymphalidae > Oeneis > Oeneis ivallda. The sequence goes on from JARPMR010000019.1 coordinate 8,357,896, forward strand.
TATTATGTATGTACTAACGAGTGAAAACGGTTAGGGGCATCTGTACAAATCGTCATCTATCGACGCGAATAGAAAATAAACAAAATGCAGCAATTAATAGTTTATTGAAGTTTGATATTTAACTAAAGAATAATTTTAATTGAATAATATGTTATTATATTATGTACCTAAATAATAGTAGTCGACGCAAAACTGTTTTTGGGGTAGATCGTAGTCGTAACTCCTAGTAGTCCTAGTTCCATGGAATAGTTAATGAGTGCGCCATCTATTAGCATTATTGTGAAGCTATGTGAAATTTACTGATGCTCATTAAAAATTAAATAATCTCGTTTCTTTATAATATTCATATCATTTTAGTATTTGTTGTTCAAGTACAGGATACAAGTGAAGTAAAAAAATAAGTACAACTTGAAAAATATAGCCAATTTTCCAGAGAGCGTCTTCAAGCGAGCGTATTAAATCGCCACTTTGAAAGCCCCCCATTTCGTCAATTTTAGGAAAAAAATTTAAAAAAATATACGTTTGTACTCTGTTCCAAATTGTCTTTAAAATGATACAGAGAAACCCTATGAATCGCAAAAAAAAATTTTACTTCGCATTCGCTTCTATGAGAGCCCCCCTGAAATAAAGATTTTTATAACTTTTTAAGCCATTTTCGGCTGGAGGCCATCGGTTTACATATTATATCTAAATTTGAAGTGATTACGTTCAGTAATTCAAAAGTTATAAGGCTCTGACAGACGGACGGACGGACAAGTGCAAATCGCTCTAGTAAACTTAGAGACCTCGCTTCGCTCGGTCAAAAAAATTTATTTCAGGGGGGCTCTCATAGAAGTGAATGCGAAGGAAAATATTTTTTGTTGCCTTTCATAGGCTTGCGATATATCTTTTTAAAGACGATTTTGAACAGAGTACAAAAGTTAATTTTTTAAATGTTTCCCTTAAAATTCACGAAATGTGCTTCAAAGTGGAGATTTAATACGCTCGCTTGACGACGCTCTCTAGCAAAATCGCCTACATATTTTCAAGCTGAACTTATTTTGTTTATTTCATTTATATCCTGTACTTGAACAACAATTACTAAAATTATATGAATATTATAATGAAATGAATGAATGAAAAATGAATTATTTAATTTTTAATGGGCATCAGTAATTTTCAACATAGCTTTACAATAATGCTAATAGATGGCGCAGGCATTATCTATTCCATGGAACTAGGAGTTACGACTACGATCTATCCCAAAAACAGTTTTGCGTCGACCATTATTATTTAGGTACATAATATAATAACATATTATTCAATAAACTATTAATTACTACATTTTGTATATTTTCTATTCGCGTCGATAGATAACGATTTGTACAGATGCTCTTTACCCGTTTTCACTCGTTATTAATTATTAATTCAATGTTTTCACTAACGTTCCCTAACCTTTACGGGCTACCTATGATAAGTTAGGTGATGATTTCTGTCAACTTCTTTATCACGATCCTGTACGGGACACCTAAAAGGACATTGGGACGGATGTTAGGACTTAGGATTGTATTAAGGAGCTACCTACGTAAAGAGACTCCTACTTAGGGGATGATTTAGGTATGGTTGGTGAAAACGGGCATAATAATAATGTCAGTTTTGGTCGTCATGTATCGATTGAATGAATAATCATGGGATACCGTTACCGCGAGGTCTCAGTTCGGGGCGAACCACTAGTTATTAGGTACAAAAGATTGTTCTACTAGTACAAATGTAAAGCTAATGCTCTGCGGACTGTTGGTTAAGCGGTTTAAGTGGGTTCAGGACGATTATAGCTCTTACTTTTTGGTAAGAAAGTAAAGGTTGTTTGGCTTCATAACAAGTTTTTGGCAAACTCGAGAACTTCTGTTTTGATGAAAGATGTTTTAAAACAAAACTGAAATCATGCGCTTTCCATGACTAAAGACCCTCAGGAACTGTTAAGCATGAAGAGCACTTATGCAAGCGTAAAAATCAAATTTTGTGGAAACAATTGCTAGAGTGCGTTGATATCAAATGTCACTCTCTAAGTAATTCCTAAAACATCACGTCAATCCATTGCTCCGTTGCTGCGTGATTGAAGAACAAACCAGCAAATAAACACAATTTCGCGTTCATAATATTATTAGTAAGGGTTCTGATATTGCAGATTTGTCCCGGTTTTTGTGAATAATCACATGGCAACACTACCCGCTGTTCCTAATTTTGTGCGCTCGAACATGAAATTAAAATCGGGTTAATGTATAAATGAGATATTATGCACTTAATAAATATTTAATTAGGTGTCTAAATAAAAGCGCTCAGCGCATTGGGGTTGTGGTGCCAGATAAAACGTCATGTAAAATAATGTAGTTCGTGATAGGAAAAACCGCTGCTCTTTGTGTACAGTATTATACCTACCGATATTGGCGAATTGTATAATGTAGATAGCTAATTTATTTGTATTCCCAAAATAAATAATAATTACTCTTTAACAGGAAATTGGGATAAAATTTATGATACTGTTTAATGCAATATTAAATGATCATGTTTTGATTGCGCACGTGTAGGTATGTATGTATACTTACCTATCTACGAATTAATTTATACAAGCTAGCTCAAGCGTAACTACCTAGTACCTACCCAAAACTATGTCTAGGCGAGTTTTTTTAAAAATAATACTAGCCAAGCTGCGAAGTTGACTAATATTCTCCTCTCCCCCTTCAAATAAGCCGAAAGCCTGTAAGGAGTGGGTACGACGATGGTACGACAATAGTGCTACGAGTGGTGAACGAACCGTTGACCTTTCAGTTTTCAGTCCGCACCTTTAACCGTTGCGCTGGGCCAGCAAAGTCCGTTAGGTTTTTAGGTATATTTCTTCCTGAAATCGTATCTTAATTCTTAGCCGATAATAATTACTTCAGTTATAGTACTCGGTAGTTATGAAGGCGGCTAGCTGTTAACATACAGTCATAGGCACGGACAGGGAGCCTAGGCCTGCCGTTGACGTGGGATAATTACCACCCCCTCCATCCCTCGCCTCACCCCCCTGTAGGTAATGTCACATTAACACCCTCAGCGCGTGCAACTGTCAAAACTTCGCACGGAGGTGTTTAACGAAATTGCATTGAACGAAAACAACGGTTAAAGCGAATTGAATTGAACAATAATAATTTTGGATTTCATTTATTTATTGTTCGAAGCATATTTGTCGTTACTCCAGGTTTGTGAGGAATAAGTATAACTTTTTCCCTGAGACGCGCACTTTTAATGTCTTCATTAGAGTGCCAGGGCGGTGTGTAGAAGGAAGAAGTGTGCACCAAATAATCCTACTTAGCGATACCTACCTAAAGAATAAGAACCATTATTTGGGAATAGTATAATTCTTGCTAAGTAGGATCTATAGGAATTGGGATTGGAATCCAACTTGCCAAGTGGCGGTGGTGGCGGTTCAAAGTCACAATCGAGTGAGACGTAGTTTAACAACTAGAGGATGTCAGTCGGGGCCAATCTGAAAACAATGGGTTTTTCATGTAACCATGTCAAGGCAGTAGCCACAAATCAATTATATACCTCTGCAGATTTGTCAGCGGTTCTTCGCGGATAAAAGGACTCTTGTACTTGGTTTCTTCTTCCTACACTGCAATATCCCTACTAAATAATAACAAACACACTGTCGCACTTATAATGTATGCGAAAGCGTGTTTGTTGCTTCGTCTTTCAATCATGCAACAACCGAGTAACGTATCGACGTGGTTTTTTGTATGAATATAGTTGAGGTCTTTGATAGTGCCATAATATGCTAACGTATATCCCGGAAAAACGGAGTTCCCGCGGGATTTTTAAAACCTAATAATACGAGGTCGAGGTTGCGTGTAAAATAGACAAAGATAGTTTTATCTGCTCGAACATGATTGCAATTAAATAAATGAAATGTACCAGCGTGGTGGTAAAGCTAGTCACGTCACGAATAATGGCAAATGGTAACAACAAGGTAACAAAGCTCGCGTCGCGACAATGGGCGGCGCGTCGCATCGCGCGCTCGCTTCGATCGTAAACACATGAAGCAATCAAGGGCATTGATTAGGGCGGCGTAATTAGCTTCCTTTGATCACGGCCTTCTTGTTACACACATTTCATGCAAACTTTGCGGTGTACCTATAACCATTATTATCGATATGTAAAGGTACCAACCAACAACATACATCATCAGCAACCCACCAAGGCTCACTACTGAGCGCAGGTCTCTTCTCAGAGAAGGGTTATAGGCCATAGTCCACCACGCTAGCCCAATGCGAATTGGCGGTCTTCACACATCTTTGAGAACATTATAAAGAACTCTCAGGTGTGCAGGTTTCCTGCAGATGTTTTCCTTCACCGTTGAACCTTATGATTCTTATTTAATTTCTTAAACGCACTTAACTTAGAAAAGCTAGAGGTGCATGCCTGGGATCGAACCTGCGACCCCACGATTAGGAGACCGCAGAAACTACTAACCACTATACACTGTCCAACCGTTTATTTTCTTTTTGACAGCCCAGTTTCACTCACACTCACGTAGTGAGCGTGAGTGAGGTTGGACAGGGTATATATGCTATCACTGCTTATATGCGATAAACCTAAACACATAATAATGTTTCTCGACCGAATTCGGCCTCGGCCTATCTATAGAGCGATCAGCTATCTGCGCGAGATATAAAATGAAACTATGAAAGTGCACAAGTCATCATCATCATCATCCTGTCCTTTTCCCACGCTATGTGGGGTCGGCACAACACGTCTTTTTGTTCCACTCGCTTCTGTCATTCGTCAATTCATCATCTACTCCTCTTACACGCATATCCTCTTTCACACAATCCATCCATCGTTTCTTGGGTCTTCCTGTACTCTTTCGTCCTTCCACATGCATATTTAACATTCTTCTAGTAATATGGTTTACTTCCCTCCGCATTGTGAAAGTGCACAAGTGTTGCACGCAAATAGAGTATACGGATGAACTCTCTCACATAGACCGATGAGGTAGTGCCAACTCTCTGAGATGTCTTGACAGAAAACTCAGTAAGTAGGTACTAATCCCACTCATCTATAATTTATGTCCGTAATCATATCTACCACCCACCCGCCCATATGGGAGGCATCGAATACAGGACCTTGTTACAAATGGATAAAATGAACGCTATATGTATTAACAACACAAAGAAGAAAAATAATCCAACATTTTTAAGCACGATGCCCGATTATATTACAGATAAGGAAATAAGTTCGCAGAAAAACGAATAAAAGTGATTGCAATGCTTTGCGACCTCCATTTTAGGCTTCAACGTCTTTGCTTTGATTCACTCAAAAGTTTATTCCTTTTAAAAAACTAGTCATTTCTTAGTTAGTAAATTCGTGGAACTAAGTGAAAATTAAGATTACTTAAGTAAGTGACTCAACCATTATACCATCCAAATAATGTTTTACAAATTAAGTTACCATCGAAATAATGTTTTACAATTAGTCCATAACTTAGACCTATAGGATCGGGAAACCGGGGATTTCTTAGAATTTATTTGATTATTTGTGAACAGAGAAACACAGTAAAGATGTAATTTCAAACGTAGTCGAATGTTATCATCATAGACATTACTAACCTAACCTACCCAGATAAAAGCAGAATCCAAAATATTTATTTTACCATTTCGCTTACGAAATCTGTTAACATAATGTACAGCAATGTATCTGACAGATATTCACACCGATATTGATATTGTAAAAAATAAACAATAAAAGTAGTATGTCATCGACCTCGCATACTTCCCTGAAGCTTTATAAATCACATGAAACTCCCATAAGAATATTCTCACCCCTCGCATCTCAATGGTTGTTTTGTGAAGTTTTTGTAACTGATCATTTACATCGTAACTTGGCGTAATTCGATACATCCTGCGCTTGACGGCCCGACGGAGCTTCGGCTTTTGTTTTAAAGGGCTTGAAATAAGGCTTGGGCATACACAAAGCGTGACGGCTGCGACGGAAACTGCACAGCTTTTGTCACGCCAAGTCCCTACGCGATTTGCAATACAAGGAAGTAACATCATATTATGTAATACGGGTAAATAGGAATACTCTTAGGAATACGGACTCCATCTAAGGGCTCGTTTCTGAAGACGCGGCTCGTGGTGCGTCGCGGCGCACGGGCCGTCGCCGCATACTTACTACGCCAGAATGCTTCTGCAAGAACGCTCTCATACTTGGTCATATGTTTGAGTTCCGGCACCAACGCGCAACGCACTGCGTCTCCAGAAACGAACCCTGAGTCTGCACAACTAGGTATTAACCACCAGATGGTGTAATTTCAGTTAAGTGAAAAAGTTTTTAGACTGACGCACTGTATTTTCGCAGCTAAATTATAAATTGAAAGCAGTTGAATTGTAATAGATGATAATTATAAATGCATTTTGACCTGTAGTCTGCTGAACTAGAACTCCAACTACACGCTGACTGCACGCAGATTGTGCAATCGGGTGACCGTCGCGAAGCATTATGTTGACTGCAATAGAAAACCATCAAAACTGCGAACACGCGTCAACTAGCAGTCTGTTTAGATACCAAGTACTAGGCTTTTTAATGAATAAGAAAAACACAAGCAGGACCCTCTTCATGTAGTTCCTTGTACTGCAAGTTCTTAGCAGCCTCGTTCAGCACGTTTTCGTAACGCGTTGTGTGCATCTAAGCCTTTACAGGTAACAATACTTTAAATATTATTAATGTGAAGAATAAAGTTATGTCAGAAGAAAATTGTTAGCCAAAATATGTTTTTTGCAACTACTTAGCGTTCACTTGTGGCTTCTTTTGCTTTTAGGGTTCCATACCAAAATGGTAAAAATGGAACCCTTATGGTGAGACTTTCTCCGTCCGTCCGTCCGTCTGTCACAGTCGATTATTTCAGTAACTATTAAAGCTATCGACATGAAATTTGGCATAGTTGTGTATAATAGTGGCCCAAAATCATTGGAATAAAGAAAAATCGAAAATTATTTTTAGTTTTAATAAAAAAGGGGGGAAAATCGGGGGTTTGAAATTTCAAAGTAAAATAACTATATCGAGTGGGGTATCATATGAAAGGCCTTTACTTGTGCATTCTAAAACAGTTTTTTATTTATTTCTATATATAATAATTTTTGATTAATCGGCCAAAATGTCGAAAAAATACCGTTCCCCCCCCCTTATCTCCGAAGTTTACCAATCGAAAAATCTGAAATAATTATGGTCAATAGAAGTTTATGTATTTTTTACAGGAAAAATAAAAGCAACGCGAAATTATTTTAGTTTGATTAAAAAAGGGGGAAAATCGGGGGTTTGAAATTTCAAAGTAAGATAACTATACCAAGTGGGGTATCATATGAAAGGCCTTCACTTGTGCATTCTAAAACAGTTTTTTATTTATTTCTATATATAATAGCTTTTGAGTAATCGGCCAAAATGTCAAAAAAAATACCGTTCCCCCCCCCCTTATCTCCAAAGTTTACCAATTGAAAAATCTGAAATAATTATGGTCAATAGAGGTTTATGTATATTTTACAGGAAAAATAAAATCAACGCGAAAATTATTTTAGTTTAATTAAAAAAGGGGGAAAATCAGGGGTTTGAAATTTCAAAGTAAGATAATTATACCGAGTGGGCTATCATATGAAAGGCCTTTACTTGTGCATTCTAAAACAGTTTTTTATTTATTTCTAGATATAATAGTTTCTGATTAATCGGCCAAAATATCGAATAAAATACGGTTCCCCCCCTTATCTCCGAAGTTTACCAATCGAAAAATCTGAAATAATTATGGTCAATAGAGGTTTATGTATATTTTACAGGAAAAATAAAACCAACGCTCTAACTAGCATAGTTTTTTTTATATTAACAATAAACCTCTACAAACAAAGTTAACGATAAATAAGCAAATTAATATAATATTATCGTTTTACTTTTACTTTTGGAGTATGGAACCCTCGGTGCGCGAGTCCGACTCGCACTTGGCCGGCTTTTTTGTTTTTGTACCTTACTTTAATTTTAACGTAAACTAAAGGCGTCCTACAGCGTGATGGACTGACAATATAAAGAGGAAATTTTAAGATCAGAGAGAGTTTGGCGTTGTTCACTTGGAAACTACTGAACTATGTTCTACAGAGGTTTTCGAATTAACTTGATTGTGATCATAAGAAAACTTATTTTTAAGATGACGAGACAAGACATGTTATTTTGTTGATTTTTCACTGACTAAGTGTTAATTTTTTTATTTGGTAATATAACTTTGCTCTAAAAATTAAACACTGCTTGTGTTTAATTTTTAGAGCAAAATTAAAAAGAAATCGATTTACATTGTACATATTAGAGAAAAATCCATCCATCCTCACAAACTTTCACGTTTATAATATTAAGTACGAAGTACGATTTTGTTACTAACTGATCTGTTAGATAGGTAGGTACTGTAAAAATTTAAGTTGTATATCCAGTACAAATTAAAAATCTATATTTCGTATTTTATCGTGGTAGATATTCATTTGGCACTTACACTAGCGGCACGCTATGATGGCCGGTTTGACACATTACAATAGTGATGTGGAATGTCAATTTATTCTCGAACAAAAAACAATTAAGTTTTGTTTTTGTACCTGATTAAATAGGTTTAATAAAACAAAAATGTATATGTTTATTTAATTTATTTGAACGAACTGAATATTTGAATGAAAATGAATATACATACTTTATATGCACACAAGAAACATATGAATACAAAAGATACCAAAAAAGGTGCCACAAAAGGCCATAATTAATCAGATTCGTCCATACTACTATTTTCACTGTCGTCACTGCTATCATCACCTACATTAATAATTATATGTTCGTTTTCTATAATATTATCTATTTTCACATCTCTTTCATAATCTTCCCTTATTAATTTAACAGTTCTATTCACAACCTTTTCCCAGTCTCCTTTAGTCACATGTTCACAAGCTTCTTCTAATAATTTTAGCATTTTTTTTGTGGTAAATGGGGGTTCTGTATTGTGTCTTGCAGCATATCCCTTAATTTGAGCCCACACCAACTCAATCGCATTATACTCACAATGGTAAGGCGGTAACCGTATAACTCTGTGCCCATGTTCTAATGCTATTTCGTCAATGACGTATCGGATCTTGGTTGGTTTGTTTTCTTTTAAAAGACGTACTAATTCCGCTTTTAACATATTCATGTTTGCATCTACGCCATTTTTACGAAGCCATGCGACGATATCAGCTTTCTTTTGGGATTGGGCAGGTGGCTTGTCAATTTGCATCGAGTGGTATGGGGCGTTGTCCATAATTATAATAGATGGTTCAGGGAGGCTACACAACATTGAGGTAAACCATTCAGTAAACTTTTCTCCATTCATGTCTTCATGATAGTCTCCAGTGGTTTTTGACGCAAAAGCCATGAGAGAACCTTCGACAAACCCGTTGATGGTTCCGGCGTGACAAATTATAAGTCGCGATCCTTTTCCTACAGGAACTTTGGAAGTAGATGCTGCTGTGTCATCGTTCCAAGAACGGCCTACAGTATGGTTAGCATTAAGCCATGTTTCATCCAAGAACACAACATTTTGCCAATTTTTGATTTCTTTCACTTGCCGTAAAAAAGTATACCTTGCCATCGCTATATCAAATCTTTCCATCAATATTTTGCGTTTGTTACATTTTTTGTATCGAAATCCAATGGTCTTCAAAATCTTCGTTAAAGAACTTTCCCCACCGAAGAATAATCCAGCTTCCTTCAGTGAATGCACCAACTTTTTTCTTGTTGGATACTCCTTCTGTAAATAGTAGCCGTAAACATGTCTTCGGATAGCATCGGCATCAAAGCTATCGATGCCTACGACTGGTTTTGCTCGTTTTCTCTTTTTTGGTGTGTGAAGTTTATTTTCTTCTGTGCCAGTCTCGCCATATTTTTTTTTAGTTATCCGTCTAACAGTTCGTTGTCCAATATTAAGCGCATCAGCTACGCGTTCAACCACTGACGTTATAGGTAAAATTGGCCCTCCATTTTGAGCTTCACGATCGAAATAGTTACGAAGGCGTATTACGAACTCACGTGTCTGACTATTTAGAACAGTTCTCTGCGTACGTTCGGTCATATCGACGAAATCCACAACAAAGGGCTTGAACAGAGTCCAAATTAACGAGCAAGGGTCAACAGTAATGCAGTATCAATATTTGAAATCCAAAGCCAGGTCAAAACTATATCACAATCGCATTGCACTGACAGTTTATACTTTTCGAAGCAACGTCAATTCGAAACTGCTTTGTTTTGCATTGAGCATTGACGCGAGTTTGCCGGAGGTAGTAGTTGTGCTAGCCAGCGATCCTATGTGACGATCGTATTAGATTCCATTTTTAAAAATTTTCAATTTAGAAAACCAAATGCCGAGTTGTGGTATATATCATATAAAAATAAAAATTTTACCTTTTGTATGAAACAGCTGATATTTTTTTGCGATTTCAGAGGTTTGTCCACATAGTGAAAATTGTTCATATTCACAAGTACATTCACCCCTTAAATGGTGCAAACTGATTTTTCTACACTTGTATACATTTTAGAAATCAATTTAATAAATAAATTTTGAGTCCTAAACCTAAAACTACATTCGATAAAATTTATGAATCTCTGCACATCACTATCGTCAATAAAGTAATACAATTATTTCCTTCAAAGTCGTTATCAATTAATACGGAACTTCATGAGCGGACAAACGTCAAACCGGCCATCATAGCGTGCCGCTAGTGTAATTCAATAGCACTCTGTAGAAAGTTTCTCTCTCTATTTCTGTCTTTTATAGGAATGTGTCGATATTTAAAATCGTCCAATGTCGAGTTGTCAATTATTTTAAATTATGTGAGTGACAAATGTCGGTAAGAACAGAAATACGCAATTTGTTGCGCAAAGCAAAGCACAAACGGTGATATTGTCCGGTTCAGTGCACCGGACTGTTAAGACGCGTCCACTGTAATGTAAGTTGTTGAGATTATGTTAGGCCACAAGGTACGCGATTTTTATTATTCAGAAGCCCATCATGAATAATAGAACAAGACATAAAAAAATTCCTGTGCAATACCATACATTTAAAAAATCCTGCTTATTTAATTTGAATGAAGGCAATGTTATATCAATAATAATAGGATATAAGTAGAATCTTTGTTTTGTCACTTGTACATACCTAATTCTACTTGTAATTTCTAACGAATGCTCTAAATGAAAGCACGAAGTTGTATAATGGAACAAGTGCTGAAACAAAAATCAAGTAAACAGGACTAAAAATTATGGACTCCATTTAATAATAAGTTTAGATCAAGGTATACAACTGCAATGTGTCAGGGTCCTATAAAGAACTTCAATTCTAAGCCAATCAAAAACTTTTGGAGCACCTAGAACTACATAATCAAGAAAGCTTAAAAGAAAATTATCTACCACATCTTCTGCACATATACCTATCGCCTTGATTACAACCAATCCGCCTGCGCGGTTTTTACCCGCTGTTGTCGTGGATGTAGCGGAAGTACATGTAGGTTTCAGGTAAGAGATTAAGCCGCTTGAGGAGCATTAATACGGTCACGCTTAACACTTCTTTAAACACGCGATCCCCGGACAAGTGTTACCTATCTCGTCCCCCGATCACAACTACCCAGCATCTTGTTACAATCAACCCGCCTGCGCGTATGGACACGCTGTCGTCGTGGCTGTACCGAAGGTATTGTTACAGGGAATGGATCCGGCCGATTGACGATCGTTGATTCAGCCGGCCGCGCGTAACACTATACTTCGAACACGCGATCCGCGGGCTAGCGTTACCTATCACATCTCCCGCAATGTACTTACCTACCGAGTACCGACCCTATGATCACTCTGTTCGATGTATAGATTGTATCGACATACATACCTATGTATGGTGATATACTAAGCCTGTAGCTACTTGTACTCGATTATGGATGTTTTTATTGAAAAATCCGTAGATACAGTACCGACTAAGTACTGTTAATTGTTTCATTGGGTTATCAAACTACATATTACAATTTTTTGGTGTAAATATCAAAATTAAGAAAATTCTGGTAAACGTGAAAATAAACGTTTGGCTTTACCACGTGTGACTATTTAATTCGGATGGTCGTTCGAGTTCGACTTTGAAAAGGTCTACAAAACTAAAAGCATCATGGCTGACGTTCTTAGAGGAATCAATTTAATTTTCATACAAGCTTCGTCCATAATGGAATAGAAAAGAGAAAAAAATTGCCACCCATTTAACACTCGTCAAAAGCAAAGTTGTACACTGTCTTCATAGAAGTAGTACTAAAATGACTGTTTTGCTCAAGAAGCTTATAGCTACCCAACACTTTTGCTCATACCGCGTTAATTGTGCGTTCATTTCACGTAGTAGGTATACGCATTTTTCTGTGATCGAAGACGAAACCTACTCCCATATTCCCATCGTATTTCCCAAATACTTCGTACAGAAATGATTTGTTTGAATGCAACTGAAAAATTCTTTAATATACACCATAAAAATAATAGTATAATAATAATTCATTTATTTTAAGTAACCAAGACAAATTTCGGTACATATTTAATATTTTACACCACTTAATATGAGGAACAACTGATCAAAGCGTATTATTAACTCCGTTAACGAGCAACCTTATAGCTAAGAAGCGATCTCTTCCCTTTGGACATTTTAATTTACAAAATGCACAGCGCCAAAAGCAATTCGACCAGAGCTAAAAATCGTAGCGGTCTACGCTTCTAATAAACTAATCTATTAGAAAAATTTCAAACATCTAACAAGGCTGGCGAAATACCGGTAGAAAATGTAGGTACTCGTCTACGGTCACCGTACACCACGAACAAGCTACTCATCAACATTTCTGCTCAAACCAGCGCTCATGCTCTTTCAGAAGGATAATCAAATTAGTGTCGCCTCGGAGAACGCAAGCGCAACTATTTAGGACTAACATCGAGTGTCTTTTTACCACCGAGTCTGACACTGCTACATTCCTGAATAAGAACGTGGTAATTTAGAGTGGCAAAAAATTTGCTGTTATCTGACTATGCAAGTGTAATAAAATTAATCTTCCTACAATTTACTTTTACATGTTAACTGGTTTACATCATCAAAGATGATGGCTAAACGGGTTTCAAGAGAGTTCTGTACCTACGGGTAGTTTTGAAGCAAAAATTAAAATTAAAATGGAATGAAAAAAAAATTGAAACTGCATACATTTATAAAACGATCAATGAGTGTGTAACTCATAAATGTTTCTTGATATCCTTACAACTACAATTTAAAAAGATAAGAGTAGTTACGATTTTAAAAGAAAAGAATATGAAAATAGATAGGTAAGTCCAATTAACATGGATATGGATTCTGAATTTAAAAACCAGGATCTTTTTAACTTTGTAAACTTTTTGCATAAACTAACAACAGAAGGTATCGGTGTACACGTACTACAAAATTGAATGTATTGAGAAAGTACATCAAATTATATCAAACAATATTGGAGATATTGCGACAGCCTCTCCCTCTAACATAAAGGGGTGGAAAGAGAAAAGAGTTTACACTGTGCTATCCGATATGGTTTTTCCTTCGAAGGATTGTACGTGATTCGGTGTGTTTTTTTCGTCGGTTGAATTATTTGTAAGGTTTCGTTATGTGTTGCTCATTACGGTACACGCTCGTATCCTGCCGCGACCGCAAATGCGTGGCCCGACGAGCTTGGAGCTGACCTTGAGAATGGAGCCTCTACTTAGCATTGAAAAAAAATACATTTTGTACGTGAAAGTTCTGATGCACACCATTTGATAAAGACAGAGATTTTAGTACTTAGTAGCTAAAAGTAACCTTTATGTCCACAAACTTTAAGTCGCTCAACGAACTATGGAGCTATGCTCGGATTTTTTTTCTTTGGGATAAAGTTCGAAACGAAGTACTTAAAAGAACTAAAGCAACCGACGTAGCTATCAATGCTAGCACGTTGAAGTGGCAGTGGGCTGGTTACATTTGTCGGAGCAACGATGACAGTTGGAGTAAGATCTTTGCGTAGAAACCAGGTCCCGGCAAATGGATTGTCGGCATCAAGGCAAGCATCCAGAAAGTAGCAGGCATCGACTGGATGCGAAAAGCCGAGGATAGGTATTAGGCAACGTTGGCACTACTTAATTAAGATGGATGGTGCTCCATATCGTAAATCGTATTGGCTGGTGAAAATTCTTTTAAAACGGCTGAAATCAAATCGAGCCTCCTCCACCCAGGTGTGTCTTTATCGGTCGATAATATTGCGGTGCAGTATTGCGATATCTTTCCATAAATTTATAACAGGTATAACCTACTGCAACATTACAGAACGCAAGGACACAATAACGCAGTCGTGGTGGGCCTAAATGAGAAATTGATTCTTAAAGCATATTTTCTGAAACATTAGTTTTATAGTAGGTAAACCAAGATTCATTTCTTGAAAAATAAGCGGGCGGCTGGGCATAGTTCTGTTGAATGTTCTACCTGACAGAACACATAGCTAGGAACAAAATATATCACATCATCATCATGAGCAACCTATTATCGTCTCACTACTGAGCGCAAGTCGCCTCTCAGAGAAGGGTTAAATATAAATACAAATATATTTACGTATGTAAATGAATATATCAATGAGACGTCCCCGATGCGACTCCTATAAATAAAGTTAATTTTATTATGCATATTATAAGATAGATTTACTTACCTTAGATATTAGGTTAAATATCTATAGCTAGATGCGAATTGATATGCCCGGTGCAAATCGACGTGATCCGCAACCGCAAACCGACTTCTACATACCATGTCGACACGGGTTGTTATGGAAAACTTTTCCTGATACCTAAAGAAAAAATTCCACCTATTTCAATAACGAAAATGGATAAAACATGCCTACAAGAGTCCCTTCGTGTAAGTTTTGACGTAGTAAAACGTGACACCCGAGTTAGAATACACGTAAAACATATAGCATGTAATAATTTGTACTTATAGAAGTGTAGAAGACAATCAACCAATAACAATCAATACTTCAGATTAAATATAATAAATAAAATAATTTTATTACTAAAAATAATAATTTACAATACAGTTTGTTTTGCCGTTGGTGTTAACCAGAGGACTAGGTGGGGCGTGTTACCATTATAAGGAGGTACCATACTACTACATGAATACTACTACATACATGAATTCAAATAATAATCTATATATATAAAAGAAAGTGGTGTTAGTTACACTATTTATAACTCAAGAACGGATGAACCGATTTGGCTGAAAATTGGTGGAGAGGTAGCTTAGAACCAGGAGACGTACATAGGATACTTTTTATCCCGTTCGACCGCGTTTCCGTCAAGTCACTATAAAAGGTGGTATAACAAAAACACATCTGACATGGAATAACAAAACGCAAATGACAGTGGAATAACAAAACGTAAATGACAGCTAAAAGTAATTTTGTCTTTGGTTAATTATGGTAAAAAAATTGACAATTATAAAAATGATAGCCAAACGTAATTGATAATATCATCAGTAATATGTTTTCTCTTTGAATCATCATTAACAATGCCGCGAGTAATATTATAAATGCGAAAGTGTGTCTGTTTGTTGGTTTGTCCGTCAATCACGCTGCAACAAAGCTACGGATTGACGTGATTTTTTGGATAGGTATAATTGAGAACCTGGAGGGTACAGGCATCCCGGAAAATCAAAGAGTTCCCGCGGGATTTTAAAAACTAAATCCACGCGAACGAAGTCGCGGGCATCAGCTAGTAATAAATAAATAAATAAATATATTGAAATATGTGATAGAGCTTATGACCAATTATGACATATGGACTTAATCAATCTGACGAACCATTATGACATATTATTGAATGACATATTGATTGATTATCATTTTCCTAGAAATTCAAATCGTTAACCTATAATATTGTATTCCGATCTGTTAATGAATAATATTAATCCGACTTTTATTTATCACGAAATCGAAAATATTTTTATAATGACATAATATTATTATTAATTAATTTTATTAATTACATAAGTACGACACTATCAATATTAATTAATACCCAAAAAAATACTGAAATAAAAATAGTTTCGATAAAATACTCGCCTTATAGTAAATAATAATGTATACTAAGCTAACCTAATTACTTTGTAAATGTAACTTTGCAATGCCCTGACGGGGCCTCATGTAATCTAACTATATAATTAAGTGTAAGTGGATACATGAATGCAAATAAATAAATAAATAAATAAATAAATAAATAAATAAATACTACTACCTACCTACTAACTTAATTAATTTAGGATTATAGTGAAACTTGTTAATAATAAAGGACAGGGCTTTAGACTTTTAAGTCCACTAATACTTACCTGGAAACATAGAAAGTCTAAGGTCGGAAGACGGTTTACCTCCCGTAGTTTTGCGGTCGCCTCATTTGACCGCGCGTTTACGAATTTATTGCGGACGCGGGAAGATGGCGGCGGAAAATAGTGACCGATTGTAACGAGTGAGGGGAAAGGCGAAAATAAGCTAAATATCATGAATAATGGACTGACATTACCACGGCCAGACGGTTTCACGCAGTGTTTTAAAGTAGGCTCGAAAATAACTTATAAAATCTCTAAATAGCTAGGAACAAAGTGTTTTTCTACGTTTACCTGTTCTTCGCGTATAACTTTTTAATGCAATGCTATTTTAGCGTCATTTTAGAACTTTTGATGTGGAAGATTAATATAAAGTCTCTATAAAAAAATCCTTTGGATTATTAAAAATCTAAATCATCGCAACGCATCAGCTGTTCTAATATTATATTTAATAGGTCTATTTTGCTATCAACATAATCCAAAGTTGATAACTCATTTTTACACGAAAGAAAATTCAGAACAGTTCATTTCAAATACAATATGTCCTTTGCTTTTATTCCAGTTCATATATTTATCAAAATAGTTATCATACTTTATGTCAATAATAAAACAGTAATATTATATGTATAGTATCTAAGAATGTACAAAAATGTCAGCATTTCCGCACCGAATCACCGAGTTCATTATAAGAGCAAAAAAAGGGTTAGCTCTGTTATCTCATACTTATAAGGAGGCGATTATGCAAATTATATTATTATTGTTTGGTAACGTGTTGATTTTATTTATGCCTTTATGCTTCGATTTCGTTTCGCATATTTTGCCTGACCGCTTTTTGACCGCTGTGCTACGAATTTAGGTAGGTATAAAATATAAACTTACGCATTTTACCAAATAGGCATATTCTTTCGTTATAGAGAGTTTTAGTAACTTATACGCATAGAAATAGAAGATATAAATACAACGAACTTTTAGAAACAACTGACTTGTCAGTTATATTATAACTAGTTAATTCAATTAGTTTAACCCATCCGGCCCACTTCTAGGCACACATCACGAATGAGAAGGATAAAATATATATGTACCTGTACATAACTACTACTTCGATAAATTATGTAGACAGTATGAACATCAATAAACTGCTGTGAGATTGTCTAAAAATGATTGCATCGGTGTGACGATGGCAATCACCTGATGATTGGCTAATACTCTCTCGCTATTGGTTGAAATGCATTGATGCAGCAAAAATGCCATAAATTCAGCCAATCAGAGGTGATTGCGATCGTCACATTTATGCAACCATTTTTAGACAATTCCACAGCCGCTTAGCTTGTACCATGTCAAAAGTCACATCAATAGCTCGATTCCGGATAATGGTCAATTATATAAAAGTGGTACACAGAAGATAAAGAGAGTCTGTCCGTTGGATCCAGGAGCTGTGGTTTGTGGCTAGAGAAGTTAATGTAGCCCGCAGCGCCCCGCCCACCATACGTTTTAATAGTTTTAATGTTCCCGGGATGATCTAAGCAACACTACCCATCATAACATCTTACTATGCTATCCATAAAAAATTTTTAGTCCACCGATCTTTTTACTAACTGTTTGTTTTTACTAACAACAAGATTTTTAACTTTTCTTAGAACCTAAATGACGAATTATAATTAGGTATTTATTGTTTTCGCTAATTAGGTAAATAGGTTAGATACAATATACTTCCATCCACATTGCATTGTATTGCTCATTGCTCTGATCTGATGCGATTTCGACTCTTAGGTTTTTAAACGTTCCTAAATTTAAATATCCGAAGCACGGAGAAAATGAAAAGGCTTACTTTGCGTGGGTCACCCATCTAGTATCAACTGACTGATGCACTGTCGCAACTAGGACACAACTCTTACTTCAATAATAGACTTTAAATTCATTGGAGCTAAGCTCATTCCGCCGTTTTGATAAACATTGTAACCCTCCCATAAAGAGATGGGCCGCGTGCGATGGAGCGCGGCCTTACAATCGGCTAATTCGTGTCCGCCGCTACATCACAGTAGCACACGGATTGAAACCGCAGCTATTGCCTCGATTTCTGCAGACCCATCGATCTATAGTTTCGTTATCAAATTTTCACACGGACCCTCTCTCGCACCAAGATTGACTTTATTTGTGTAAGTTAAACCGCAAAGATACGGCTACGCGCCGGCGACGCTTCCACCGACCGACATTACAACGTTTTGTTATACCGAGCTCGGTTACATCGCCTTTTTTTCCAACAAAACGACCTGACCATCTATGACTATTGAGTATTGTATTGTAAAATAATGGAAATGGTCCGCTTCGTAGCGATCTTTGTAACGTAGCCGCTCAGTAGCCAATCATAGCACCCGAGATATTGATCATCGAAATTGATCAATCGAATCGAAAATATTGAACCGGAAATGAGGTGCGATGTAATATTACGTTGAATTGAATGTTTTCGAAAATCACTTTCTTCTAACAGATTACGTACCTACTTACCTACCTGCCTACTTTTTTGGGATATTTTTCAACCTCACAATGAAGTAATTTATTAACACGTGCATGTTTTTTCCATAGATAAAGTTTTCGGGTCCTCCAAAACAACATTATTGTTAAAGTTTTTTTTACGTTGTAATGATCGGAAACAAAATATGTGATATGTATATACGTAATAAATGCCTAATGTAATAATAATAATTTACTGTTGTTCTTGAAGAGATCATAAAGGCTGCTTAAGCATAGCCTCCAGGCTCAAAGGTCCTCAAGTTTTTAATCATGAACAAAATATAAAATCAAGGTAAAATGGTATATCCTTCGACTGAAGATAAAGGCTACTTGGGCATAGCCACGAGGCTCCAAGGCTCTCCCAGAATCAACCTTATTAATCATTAAAATATATATAAAACCTAGGTAAAATTATAAATCCTTCAACAGAAAATAATAATTAGGCTGCTTGGGCACAGCCACGAGGCTCCAAGGCTCTCCAAGCATCAACCTTTTTTTAATAATAATTAATTAATTAACAAATCTTACACCAAGGTAAAATGATACATAATATATCCTGCAACTTTATCTGAAAATGAAGACTACTTGGGCCTAGTCATAGGCTAAGTAAGTTGATTAAGTATTAACAAGATTTGCCATTATGAATCTTTCAAGATACCGGTATGACTGTTTGGAGAAAGCCACAAATTCAGGTTTTCCTAAGCATCGAGTGTTAACAGAATAAATGCCATAAAGTACATGCTACAAGGTCCCTGGATTCCCCAAGCAACAAGTGTCACCAAAATAATATGTGACCAAGCCATAATATCTTAATCCTAATATCATAATTATCCTTCAAGATAACAGTAAGGCTGCCTGTGCATAGACCAATGATCCCCAAGGATAAACCTGTATTAATATTCAATATCATCATTAAAACATAGTGTAAATATTCAACACCAGTTATTTTTAGTAAACCGGTTTGTTATCTCAATTAGAACGTAATTTGGAGGACCAAATTATAAATCCTATTCACCTCTAATCGTTTCTAGTTCTGTACACGATATTACGCTGCCATAATGACATTGTGTCGGCGTCGTTTTTTCTCTCTAGATCGCATTTGAAGTCATTGTTATTATTTTCTCTCGTTGGTCATCCGGAGGTCATTGGCTTTGTCAGCATCAGGCAAATTACGAGATTAGCTTAAAGTTACTTATTGAAGGAACTTTTTGATTATAATATACCTAATGGTACTCATATATACACTCTTGATTAGATAATTACGTATGTCTTTAATAATTATCTCACTGCTGATCGGAGACCAGTATGATACCTTTAAAAAACAACAAATCCAGTGATGGTGGTAGATATAGATATTCTAAAATATAATCCTGTCCATTTAAATGATTCACAGAAAATGAAAATAAATTATCATCTTATACAGTGTTTATTATTAGTCTTTTTTCAAATCATGCACATCATAAGCACTGAGATTTTTTGCTTTGTTATTGGTTTTCATACTCGTCTGATATAACAAAACAATCCCAACACAATTCTCAATCCAGTAGTAGGTATAATGATTGAACTAATATTACCATTGTTTATCTGTTCATATCCCGATCGGCGTGCAAGGTGTTCCATCAGGCAGTAATTGGCCCGTTCCGAAGCATCGTCCACGCCTCGACATCGCCATATAATATGCACGTACCGATCAAATTGCCCTCGACTACTGTTTTGATCAGTAATAATGATTTTGATGTCTTTTTGTATTTACTGGGAATAGCTCTATTTTATTGCGGTTTAAATTATGAGATCTTTAAAGGAGTTTGTCCTTTTGAAAATAGAGTCATTTTTTCTTGTAAGTCATTTTATATTTTCAGCGTCGCTGGTGTAACTTTTCAAGTTCAAGTCTGTTATTTATAATATAATATATTAACAGACTTAATTTAATTAATTAGTTTAATTAACAGACTTCCTTAATTTTTACGCTGGGGCCACACTAACGGGAAATGCCGTTTATTATAACGTTGACCGTAGGTGTAGCCACGCTTAACGCTATAATTTGACAAACGGCATTCACATTGCCGTTTGACGTTAGGCGCTAACTCAAGTGGCGGTACATCAAAAAGATTAACGCGAGAATTAATGCGTCGAAGCGGCCACACTACAAACTGTCAGTGTGCACCGTGAGCGCGACGGGATCGCACGTGTTTGTCTACACTCTACTTTTTCGATAGTATTGCAGCGGGAAAATTTAACTTTTTATAATCTCATAAAAAATCAGAAATTCTACGACTACTACTAGACTACTTATCAATACGATTGAAACGAGCCCAAACTAAATATGGTTACGTAGTTTCATTACAGAGTGCTCATAACCATCGTTTAGCTTCATCATCAGACCCTGGATATTATCTAGGACCAGAGTACTGCGTAACACGAATCAAACGAGTCCGAACTCCATGGTGTTAAATCGTTTTACTACAAAATTTCCATAGCCATCTTCCACCTCCATCATCAGATCAGCTCCATGTTACAATAATATTGCATTGTAATCCGATTTACATGTACATGCACATTTTCAGCTCAATCGGAAACCGGGAATGGTTCTAATACACCTTGCAAGACTTGACCTAAATATACATTGCAAGATATATAAAAGCTTGTAAAAATAAGATTATAAATAGAAATTTAGCTAATATATGTATGTTATGTAGTAGGCATGGTTAAAAGTCTGCTTATACTCTGATCGCGAGCGATTTCCTCTAATTCATTGAGGAGTTCCGTCCTCCATATCCGAAGATATTCATCAAATCTTCACCAAATTTAAATGGGACCTACCTGCAGATACGCCTTTTCAAATATTTTTTTTTTATCGAAATCGGTTAAGATTTGAGGGAGATATGGAGTAACATCGACAAAAAAAATATTCCTGTGTATTTGTAGCATCCACCACCTTCTTTTTTTTGTGTTCTTTTTTTCTTCATTCGGTAATGATAAAATATATTCATATAATAAAAATTGACACTCATCAAATACAGAGTAGCCGCATCAACGTCCATCTTGCTTGAAATTCAAGGAACATTAAACGCTAATTTTATCGCCGAGATTGGGCATTCACGTTAACCCTTCAAGTGTAGCCACTCACTTTAACGCATTAAAAATTAGAGCAATATTTATCGTGATGATGGGCATTGACGTTTTCCTTTAGTGTGGCCCCAACATTACACTAAGTATAAAGTCTAATGTTACACTCAGGCATCTAAGATTAATTTGTATAAGAAGAAAAATCGACGAAATGTTTAAGTGTATTTAAGTACTTATTATATCAAAGTATACTTTGAAGGAAAGCCTTGCAGATGTTTCATCTTAGAAAACTCTACTAACCTAACTTAACCTAGCTCCTAAAATTGAATGGCTAAATATATTTTATAGGAAGGAAATAAATGATTAGGAAATGACCTATCATTATTGCCTTATTGCCTGCCTAATGTAACTATTGATGTTGTGTGATTGTAGTGTAGTAACTATTTAGAACCTTTACATAACAACTTCAATGTATAAGCAAGTAGTGAATCTGAGGAGTCGGAGATAAAATAGGTTTCAATGCAACTAAAAAATAAAGTGTGCTTCCAAATTATTTTTCTTAAACAAATTATCTAATCAAAGAACAACAGTTGACATGATCCGAGGAGTGGAGCGGAGCGGTAAGGCTAATAAGTACGTAATGGGCGTCATTAGGTGCGCGCGCGCAATCGCCGCGTGCTGATGAAAGCTGCTGTTGGGATTGCCTTGTAAACGCTTTGGAGCAGAGGTGAAAACGTACAGACATAATATATTGTAATTTATTTATTCTCTGGAAATAAGAAGAAGAAGTGATCTCGGCCAATATACTATAAGTTTGGCCATAGGCACATTTTTAACCGACTTCAAAAAATACAAAAAGAGGAGGTTCTCAATTCGACGCGTATTTTTTTTGTAGTTCCAGTGGTTTAAAGTGATATTTTTTATAAAAATGTTGATACTTAATTCAAATTAGATTTCTCTATTTCAATTTGTGTAGTTACTAAATTTGAATAAATAAATGTTGTCAAAAATTTCTTCTATGTTTTTTAAGTCTTCATAAACATAATACCTAAAGAGTCGTAATTACTAGAAGTTGCTAGATATTTCTTTTGTTTTTTAGTGCAAAAGAGCTGGTTGGATGAGGTTTTTGAATATCTTTTGGATTCATATTGTTTTCTGTTATTAGAGCAGGTGATTTCAATTAAAGTGAGTGTGCAGTTCTCTTCTAACTCTTTCTATTCATCACTCTCTTCTCCTATTCTTTAAAAGAGACCTTCTTTAGTTTTTTCTACTTTTTATAAAAAAACAGCTCTATTTTATAAGCCATTTACTGTTGATAGTTAAGACCGTATAGGCTGTGTCTTTCAATAGTTTTATTGATTTTGATCATTGTATCTACGAATTATTAATCACAATACTTTGCAATATTAGAGTATTGCAAATTATTAATTCGATAATAATTTAAGAAATTAATATTTATTAATTAATTTAATTTAAGAAATTCATCGAAGTATTGTGACTACTTTTTATCTCAACTCAGAAGTTGTTGACAACTCAGAATATTGGATAGAATGTGTTACTTTGCGGAATTCCATATTTAAAGAAAAATTAATATTCCTTTGCTATAATCCGTCAAACAGAATAAATTTTTCAACACTCGACGTATGTTTCGCTCCGATACCGGAGCATCATCAGGAGATTGACTCCAGTTATTATGTAATATTAGAAGAATATTAATCTCTGTAGGAAATGAAAAAAAAAAGACCAAGAATCTTTGCAAATGTGCATTATGCAAAGGGATATTTTTTTTAAGAATATTAATCTCTGTAGGAAATCAAAAGAAAAGACCAAGAATCTTTGCAAATGTGCATTGTGCAAAGGGATATTTTTTTTAAGAATATTAATCTCTGTAGGAAATCAAAAGAAAAGACCAAGAATCTTTGCAAATGTGCATTGTGCAAAGGGATATTTTTTTTATAAATAGACACGTCAGGAGCTTTAAGCAGTCAGATTTTAATTTGGAGTTACCAAAAACACCACTTCTAAGTCACTTCTAATAGATTCAATACTCGCTCTAGAGCTCGTCGCTCGGCAAATAAGCCAGTCAGTTAGGGCTGTGATTTTGAGCGCAATAAGCGCTGAAGTTAATACATTTAGCGGGCCGGGACACTCGCAGTTATTTAAAACGTAATTACTTCAGAAATTAGTTATTCCAGCCAGTCTCGAGTCTAGGCTAGCTTTAAAAATTAGATACTTATTTTATAGAGTTGTAAAACTGCGTCTGTATAATATACTTAATTCGCAACATTTATACTAAGTCACGTTTTGATTTGCGTGACTTTACTATAATTCCTGGCATTTTTGAAACAATAGCACATCAATAAATTGTACAGTGTCCTAATACAAAGTTGACCAGGTTAATTTGGTGGACTCTGACAGAATCTTTAAACTAAATTGACAGATCTTTAATACTTTCCTTTTCCGTAGGGAGCATTGTGAAAAGGAAAGCATTATTTTTAGATCTGTTTTTTCAAAGGGGCATTTTTTTCCACAAGTCGAACTGACTTGTGGAAAATCCATAATTAACAAGCTTATCGGAAAGCATAGAGCACCACATGCCCACAGGGACGTTGGCTCTCTGAGCGTGTTCTAATGCCTTTATAAAGAGGGTTTTTCAGAGATGATTGATTTAACTCCCTTCCTTATTATACGCCACTTCCAATATCACCAAACATACTTTCTCTAGATCATAGGCATACTTTGACTACCCGCTGTCAGATTATTCCTTTCACACCATAATAATTTTAGAATAAATTTAGTTTTAATGTAGTATTAGGTATATATTATGTAATTTTATTCAATAATTAATATAATTGTAATTTTTTAATAAAATATTAGAGATATGTATTTAAAAAAAAACACACCATTGATATTACGAATTTACTCAATCGATGTTCCACGCACACAAAACTTACATAACTAACTCCAATCAACGGTGTTCCTGCTAAAGTTTGATATGGGGTTATTCAAGAGGCGGATCAACAAAGCGTTTGTGGTTCCACTGGTGGTGCAAATATTTATGGGTGGCGGTAAGTTATCATTCAAAGTCCGATGACTCACCTGTTCAATGTTTTTGGCCTTATTTTAAATCTAAAGTAACCCTATAATAATAATATCGCACACCTAGATTATAATCTAGAAAACTCAAACTCAATAAAGTTATGAAACGCAATTTTATTTTAAGTCACTTTTCACAAATTATTTATGACGTAGGGGGACCTCTATGTCCACCGGTAGAACCACGGGTAAGTACCCGAACATACTAACAAAACTTTGAGAGGTGTCAAGGGACACCCGGATGGAACGTAGTTCCTTTCGATTACATTGTGTTCGGTATTTTCGCGATACAACACGGCGTCTCCGTAGCCTAGTGGCTCCGGCAGTCGCCTAATAGTTCACAGTCGATGGTTCGAATGCTAGCTCGACAGACCGAATTTTCCATTTTCAATTTTATTTTAAACAATTTCTACATGTGGAACCTTTCCCTAATTTTTTAAGTTATAAAAAATTAGGGAAAAATTCCACATGTAGAAATTATTCAAAATAAAATTGAAAATAGAAAATTCAGTCTCGAGCTGGGATTCGAACCATCGACTGTGAAATATTAGGCGACTGACTGCCTTAGCCACTAGGCCACGCAGACGCCGTGTTGTATCGCGAAAATAACGAACACAATGCAAAATTCACATTCAACAAAAAAGTGTCGGTTTCAAAAATGTGTCGAGTGTCGGTTCCTTAATTTTTTCTGTCTAGCCCCCTTCCGTACCGCGCGATAAGGAACTACGTTCCAAAAGATTCAGAATTTGTTTCGTCTAGAGAATAGAGACCTTTTTTGAGTTGTTCGACTTTTAATCTAGGTGTGCGTGTTGTAAAGCTGTTGATTACAAATAAATAAAAAAATACCTTCAGCGGGCAGGTTGGCGTTGGTCTTATACTCGCGCTCCTCGTGGGAGAGGGAGCGCAGACTCCGCGACGAGGACTTGTACTCCATCTCCCGCAGCGCCATGGACGAGCTCGGGATGAACGACCGCTGGAAGCCTATCGCTCTTATTTGGTGGGGTGAGACATTTGTACCTACAAACATAATATTTACTATTTAAAATCAAAACTATTTATATCATGTAGGCCAACTTGTGACTCTTAAGATAAGAGTCAAGACTCTACCACCGGCGCGGAAAGCAGATTCTGCTGAGAAGAGCCGGTAAGAACCTCAGCAGTTGCTCTGTTCAAAACAAAAATGTTACAAAATGTAGCTTATCTATCTGGTGGACAGCTGAAGCAAAGCCGATTGCTTCCAAGCAACTTTGTCATTCAGAAATTCATTAACTGTATAAAAACCTCTATCAATAAAAGTTACAATTAAATTAAGATAATATCTTATAAGTTACTAGCTTTTGTCAGCGACTTTGTCTGCGTGGAGTAAGGTTTTTAAAAACCCCGAGGGAACACTTTTTCCGGGATAAATTATTATTAATGTAGCCTATACCACTTTCTGACTCTAGGTCCTTAATTAAAGGCATGCAAAGAGTCATGTTAATCCATTGTGCAAACGCACTTTCGCATTAATTAAAATATTAAGTAAAGATAAAGTGTTTTTGCTTGTCAGGTGAGGTGAGGTTATGGCTTGGTTATGGTTTATATTGGATCACCAAAAAAAACAATAGCACAAGTTCTTAAATTTTTTACTTGACCCACAACTTTCACCAATTTTCTTAGTAAGCAAGTTAACCTCCCGAACCGAACCTAAACGAAAGCTTTACTTTAACCGTCTGAAGTGCAACTGAAGCTTTAAAGAATATTGTACAGGTAAGGCCAAAGGTAGGCTCCACTATGCAATTTATAGGTACTGCAATCTAGGCTGATTGAGATCTACCTATAGATCATTCTCTCACTCCGCTCAGATTCAAGACAGAGTTGATTCAATCATTCATTAAATGATGTTAGGCATTTGTCATTTAACTAGCCATACCACCCTCAACGTCTGTTCATAGCACATCAAATTGATTTTAACTTCCGAGAAAAAAAAACACGTTCGAAATTGCATTTCCTGAGTTTATAATAAATAGCCATGTGTCAGTCACCTTATTAGGGACAAAAGAATATTTTTTTTTTCGGATCGAAATTGACAGGTTGCATGCCGAAATCGCTAGCGCCTCCATTCGAAAAGGCACCGGCGGCGCAATTATATTGATCCCGTAGTTAAAAAAAGTGCACATAATTAGTTTATGAGTTTATACTATGCTATGAAATATACCGCAATTATGTTGTGAAATCGAAGCAAACAAATGCAGGGAGTTAATTATAAGTGAATTAGTGACGTGCTTTGTTATAATCGATACTAAACTCAAGCTAACTTTTTTTAAATCAAATTAAGTAACAATCAAAGGTTACAATGACTCAAGAATTATTTTACATTACAGTATAGCATAATGCAAAAGAGGTAGTGGTGATATTTTATTATTGATTGAGTATAACATAATTGATCACCTAATGGTGTTCTTATTTCTTTTTAACACAATTTTCTGCTATTTTACCATTAATACCTTATATTAAAATGTCGAGTAATATTTCATTATTTTCCTTAATTTGTCTAACATTTTCCTGTTTTCTATAAAAGTTAACAATTTTTGCATAGTGTACTTATCGTGTAGTAATCAATTTAACGTTATCATCACATTGCAAATGGCAAATGCAAATCAGTATATAATTGTTTCACTCAGAAATCAACTGCAGAACTTCTAACATTATCGATATTCGATGTGTGGACTAGACGGAAGCACATCACAATGAAAGAGGGTCACTGCGAAGCCGCTTACATTGGACCTACAAATTAAGTCTATTAACTCGAACTTTTAAGTCCATTGTGCACGAGATCTTCCTTTCTTGTCCTGCAGACTTTGGGGCTTATACGCTAAGTACCTCTTTTGTCCTCAACTCTTTGTTTTTGGATATCTCGATGTAAGCAGGATTTTAGCTTTTGCTGTTTATTCAAGCGATGAGTAGTCTGCAAGGGTTGATTTTGTTTGCGTATTATGGTGAAAATATTGGTGTATTTGTGAGCTTATATTTTCACTGTTTCGATTTCATTATCTAGTAGATATGGATATTGTGGTTGATGGAGACTCATCTTCTGCTGCTAGACATTATTTCCGTAAAATTGTAGAGCAACTAAGTATTTAAGAACTTTTCCAAGATACAGACTAGTGGGTAGATACCAGCTTTTTTTTCGGAATGGTTTTTTTCCTGATCAGGAAAAATCTATATGTATAAAGTATCTGTTAACTCGAACTCGACGAACAAGTATCATTTACCTAATTCAAATGTCATGAAAATCCTCTCCAGTGAATAATTTATTGTAGCTATTAGTTTAGTTCCAAAGAAATTTCAGCCTTGAATAGAAATATCATAATATGTATATAGAAGAGACAGACGTGTTTCACGTACAATGGTAGAGGTTAAAACGTATACTATTTTCTGAAGTTGTCTTTTTAGGCTGTCGGCACAAAGGTGATACCGATGCAGTAGCAGTTGCGTTGCGTGAGTGCGACTTATTATTGGTATAATTCCGCCATTGTTTGCCGCCGGGCCGCCGTCCCATATGGCGTAACGTGCTTTTCACCCGGCATCGACAGCCAATTTCGATAGGACTCCTTAGGCGTACTACATCTGTGCGATTGAAACGACCTTCCGAGCGAGTGGAGCGAAAACGGATCGCTCTCATTTGAGAGATGTTAATAATTTCATCATCATCGTGTGCCTTCCTCGTGTTGAAGTTTGGCGGTCATCATGCGAAAAGCTTCTCTATTTAAAGCCGCATCTTTTAATTTTGGATAAGTCAGCCCAGTCTACACCCTTATATCGTCCAACCACTTGCGTCTTTGGCGACCTGGAGCTCTCTTGCCTGCAATCCCCCCTTCCAGCACTAGTTTTGGGAATGAGAATTGGGTTCCTCTTTGTAGGTGTCCAAAGAAAGTTACTTTTCTTCGTATGATGGTGGACATGAGTTCTCTCCTTTTGTGGACTAATTCCATTACTCTGCTATTTGGTGTAAAGCTGTTCCATGGGATTCGGAGCATTTTCCTACATATCCACATTTCAAAAGCTTGCAATCGACTTGTTGCTTCCTTTTTGAGAACCCATGTTTCGCAACCATACAAGAGAGAGAGTTAATAATTTATTCATTTATTAATTGCATTCCAACTTACAAATCTATAATATTTATATTAGAACCCCGGATATATATAGATATATTGGAACCCCGTTAGAGCACAGCAATTACTAGGCTTAGTAGAGAGACGAACGCCATTACTTCAAAAAATTCATTTATTTTAAAATAGGTTTTGTCTATTAGAAACTTTTTTAAGGAGTTGATAAACGCTGTACCACTCTTCATTTCTTTTATGTGGTCTGGGATTTTAATACATATTTTTACGCACATCGGGTTGGGGCCAGTGACGTAGTCGTAATTCCTAGTTCCATGGGGCCGGTACTGGGGATCTTTATGTTTCTACACTAGCGGCACGCTATGATGGCCGGTTTGACACATTACAATAGTGATGTGGAATGTCAATTTATTCTCGAACAAAAAACAATTAAGTTTTGTTTTTGTACCTGATTAAATAGGTTTAATAAAACAAAAATGTATATGTTTATTTAATTTATTTGAACGAACTGAATATTTGAATGAAAATGAATATACATACTTTATATGCACACAAGAAACATATGAATACAAAAGATACCAAAAAAGGTGCCACAAAAGGCCATAATTAATCAGATTCGTCCATACTACTATTTTCACTGTCGTCACTGCTATCATCACCTACATTAATAATTATATGTTCGTTTTCTATAATATTATCTATTTTCACATCTCTTTCATAATCTTCCCTTATTAATATAACAGTTCTATTCACAACCTTTTCCCAGTCTCCTTTAGTCACATGTTCACTAGCTTCTTCTAATAATTTTAGCATTTTTTTTGTGGTAAATGGGGGTTCTGTATTGTGTCTTGCAGCATATCCCTTAATTTGAGCCCACACCAACTCAATCGCATTATACTCACAATGGTAAGGCGGTAACCGTATAACTCTGTGCCCATGTTCTAATGCTATTTCGTCAATGACGTATCGGATCTTGGTTGGTTTGTTTTCTTTTAAAAGACGTACTAATTCCGCTTTTAACATATTCATGTTTGCATCTACGCCATTTTTACGAAGCCATGCGACGATATCAGCTTTCTTTTGGGATTGGGCAGGTGGCTTGTCAATTTGCATCGAGTGGTATGGGGCGTTGTCCATAATTATAATAGATGGTTCAGGGAGGCTACACAACATTGAGGTAAACCATTCAGTAAACTTTTCTCCATTCATGTCTTCATGATAGTCTCCAGTGGTTTTTGACGCAAAAGCCATGAGAGAACCTTCGACAAACCCGTTGATGGTTCCGGCGTGACAAATTATAAGTCGCGATCCTTTTCCTACAGGAACTTTGGAAGTAGATGCTGCTGTGTCATCGTTCCAAGAACGGCCTACAGTATGGTTAGCATTAAGCCATGTTTCATCCAAGAACACAACATTTTGCCAATTTTTGATTTCTTTCACTTGCCGTAAAAAAGTATACCTTGCCATCGCTATATCAAATCTTTCCATCAATATTTTGCGTTTGTTACATTTTTTGTATCGAAATCCAATGGTCTTCAAAATCTTCGTTAAAGAACTTTCCCCACCGAAGAATAATCCAGCTTCCTTCAGTGAATGCACCAACTTTTTTCTTGTTGGATACTCCTTCTGTAAATAGTAGCCGTAAACATGTCTTCGGATAGCATCGGCATCAAAGCTATCGATGCCTACGACTGGTTTTGCTCGTTTTCTCTTTTTTGGTGTGTGAAGTTTATTTTCTTCTGTGCCAGTCTCGCCATATTTATTTTAGTTATCCGTCTAACAGTTCGTTGTCCAATATTAAGCGCATCAGCTACGCGTTCAACCACTGACGTTATAGGTAAAATTGGCCCTCCATTTTGAGCTTCACGATCGAAATAGTTACGAAGGCGTATTACGAACTCACGTGTCTGACTATTTAGAACAGTTCTCTGCGTACGTTCGGTCATATCGACGAAATCCACAACAAAGGGCTTGAACAGAGTCCAAATTAACGAGCAAGGGTCAACAGTAATGCAGTATCAATATTTGAAATCCAAAGCCAGGTCAAAACTATATCACAATCGCATTGCACTGACAGTTTATACTTTTCGAAGCAACGTCAATTCGAAACTGCTTTGTTTTGCATTGAGCATTGACGCGAGTTTGCCGGAGGTAGTAGTTGTGCTAGCCAGCGATCCTATGTGACGATCGTATTAGATTCCATTTTTAAAAATTTTCAATTTAGAAAACCAAATGCCGAGTTGTGGTATATATCATATAAAAATAAAAATTTTACCTTTTGTATGAAACAGCTGATATTTTTTTGCGATTTCAGAGGTTTGTCCACATAGTGAAAATTGTTCATATTCACAAGTACATTCACCCCTTAAATGGTGCAAACTGATTTTTCTACACTTGTATACATTTTAGAAATCAATTTAATAAATAAATTTTGAGTCCTAAACCTAAAACTACATTCGATAAAATTTATGAATCTCTGCACATCACTATCGTCAATAAAGTAATACAATTATTTCCTTCAAAGTCGTTATCAATTAATACGGAACTTCATGAGCGGACAAACGTCAAACCGGCCATCATAGCGTGCCGCTAGTGTCTGAATGGTTTACCTCAATGTTGTGTAGCCTCCCTGAACCATCTATTATAATTATGGACAACGCCCCATACCACTCGATGCAAATTGACAAGCCACCTGCCCAATCCCAAAAGAAAGCTGATATCGTCGCATGGCTTCGTAAAAATGGCGTAGATGCAAACATGAATATGTTAAAAGCGGAATTAGTACGTCTTTTAAAAGAAAACAAACCAACCAAGATCCGATACGTCATTGACGAAATAGCATTAGAACATGGGCACAGAGTTATACGGTTACCGCCTTACCATTGTGAGTATAATGCGATTGAGTTGGTGTGGGCTCAAATTAAGGCATATGCTGCAAGACACAATACAGAACCCCCATTTACCACAAAAAAAATGCTAAAATTATTAGAAGAAGCTTGTGAACATGTGACTAAAGGAGACTGGGAAAAGGTTGTGAATAGAACTGTTAAATTAATAAGGGAAGATTATGAAAGAGATGTGAAAATAGATAATATTATAGAAAACGAACATATAATTATTAATGTAGGTGATGATAGCAGTGACGACAGTGAAAATAGTAGTATGGACGAATCTGATTAATTATGGCCTTTTGTGGCACCTTTTTTGGTATCTTTTGTATTCATATGTTTCTTGTGTGCATATAAAGTATGTATATTCATTTTCATTCAAATATTCAGTTCGTTCAAATAAATTAAATAAACATATACATTTTTGTTTTATTAAACCTATTTAATCAGGTACAAAAACAAAACTTAATTGTTTTCTGTTCGAGAATAAATTGACATTCCACATCACTATTGTAATGTGTCAAACCGGCCATCATAGCGTGCCGCTAGTGTAGCAGCCAATCAGAGATTGCAAACGTCACATTTATGTAGCAAATAGCAATCATTTTTAGTTTTTAGACAATTCCTTAGCAGAAAGTAACTTCTGTTGTCACACGCAATTATAACTAGATATACCTATTATGCTTTTTATGAGGAACAAACTTAGTCGAGTGTTGTTTAAAAAAACTCACAATGCGTTCAGATTCGTACTACTTGCGAGCTGTAAGTGCGTCATGAGCCTTTAATTGATTCCTTAGTCCTTTCTTTCGCGTGTCTTTGATGGAAACGGAAGAGAAATATTATAACGTTCTTTTGATATTCGAGTAATTCATAACAATAGGTTGGTATATTGCAAAGAAAATTGTATCTTAGCATGGGCAGAAGGG